>JAODKT010001744.1:40663651-40677237 GCA_027576195.1 Cossypha heuglini
AGCGAGGAGCACAGACCGCCGCTCGCCGTCAGGGGCCGCCGGGCGCAGGCAGAGGGAAGGGGCGGTGGCGAGCGGGCTCCGCCCCGCGCACCACGGCCGGAGCAGCGGTGGGATGGCCGCCAGCCGCCCGAGCGGGAGGCGGGAAGGGAGGGACGGAGGACGAACGAGCGGATGGCCAGCCGGGCGGCCGGCAGATGGCTTTCCCTTCCTCCCTGCGGCCCTGGCCCCGCAGAGAGCCGCTGCTTTCCTCGGCCAGCCCCTTCCCCTGGACGTAGGAGGAGGAGAGGGAGCGCTGTAAGTGGTGGTGCCGAGGTCAAGGCCAGATCTGCTGCGGAAAGACGGGCACTGTGACATGGGAAGCAGGGTGTGAGCAGTGACGTACCTTGTGCCGGCCGTCACTGCGCCACGTGCTCGCAGCCAGAGCGCTTGCCCAGGCTTCGGAGGCGTCCAGAGGTGCTGCCAGTGAAGCCTAGTCCCGGAAGAGAACAGGTGTTGCTCGGAACACCACCTGACGTACAGGACTGCATCCTAATCCTCGCGGCAGTGCAATGGGAGTGGGACCTCCTGTTGTTTCTCTTGGCAGGGGGAGAGTGGATTGGCCTGGCTGTTGGCAGAAACAGGCTGTTACTTACAAGCTGGCCAAGATCAATATCATGACGTCAATATTAAAGAACAATATCAAAGCAGAGGACATCCTAGAGGACATATTTTACATCACCCCCATAGCTGAGTGCCATGGAGAGTTTATCAGTGTTCAGCTTGTTCCCAGTAGAACCGTGTACAGTTTGAGCCTGAATCATGTTAAGAAATACATTCAGTGCAAGTAGTCAGGGTGCAGCTGCAGTGAGAGCTGCATATTGAGCTCTGGATAGCAGAAGTCAGAAGTAAGAGGCTAGAACTGACATTGACCCCACAAAGGTTGCAGGACCCTGTGGCCCAGCTAGGTGAACAGACGCTGAGAGACACAGTAGGAGCCAGTGGTACAGCTGGAAGACCCCAGACTTGCATGCTTAGACTGGGATGGTATAAAAGCTCAGGGTTTGCTTTGCTCAGGGTCCCTCCCCAGAGACACCGGCCTGAGCTGTTATTTTGTCACTGCAACATGATTAAACTATTGTAAGAATCCAGGAGTCTAAGACTGTCATGGCAAACCTGGGGTGAGGAACCCTGGTCTGACTGGGTGTGAGTGGAGTGTGTAGGGAGTCAAACAGGGCACCCCTCACTGGAGCCACCCACTGTAAAGTGACCTCTGTTCCAGCTTACGTGGTCTGAGTGTGCCTGCCAGAGTGACTCCTGGATGGTCAGAGAGGAAACTTCCCTTAACAATTAAGCAAACTACAAAGTATCTAATTCCAGGAAAATAATTGTATATATAGTAAAGAGGAGTTGCATGTAAGGAATGTAAATATTCTGCAAGTCTTGGTAAGGTCTTGGAGAGCACTGGGTAGGAGACATGCTAACCACTGACAGCTGGAGTAAAACAAGATCAGTAATGTTTTGGTTTTACCTGAAGAAAGGTTATGCTATGAGCAAACTGAGTTACTTGCTGGCTTTGCTGCAGAGGAGCAAGTCTCAGCTGAGTAAAAATGGAAGTGCTTAGCTCTACTTGTAAAGAAGGATGAAACAGAAAATGCCCATGATATCACACTGACCTGTGCTGACAGATCCTCCTGCCTACATACACTGTTCAGCTTGAACTGTCAGATGAGAAGAAATCAGTGGGAAGGACCCCAAGATCTAGCAAACAAGATACATTGATTAGAATTATTTTTAAAACTAAATATGGAAATTCTGGCTTTGGCATACCTGCTACTGATTTCACTGGAACAGTTAAGACTTCTAGGGACCCTCTGTACTTAAACCTGCTGTTCTCTGACCTGATACCTCTAAATAGCCTGTAATCTACAACATACAGTACTTTTGAATTATTGCTCAAAATCTCTTCCAGGTTGATCTGTTTTCTGTTCAGCATAAATACCACATGGAGTAATTCACTTGCTCTAAGTTCTTCTTTTGGAATTGTATTGGTTTTCAGAACATATGATTTGCTTTACCAAATGGTTAACATGGAACTGGACATTCATTCATAATATTGTTTTCAAACCTTTGGCTAGAGAGGTTCCTAAGACTGAGTTTGGCAGAACAGTTATGTTTGTAGTTTGACTTTTGACTCCTGAAGGTGGAAGCCCATGTTTCTACATGACACCACAAAACACCAGATGACTCTGATAGTCTGAAAAGCCAAAGAATTTCTAAAACCTCTTATAGCTTTAGATGTTTCATTATTTGATAGAAGGTGTGTATGTTTATTAATAGTAATAAAAGCATTTCAGTTATATTCCTCTTTGTGGCTTTAAGTCCTGTAATGCTTCTCTGGGTCACTTCCTTTAAAAAGAAAATTTAAAAAATTTAATTTGGCTGTTGTTGTTGTTTCTAATAGAACAGACTTCCAAAGCCCATGTGTATCACTAAGTTTTGAATAATGAATAAAATCATCCATACCTAGATACCAAAGCAATTGCTGCAAAATCTGATTGACCTAAAATCTCCTGGACAAAAAGCAAAGACTAGTGAAAACAGCAGGTCAGCAACAGAAATGGGAAATCCACACCTCAGCTCTAACTTTTCCCAGTGAATATCTGCAAGGTTTGTGCATTCTGTTCTGTGGGGAGGGAAGGCCTCTGAGATTGATAGTAGAAGGAAAGATTTTATATCCCAGAAAGAGAGGCAGAACTGCTTCAGTATCTACTGGTTCTTTGTAAGGACACAGAGGCTATCATGGGATTGGAAGACAGGCTGTTCATTCAAGGGTTTATGGCAATGCTGTTGGAATGTTATTGCTGGTTTTCCCAGCATTTGAGCATTTGAGTATTCTTCTCACTGGGGCTGAGTTTACAATAATGTGTCTTACTTAGCACATGACTAAAGATGTGTGGGTTTGCCTTTCTCCCAGGACTACCAGGAGGTGAGAACCATATTAAATCTATTGTTTGTAAGGAAAATGTTTACTGAAATGGGTTCTTGGGTTTAGGATCAGATTGCAAGGATGTCCAACTTGGACAATCATGCATTGTGCTAAATCAAGATTAAAGAAAATTATTTTCTGTTCTAGTAGTAAAGATGGATGCAAATAGGAAGAGCAGTGCTTTTCATGTTGCAGTCGTGTGCATCCTAGAATGCTTTTAGGGTTTTTCATGAAATTATTTCACAACAGATGTGGAACTATGTGTCAGTCCTTTGTCCTTTCTGTGTTACTGATATCCATTTCCAAGAAGCAGGGGTCTAATATCAGATTTTTTCTGGAGTGTTCTTTGAGGTTATTCACCCATGTCCTAGAAGTCCAGGGAGCACAACATATCTGTTCAATTCCTATTTGACTTCACTATCGTTTATCTCAACATATTTCACTATTTCTGATCCTATCAGGAAGTTACAAATACTTTGAATTCCCAAGAGATAGCTTTCAGCTTATTACAGCCAATAAAGCCCTAACATACAGCAGTAACCTTCAGTGTTGTAGCAATCTTCCATGCAGCCTCAGCTGATCACAGAGGTTGCAGCAATCACAGGATTGCTGCAATCACAGGATTGCTGCAATCAGTCTCAAACTGGGCTAGGATAGGGCTGAAGGGGAGGCAATAAACTTGAGCTGGCAGCCTAGAGGACCCAGAACTTTGGAGCTGTCATCAAAAAGAAGTGTCTGCATGTGTCCTGCTATTCCTGGCTCTCTGTAGTATAATGAAAAGGCCTGATGAGTTTGCTCTGGAGTGCTGTGTCCCCATAAGCAGCACCTAAGTGTACATCCTTTAACATAATATGTTCTACAATATGAATTTATATATTCAAGTGAGTTCAACACTCAGTAAAAGTGTTCCTGACTCCAGGAAGCCATCTATGAATGAACTGAAGAACTGGTGAGATGGTAGCTTGCAGGTTATGGCCTATAGCTTGTCCTGATTGCAGAAAAATATGTTTGGTGGCTCATGAAGGAGTCCATACTGAGATTTCACTGCTAGTCATGACTGTTTTAAGCTTTTCAGATTGTCAGTGTGCAACAGGAATACAAGCCAGAAAACAAAGAGTTTGAAAGCTCCCAGAAGACCTCTCAGGAATACCACAGTAGATTCTGGTTATTGAACTAAGTAAGGGCCTACTGCATCTCCCTCTTTAATTAGATGACTGTGCATCCTCTAAAGGAAATTCTGTGGTCAGCATATTTTAATAAATATGTTATAGTTTGCTTCTGGTCTTAGCACTGGTTTACTTGTCTTTCTTTCAATGAGTGTTCAGAAAATTGCAGTAACATTTATTGAACTTCAGTTTCAGCAGCAAAACAAAGATTTAAGTTCTGCCATCTACTGGTTAAACAGGGTTTAGTGGAGGCTCGCTGTCACTTGTCTGCGAGAGGGCATTGACTTGGGAGTTTAGATTCTCTTCTTAGTCCCACTCACACAAGTGTGCTGTCGAGGAATAATACTGTTTTCTTGCAGAATAAAAGCATTTGTTCAACTGTGCCATAGGAACTGAAGAAAAAGGACTTGAGGATGGGACTATGTACCCAAAATTAAAGAATAAATTGTCTGAGACAAGTAAAACTCTTCACTGTCAGCACTCTGTCTTCAGCAGCAGCCTGTGTAATGCTTTTGGAGAACTTCTTCCAAAGCAGATAATCTATGATCAGCTTATAGTTGCTGTATGGAGCATGAGAAGGAAAAACTGTTTGCGCCATAGAAGGGGAAGGATTATTCTTGTCCCTTTCAAGAGTAATGATACAACTCGCAATAAACACAGAAGTCTTTGCTGACCACCAGCCTATTTCCCTGCATATCTGGAATGATGTAGAGGACTTTAACCCAGACTAGATTCCTGTGAATGCTCATCTGAAAACAGCCCATATTCAAAATGTTATTTAAACTGGTTTAGGGCAAATTTGGGAGGAAACTCCAAAAGGGTCCCTCTAGAAAGCAAATTCAAGCCACTCCCCCAATTGGTTCGGGAAAAACTTTCCTTGAAGAAAAGTGGAAAAACCTGTTTATTTAGCAAGTATTCATAACCATAAAAAATTAATAATATTAAACAATAACACCTCTTGCTGTTCTGAAAAGATGGCAAATTCAGTCCTTATTGTGGAGTGTACCTCAGCTTGCTCAGTCTCTTATCACTCCCTCCAGCACTGGAAAATGTTGTGTCTCCCAGGCCCTGGTGGGCCACAGGTGTGAGTTCCTGGTGTTTTTCTGGGTTTTCAGTCCAGACCAGGGGTGATCAGTTCCAAGAAAAAGAAAAACCAGTCTAGGTAACTTCTCTGCCTCAGCTAGCTAAAAAAAACTAACTAAAAAGCAAAGGAGAGCTCTCTCCTGGTGTCTGTTTGTGCTGCAGACAACACAGCCTGTAAAAAGGAAAGCTGAAGTTCTTATTTATGCATTTTGAAAACAACTGCCTCAGACATTCCACTGCTTCTCCTTCACTCTCAGATCTAGTTTTAAAGGTGCAAAACTTATTTCTGGGTTAAACAGACAAATGGGGATGCAATTCAACATCATAAAGTCACCCCAGGACAACTTCTGGTGTATAGGCAATGTACAACACTCTTGCCACTGTTATAGCCTGGACTTGTGCTGTTCATAATTTGTGTTGCAGCTCCACTAACACTCCCTTATTGAGCTAAGGTCTCTGATAGAACATGTTATGCATCTGATACAGCAAGATGCAATGGGGACTAAACTAATCCAGAAAGCTGGCAGAAGAAACAAACTCTGGAGCCCAGGCAATTTACCATCTATCATGTGGCTAGTCTAAGACAGCAGTTTTCACTTCGCCACTGTACCTGCCTAAAGAGCTTGTGCACAGTCACTAACCCCCTGCCTAAGAGGCATCTGTTTCCTACTGCATGCTTGCTGCATGCATTTGGTGACTGTTAAACATAACAGCCTAGGTCGTTCACTGCAGCACTACCCTTTCATTCCCTGTACTGACTAGTAATTGCTTGTAGTTGCTCTGACATCTAGAACTTTCTTAAAAAAAACTGGAACATTGTAGAAAGCAATGGTAAACATACTTTGTGAAAAGAGGTCCACATTTTATGCTGCCTATACATATACATTTTGCCCAAAGAGCATTAAAGACGTACAGAAGAGCAGTAAGAATTCCTTTACTGCACTGTAATGGTAGACTGTTTTTCTGTAACATTTTACTTAATGTTATGCTTGAACATGAGCAACTGTGCTTAACTACTTTTCAGTGAAATGTTGGATACTGCCTATTTTCCCCAAGTTATTACATTAGTACTTTGCTTTATGATTCCTCCATTTTCCCACAGCAAATTAACATGCCGGATAAAAACAGCAATGGCAATTTCAGAATATTCCACTTAGTTGCTTCCAAGGTTTCCTGAACAGACAGATCAGATCATCAGACCCATGATATGGCACAGTCAGAATGGATGCTTCCCTGACAAATTTTCCTGCCTCTGAGGGCAGAGAGCAAACGCATCATGATGGATATACCCTGACTGCCAGTGAAAACGAGAGCACAGAGCTAAATTACATTTCACAAAAGCTGTTTTTTTTGCCTGTTTTCAAGTAGTCAATCCTTTGCACACAAACATGAAACAAGGGGAAAACACAGTAAAGAAGACGGAGGTTGGTGGGCTTTTTTACCCCATTTCTGAGCACAACATGATGCCATGAGAGTGGGAAATCCTCTACTACTGCTCTATGTGCAAATAGTACCTCTATTGTTAATCTCCCTCAGTGAACAGACTGCCTCATTTACCAGAGACCTTAATGAAAAGTTGATTGTTCCAAGAGAAAGCTATCCTATGGCATCTCCTATGAAATGTTGAGTGTTACCAGACCCTCAATGCTTCATTTCCATCAGCGAAATCTCATTTGCCTTTTTTGTTCCTAATGCACTTCAGCACTCCAGTGCTTAGGTTTCCATGATGTCAGTGGTCTGTGGTGGAAATCTGCACGATTCATGGATATTCTGTTCTGTAATCCAAGTGTGTCCCTGGATTTGGGATGAGCTTTCAGCTTCCCTCAAGGCCCAACACAGTTTTGGTGCTGAAGGTGCTAGTGCCTGTTCCCATATTGTAATGAACAGCTGCAGGATTGCTGTTAACTTAGTGGTAGGCCTCATATCTTTTGGCTCATGGAGAATTTAAGGACATCAATTCTGCAATAATAAGAGTCACCGCCACATCTCCTTCCCTAGCTGACCCTCTGAAATGTCACACTGTTGCTGAAGGTACTGTCTGTCCTGCAGAGCTTGAACATTTATATCAATGACTGCCTGATGGTCCTGTCCAGTTAGGTCACAGAGCACGCACGCAAGTTTTTAATTGTTTTACTTGCAGCATGGATTGGAAAACTCACATTCTTTCCGAAATCTTGAACTGAGTTACACACTGTAAAGTTTCATCTGCAAAACAAGGTGATAAAGCAAGTCAACAGTCCTGCCAGAAGAATGTGGGGAACTGCTTTAATACTGAACTTGGACCTAACTTTAAGGCTGCCCCTGCTCCGAGCTACAGAGTCCTCTCGTATTCCACATTATTCAATGAAATAAACACCTACAAAACCAGCAGTGTTCACGTGAATTATCTTTCCATTAATCAACCATAGGCTGCACTCAACAGAACCCATTTTAGTTACAAACTGTTATAGAACAGAAGGAGGAAATGCAGTGGTAATCAGGGGTGGCACATAACAGACCAGTTTTTATTTTTCACAGATAGAAGATACACTGCTGCCTCTCCTTCTGTTTTCTTTACTGTGGAACACAGCAGCTCCAAGTCAGTGTGTTCCTGGTCAGAGGGCGTTTACTTCTGTTCAGCTGTACCACAGGAGAGCAGTGATCTGCTGGTGAGGAGCAGCTGGCTTTAGCACAGCATTCCCATTACAAAGGACACCAAGGGTGCACAGAAGAACTGCTGAACACTGTGCTGGAGCCAACATGATAGCATGCCCCTTACCACCAGCCCAGATGCTGCTCCAAGAGAACATGGGGGACCCTGCAGGTGTAGGGTTATATGGAATGCCGGATGCCTCTTCCCAGGGTGATACTAGGGAGGTTGAGATGCAGAGCTCAGATACAGAGCTGCCTGGTGCAGAATCTATGGGAGAAGGCAGCACACCACATAGCACCAGGGAGGATGAGCAGGATTCCTCCAAGGAAGTGCCTGGGCAGAGGTAAGTGCTGGAGCCCTCTGCAGCAGTGATGGGTGCAGGACTCTGGCTGAGTGAACAGCACGTTGGTTTATGCATCACCACCGGTCAGCCCTGCTATGCACACCCAGAGCACTGTGCCAGGCCATTGACTTCTCAGGAACCAAGGAGCCTCAACCACAACTTATCAGGACCTAACAGAACCATCCTGAGCAGGACTAGCCAAAACTAAAACTGCTGTGGCTGCACTCCTGCGCCAAGGCAGGTTAACTACAAATCAACCACATTACACTATATACATCTGTAGCCCCACTCTGAGGCCATTGAGCTCTTTCTGTACAGCAGTGGGCTGCAGTTGTTTAATTACATTACTATTTAATTAACATTCAGTAATTATTTAATTATAATTTTATAATGATTTAATAATCAACAAACCCCTTTAATTCCACAGTGATGTCTTATTTTAAGAATTTATCTGTAACAGATGCTTAAGAAGTGGGACAGCTAAAAGGCTATGCTGACTCTGTAATACATTTGGACTCGCAAAGTGGGAAGGTTGAGACCCCCAAAGTGGAAATGTTGGAAGCTTGTGACTCCTGTCAACAGGAGGATGACTCCTTTTGGTCAAGTAGGTATGAACTGAAGGCACTCAGGTGCAATACTCTGAAAACAGACAAACAGAAACAAGCTTGGTCAGGAAAGACATCTGAACCCCCCAGGAGGACAGAGCAAGTCATGATGCCTGGAAACTTTACTTTTGCTGACCTCTCTGTCTCAGAAGGTTTGCTGCTTGCTAGGGTCTTTGATCTGGGGTGCTTGTGTCAAGCCCGCAGACCATGACTTCCGGTCATCAATGTGGGCACCAGTGACACAGCCAAAGGAGAATCTCATGTGTCAGCATATCACTCTGGAGTCTAGCACACGTGCTATGTTTTTACATTCTTGCTGGTGAAGGAGTAGATCTATCTCATAAGCCAAGAGGTTCTGTCAGGAATAGAAATGAATAATGTTATATATATATATATATACATATACATATATATTAAAAAATGGCATTTTGTATACTGGGTTTGTGATACCATATTAAAGTGCAGAATCAGAAATTGCAATTTTTGATTTTAACAACAAATTTCTGTGGTTTTAACAACAAGACTTGGACATTTTATTTTCAGAGTGCCCCCTTACTAAATCTTCAGCAATCTCTAATTCCATATGTGGGTGTTGCTACATATTTTGCATTTCAGAATGCTACTCTCTTCATAAGAATTGCTTTCATGTTCCCTAGGTCCAGAGACAAAACATGACTAAATTAGTTGAACTGGCAACCCTTTAAAATAAATAAATAAATAAACTCCTAGCTGGTGTTTTGGTTGATTGGTTGGTGTTTTTCTCCCAGAGAAGTGATTCATTAACTCTGAGCAAATCCCTTATGTACTCTGTCAGGAAGTTATTTGTTCTAAAACTTAAGAGCTGGAAATAAGCTATTAAATATTAAAATCAGTGTATTTGAAGCACAAACAATTTGCCTGTCATATCACCATATTTGCTAGCTTGCTGGGCCTAAAATTTCTCTTGACTTTGTTATGTTGTTACACAGTTTTCTTTACTTGCAGCTCCAGTATGTCTTATTATTTACTAATTCTCAGTTTTGTTAGCAGAACTAGAAAAACTCCTGAAATAGTAAGAAGTGTAAATGCTAAAATAAAATATGAGTTCTGCAGTTATGTTTGCTTGTCATAAATGTATCTACCTTTTCATTAAATAGTTACTACAGCTGACTATAATGATTTTGGTGAACTGAAGTATTACTTGATGGGATCTCTGTAGGATTTCTTTTTCCCCACAAGAGATGAA
This sequence comes from Cossypha heuglini, assembly GCA_027576195.1. Lineage (NCBI taxonomy): Eukaryota > Metazoa > Chordata > Aves > Passeriformes > Muscicapidae > Cossypha > Cossypha heuglini. The sequence goes on from JAODKT010001744.1 coordinate 40,673,671, forward strand.
TTTGAAGTGAAGGATTTTCTTCTAAGTCTCTGTACCTGTGTGAAAAGTGTGCACATATTTGATTTATAAATATTAATATATATAATTTTGTTTAGATTATGCAATCTAACATGTTCCTTATTATAACCTTTATCTGAAAAGGTATAGTCTCTTAATCTGGCTAAATAAAGAATCAAATAAAAAGTTGAAAGACATAACATATCTTACTGCTTAGCTTGGAACTGACCCAGAACTTTCTGTTGGCTTTCCATAGCAGGGCTTTTGCTTCTCTTACTCAGGGGCAGTTGGTGCTTTTAACTAAAAAATCAGCACTTGATTTATTTCTAGTGTGATTGGAACAGTTGTGTGAAAGACTTTTTCCAGGAAGTAACTGTAGAGCTCTTACGAAGCAAAAAAAAAATTGTGTGCTAAGTGCTTCCTTTTTTTTTTTTCTTTTCCAGTGTGGGTATAAGAAATTGAATTTCTCTTTGGTTTTCCATTGCAAGACAAAGAGTGCACAAACACAATCTAATACTTTTGTTGTCTCCTCAGCTGTGAGATTTTGGGAAGAAAGGTATCCTATTCAAATTAACATCAGGATTTATTTTGATTCAGATATCACCTACTTGGAGAGGTGAAAAAACTGTAAATCTGAAACCTCTGTTGCTTAGGTAGGTGATACTTCATGAACCACTTACTTTCATGAGCCAAAACAGCATTATCCCTCGATTTCCAAATATTGATGTGCTGGTTTAAACCAAATGAAACCAATCTCCCGTAGCTCTTCTTCCCTGCTGGTTGCCAACAGGAGGGCACATTCAAATCAACCCCCATGTTTTAAATTCTGGGCTCTTAGAAGCCACAATTTATTTTAAACTTTCCTTTTCAACCTCCACACGTGGTTTGTGTCATTCCTCTCTTCCAATTCCTTGTGGTAATGAAGGCAATTCAGAAAACAGAAGTCAATAATATAGAAGATTCAAGTAATGTAGAAAGGCTTTTGCTTATGGCTCTGTGTGGTACCATTGGATTACACACTTCCACACGTCACCAACAGGTAAAGAACACATTTAGTAGAAACAGAAATTTAGCAATTTAGAAATTATCTGGCATTTAGGAAGCTAGTGACTCCCACTCCCATCATGTGGGCGGATGGATGAAATTATTTGTCACTCTCTGAGAAACCAGGAAATGGGAAGGCCAGGACAGTCCACTAAAAACCAGCCCCACACCATCTGCTTTTCACCCACTACTTCCATATTCATACAGTCTTATAAAATCCTCTCTGGATCCTACCTGGATCTGACATAATTATTTGTCGTCAGGTTTTTTTAAGCTTGCTTACGAAAAATTGCTTCATGAAAGAATTGTGCAACTGAATTTCATCATACTGAGTGTCAAGAGAGCTCTGGTATAATTAACTGTGTTCCTTAAAGTATAAAAACATGATGCAATATTGACACCACATCAAACTTATTTAATCTTGTACATAAATTTGGGTTGATGTACCAGAACTTTTATTTCTCAGTTGTATCCAAGGCTTTCTATCTGTCACAGTATGTTTTCTCCCTAGATATAAAGAGTACAAGAAGGTTACCAAAAGTTCAGAAGATCCAAGGTGCAAGGCTTGCTCCATTTACTGAATACATCTCTATCAAGCCAAGAAACTTGTAAAAATGACAATTTTCCTGTCCTGCCTGCCCTGGAGTTGCATAATTTGAGTTTAATGAGGTTATAGAATCCAAAGTGCCACAAAATGTTTATCAGACTATAAAAAGAATTAAATTTTCTTTTCAGAGGCCTGAACATTTTTTCCTAATTTTGTCTTACCAATCTTGTCAAAACAAAGGATGCTCAAATATTTTTTTTTTGTTTTCATCTGTCAGGCACTTATTTATTTAAAAAAAAAAAATGAAGGTATACCTAAGAAGTGATAGTTTTATCCTGTTTGTTTCATCTTTCAGTTACCAGCCTGTCAAGCAATAACTTCTGCATGAGGAAAAAACCACTTCTAATGAGTTGTCACATTTGTGAATGTGACAGCTCCAGTAATAATTCTTAACCTCATTTCTTTCCTGCTGTCTAGGGCAACAGATGTGCTACACACGTGAAATGGAAAGGATGGCTAGCCTTCAACTGCTGCCATACTCCATGGCTGCTGGCAGCAGAAGTTTTGGAAGACTTGGCTGAAGACAATCATTGGACAGTTTAGGTTGTTTTGACTGGTTATAAGGTTGCTCAAAGATAAGATGGGAAGTTAAAGCACAAAAAGTTTAGTTCTTGCCCCTGTGTTACAGCTTATAAATATGTATCTGGAGAGTCAGTTGTTAAAAAATAGCCAAAATCTTGCACTTGATTTACATCTCAACTATAAAAACTACCATTCTACAGTCTTCTATCAAAGAAACCCTGTAACTACCTGCCCTGGCAAGTGATTCAGTAGTGTATGTCATTATTTGTTAATTGAATGCTTTCTCACCTTTTTATAAAAAGATTAATTGATTACCTCCTCAGGCTTTTGAAACAGTCAAATTCTGATACGATTATAAGGTAGTTTCCCAGAGTGTAGGAAAGACTTCTTCACATGACTCTCAGCTTTCCACATCTTGGGCCTCTGATTCTTAAGAGGGGAAGAACTATTAGTTCAACACAAAAGAAACATGTTTCAAGAGGACAGGCAATGTTGAAAAGAAAAGCAGGACACATTCACTTAAGCTTCTCCTCTGCTTGACTGCCTTTAGGGTGAAGAGGTTTCTCCTCAAATCCAGCCTGAACACCTAGTTTGAAGTTCTGCCCTTTGTCTCTTGTCCTTACAGTGTGCACTCCTGTAAGGAACATTGGTCCATCCTCTTTAAAACCTCTGTGTCAGTACCACGGGGTGCTATGAGATATCCTGAAAACTGTCTCTTCTTCCGGCAGAGTAAGCCCTGCTCCCTCGGCCTTCTCTGCACAGGAAAAGTGCACCAACTCCTAACCACCGTCATGGTTTTCCACTTAACTTGCTCCAGCAGTTTGTTATGCACTATAGAGGTCAAAACTGAATGCAATAGTCTAATATTGTAGTGCAGGAGAGACAGTAATAATCCCTTCTCTCAGCTGACTAGATGTGCTCCTGGACAGCTCAGGATGCTGTTGATCCTGGCTGTTGCCAGTGTGCACAGCTTGGCTCATTGACAACCAAGACACCCAGGAACTTTTCTACAGTACTACTGTGCTGCCTGTGTGCTCATTTGGAGGTCAAAGAAGCTGTAACCCCTGATAGACAATGTTGGTAATAATGATTGAGAGGAAAGCTGAGGTACTCAAGAACTTCTTTTGCCACAGTCCTCAATGGTAACCCCTCTTCCCACATCACTTCAGTGGATGAACAGCAGGGTGGGGACTGGGACAGAAAAGTCTCTCCTGCTCTAAGTAAAGATCAGGTTCACGGTCACCTGAAGAACCTGAACATACTTGAATCTACAGGAGCCAATGAGATATATCCTAGAGTCCTGAGGGAACCAGCAGAGGTAGTTGCCAAACCACTCTCCATTACATTTGAAAAGTTGTGGCTGTCAGGTGAAATCGCAGGTGACTGGAAAAGGGAAC
>JAODKT010001744.1:40681840-40730417 GCA_027576195.1 Cossypha heuglini
CGGGCGAGGTGGGGGGGGAGGAAAAATTGCCCAAACCCGCTGGTGATAAAAACTCTATTCATAATTAGTATCGACAAACTGTAGCGCTGAAATCTAATTCTAAAATCTAATTCAAAACCACAGTACTGAAATGCAGTAATAAAAGCAGTGCATTCCATCGCAAAAAGAAGTATCTAATGGTAGTGATCAAAATTCTAGGGATAGCAATATTCTAATAATAGCAGTCGTAAATTGCAAAAATCGAGTCTGAAAACTACAGTAGTGCTGAAAAAATTCTGCTCCTATTAAAAATTATAGGAATAAATTCTAATAATTCCTAACAAAAACAGCATAAAATTGGAGATGTGTCACTGCTCACTCCTGCGTGGTGGCACCGGTGTGTGCTGTGATCCAGCAGTGCCCCAGCCCATCCTGGGCTAGACACACTGTGAGCCACCCAGTACCCCGGTGGCTCACAGTGGATCCATCCCGGGGCCACCCTTACCTGCTGAAATGCCCGATCCCATGGAGAATCTGAGACCTGTGTGGAGTTTGAACCTTTTAAACCTTGGCTCGCGCCAGGAAGGGGAGAAGGAATTGCTAGGTTTCCTTGCTGGCCTACAGCGGCAGCTGAGATTCTTGGAAAGGATGAAAACTATAACTTGTTCTGATGCAGCAAAATCCAGTGGTGTCATAGCAAAAAGAGTGGATCTCTGCGTCCCTCTTTAAAGGAAAACAAACCCGCCACCAACAACAACAAAAAACCCAAACAAAACAGGACAAAACATGATGTCTTCTTGAGCATGTGCAGTCCAGCTGGCTTGGGTTGCAGCTCCTAGGCCAGGTCCAAAGAGTCAGGTTGTACAAGAGCCTCATTGTTTTGGGTGGGTGTCAAACAAGGCTGTAGGTGTAGAACAAGTATCCTGCAGTTCTTGAAATAGCTCCTGCCTTTTGTCATTGCCAGGGGTAAAGAGAGTGCAGGATTAAGTTAGGTAGAAATAATTTTCCTCTGTGGTGCAAAGCAAGTCTTGCAAAGATAGTTTTGGATTTGCTAAAAGTTTTCTGAGAGAAGTGTTGTTCTGTCTGTGTAGCAAAAGGTCACTGCTTATCCTAATTAGCAAAAAAGCCCCAAGCTCCCGTGATGAGGTCTTTCGTTGTGAAAATGCACAAAGCCAGTCTTCTATGGTATCTCCTATCACTGAGTTAAAAAACAGCAAGTTTTTTGAGTCATGAAACTGGGCATTCAGGTGCCACTTTGTCAGTTAAAGATCAGATTCGTTTTGGTAATCCTAACAGGAAATGCTAGCAAAATGTGAAAGGACCAGAATGTCCAGATTGTCTCACTACTTTTTTTTTCCGGCTCACGTATAACATGTTTAAAGGTAGTGTATTGCTGCAAGTTGCATTTAGGATTTCTTTTTTTTCACTGCAGTTGGTGTTTTTGGCTTTTCTGGTGGTATTCTGGATAAGCATCCTTAGCACCACTGTCTAAGGACCATGTGCTGATGAGACACTTCAAAGCTGCATGGTTAAACTATCCCTTTTAAAACTACACCTAAAAACAAGTTATCTCTGTGAGGGGTAATACGAGAGAGAGGAAATACTCTCAGTTTTCATTAGTTCTAACACTCTCTGCTCGAAGTGTGTAGGAAAACGCTGTAATGGAGCCTGACACGTCAGTGTCTCTACTGGGTGAAGAATAAGAATTTGTTTGTTTTTGTTTGTCTATTGTCCTTTTGTGTGTTTTCAACCAGCTATGCTTAGAGTCACGTTCGTCTTTCCAACAACTTGCTGCTAAACAGCAAATCTCAAAACCACCTGATGGGTCATTTGCTCATATGTCTGCTGTTGTCAAGTTATGTAATAAATAACTTGTTGTCCCAAGTTATTTAATAAATGCTAATATGATTTCTTGAACAATATTTTAAGTAAATTCCATTTAGTAGTTACCTGCTTGTCACATTTACCTTGACTAATGGAGTTTGATCATTGCACTTTAGAAAGTGATAGAAGGAGTGCCAGGCTGTTAAAACAAAAAAGTAACCCACCCAGCTATTAGAGAAGGAAGCATTTGCTGTAGGCCTGAAAAACATGATAGATAATTGCTACCTCCTTTTTCTTCTCTGCGGAGAGCCTAGGTTTGCAAGTGTAATTGCAGCTATCTTTGGACTCCATTTGATAAAGCACCTACAGGCTTCAACATGAAGCTATTGAGAGGCCTTCCCCTAAGTGGATTTGCAGTGGTTGCTCTTCCAGATCTGTAGGTTCAGATTCTCAGTCTCCTAATGCTGTTTGTTTTGACATTCCCTGAAGATGGTTGTTACCAAAACAAAAAGCTTCCAATCTTTGAAGGGAACCAAGCATGCTCATGGTGTGACTGCCAGTTATTGAAGAGAAAGAAAAAAAAAAAAAATAAGAAACAAACCAGAAAAGCCCACCTTTTATCTGTCGTTAGTTTGAGTAGTTGTATGGCCTAATTGACCTGGATTTGTGTTTTAATTGTGATTGACCTTTAGACCCTTGGAGAATGGCATCTTCTCTGTGTGAATGGTCAAGTTTGTGGATAATAGAGTGAATTCTCAAAACATTTCTGGTAGTGGAGGCCAAGATGGTCCTTAGGTTTTCTCTGTGAATTCCAAAAAGTACACGGAAGATGCTCTGATGTTCTCCATACAAGGCACAAGGTGTCCTGCATCTAATCTGATTGTTTGAAAGTAAGATACTGTCTCCCACTCCAGCTCAGGGCCAGACCACTGTCACCAGCACTTAGTATGGGATTGAAGGTACTCCAAGGGAGAATTGCAGCTCTCGTTTGGTTTGGCAAGGTATTTTAACAAGTGAAATTTTATAGGGAATGCTGTAGTCTTCCTATGTGGAATAGGTGTTCAGTTGGGTCTGAAGATGTCACTGTATTAAGCTTCTGTTGTGTACATGTTTATTGTAATATCAATCAATATTACCAATAATCAGTCTTGCATCTGTAGTTTATTCACATGTCCTCCCCACCCTAATAAATCTGTTTTCTGTAAACCTTTTGTGAAGAACTATTTTTCTCACCACTTTGCTATTTGTACCTGTGACTTCCTTTGATGAGTGTGTTTGTGTGTGTGACAGAATAAGTGAAGCTTGAGCTGTAGCATGAAAAACTGCTCTCTTGCTTTCCTGAGCATGGTCATTTCAGGTTTGAGCAGGTTTAAATTTACCCAGGCTCAGCAAAGAAGAGGCAGTGTAAATGACTGAGGTTTTATGCATGTGCATGCATCTTGAAAATGAAAAATACTAGGTATGTGAAGTCTATATAAGAAGTCTGTATAAAAGAGCTCTTACTGGTAGTTCACAGAAGGACCAATTTCATACACTAGAAGGTAGGTAGCAGATATTTTTTACTGGAGTTTGGGATTAGTTTTAGCCCCAATAAATATGTTTCTATTCACAGTGCCTTTATTTTGCATAAAACACTTCAAGAAATAAAGGAAGTTGGAAGAATTATGGATCTGTATATTTTGTGGACTACAAATATTTCCAGTTCTATAGAACTTTCTAATGTAAAGTCAGTTTGGTTTATTTTGGCCGAGGGTAAAATGTAGGGGATTTAAGTAATAAGCAAATTTTATTGCCAATTTACAATTGTTTAACCATTTTAAGTTTTTTATTCCTATATTTTTATTTCGTTAGAATATTTATGGGAAGCCCAGTTATGGGCTTCTTGATAATTATTTGTGCAGATATGAAGGCTCTAAGTCAAATAATATTTTGGAAACAGCAAACAGCATCCTTGTTTTCTGGGGTCTTTTTTGGGGTGTAGGGGGAGGAGTTGGGGTTTTTTGGGGGGAGGGGGATATGTAATTTTTTTTTTTTTTTTGTTTCTAAGCAGAACTTCCAAACTTATTCCAAGATGTACAAAGCTTTGTTTCTCTTAATCTGATTTAGATCTTGGCTGACAACACCACAGCTTTTCCAGAATAAAATGTAAACGGTGGATCAGAGTTATATTTATGCCATAAATCTCAGATTTGGCAAGACAGCCAGAAAGCTGCTGTGATTTATACAGGCATGTCCCAGATAAGAACAAGCCATGTTGTTCCTTTTTGATTTAGGAGAGCCTGGAGATGTTCAGACAGCATTTGCAGCAGTCTTCAGATGCATATTTTAGACAAAATTTATATGCAGTCAATTAAATTTAAAGACTGTTCTAAGAAAATAGACTCAGATAGGGAAGGTGTGTTAAAGCTGGGGGTTTGTTGAGATTTGGAAGTAGTAGCAGGGAATAAGGGGACAAGGGGCAATCTCATCCTTTCTAGTTCTGTTGTTGAGACAGACGTGAAACATCCTTGACCCTACAGGTTTCATTCAGATCTGTTTTGAAGGAAGTGAGTGATATATGAGATTCCCCCAAGAGTCTTAATGTTTGCAGTTCAAAAGGAAAAACATATTCTTCCTTCTTGTGATGGGCTATGCTTGCTTTTGGTGCATTTTGAACTAAAAATAAAAGCTGCAAGAAGGTAAAACCACAATACAATTTCGCTTCTATCCTCCAATCACTTTACATTTTCAAGTCTTTGCTGCCTTTGTTCTTCAGTGGTTTTCTTGGTGGTGGGGCCTTTCTGTGCAACAATATGTTTGGTGTTGAGATATTTGAGTGAATATGACTTTGCTGCATTTAAAACTTAGATGGTGCAAACAAAGATTGTCCAAAAAGGAAAAAAAAAGGGCCCACACACCCTAAAAGAGTTCTACAAAATAAAATCTTGGCTCAGTTCAGCTGATATACATGTTGAGAAAAATGTTTGAAGCATTGACTGACACATTGAAAAATGCAATTTACTGGTCTGGATTTGAAGGATAATCCATTTTGTACTGAAGAGAATTCATGCTTTTCTTTTTCCCTGCCTCCTCTGACAGTACCTCAGAGGAAAATATCACTGTCACCATCAGGGATGCAAAGAAAAGGACAAGGTGCTTTGTGAGAATGCACACAGCTTTTGTAGCTGGAAGCTAAAGTTTGTGTTGATAGCATTAGCACAGATTTCAGTCCAGAAACTCAATTAGATAGTAAATAACTTACTGCAGAAAGTGCTGAAGCCTGTAATCCAATACCAGGCTTTGCACAGCACTTTCATATATCATCTGTGTTATTGCCTCAGCCTGGCTCGTTGAGCAGTGACAAAAGCACTAAGGAAGGTGCTCATCAACCTGTCATGGTGTGAAGTGGCTGCGGCTTGTGCTCTCCAGGTTCTCTTTCTACGTGATCATTTTTCAAGTATACCTTAGACATAATATGTTCAGGAGTTTCTCAGCCATCCTTGAGGGTAGTACCCTGGCCTCCTTTTAATCATGCACAAAATTCTTCAGTCTTCTAGTAAGGTTCCCACAGACCGTAGTTTTTGCAGACCCTGTGCTAAGGGTCTAAAAACATTTTATGCTTCCTTGCCCTTTGTGTGGGAGGTAAATGCTTGACTAGTTTCTTTGCGGTAAACAAAACACAGTAAACTCTAAGGCTTTCTCCATAAAACTGAGCCTTTTAACAGCATTTGTTTAAAACCTGTGCAGCATTTCAGTCAGAAGTGACATTAATACTTAATGGGCAGAGAAGCACTTGCCTGTTCCGATTTTCAGTGACGTTTTTGTGTATTTGCTGGGTGTTAATGCAGTTGCTGCTTCAGGTTTGCTTTCTTTTTGGAAACCAGTACATTTCGATAACAGTTCCCCTTGCTCTAGGGATGGCATGCATTCCTTCTTTATAGATGTAGAAGTCTGTATTAACATGGTTTGCAGCGCACATCTCCGTATGATTACACAGTCCTCCTTGAGTTTAGCGCTCTGCAATTTTTTCTGGTGGTGATGTTAGTTGTATTTCAATGTTTCCCCGACAATGTTCGTTCATATCCTGCGTAAACCATGTGAAATAGCCCCATTAAGCAATCACTTTCCATTCACAATTGCTTTACAGCCAGGACCCTGCTACGTTCAATGGCCATTAATTAACTAGCTGTAATTGTAGGTCAAGGTGGAGTCTCCTATGTTTACTGACCGGGGGAATGGCATGCAAGGTTTTTAGCTTCCATTTTCCTCTGGTCAGTTTGTAGCAAATATTTCTGTTGATTCCACCCACCACCACCACTGTACTCGGAATTGTAAATCCAGGGATAAGGAGTTTTGCCTCAGTTTTTTTGGTGGGTTCCCTCTGGGCATGGTGCCTTTGCTGGTCTGTTTTCTCGTTTTTTGATTACTTGCTGTTTATGACTTGTCCATAATATTGTTTTGCTTTGTGGTATTCCATAGAAAGCTGGTTCTCTTCCTGATTTTGAAGCACCCTTCTCAAGTGGCAGCTCTGACTTTTCATTGAACCACACTGTCCCTGGACGACCTTTACTTTTTGGTTATGTCACTAGTTTCTTCCAGAGGTGTTTTTAGCTCTGAATTTTATTAGCTCAGACTGACTTCCTTCTGGGTTACTTGTTACTCAATTAGATCCATCCTGAGCTGGCTCTTGAAAGTACCTTTGGTGAAACTGCTTTTGCAACACTTACAGAAAACAGGTGACTAAGTTACTTGAGTATGTTTAGTTTGACTCAGCTCCAGTGAGGAAAGTGCAGATTGCACGTATATTGTATACACCTTTCTGAAGGATTAAACAGCACATGCTGATCAGCTCCTGTTCTTTCTGTGTTTCCCCCCTCCAACCTTTTTATTTAATGGTAACTTCCAGTTTGCGAGAAGCCTATTAGGAAACACTCCCAAGTAGAGAGCGAAACCTACTGTGTATATATCACAGTATGATAAGGAGCATGTTGGAAGCATACTTTATTTTTTTCTAAGTGTGCTACTACAGTATTCTTCCTTATTGTTGCCTGCTGTTGTCTCACTTGTGGAAGTTTGTTTTTCAGTAGAGTACAGTCAGCCCTTCATTTCACTTCCTGTTCTTACTTAAATATTTTTATTTTCTCAGCTCTAGAAGAATGGGGGTGGGGTGTGTGTATATTCATACATAATATATTAACATATATTTATGTGACTTTGTTGCCTTCTTTCCAGTTTAAAATTGAATATCAGTGGTTTACTTGGAAATATGTTTAGGATTATTGATGTGATGTGCTGGTATCACTCACCTGCTTGGCTTCTTTTTAAACACCAGTTGTATGATATAGTTGTCATGGCACTTACTACTGTAAAAATAACATTGTTTAAGATCTAAAACAACTAACAAAATAAATAATGCTGTATTTGACCACAATTTAATCCATTCCTGAAGGTTTTGCATACACAGTACTGCTAGAGACATTCTAAATATTTAACTAAACAGATTTTCTTGTTAGAGATTTTAGAATTATTGAATAATTTGAACTTCTGCAGTTAAAATAGGAGCATTGTGTTGTTCTGCCAGGTAGTATTAGGTTATGGTGGCTAGGAAATACTACATCCAGTTTAAATGAAAGAATGCATAGAAAAAAATCCCAGTTCCTCATTCCTTTTTTTCTGCTTGGCAGATTGTGTCACTTTTTAGTGTGTTGGTTTGTCATGCTGTAATTCAGGAAGTAAGTCTTTCCTTTTTGTGCAATACTTTCTCTGCAGAATGTGAAAATAATAGCTACTACACCTTGTTAACCAGTGAACATAAGAAATAATCCACTAACCAGGGGATTCCTCAGTGCTGACATCATTATGTGGTTGGGATCTTTGCCTGGGATCATTATAAATACAAGGAAATTTGTAAGATTCCTCTAAGCATGAAGATGGCATGAGAGAAAGCTCTGAACATAAAGTGAAAAAACTGATCATATTTGAGACCGTGGATGCTTTATTTCAGAATAAAAAGAGCTTTTTGTGAGATGACAGATTTTCTTCAGAATATAGTTAGGATGGCAGAGTGAGTGTAAATCATCACACATACACATTTGCATGGGAAACTGATTAGCACTAGCAATCCTGGAATGTATCTGCTATAAAAAGAATCCCTTAGAATTAAAACGAATGTGTGTTCTGAGCAACGACCAAAGAAAACTGCTTTTTTACATTCAACCTCTTCTCAAAACAGTATTGATAAAGAGTACTGGAAAAGCTGAGTTGAAAATTTTTGGATATTCACAAATAATTTAAAACTCTCAAGCTACTTTTGCAAGTTGTTGCCCAGATTTTGGGTGGATGTTATTGGATGTCCCAGTGGTATAGTACAGTGCTGGAACAGTTGTGCTTGCCAGGTGGGCACATGAGCTGTGAGCAGAGTGTCTGCCCTCACTGCTGATAGTTGTCATTGGTAGTAATAGCAGCTCTTCCAAAAAGGAGTTACAATCCCTTTGTCCCAGAAGGGGTTGAAAATGGTGCTTGCAATTATGTTGATGCTCCAACTCTGTCTGGGTGCTGAGCAGATTTAATTCTGTAAACGAGAGATGCTGAGTGAGAGACCGAACATATGATCCAAAATGAGGAGGTGTGAAAGAAGAGATATAACTTTAAACAAAAATAACTTAAAATATTCCTATTCCAATTTCGGAATTTTGCGGAAGTCAAGTACATGCTTGTATTTTCTCTTGTGAAGAAGTTAACTCGGCAGCTGGGACTATTAGGCCTTGGTTGCTAAACCCTTTTTGAAAACAACAGGCTAAACCAGAAGATAAAAATACTATAATGTTAAAAATACTATTCAAAATAGCTGAATATCGTTGTGTACATTTTGGTTTTGTTATTTTGTTCCTACTATATTCTCTTTGCTCCAGAATAGCTCCTGTTTGGCAAATGCCTAGAGATTTCTTGACGCTATTGTATTTTTCATCCAAGCACTTTTTCTTTGGGTGAACCACATAGATTATTTAAAAGTAAATCCATAAGACAATGAAGATATATTACATTTCTTTGGTTTTGCTTTCTCACTTTTGCTCAGTGTAACTTTTTTCTTAAATATGCTGTCCTGGAAAACTTTAAGAACCTTTCAGTATGTGTTGATAATTCATGTGCATAAGTTAATAGATTATTCTGTGACATAGTAAATTAAGATCAAGAGCTACAAGAACTTTGTTTGATCGATTGAAAAGACCACACCAAACAATACTAAACTGAAATGAATATATGAGCCTTGATACAATCTGGCCTCTGTTTGGGAAAGATTTATAGCTTTTCAGGGATAGATTTTGGATTTTAGTGTTTTATGAACAGAATTATTTTATCTTGGAAGTTCTGGTGTATTCGCCAGTGGTATATATAACTTGTACTGCAGGCATCTGATCTCCAGATAGATCATATCTTCATATCTTCTATGAATTTTGTATGATCTTAGACATCTGAAATAGACTGTTGCTTTAATTCAGGAAAAATATAGTCTTCTATCTCATCAATGACTCAAGCCTAAGTGGTGAAACTAAAATCCTCACACTTTCTTTGAAGAAATCTTTCTAAAATGCTTGAAGTGAATAAAATTAAGAATCAGGATTTTAAAAAAATGTCACGGAGATGAGCACTTTCAGTTTGCTTTTAGGAAATAGTGATTGTTTTGTTTTCCTGATTCATCACAGTGTGAATCATTTTCCTTTAGTTTCCTGACCATGTCAATAGCTTTATAGTAACCACACTGGAGAAAATACTGAATGTACTTACTCAGTTGGCACAGGACTCTGTTTCTTTGCTTTCTGCATGTTTTCCCCTCTATTCTTTCCAGGTCTGAGTTTTTTTCACTTGAATCCTATAGTTTTATACACTTCTGAGTGTGATGCAACTTGAAAATGAAGCCCTATAGGAATGACAGGTGAAGGTTGCCATGGCAGCTTTGGGGTATCTTGTTTTTTTATTGTTGTTGTTGTTTTGTGTTGCTAGGAAGTGTTGAGATGCCTTAGATAATTCCAGAGATTACCCAAATTAAAAGTGGAAAAAAATTTATTATGGAGTAATATAAATTAATAATGGGACCTATGTTTTAATTGTATCCAGCTTTCCTTGAAAAATTGTGACTGTGCTGTTGGAGGTATGTGGGTGTTACTGTAGCTAAGCTTAGCAGTGATTTTTCTTCTAGTATCTAGTCATCCCAAGACAATCTTCAAGATTTTTTTATTATATTTTTATGTTATGCGTTCAGTTTTTAAAAGGGAGAAGAGGGATTGCAAACCTCCTGTCTGCTGGTTATGTCACTGAGTGGAAAATACTGGGTTTACGTGAAACAAAATGGTTTCACATTGCATCCAGTCAACATCTTATGTGTGTTTTGGAGGGAATTCTTGGTTTCTCCCACTTCTAAGAGCACAGAGCTAACTCACTGAGCCCCTGTGTGCATGGGGTTCACATGGGCTTTACTGTGTCACTGGTGATGTGCTCCACAGGTGCAGAACTGGTGTGTAATACAGCTTGTCTGTAGCCTCCAGTGTTGCAAATGTCTCCAAGTCTTTGAGTACTATGAGTGTCCAGGCAACTGTGTCAATATCACGTTTTTCTGTCTCAGCTTATGAAGTCCTACTGTGCATTAAGTTCAGCTAAGATCCACCCTGTTTATTTAAGCGTAACTCAAATTCTTCTTTTTCAAAGTTGGAGATGTGCTACTGTTACTTCCCTTTTATATGTGTGGAGACACTTCAGCACAGGTATGTCTAACATAGCAGAAGTGTTAACAGGGCTGTTTTTTCATAGGAGACATCTGTGTTGTTATTGGGGAGAATGATGCTGACACAGCAGTGTGTGGATTTATTTGTGCTGTACTGGGTAATGAGTGATAGTGGTGCAGGAGGCCACATGTGTGAGGGCTGGAACCTTGCAGTGTTCATGCAGGGTGCCTGGGCATGATCACCTCATGAAGTCAGCAAGCCTAAGGGCAAGGCACTGCAACTGGCTAGGGGCAATCCCAGACATGAGTACAGACTGGGAGAAGAAGTCATTTGACAGCAGCCCTATGGTGAAGGAAGTGAGAGTTGTCATGGATGAAAAGCTAGACTCGAGCTGGCAGTCGCCAGCTTGGCAATGGCCAAGCACATCCTGGACTGAATCCAAAGCAGTGTGGCCAGCAGGTCAAGGTAGGTAATTCTGTTGCTTTACTCTGCCCCTGTGAGACTCTACCTGGAGCACTGCATCCAGCTTGGGATCATCAGCACAAGAAAGGCATGGACCTCTTAAAGTGTGTCCAGAGGAGGGTCATGAAGATGACTGGAGGGATGGAGTACCTCTACAATAAGGACAGACTGAGAGCTGGAGTTATTCAGCCTGGAGGAGAGACGGCTTTCAGTAGCTTAAAAGGAGGGTATAAAAAGGAGGAAGAGCGACTTTATATGGGCAGATAGTGACAGGAAAAGAAACAATGATTTTAAATTGAAAGACAACATCTTTAGATTAGATGTTGGGAATAATTTCTTTGCCCAGAGGCTGGAACAGTTGGCCTAGAGAAATTGTGAATGCCACATTCCTGAAGATGTTCAAGGCAGGTTGAATGGTCTGAGCAACCTGGTGTGGTGGATGGCAGGATGAGTTGAAACTACAGGATCTTCAAGGCTCCTTTCAGCACTAACCATTCTATGATTCTGTGATGAAGTTTTTTATCCAAAGATGCTTGCAGAAAATGCCAAATTGTTTTAGTGCATTTTCCTTTAAATTGATGGCTGGATCAGTCTTCCCTGTAATTTTTGTTGTGCTGTTCTGAATGCTATAAGCTGTAGCTCTTTGTTTTGACCAGTTACTGTAAGTCAGCTGGACAGTGCAGAATGAACAATTGACAAAGTTTCTCTTTGTTTCATCACCCTGAAAACAGTGACTTGGAGAAGCTGTTGCAGACAACAGCTGCAGAGAGGTAAGCATTTATGACACTGGTGTGCATGCCCTGCAGTAGGTGGATCTTCCTTGTTCTTCTGGTTTTAACCATTCCATGTTTCTCTGCCCCTCCTGTCCAATTTCATTTGCACATGCTGCCAAGCTGACACATCTCTACTCCAGCCACTGGGGTTCAGTTGATTGCATGGGCAGTCTGCAGCAAAAGACGTTAAGAGGCACCAGCTTAAGACAGAGCCAGGAGAAATTTCTAATTGCTAAATGGTCTTCAAGTGGCTTTTAGTGGTATCTGGTACTTGATTTTCTTGTTGTCATGGCATCTTGCTGAAACTATGAGTTGGGTGTCATTGAAGGACCTTCTTCTTTGAAGGTTGTTAGGATCTATAGCCTTTCACTGTATGTGCAGGGAATAGGATCAGAGGTTGTTCTGTCAGCCTTCAAACTGGTTTGTCCCTTTCTAGCTATGTAAAGGCTGCAGTGTGGAAAACCTGGGAAGAAGACACAACTATGTTACATGGTCTTGCATAAGGCTTGTGTGGGCAACCTTCATCCTTTTGCCTGTACAAAAGAGCTCCTCAAGTGCTTAATTGTTTACCCTCAGACAGACAGATTTCTGTGGTTCAGAGACAATTTCTTTTTGGACTCCTGCCTTCAGCATCCCCGAAGACTGCTGATAGCCTGTATGATTGGGAGCCTGCTGGGAGAAGAGTCACAGCCAATGGTCTGTTGCTGTTAAATTGTTGGTGGCAAAAACTGTGTCACTTCAGGCTCCCTGTGCAACTTCACATTGTTAGTGGGAGGCCTCTGAAGGGTCTCTTTTTTTCGAATTGTCAGGAGATGAGTTGCTGTACTCTCCCCTGATGTTGCAGTCTCTTAGAGATGTTTTGTTTTCCATCAGTGGACCAGCTCCTTATTCCACAGAACTGTCCTATCTTTGGCCTAATCTTCAAGAAAAGAGAAGGTTTGGTGCTTTCTGGATGTGAATGCAAGTTTCCATCTCTCTGAAGAAGAAAACATTCTTAATATTGGGAACCTGTTCAGTAACTAAAACTGCATGCCTCTGAAATTCTGTGTTCACCCTAATTTCACAGGTGGGAAATCTGATCCAGCTGTCTTTCAAGAGGAAAAAAGTAAAGTCTATTCAGAACTCACCTTTCTCACAAAATTTTAAAGAACAGAATCACAGAATGGTTTGGGTTGGAAGTGCCTTTAAGGATTATCTAGCCCAACACCCCACTCCCACACATCCCATGCAATAAGCAGGGACATTCTCATCTAGATCAGTTTGCTCAAAGCCCTCTTCAGCCTGACCTTGAATGTTCCAAGAGACAGGGCATCTACCAAGTCTCTGGACAACCAGTGTTTCACCACCCCTGTCATACCAAATTTCTTCCTTACATCCAGTTCAAATCTACCCTCTTCTAGTTTAAAAGTATTATCTCTTGTCCTATTGCAATGGGCCCTGCTATCTTCCTTATATGTCCTATTTAATATTAAAAAGCTGCACTAAGGTCTCCCTGGACCCTTCACTTTCCAGGCTGAACAATCTCAAATCTCTCAGCCTCTCACAGGAGCCAGCCATCTGATAATTTCTGTGGCCCTTCTTTAAGACCTGTTTGAATGTATCCATTCTTTCCTGTGCTGAGGATCTCAGAGCTGGATGCAATATTCCATGCAGGGTCTCATGAGAGCAGAGGAAAGGTGCAGAATCACCTCCTTGGACTGCTAGTGATGCTTTCTCAGCTTTTTATCCACCAACATCCCCAAGTGCTTCTCAGCAGAGCTGCTCTCTTTTTGTTCACACCTCAGCCTATATTCAGCTGGACTGTATCCTTATTGGCCATACTGTACAGACTGGAAAGAGAGTGGACTGCAGCATCTTAAGTGGGGTAGGGGTAGACCCCTCTTCTGTCTATAGACACAGCTGGTAGGGTGTCTAGATTTTCTGATGGCTGTGGTTATCACTTAGAAAAGCCTCTTGACCAAATGGAGATGGCTGCTTTTGCTACTGTGGTATAACTTCTCTGTGCAGCTATTTTCTCCTCGGAGTGCAAAGCATTGGTAGGACTGAGCACACAGTGTAGGTGCCTTTGACTTCACCTGTTGGTGCTCTGGCTTTTCCTGCTTAGCAGGATCTAAGAAACCTGCTCTGGGCAGAGTCAGGAGATGGTAGGATGGAGAGAGTTCTGTTTCGGCAGGTGAGGTTCCTTTAGTTAATTTGTCAGCACTTGTTTTACAGTAGCAGGAGGATGGAGAAGCAAGATACCTTGCTTCAGAATATTTACAGCCTTAGGGATGAGAGGGTGAGAAGTGCATAGGTGGCTCAGGTCCTTTGTGAGGCTACAACAATTCAAGCAAACCTACTATAACCAAATGACTGACAGTTCAAGTGTATCACTGAACTCATCTGACTCTTTTCTTAATGAGTAGCTTGTCTTATTTTCACTTGTCTTGTTACTTTGTTATTTTCTACCAGCATATCTGAAATACAAATGAATAGGAATTCAGATGTGCTGCCTTGAAATTATAGAGCTCAGAGGCTACAAAAACATTTCTTTGGCATATCTGTACCTATAAAGAGAAGGTGTTTTCATGCAAATAATTCTGGAAATATAAAGTGCAAGGCAATTTACATTGTGTGGAGGCAGACTGCATTTTTATCAGGCAGGGTATATACTAGTAGCTCCATTTAAAGCAGAAGCAGGTATGACTGGTTAGTTGACAAGACCAGAGAATTCTGGGAGATTAGAAGATGAGAGAGAAAAGAGCTGTTGAATACAAGTGGTCTATAAGGATACTCAGTAGATATCTGGAAAACCTTAACAAGGTTTTCATTTCTTTTGGATTTTCTGAGGAAGAGTATTTACAGTGGGGTTTCATTGATCTTTAAGACAATCAAAAGCCTGATGTTTCTCACCACAGTGAGAAAGGAGCATCTTTTTAATGCTTGACTTCTTAAAGATTTCAGAGATGTTTTCATTCCTCTCCCAGCATTGTTAGAAATGCTCTGAGAAGACCAAAGCTTCTAGTGACAGCTTTCCTGGTGACATTTAGCAAGCATTACACAACAGACTTCTAAACTAAACTAGGCTGTGTTTTCGTCTGAGAGAGAGCACCAATATTGTGTACAGGTCTTTGCATGTTTCTGCTGAATTGGGAAATAAGCTGGTGAAGTCCATGTACTGCATCCAGCATTCTTTCCAGTGAATAGTGACAGTATTCAGACTGGCCTGTGGTCACAGTTGTAAACGAAAAAGCTAAATGCGTCTGTGTTGGCAAGCTGCTACAATGGAAAAGTAGCTCAAAGCTGTGTAAAAAATGTAAAAGTTGAGTCTTGCAAACTTCCAGTAAAATCTAAGTGTTGCTTTTAAGTTACTCATGAAAATAATGACTCCTCCATCAGCTTGAGTGATCCCGTCTGGATAAGCAGTCTGGTAAGTGTTTTTTATGTAATTTAAGAGCACTATGATAGAAAAAAATAAGAATATTTTTCCCCAATCTGTGACTAATTAGCCCGTGGGCATTTTCTGAAAGCTATTGTCTTTTAACTGTCAATGGATCTCTTCAGTGAACTCAAAGGCAGGCCTGCTGAAGAAAATAAGTCTTCTTGCGCACCAAGGACAACTTCAGAAGGGAGTGATAAAGCCCCTGAAGGAAAAAAGGCAGATTAAACCTGTATTTTGGCTTCTGTTATGTCAGGCACATGCTATGGGAGAGCAGGCAGAGCAGAGGAAATAACCTACTTAGTTTTGACCAAAATAAAACTTTGTTTTGAAAGAGTTTGATTGACTTAGGCTGAACTGTCTGGGTGCTGATATGTCCTTTAAGTCCCACTGATTCATTTTTTGGAAAGTAGAGACTGTTATTGTTGTCTTGCATAACAGCTTTGAAGCTTTTGTTTACTCCCTGGCTTAGCTAGATTTCTTGTTTGTTTTCCTCTGTCTGTCTACAGGCAGTTGTCCTTCCTCCTTCCGTCTTTTGAGCATGCTGCAGTAGCTGTGCCTCCTACAGTGGCCATCATTGCTTTTATGGGGGTGGGGGAGTTTTATTAACTAATCTGGGCAAGCTAATTCTTCCATGTTCAGCACTTTTTTACCCATCTTCCATCTCCAAGCACTCGTCAACAGCTTCTTTATATAAGCCAGTGCTGCAATTTCATGGCTACGAGTCCTGGCAGAACCAAGGTGGAAGCTATGACATCTCTGTGAATGATGGCAAACAAATTGGGAATTTTAGAAGCCCTGCCAGGGTCTGGAGTAAAACAGTTTGGTTTGGTGATCCACCAGAAGGCAGAGGGCTCTACTACGTTTCAGGGCAACCCTGGGGTATTAGCTGGAATCTTCTTCCTGAATAAGAAGGACAATAAAAGAACATCTTGTTTTCTCATATTCTAGCAGTGATTGACAGTGCTCTTAAAAAAAAAAAAATAAATAAAAAAAAAGCTGTTTTTTCAGTTGCTGAGCAATATTTTGTTTTGTTTGAAGTTTTGTTTTTTTAGTGAGGGGAGGGGTGAGAATAATTACTTGGAAGATTGTAGTGTAGGCAAATTCAAATACTTCCTCTTATTCTGGATTGTTGACCGCCTTATATAAGTTGGTGACATATGGAGCAAAGATTCATAATAATTGCATCTGTTTAAGGGAAATATTTATATTGCTAGAAGTACTGATGGCTGACTGTTCAAAGCACTAAGATTTACAGAAAGCCTGGTAATGTTTTGAGGGTTTAGTTTTACCCTTAATTCATTATTTCATTTTGATGAAAACAAGATGTATGCTACATGATCAAATTTATAATCTGATGTATTTACTTGAAGTTAGAAATCTTTGGTTTTGATATATTGTTGTGCTTTAGCAAACTGGAAGTAGTTGTGCTGATTTACAGCATGTGAGAAACTGACCCTAACTCTTCAGACTGTGTAGTCAGATGTAGTTGTAGTGCACTCTTAACAGTAATGCTCTCTTTACTGGAGCTACTGAAAATGAAAATTACTGGAAGTATTGAAAAGAAATTCAATAGTCTCTGCTGGAATGAATCACCCCTCTGGAGTAAATGGTAGAGCCATTATTCTCTCTGTAATACCTGTTGCATTTAAAACATAGCCATGCCTGCTAAGAGGCACAAGGCTTGAAAATGCACTGCACATCCTTCTGCCCCGAGGCAACTGCTGCCGAATGTCATTTGTTGCAGAGGTTGCTGCTCTGTTGCACCAGGCAAGTAGTAAGGTAAAAAAATGCCTATGCTGTCATCTTCCAAAGGGGTCCACTGAATTCCAACAGTTCCCTGTTGAAACAAAACTAAAACAAAACAAAAACTAAATCCAGCTTTGGGTACTTGTCGCCCTGGAGTTTGCAGCCATGACACAGTTGGCTCTTGGAACCATCTGCTAGCAGTGCAGGCTTTGGGCAAAGCCACCACAAGGTACATGTCCTTTTGCTGCCTGTAGGAAGCTGGACTTCTGATGTACACCTTCTGGACTTCTTGTGCATCCTTTTGTGGCAGTCAGAGTCTGGGGTAGTTGTGGCTTGCGGCAGTTCCCTTACAGCTAAGTCTGGAAATGTGTGGTGGGAAGTGTTAAGGGGCATGGTCCTGTCTTTTCATAGACCTGTCAGTCACTGATTGGCAGAAAACGTTGCTTCTTGCAGCTGCTGGGACTTGTTCAGATGACAAAAGAAGGATGTGACTACAGATGAGTTTCATTTGATGTGTGAAATACAGTAAAGGGTTGAAAGTTTTCATATGAAAAAGGAGAATAGAGATTCTTGGGGTGTGGAAGTTTACTTGTGAGAGCAGAGACACACTTCAGCATAGGAGTTAAGTTACCTTAGATACCTGAGGAGTACTTTGTCCATTTTCCCCATCCTTTGCTTCATCTTTATCCATTTTTTTAAATAACGTTTTTAAGATGATATATTTTGATAGAGATAACCTATAACACTTGCAGACACCTGTTATTGAAAAAAACCAAATTGTTCAATATTTAATCTGGTAGAAACTTTATTTTATTTCATCTTGTAAAATTTTCATGTGCTTAGGAAGATATAAACAACATTCTCCTGGCCACCCAAGTCTAGTGCCAGAGTCAGTTGGTAACCATAACCACAGCCTTTTTTTAGCCTTGCTTTTCTGAGCATCTTAGTAGAAGACAGATATAAACAAAGATATTGTGCATGGAAGGTTCCCACTGGAACTGAAAGTTGGCGTTAATAATGTGTGAAATGCTAAAATAAAAGCACATTGACTGCGTGCCTGGGTCTGAGTGTCAGATAAAAGCGATAGAGGGAAGCAATGAACTCAGTCAAGACTGCACATGGATTTGTGGCAGTGTGGGGGATTGTGCTACACACCTCTTCCATTAACAGTCCACAACATCCTCTGCAAAGGCTGTTAGTGAGATGAGAGCTCATGCTGACACCAGCTGCTGAGGATTACGGAAGTATATTACAGTGTATCATTTTATTGCTTGGGGTGGTTGAATGTAAAGTGATGGTTATGAAGGGGAGGAAAATTTCTTTTACAAGCTGCTGAGTCTTTAGTCAGCTTTTACAGATAGGCGGGAAAGGATGTTAGAGTTGTAATAGTGCATCCAGGGAAATATGTGCCCATTGTGTAATTGTTAAAAAAAGGCAACTTGAATGCTAGACATTATTAGGAAAAGACTGGGGAGGAGTGGCACAAAAGCCACCTCTGTGCCACAGTATAAAATCAGCCTGCTGATTCTCTCTGTGCAATGGCTGAGCTGCTGCCGAGTCTGTAGGTGTCTGATGCAGCATTAAATTATTATATTTTGGTCTCCTTGTAATTCTTTCATGTAGTCTATTACATTTACAGGGCCTTTTGTAGAGGACTGTAGAGTTTTTCCATTTATGTAATACTCCTACATACATCAGGCCATCCGTTCTAGTAAACTCTCCAAGACAGGGACTTCTTCCAAGTCTTACATTTAACAAGATGCCTCAGAGAATTACTGCACTTTATTTAGTTGTATTTATATTCACATTAATAAGCTGGGTATGTTCTTCAATGCGTTGCACTTAAATTTTTCCAGAAATGAAAGATTTATTGTGCTCTCATAGCTGGGAAAAAGAATTCTGAGTTTCTAAGCCGTTTGTGACTGATTTAATGTTTTGTTTCAAAAACAAGAATAAGCCCTTTAGTCAACTAGGTCATTCAGTAATGTGTAACCTTTGTTAAAAGATTAGGAGAAACTTGGCAGGCACTTGCTGGGAGTTGAAGTTGGTGAAAGTGAGCAGAATGCAAGCAAGTTACAGCAGTCACAACTAATGCCGAGCGAAATGAAATTATTATTTGCCAAGTTGTGCAGGCAATACTGAGGAGCTGTGGTACTGTCACTTTGTGTCAGACTATGACATGTTCCCTTGTGGTGGCTCTGTGACAGGCCGTGCCAGTTGGCTGAAGGAAGCAGTGTGTTGTTTCCTGTGAGTTACTGGAGTTTGCTGTGTGCCAGCACGCACAGGGCTGTGCTTGGAGACAGCATTCGGCTGCAGCAACTCTCCTCTGTCTTCCAGGATAGACAGGTGCAGGAGCTGTCTCTTTTTGAGAGTCCTCGACATGACCTGTGGCAATGATAATGGTGGCTCTGGTGTGAGTAGCACACTGCAGGCTGCAAAACCCAAGCGTGGTGGCACTCTGCAGTGAGGACAGCAGGAGGGAATTGTTGCAAGAGGCAGATTGTTACTGCTGCTTATAGTACTGCAGCAAGTTAATTAAGACATAAAAACTTGAGGCAGAAGGGGCAGGAGGTGACTCGCAGGAAGACAATCCAGACGACAGAGGGTTGGAGGAGGAGCTGCAAGTCACTTTGCAGGTACTTTTGTTAAGCTCAAAACGAGTGCTATCTCTGAGTAGATCCACAGTAAATCCTGTGTTGAACTGACCACACTTCCAGGAGAGTATCAAATCCATTTTGTTCTTGTGTTGATATTCCTTTGTCCTCCCTGGAGAGCAATTTGATTGTTCAACTTATTGAAGTGGTTAGCAAATGCAAAGTTAGACTTCAGTGTTAAAGACAAAAGAAAAAATGAAATAAAACCTAGCATGTTAAAATACAAATATACAAATAAATTTCTGTTTGAAAACCACCAAAACTGAATTATGGTGAGTATTTTACCAAAGAGGAAACAAAAGTAAATTCTAACTTCTAGACTTTTTCTCAGGACTAAGTTGTCTTTTCAAAAGGGGGAGAAGACTATGTGTTATATCTGGGATTTTATGAGCAATTCTCACTCAGACACTATTGGCATAGGGCACCAAAACATAGCTAGAGTTCCTACAGGAAACTGTTTTCTTCTTCCTTCTTTTGGATTCTGCTTTGAAGTCTTTCTTGAGGACGGAGAGAAAAATGCTTATGTGGAAAAAGTGTGACATATTGGAGGGTATAAATAGCCATCATTTTTCAAGGAAGTGTTACACAGCTCATGAGCTACAGTGATTCCCAGCTTTTATATCCTGCCTTGCTGGGAAGGCCTGGAGAGAGATGTTTTCTGTTTCTTTTTGTATGTTAGAGAGCTTCTGGCTGTACGTTCCATGAGTTGCCATATGTACACATGGCCTTTATCTTTATTAAATCACCAAGTCAAACATAATGTGGTAGGAAGTGATGGCTTATGGCAGAGCCTGCTGTAAAGCCAGATCTCATGCTCCATGTGGACAGGGAGCAGCACTGTGATGCCCAATGGCCAAATGGCTTCTTGTTGAGCATTGGCAATACCTAATTTTTCACAAGAAGAAAGTAATTTATTGTAGCAGAAGGCCTGAAGGTAAAGCCCCCTACACCTTTAAAGAAATGTTTGTACAGTGTTTGAAATCTGCAATTGAAATTGCTTTCTTTTGACTTAGACAACCTATAGATGTGTCTGCTTGTAGCTCATCACTGAGTTTGTATGGACCAAGAGATCTTCATCTTATAAGTGATCAGCCTGTCCTCCTTCCTTTAAATGCGTTTTCCTCAGAATTTTGCATTTCATCTACAGAAACTTCACACACAGTGTCTTCTGGCTTGTTTTTCCTAATGAAAGGTCACCCCTTAAAATGCACAAAACCTCTCCTAGCTGTCAGATCTTAAGACTTAATTAAGTCTCTCTGGAACTATTGATATGATTGTAGGATTCTGCTGCCTGTCCCCTTCCCCCAGTATTGTTAATGCTTCAGTTTGCTGCCATTTCGGGTTTATCTCTTTCTGTGTGGAATGTGCAAAACAAAAACAAAATGGTGACTTGTAGGAGTAATTTCACCCCCTGAGGAATGTGACAAGCAGAGGAGGAGTTGTGTGAGTAGCTCCTGAAAAACGTGTGGAAATCCTTCACTGAGAATGTTACCTGCTATGTTTGGGCACTGCTTATCTCCTGCTGTTTGTCTCCTGATATTCCTTAATTTGATTATTTGCAAATGCTTCAATTTTCTGGCTCACATTTTAGGAAACTAATTGTTTTCTGTGTTGTCTTCTTCTGTATGCACTCAAACAATTAAAACCTTTATGCACCTTCCTATTTTACTCCTTGTCTGAAACATTCATTCACTGTTTGGTTTTAGTGCTTCTCTGAAGTTGCTGACTTAGTGCGTTTTTCTGTGTCATGAGATGTTTCCTTATCTGAACATATGTTACTGTCTCTATGCAAGACCATGTTTTTCTGGGTTTGTCAGTGCAAAGAGAGAATTGTGGTATCGCCTAGTGACTTGGGTTGTCTAAATAAGTAGAGAACATCTCTCAGGGTCCATGGGAGGAGCTTCTTCCATTAGCTGGTTGTCTGAATTCCCTCAGGTGTTTGGGTAGGGCTCAGTTAACTTGTGCATTGAGTTTGTGTGCAGTTAAATCTAATAGCCACTTGTAGAGGGTGGTCTTGCAGACTTCAGTTCCCTGCTGTATCTTGCAGATCATAAAATTCCTGTGATTAATCTGCACCACCATGCTCTCTGCTTTGCTTTCTGGCCAGCCTGCTTCTGAACTAGAAAAATGAGGGAAAACAGTGTCATTTCACTGAATTTCATTAGTCACTGCAGATTCTTCCTTGGCTACCTCTCACCTCTTTATGAAGTTCTTGACATCTGCCTGTTTATATTTGAAGCTTCATACCCTGCTTTTCATGGGTCAGAGCCATGAGAGCCTTAGTCACAATGCTTCTGCCTTCAGAGGGCATTTCCCTCATCTAGCCAGGTCAGATAAACTTTGGGCACCACTCTGAGACAGTGACAAGGTCACCTGAAGCAGATGTCTTCAGGATGTGAGTGGCAAATTTCAGACTGTAGGTGGTAATGGGCAAGTGGCCTTTTCTTCTGTGGCTTCTACAAACCTGTTCTCACCACAAGCAGGTGACCCTCCTAAGAGCATCAGTAGAAATACTGCTGACACCTAAGGAAGGAACAAGTTTAATTGTGGTGTCATTATATTACCATATGTCCATGTTGAGATAGCCCATCAGGGATGAGGATTCACCAATTCTCTGTATGGACTCAGACCTGTTTTCTGGAGCAGGAGATGCATCTTTCCTCTGCCCTGACAATGACTTGGCACTCTTTGGTCTCCTCTGTGCTGATAGGCTGTGTGCTCCTCCCCCTCTGTGCTCCATAGAGGTCACCTCCAAATCTCTTCAGCAACTGCATTTGCAGCTGCAAGAATCCACTTTGTCATCCTTACTTTGACTGTTTCCTTCTCTTATGTGCCCTATTTAGTTGGATACAGCCATGAACCTTAGAGAGGCATGTAACATTTCATAGCACCATGCAGAAGATTCTGTTCTGCTCCTTCCCACTTTATTTCACCAGTGCAGTAATCATTCCAGGTACAACCATGGATGATGAATTACAAGTCTGAGCACAGTAGAGACTTGCACTGCTTCTTTTTCTGACTTGCAGATTAATGAAAAAAGAAATATTCCTACTGCTCATATTAAGATGAGTGCTGAGAGGAAAGGTGTCATCCTTTTTGTGCTACCCAAAGGAAAATTTATTTTGTATGGGCTGTTTAGGGAAGTGGGCTTGGATCTTAATGTTTCAGTTAGCCTGGAAGAAGCAGTGTTATGCCATCAAAAGTCAATGAGCTGGAGAAAGGGGAGAAGAGGAAATTTGTGCTTTTGTTGGCACTAGAGCATACAGTCAGTGGCAGCAATGGACTGCAGATGGGAAGTTTGAAGCACTTGGGGTGTTGTCAGATACTTGTGAAACTTAGGAAGTGGTACACTGTGCTTATGAAAAGCAGGGATGGGAAAATCCCCTGTGTACAGCAACAGTTGCCACTGACAAGTGATCTTCTGCCCTGGCACTGGGAGAGGTTTGAGCTTCCACTCAAGAGGTCAGGACCTGAGCATCTGCACCACACTTGAACCAGTGGAGAGTAATTCTGAAAGAAAGAGAACTCTAAATCCATAGCTGCATGGCTTATTAGTTCCTAATTAATGAGAGATGGTGGGAATGAAATAAAGAATCCCTTGTTTTTTTCACACAGCTTAATACAAATAATACAAATTCATGGTAAGAAGCTGTGGAAAATATCCCCTCCACGAGAAATGATCTTTTAAAACACTGTTATGCTTGAAAGCATGCTTTGTGGAGCTTGGATGGAATTATAAACCTGTAATAAATGAAATAGCTAGTTACTATTGACTTTCAAAGCTGCCTATAATTGGCAACCTTGAATTTTGTCTCCTTCATCCATTACACTTGGTTTGAAACAATACTTTTTTTTCTCACATTTATGTCACATGCACTAGCTTGTGGAATAATTCACTTGCAAACATGTCCTTCTGCTTTGGCTACATTAAGGAGCTGTTTTGGACTGTTTAAAACTTTTCTTGAAATTTAATAACTCGTTTTATACTTGTGAAGAGAAAGTGTAGGAGGACATGACTTGCGGTAGGCTTGTGCTGTTCTGGGATAAACCCTCCTTCCTTTAACATTGCCAGCATCTTCATAGCAAAACAACGTGGA
This sequence comes from Cossypha heuglini, assembly GCA_027576195.1. Taxonomy (NCBI): domain Eukaryota; kingdom Metazoa; phylum Chordata; class Aves; order Passeriformes; family Muscicapidae; genus Cossypha; species Cossypha heuglini. The sequence continues at coordinate 40,705,496 of JAODKT010001744.1, forward strand.
GTTCATTCACTGCTCAGGGTGTGACAGTTGTGTATGTTCTCAAACCTAGGGGATAAAAGATGTGTTTGAAAAGATGTATCCTAATTGTATTTGACTCCAGTTTTGGTTTTGTTTAATTGTTTGTGTTTCTTAAAGTCCCTTGCTTGTGAAGAATTGCTCACAGTTCTTATTTTATTTCCACAGTTTGCAACTTCATGTCTCACGAAAAGTGCCTCAAGAATGTCAAGATACCATGCTCATGTATTGCTCCCAGCCTTGTAAGGGTGAGTAAAGACAGAGTAAAGAGAGTAAGACACTGACTTGTATCTTTCTTGGGGTAATACCACACATTTATCACTAATGAACATAATGTCATACAGCAGTGGCTTTTTCATATCGTAATGCAAAAATTTTTTTAGTCATCACTGAAGCTTTTATCTCACAGGCAAAGCTACACTTCCTTTGAAAAGTCTGCTATGAGCAACTGTAGATAGTCTGTCTTTGAAGACCAGTTATTTGCATTCTTTAAGTGTTACTAGATGCTTTTATTGTGTGTCATTACCTGGAAGTCTTGCAATATTGGAGGGAATGACTGATGAAAAGTGCACCACGTGTCATAAAGATGAGCTGTGTAAATCACCATTTTTTTACAGCTATTACAAATTAAGCTGCTCTGCCTAGAAAAAGGAGCTGTGTTTGTCTTCCATTGATTGCTGCATTTTAAGAATCTTGGTGTTTATTCTGTGTAGAGAATAAAATTATTGCATTCTAAGTATAGGGTTTGGAAGCCAAAAAAAGAGGGCTGGACTTCAGTTCATCAACAGTAGTTCCAAATTGATTTTGGTAAGTAATAAAGTACTTGCTTTTAGATGTCTTGTGACCTTCTCCCACAGGGCTTTATGTGTAAGAGATTGATTCAAAGGTTGTGAAACATGAATCAACTTTACAGAAGATAATAAGATGCAACTAAGGTATTAAGAAGCTAAACTGAAGAGAAAAAAAAGGTGCGTTATCCACTTTGGAAAGGATGGCAGAAGAGGAACGAAAGGGGAGAAGGACATGGGAAATTTACTAGAGAAGTAGTAAAACACTACAAATACCTTATGGAGCCCCAGGCAGGAGTCGAAGGAGACATGGCTGTAAAATCAGTCATGTTCATTACAGACCTTGCTGACTCAAAGCACATTTATGGGAATCCATTGTGTAGACCTGTGAAGGGGAGCTGATTCCTTTCTTTGTGTTGTAAAACGTTTTACAAATTCCTTTTTGTTGTGGAAGCCTGTATAGGGGGTAAGATGTGGAAGTTTGAAAACAATATGCAATTTGAGTTACAGGGATTGGATAAATTACCCATTTGTTTTTCTTCAATATGTTTTGTCTAGGTGATAAAGCTGCTAGGCTTTGCCAGCGCAAAGCTTTGCTTTTTCTCTTTTTTGCTTTTCCTCTTTCCTTACATACCTTTCTTCTTGAGAGGTGTCAAAAAGGTGTCTGATACATTGAAATTTGCCAGTGAAACAGTAAGAAATATTGCTGTAAGTCTTAGAACCCATGTAAAGGGACATGTAGGTAGTGAAAAATGCTTTTACTACGAATTAGCATCTTCTGCTGTTTCAATATTCTGGCAATCAGTTGTAGCAGAAAGAATATTGAATCAGATGACATAGCTATCTACAAGGGCCTGTAGGGGGATGGCAAAAATCCAACTGGAAAACTGATTTAATTCAGAGTGTGGGTGTTGCAAACATTTATGACTTCTTTTGTGGATTTGCTCTAAATTTAATTCACTGTTCAAAATAATATTTGTTCCTCTGCTTTTATATGGTAAAAATCCTCTATTGAAACTTACTAATGTTCCCACTTGCATCAGTTGTAGACGTCAGTGTAATTTTTTTCTCTCTTATCAGTCCCTGTAATATATCTGCCCCAAAACATAATTTTTGTCTTGTGATTTATCTGTAAACAATAAACACAAATTGTACTGCACAGCAAGGATAGTTATTTGATGGTGTTGTCAGTCTTTGAAACTGTTTGCAGTTCAGTGTTGCTGTATTTAGCTGCAAAGATTCTTCTGTGTTTTCTGTCTTGAGCTGTAATGATTTTATTTTGAAAACTCTGGATTGTACTGTTCGTTCTGGACTGTCATGTCCTTGACGTGGTCATCCAAGTTGCATTAATCCTGATCAGCTGTACAAGTGAAGTCTACCATATGGGAGACATCGTTTTGCATGCAGGCTCTGTCAAAGCAAATACCAGACTTGGCATTTGCGTAAAAAATATAACAGAGCAAAAAGCAAATGACAGCCATTTATACAATTTGTGGAAAGTTTATTTTCTTAATCTCTCCTTTCAGATTATTTATTTATTAAAAGGTCTGACGTAGGAGGGAACACTGGTGGGATTTTATTCTGATAATTCCTTCAGCTATGTCAATATTCTGTGTCTTACAGAACTGAGACTTTTTTTTTACTTGCCTGGATTTCATCTAGAGGAGATGGCAATTGTTAAAGCTCATCAGAATGTGTGTCATTTGATACTAAGTCAACCCATCAGAGAATAATTTTTCAGCAGATGTTTGGTGGAAACTTTTATTCCTGACAGTAGGGTTTCCTTCCCAGGGTCAAGTAAAGGCCCACAGAGTCACAAGCATGCCACAACTGCATCCAGCTTCAGATCGTTCTTGATTAATTCATTCTTAAGGCTGATCTATGAATTTTTTTCTCTATTTTAAACCACTATCACCTGCATTTAGTATTCCAGAGTGGATCCAGGTCATGATGTTTCTAAACAAGCCTTCGTGGATCAATCTTCTGAAAAGTTTGCAGGGTGTATGGTTTGTTCCAATGGCAAGGCCTCAGCAATTTTCAAATTCACTCTCTCTTTTGTACATTCCAATAAGTATTTACCTACTTTGCCGCACACATTTTAAAAAAAAAAAGGAAGGGAGGGCAAAAAATAATCCACACCCAAACACCAACACAAACCAAAATAACAGTAAAAGCAAAACCTTTTTGGGGGTGAAATGTGAAGTTTTGTTTTCCCTTGTTAGGTTGGAATTGAAGCTGTATTAAAGCTTCTTAGAAGTGTGTGTGTATTTTCTATATAACTGTTCTTGTAAAACTAATTTTAAATGGGACCACATGAAGAATGGTTTAATGATGTTCAGCATTTGCTATGCTTATTTTTCCTTGTTGGTGTGTTGGTGCATTGCTCTAATGATTTCTAAACATTTCCATTTTAAGAAGTGTTTAAAGTCTCACAAGACTTTATTGTGTGCTGTTGTTCTTAAACCCAGGTTGTCTAGAATGGAAAAATGCTAGTTTAGGTTATCAGCTTCTGAATCTTTTTGTGCTAAAAATAGAACCTTCCTTTGTAAGGAAAGCTACTGCATTCATGGGCTGGGGTAAGGAATGGGAAAGCTGTGGTTCTTGCAGGGGTCTCTGCTCTTGTCCTTGTCTGCTGATTGAGTTTCTCCCTCTGGTTGCTGGGTTCAGCTGTGTGCAGGTCAGTAACAACGATCTGAAAGTAGAACATCTTTCTGGAGTGGCCCATAGCAATGGGATGAGGGGTAATGGCTTTAAACTAAAAGGAGGTGCATTCTGACTAGATTTAAGGAAGGAATTTTTACAATAAGGGTGGTAAAATACTGTCACATGTTGCTCAGAGAGGTGGTAGGTGCCCCATCTCTGGAAGTCTTCAAGACCAGGTTGGACAGGGCTCTGAGCATCCTGATCCAGTTGAAGGTATTCCTGCTCACTGCATGGGAGTTTGGACTACATGGCCTTTAAAAGTTCCCTTCCAACCCAAGCCGTTCTCTGACCCTGTGATTTTACCTGGGCCCTTGCTGGGTAGCACTGACCACCTTCTGTCAAGAAGGTCTCTCTCCAGCTCTCCAGCGCTTGACCCATGCTTGTGTTTCTTCAACAAGGCAGTTGCTTGGAGACAGTCACATGGCATAATTTAGAATCCAAATGAGGGTTAAAACTGCTTGCTTCTAATCTTGGCACCAAAGTTTTCTCCCTTTTCTCCCTGAAGTAGAACCTCAGAGTTTAAGGGAAGGAAGGGCTAGCTCCTCCTAGTTTGTAGACTCAGGAGAGTTTATTATGCTTGCTTGAAACTTGATCAGAACTCCCAGATGAGCTCTGCAGCTATATCAGTGACTCTTCAGTTTCAGAAGCATTATGGGATGTCACTGTGTTTGTTTTAATTCCTAATATTTGTCTTGATAAAAGGACATGGACATTAATTTCCTCTGTAACAATAAAAGCAAGGAGTGGGTGACTTTTGCATATAATTTTTTCTTTACAGTACAAAAAAACTACTAGGCCAAGCAACTCTTAATGGCAATGGAAAGCTTTTACGCAAGTCTTACTTTTGAGTAGAAGTATCATATAATTCTTGTTTGAAATAGTATGGGATGCATTGTGTGTTGCAAAGGGTCCCTGAGACCTTGGAGCATGTAAGGCAAATTGTCCTGTCACAGAAATCAGTAGGATGAAGAAAAATAATCCTGGATAAAGTGGGATGGCATATAGATGTGTGCATCAGTCCCTTCCATTAGCCCCAGTTAAAATTTTAATAATTAAGTGTTTGATTTTCTCTCTCCTTTCCTATTATGTGTTGAGACACCATTTAACTTTGTATTCTTATTTCATTTCAGAGCTACTATATGAGATACATACTTACTTTACCTTTAAACACCAGCTGATAAATCAAGTGCTCAGAGCAAGAATGTCAGTTTGGACACAAGTGAAGAGTAGCTGATAGGCATTCTCCCTAAAAAGAGAAAGAAATAGAGGACATTCCAGAACACAGAGTGCTCTGTAGAAATATTCAAGCTGCAGAAATATTTTGCTACTAAATAAGAGGTTTCAAACAAATTGAAGTGCTATTTGTGATTGCTGAGTAACAAGGAAGTAATTGAAAAGAAGTCAGTAAGGGCAAAATCACAAAGTTGAATCACAAAGTTTGAATCACAAAGTTAATGGCTTCTCTCAGAGAGGGTATAGTCTAGGTCTGGACAGAGCAGTCATGGGGTGTAGTGAGGTGTGTTCACCATATCTACCTTCCTAGAGCAAAGGTTTATGGTGTTGGAGTGAACATTAGAAACTTTAGATAGGGAAGTGCTTCTACACTTGAACATCCATACATGTTTTTGTTTCAGAAACACCATTTTAATTTTTATCAGCAAATTTTTTTGGCCTTATGTTGAGAGCAGTCTTTGAGAATGACCCTGTGTGACTGCCCTTGTGGGCATCTGATGAAGATGGTTGCTTCCAAGCTGCTTGTGCTTATCCTTAAAATACAACAGTGTTTTTGAATTGCAAGCTAGTGATCTTAAGTTAAATTCCTTTTAATCAACCTTTGGAGGCCGTTTTTGAGAGTGTTAGTATCTTTCTTTCTGTGTACTCTTTCCTACTTGGAAGCTGCTCAGCCCCACACTACTTCCTGTCCTGCCACCCTGGTTTCTTAATCTCTCCAGTATTTTTCACAAAGTTATGCTAAGTGCAAGTCATCCTGATGTGATGGAGAAGGAGATGCATGGGCAAAATAATATGTAGACATAGGCCTAGGGAAAATTTTTAGTTCATAGTTGCTTTTTAAGAGTGCCCAAGGCCGTAGCTGTCACACTGTCATTTGGTGTATTTGTATTTCTCTCATTACCCTTTGAGCCTGGAAGTCTTTGCCTCATGATTCAAGATGAAGCTTTCTTCTGCCTGAACTGGCAGAAAAGAACCTGCTGCTGGGTGAAAAACAAGCCTTCCTGGAGCTGTATTTTTCCCCCTGCTGAGACGTCCTGAAGGCTGCAGATCAGTCAGACAGCCTGGCCTGACTCTACACACAATCAAAGGGTCTAGAGGGTAGCTGTGCCTCTCTGTACAAAGTGACTTCCACCTTAGTGGAAGAGTACTAGAATTCATTATATACTGTTGGTCACATGCTTGATATCCTGTGACATTTCAGGATGAAGAACAATTTTAAAAGGCACTATCAAAAGAAACCAATTCCAGCCTTTGTTTTTCTTCCAAAGTGTGGATTTTAAAAGCAGTTTGTTGCTGTTCTTTTTGGTTAGTGCACAACTGCTGAACACTTGCACTGATTGCACCGAGGGAGTTAGAATCTAAGTCTTAGGTTTCTGTAGGATCAAATTTTATTGCAGGCTGATAGGAACATTTAAAGATATGTATTGCATTCTCTAATACCTTGCATTCCTTAACAGATGGCAGGAAATAGAACAAGAACTAGCAGTATCTTGTCTCTGAGTGCAGAGTCATTCTGGAGATCATGCTGCTGGAGTGTTACCATTATACTTTCTGTTGATATGCTTCAGATCAATATTGTAAGGGCACTTAGATGTCATTTAATGTTATTACTAGAAGAAATTTTCTGTGTTTTTCTGTGGAAATTGATTTTTGTGGTTTTCATAAGGTAATTTAAGTAGATGGATTGGAAAAGCAGTTTTAAACTCTCATGAATTATTAACGTTTTCTCTTTAGGCCACCTTAGGCTTCTGTACTTTGCTGTACTTATGGAGGTGGATATAAACTAGGCAATAACATGTAGCATTCTATATTCTTTCATGACCTCTCACTGGCTTTTCTAGTCTGAGTTTTAAATATTTTATATATATATATATGTATATATATAAAAATAGGTGCTTGGAACTTGTTCAGCAACCAAAATGTGTTGGGAGAAACAGTATGTAATTGATGTGTTCGTTATGTTGTACTTGCTCTTTTACCTTATCTCTTTTTCCGTCTTACTGCCATCCCATTTTCCATCAGACTCTCTTGCTTTTATGCCTGTCATCTTCCAATGCATATTAGAAAGACCACTCACCATAAACAGAGTTTCTTTGGATTGGTTTGTAAGAAGGAAATTAAAGAAATTTTTTTTCTGCTTCTCCACCCCCACCTTAACATTTCAATCAGCAAGTTGTTCCCTTCTCTTTTGACAGTGGCTTGAGACTTCAGACAATTGCCATCATGGTCTGAACAGCTGAAGAATTTAGATTTGGGCTCCTTCCCTTGGGTTTTCTAGATAAGTACAGTCAGACCCTGAATAAGTTTGCCTTCTGTCAAAGTCCTTTCTTGCAATTTTTCCCAAAATAAACACTGTTTTTCGCATACTCTTTTTTTCAGCAGAACCTGTCTGTGACAAGAATGAGCAGCCTGCGTTTCTAAGCTAGGCTTAAGATAAAATAGCCAGACTCATGGCCAGAGGAAGAGTCCTCTGTGTTTCAAACCTGGGATGTTGAGGGGGTTGAATGCTCATGCTGGGTGTCCAAAGCAGTTTGTTCACCACCTTGGAGCTAAAGGAGGTCTCCCCTGTGTCTGATTTCAGGGGCAATTATTCTCCCTTGGGTGGCTGCATGGTGCTTGAGGCTGTGGCAAGGGTAGGACACTTAAAGATGACACGTGAAGCCTGAAGACAGGTTGGGATGTGCAGAAAAGCTTGCCTGAAGAAATCCCACCAGGGCTTTTCAGTACTCCTCGCAGTTGCAGTGTCTGGATCAGGTCGTGCTCACATAGCCATTTCTTACCAACTTTCTGCACATGAATTCATTGTGCAGGGAGAATTTTGTGCAAGTGGCCTTCTCCCAGCAAACTTTTTTTTTGAGCAGCTGGAGAAGATGGCTCTGGCACTTTTCCTCTGCAATAACTGAGCTGAGGTAACTTGTATGTCACTGTACAGAGAGATTTGTTTCTTCCTTCTCTTGAAGAAGTAACAGAGTGGACAGGAATTATGAGCCTTAAACTTAATCTGGGATAGTTTGATAAAAGCTTCTTAAGCTCTCCAGATAATTTCCCCCACACCCCAAGGATATATATTCTTTATGTAAACACATATTTTATTACTAGGGTATTCTGATTTAAAAAAAAAAAAAAACAGAAACAAAACAGTAAGCCAGCTATGAACTTTGTCAGAGATGGAGATCTGCAGAGAATGAAATTTTAGTTTGGGCTTGTGGGAGTAGGATATGGACCCAAAACCAATGATTTTTAAATCCTCAACTTGTACATAAAGTTAAAACTTGGTGCTTTCAGAGGCCATGCTCTTACATATCGTGTTGGAGATGGTGATATGGAGTCTCTTTTGTAGGCTGGCTGTCAGCTTGGTGGGAAGCCTGGGATTTGAATGGGCAGTTTCCTGGTCAGGCGGGGACCAAGGATTCCTCCAGACAATGTAATGTGGTCTGCTGGGACAGTGAGCTGGTGACTCTGTTTCAGTGGTCAGCTACTGTGCACTATCCTGTTCATGTTTGGTAATGCAAGCATATTTCATACCTCTCTTTGTGTTCTTTTATCTCCCAAATTCTGAGGGGCACTGGAGGAACCACATGCTCTGCAGTTTGGGGGTTACTGATTTTTCTTGATTAAACTTCCAGCATTGTTCTTTTCTCCTTGTATTGCATCTGGCATAACTTTATCTCACTTCTTTCATTGTTCATGCTTGAATTGCAGGCTTGTTTGGTGTACTGTCCCCATACTTTCTGAGGCAGAAAATTCACGTGGAACTTGGATATTTGTAACTGGAAGCAATTCCTTGGGTCATCAAATTCTGTATTCACAGTGTGCGTCAGATTTACTGCTGATAGTTCTCAGGAAAACCTTGATATAAAAGGAGAAAAATTAAAATCCTGGTGACCTTGAGGGATTTTTTACCAGTATATCTGAGAAGAAAAGCTGCTATCTGTGACTACGTGTACCTGAAGTCATTATTGCCAAAGTTTTACTGGGAATCATTAATTTCATTTGAAACCTAAATAATAATTTAGGTCAGCTTTTACCAGAAATATAATCACAAGATAAACAAGATGTGTTCATCATTGCAAGAAGGGCATGTAAAATGCCTAATACTAAATACCTAAATCACAGCAAACTTTTGTGGAAATAATTTGGATTCTAGGACTTTAAACATGCAGTTACATTCCTTCCTTTTGATGTGAATGCCACTTTAGCAAAGCTGTGCATCTTGTAGGAAGAGTAGACTCTAGAACAGATATGAAGCTTAAGTATGTTTCTTATTCTTTACTTTACTTCTTTTTATCTGTTGTTCCTTTGGTATTATCACTTCCCATCTTCATTATTAGTCACTAAACAAGAAAAAAAAATTTAAGGTAAGTGAATAATAAGAAACAGATTTGCCAGAACTGTTGGTACAGACAGGTCTTGCAAGAGAAAATAGTAGTGTATCATTTTCAGCCTACAGTCAAGAGGAACCTCAGTCTGGATGTACTTCAGGAGTTGGATCTCTGTACCATTCAAGCTTTTAAGCTTTGTGTAAGGCAGGGGCAGACCCACCAATCCCAGTCCTGATCAGCCAGTGGCCGGGCTGTATTCAGAGAGGAAGTGGAAGGCGTGTGGAGAGCACTGAACTGTGGCAGCACTGAGATGTTAAAAGTTATCTTGTGTATGTCTTTAGGGTATTTTGTTTGCCTGTGCAGTAATTACTCTTTAATTGTCCTTGATTCAATTAAGAATGCTTAGAAGAGCAGCTGTGATTACAAGTGGGTCCCAAAGGAAGCCTTTGGATTCATGCTGTGAATCACCAAGAAGCTAATCAACACTTAAAAATATATGCAATACATATTAATTCCCAAGTATAAAAGTATTTAAAATTCAAGTATTTAAAAGTATTTTTAAAGTATTAAAGTATTAAAAATATACATTTTTAATATAAAAATTAAAGTATTTAAAATATATATCTAAGTATGTTTTTTTTTTTAACAGATGATTCTTCTGTCTAATTATTCTTGTGCTTATTTAAGTTTACGTTGTATATACTGCCCTGTTGTTGCAAGATAAAGAAGCTTTATGAATTTTGACTGACACTTTGGAAGTTGAAATTGATGATGTCTTATGCATTCTTCGCTGGCAGGTTCCAGTTGCACACTGTTTTGGGCCTCCAGGACATTACAAAAAAAAGTTTTGCACTGTGTGCAGGAAGTCCCTAGAGTCACCTGCGTTTCGATGTGAAGGTAACCTAAACCCTGCTTGTACAGCCTACTTGACTGTGTGTCATCCAGTAACCTACAATTTCCTTACACTGCATACCTCGAGAAATTTTTAGTTTGTTTATTATCCATTCACTGGTTGTGGAAGGTGAACTTCAAACTAAGGAAAAATAAATCAACCACCTTCGATAAACAGCAAACCTTGTCAAACCTGTATGATCTTTTCATCTTTCCTCCAATTTACTTTGAGCAAGTCTGTGGTGGTGTGCAATGAATCCCTGCCTGACATAGGCAAAGAACGAGGAGGTATTATGGCAAAAGAAAGACTTGTCCTGTTGTGGTGATTCATTTCTGTTTCCAGTGGAAACTTTTGGTACAGAGAATCGTCAGGTATTCGTATTTCTAGAAAAGAATGTAGAATTTCCTGTGTTACTAGTCTCAGATATCTGTTACTTGTAATGAGGATGAGATACCTTCAATGGAAAGATATTTGAAAATATTATTTGTCAAAATAGTACTGCTCTGAGTGTTCTGACATGGATTCTCTGAAAAAACAGTAATTAAAGAAATCACCCAAATACCAGATTTTTTATTTGAAATACATGTTGGCATGAGTACATGACTGATTTTGATGTAGGACAGCTCTTCAATTATCCCTTGTCTTAAATGTCTCTTAGTTATTCAGTTGAGTTGTGAGGTTAAATAGAATTTACTGTTTTATAGGTGTATTATTCCTGAGTTGTTTAAAGAAAAAGTCTAATGAATGAAGAACCAATCCTTCAGGGAATTGAGTTGCTTCCTAAATTGCTGTTTTGCTAAAGATAATGTCTTATTTAGTATGATTTTTCTATGTGTATGGGAAGCAATCTTCTTTGATCAGGGTATTTAGACTTAGAATGGCACAGTATTTCTGTTTCTGCTTTTGTCTGTCAAGTTGCATAATGGAGCCAAACTGTTCTCCTGACTAGTGGGAATATGTCTCTTAGTGCTGTCACCATGTGACTTGGATGGTTTGGTAGGATGTTCAGTGTGCTATATATACCACAGGGAATTTATTCTGATGATCTGTCTTAATAAGACTCAGAACTTGTGTGCCATGAGATAAACATAGAAATTTGAAAAGAAAGTAGTTATCACTATTTATGCCCTCTTAACTGTTGTAAATAGCTTTTGTTTAGTAATCCAATTTGGTTAAAGCTTTCTAAATTTTGCTTTCATATTCTCACTCTTTTAATTCTACTGCATTTGCATTGTATCCATTTGTTGTGGCTTAACCCCAGCCAGCAGCCGAGCACCACATACAGCCACTGCTTCCACCAGTGGGATCAGGGAGAAAATTGCAAGGATAAAAGCTGGAAAACTCATGGGTTGAGATAAAGACAGTATAATACGGAAAGCAAAAGCCACACACACACAAGCAAAAAACCCAAAGAACTCCTTCACCATTTCCCATGGGCAGGCAGGTGTTCTGCATCTCCGGGACAGCAGGGCCCCCTCAAGCCTCACAGTGACTTGGGAAGACAAATGCCATCACTCCAAACGTGCCCTCCTTCCTCCTTCTTGTGGCCAGCTTGAAATACTGAGCAGGATGTCCGAGGGTCTGGAACAGCTCCTTGGCCAGTTCACCCTCACATATAACACCAACTTCCTCCCCATGTGGCAGTACAAAAAGCAGAAAAGGCCTTGGCTCTGTGTAAGCCCTGCTCAAGAATAACTAAAGCATCTCTATATTATCAACCCTGTGTGTAGCACAGACCCAAGCCACAACCACATTCTAGCCATTGGGAAGAAAATTCTCTCTACTCAAACCAAAACCAGTGCACCAGTGCAAAGAAAATTTTTTTTCCAATGTTTCTCTCTAAGTGTTTATAAACATGAAACACATGAAATCACATGTTCTAGTTAGGTATTACAGATGCACAGGGGTTTTTTTTATGGTTCATTGAAGGTTCTGAATTGTTTTCCTCACATGGATTTGACAGTTTTACTATTTTGTGCAGTGTGACATGTTCAGTAGCCCTTTTCCTGAGTACCAATAAGTCTACAATTTGTTTCTCTGCAAATTTTTTAAAATGTATCTTAAAAAGGGCAGCTGAAGTTCATAAAATGCACAAGATTCTTCTTTTATTCTTCAAAAAATGCTTGTGGAAATTGTTTTAGAAGTGTCTAGTGTTTTAGGCTGTAAAACTTTTAAATTCAGATGGTGATACTGAACTTCCTTCCTTTTTTTTTTTTTGTCTATTTCTAATGACTTAGCTTAATACTACATATGTGTATTAATCCATAGTGAAATAAATACATACATTTAATTGGTAAAAATTACTATAGATCAACTCCAAATTCTGCTGAAAGTTACTGTTTGCTTTGGATAGCTATTTTTGCTACCAGATTTCACTGGTGTCAGATGAATCTGGATTCATGATGGTGAAAGTTGCTCTTCCTTTTATTTCCAAGAAGAAGGGATGGAAAGTAAAAAAAAAAATAATTGAATAATCGAAATATTTTTTTGGTGCTGAATTCTTTACAAAATTTCTTATTAAGCATTGACCAGGAGCAGCAGATTTACTGGAGAAGGGGGCAGTTAACATTTTAGAGGCTCTTCTCTCAAGTTTATGTGTATGAAATTAATCAGTTTTGGTTTTTGGCAATCATAAAGAACTTTCCTAAATAGCTTGAACAGAAGACTGTCATTCTGTTATGAGTTAAAGAATTATGCAGATTATGGAATGGCTGATAAAGATGAAATTTCTTTTTGTAGGACCTCTAATTTGATCTTTACGTTCAAAAACATCCTCTTTCCTACACCAGGATAGTCAGTTTAAGAGATTGACTCCTATGACACTCCCGCCATTTATGTGAACATATTTCTTAAAAATTCTGGGCTAGGGGTGGTGCTAGAAGCAGCGGATGTGAATTAGACTAAGGGTAAACCCGCTCTGTGTTCTTACAAAGTATAGCATGGACAGTGCATGCCTGTGTTGGCAGAATTAACAATAAAACCCCCAATGCTTTTGTAAATTCTTTGAAGCTGTAACTTCGTTTATGGACACTGGTTAGTTGAACTGACAAAACTGCAAAATATTCCTGTTACATCTATGAACAGGGGGAAATGTGAGTGGAGGAGGGACTGTGCCACAGCTCAGAGAGAAGTTCTTGACTGCAATGAAGACACTGAGCATGGGGAGCTGTGTTTGTAGTTTGGCTTAGTCATGAGTCTCTGCTTTGGTGTGATGTAGAGTATATCTTCTGTGGGGTTAGAATAGCACAATGTTAATTCTGCTCTGGAAGAGTCCAAAGAGATTTCAAATGGGGGATTATTCTCTATGTAAATTAATAATGTTGTTTTCAAGACACTTTCAGATAATGCGTGTATGTGTGCAGTTGCTGCCTTCCAATCTTAAGGTTACAGTTCTCATATTTTTGTGATATGCTTGGAGAAATAACCTGTTTGACCAGAACTGAAAAAGCATTTGAAAAATTTGATGCTTGTCTCTTGCTTTCATTTACTTGATGAAAAGTCAGATGTCTTCCCAGAGCAATACAAATATTTACAAAGCAGCTACAGGAGAATTTTTTTCATTCATCTATCTCGGTCTCTGATGCCCACAGAGAACCCTCCTAACTCTTGAAATGATGAAACTAGGTATTGACATCTATTAGTAATTGTCTTGGAGTTTTTCTTTGTAATTCATCCTTTGTAGCATAACTGTAGATTCTTTTCTTTCACATCTGGTATTTCAAGTCAGCTTTTAAATAATGAAGGTATTTTAGAACCAAAATTTGCCTGGACTTCTACAGCGTTCATTAAAACTTCTTATACCCACAGTACCTACAATATTTTGGAACGTTAACCTTACTTAGGAAAGTGCACTGAAAGACTAATTACCTTTCTTTTGGACTATGAAATAGTGATTTACCTTATATATAGCGATTGAATCAGTGTCCTTCAGGCACAGGTGTGTTAGAGTAGGCAACAGTTCTTGTGAAACTGCCAGACAAAGCTGAACTGTTGTACGCATTTAACTTGCTGTAATTGGCGGAAATATGACAAGTGCTGCTTATGAGCAAAATTAGCTCAGCCTTTCCTTTATATTTGCTTCATCCTTTTAACACAGAGGAAGTGGCTGAACACACAAAACAATGCTGGTAAACTCCTTTATTATCTACCTTTGCTGAATATAAAGTGCATGAAGGAGAGAAAGTATGGTGTGAAAAGGGTAGTGGAGGAGTATTGAAGGGAGGGAGGAAGGACATGCAGAAAAACCCTGGGGTTTCCAGCCTAAAGAAGTTTTCTTGTTTTTGTGCTTTTAGTTTGTGAGCTGCATGTGCACACAGACTGTATCCTGTTTGCTTGCAGTGACTGCCGGCAGTGTCACCAGGATGGGCACCTGGACCATGTAAGTGCAGATGCCTCTGCAGGGGAAAGTGATCATACATTTTGTGGTCTAGAGAAGAGCAGTCTTGGTCTTTAGTTTCACAGGCTGCCAGTTATCAAAGCACTTTTGTTGCTCATTGGCAGTCAAGGGATATATGTGGCTTCAGAATATACTACAATGACTGAGATTAACTTAAATGCTGATATATTCGCATAATGCTTTTGAACTCTTGCTGAAAAGTCTATGGAATGTGTACAACCTCCAAATTAAGAAAAAGAAATCAAGCATCTCATATAAAAGTTTCCTTTGCAAAAGCTGGTGTGGAACTCTTTTCTTGTATGGTGAGCTGTTGGCTGCATTGCATCCCTGGCAAATGTTTTCTTATCCTATGCTTCCTGCAGTCTGAATAAGGCAAGACTATCTATTTCTTACCTTCTCACAGTACAATAGATACAGAATACTGATAATATAGGGTAGTTTTTAAAAAGAATTATTTTTAGTGGACTGTGAAGGAAAAACACTGTGATAAATTTTCTGATAATTTGGTAGAACTTCTTTTAGTGAAATGTGAGATTGTTAAAGATTCGTATTTATCTTGAGAAAAGGTTAATGCCCTAGTCTCTGTTGCTATTTCCTCAGAGCTATTTGAATTACTGATTTTAAAGTGTTGAAGATGCATCTGTATCTGATTCTTGAAATGCTAAGTTGTGATGTGTTCTCTCAGGATACTTACCACCACCACTGGAGGGAGGGAAACCTTTCTTCAAGTGCTCGTTGCGAATTTTGCAAAAAAACCTGTGGATCTTCTGAGGTGCTCTCTGGCATGAGATGTGAATGGTGTGGCATCCTGGTATGTTGTGCTCCTGCTGCATGCATTTGTGGGAATCACATATATATGGGCATGTGCTTATTTGAACACTTGATATAAACATAATTTATTTGCATGCTGTATAAATATATATTTTGTATACACTTTGTAAAAACATTTAATCTATACACTTACTTATTTGAATATAAATATATTTATGTGTTAGATGAGAAAGCTGATTTTTTTAAATCCTCCTCATAGTCATTTTAATGATCAACTCTCAAAGTCACAGCGAAGCTTCGTGTAAATCCAATGGAATTTAACAGAGCCTAATCACTATAGATCTGTGGTTAGAAGCCTGCAGTCACTTTCTGTGTTAAATCATAATTTCTTTCAAATCATGAATTCTGGAAGGTTAAAGACTTATCATTCTAATATATTTACTCTGATTTCAGTATAGAATACATCTTAACCTGTGTGGTTGGGGTTTTTTAAAGCTGTCAATACCAGTTTCTGTGTTTTTCCATTCACATGACACATGTTTATTTCCTGTACAAGCTGATGGTACCCTTCAATAATTCTTCTGGAAACCACAGCTTTTTACACACTGTTAAACAGTGTGCGGTGCAGATAACAATTAGTCCATTCACTTAATTCCACCTCATAATAAAATATGATGGAAGTGAAAGTAGCACCAGATGAGGTGGGAACTGAAAGATATATGTAAGAAATCATTAATTTGCTGCTTAAGGCTAGATGAGGTACTCCATGATTTAAATGTACATCATGTATTAATTTAGATTTCAATTAAAACTGTAAGGGTTATTCAGTATTTCAGGTATGATTTAAATTATTTTAGTTGTGTCTTTTTAGTATTGTGGGGTTTTAATTTTAATCTGAGACATAATTTCTGAGGTGGGAGAGACTGTCTTTGAGAACAGTCTAACATGCTATGTGGCCATACATACAAAGGTATGTGTATTCAACAATGGCAGAGATTTGCAACATTGTAAAGGCAGAAACTATCCAGACAGCCTTTGGAATAAAACTGAGAATGGTTTTACCTCAGAATCTGCAAGTGGGTACCGCTATGTAAGAGGATACTACTGTTTTCAAGCTATTCAATGTAACTTGTGCACCTTTTCCATTTCCCCCAGTAAATATCCACATAGAGTAGCAGATGAACGTTTGAGACCAAAACTTTAAACTTCTTCATGTAGCTGTATAAAAACCTTTCATTTTTAATAGAACAGGTTTGTGATCCTTGAAAGTTTCTTGACATATTAAGGCTCTCCATTATTGGTAAAACCTGAATTAAACAAATAAAAATCTAGGGTGAAAGATGGGCCGTTCATTTAATGAAGGCAATTTACAAAAGGCTTGTATAATCCCTAAACTGTGTTATACAATTTCAGTCATAGTTTGTTATAAATAAATTTACTTTCTATGTGTATCACAAGTTCTTAACTGATGTTGTTGTTTATAGGCTCATGCTGCTTGCTATGTAATTGTCACACCAGAATGTACCTTTGGAAGATTAAGGAACATGATTCTTCCTCCAAATTGTGTTCAATTGTTTTCTCGCAACTTCAGCAAATTGCATTGTTTTCGAATATCGGAAAATTTGCAAACAGAATCAGGTAAAAATTTCAAAATAATTTGAAAGTTTCCAAATTTGCAAGTTCTTGATGAGTGCATTTAATCTAGTATCATAATTCAATTAAGTGTATTATTGCTAATTTTTGCTGGCTTTTTTGGCAATACTGTAACTTCTTGCTTTCTGGGACAGGTTAGAGATCTTTTCAATGGACACTGCAAAATGCAGAAACTTCTGTTTACTGGTGCAGGGCAATTTGTGAACTATTTTTGCAACAAAAAAAATGAAAATCAGAATATTTGTGGTGTTAGTGTTATCATTGCTGGAAACACTTCTTATGTCATGTGTTCAGATACTTTTATTTGTTTCTTGGATTAAGCATCTGTCCTGTTTTAAGATTTCTGTGCTGAAGCAATACCATGTGTCTAGGCAGGGTAATGTTCTGCTGCCATCTAGAGTGAGTGTTTGTTTAGCAGCTCTTTAGGAACAGGAATTTTTTTAAGCTTGATGTACACTGAAGTATCTTTTAATTTATATTTTGATTATTATGCACCTATAAAACCTTTCTTTTGGTGCTCGAATGACATAGGAAAGGAAATAAATGGTAAGCAAAATACAACTCATGAAAGTTAAATATTTGCAACTGCTCTTTTCTCAATCTGGCAGATTGCTCTTGAACTTTCTGCTCTGAATTCAGGTTTGGTTTTGGTGAGGAGAGCTGATCCTGAGCAAGACCCCTGTGTTCTGTGTGCAGCAGCTGTAGCAAAACTCCTGCTACTTCATGAACTCCATGACCCAGGGTCTACATAACCCAGACACACTCCAG
Source organism: Cossypha heuglini (assembly GCA_027576195.1). NCBI lineage: Eukaryota > Metazoa > Chordata > Aves > Passeriformes > Muscicapidae > Cossypha > Cossypha heuglini. Next base: position 40,723,037 of record JAODKT010001744.1, read on the forward strand.
TGACCTGTCAAAGGCAGAGAGGAGGTGTTAGATTGCTTTTTTTTTTTTTGGACTGGGTTTTTTTCAGTGGGTGTTTTTCTTATTTTTAGTGAATTTGCTTGCTTGTGGTCTTTGATGTAGTATAGCACCCACTTGAAAATCATAGAGTTCCTAATACTTCCAACATAAGAAGTAACCAAAATAAAGAGAGTTCTGGATGAGCTTGATTTTGCTGAAGATTCACTGTGTACTTTGATTCAAGTCTATTGTTAGGTATTTCACAAGTGTCCCAAAGGTTTAAGTGAAGATAAAGTTGTGTTTTTATAACTAAGAGAAGTTAATCACAAACCTTTAAAATAGTGTCTTTGGTTTGACACTTCTGATGTTAACTAAGTTTCTCTTTTCAGTTGTTTCAACATGTCAGACTTAACTTTCTCTTTTTTTTTTAATTTTTAAATCACTTCTTAACAAAAATTGAACATGGAGCACCTTAAATGAAAGAATCCAAGGTTTTAGATGCACCTTATAGTCTCTTCCTTCAATATTTTAAGAGATGAAAGAAAAGGTTTTCTATTTCAGGACTTATGCTACATGCTAAGTGTGTTAGCTCATTGCATTTCTGTAATGGAAAAGTTTGTCTGATGCTTTTGCAGCTATTAGCTTGTGGTCAGAAGCAGATATGTATGGATGGAGAAATATTCACTAACTTAATTTGGACCATTTCTAGTGTTTTATTGTGATATAAAGTGGGGCGAGGAATCAAAAGGAATAAAACTCACCTTGTCTGGAAAGCCAGAATGCATTTTTATAGTCCTTAGCCTGCATGTCACAGAGGTATAGCATAGCAACACCCTGAAAAATCTCATTTCTAACAAGTTCTCTTTTCTGTGGCCTGTGAGAATTTCTGCCCCTTGGGCTCAGCTCCCCATCATCCAGTGGGCAGCAGCTTCTCAGGATGGAGGGGCTGCTGATACCCAGGGGAGCAGGGGCCTAGCCGTGGGGATGCTCCCCTTTCCTCCTGCTGCAGAACTGTTGCATACCTGTGAATTTGACAGCTGCTCAGCAACTGATATCTTCCCTTTTTTTTCATGGTCAGTGAGCCACAGTTGTGGCTCAGCACAATGCATGGTGAGTAATATTTGTGGTGCAGCACCTGCCTTGCACTCCTTTGTGCATAAAGTGTTTTGTTCTGTGTTTTTGTTTCTGTGTTTCTGACAGTGCTTTTTAGCACCTTGGTTTAGCACCTACATGCTGAATGTTCAGGTACTAGTCTGGTGTCTACACATGTGACTCCTTTTACACCATCCACATCCTGTTGAGCCTTGCTTCGAGACCTGTTGCTGGATGTTTGCCATTCTCAGTCATCTGCTGAAGATCTGTGTGTCTGCAGGCCAAAAGCACCAGATACCATTGCTATATGCTCTTATTCTTTGCCCAAATTCTTCCTCAAAGGCAGAGCCAAGAATTGTCTTGAACTAATTCTCACATCATCCTGTGTCGAGGAAACTCAGTGCTGTACTCTTTTACTTCTTGTTACCCATGTTCTCAGAACAGATCTTAATTTTCTTACAAAACCCTTTGCCCCACTAGCTCCTGGCATGTGCTGAAAGTTACCAGATATGTCATGAATCCAGCAGCTGCCTGATACTCTCTTAGGATGTATTTGATACTCCTCTGACAATGAAGCAGCTCAGGACAGCCCCAGGAGTTGTTGCTGCTTTTCCGGGGAAAGGCATAGACTCTGGATGGCAGATCTTGTTTAAGATTGTGTACATGTTAGGGATGTTTTAGGGGAGCAAGGAACTCATTTGTTGGAGGATAATTAGCACTTCTGTGTGTTGGCAGGCTCATTAAGAAATTCTCCTGACATGGCATGCACAGAGGGTGCTCCTCTGTTGCCACAGCTGACAAAGGACATCACTCATGAAAGACCAGTCTGAGGTACCAAAGAAGTGTTGGTAGCTGCCTGGATGAGTTGATTGCTGTAGGCATAGCTCTTCCCAAGCTGTGGTTGGGAGGTGTCAGATGGCTTGTCCCATGCACTGAATGAGCACAGCCATCATCACTGACCTACTGGGGACCGTTTGTCCGAAGTAGCTTTTGCTGTGGTGTAATGCTAAGCTTCATCTCCAACATTCAGCAAACATCTCTGTGCTGAAAGAGGCTTCTTTTAAACTCTTGAGCTAGCAGGAGATGCAATGATGGAGCAGTGTGGAGCGCGTTCCTGCAAATTACTCCTGTCATAATAAATTTCAAAGAAGTCATTGAACTGCACTGGAATAGTTTCAAGATGCTGTTGGTATAGATTTCCCTACTGTTCAGACTGAAGGAGAAAGTGAAATAAAAAGTGAGCTTCTTCCCATCTAAACTGAGAAGGAAGAGGGTTGGGAGCAATCAGGAGCAATCCTCTCCTATTGTTATATTTACTACCTTTATTTTTTTAACTTACTTGTCTGAAGTGAAATTCAAGAAGGCATTCAACTGTCTCTTATTTCAGGGTGTTTCAAGACCATACTGTCAAAATTTCTCTCCAGTTTGAAACTTGATCTGTTTGTCTGTCAGCTGTAAGAGGGAGAATATCTCAACACTCTTTTTATATTTTAAAAGCCACAACTCAAAATTGTTATTGTTGGTCTTTCTTGTAGACACTTGAAGCATTACCCAAATATTCAGTGAGTTACCTGGTGTCAAGTTTACGACAGCTGCCTAGTACCCTTCTTGACATGCTCTGATTCTGCTTCTTGGAAGGTTCTCCTGCTTTAGGATTTTGACTTCCCCAATTTTTTTTTTTGCTCTTTTGCGCTGAAAATCTGCCTTTGCTTGTCTAATTTTATCTTTTCTTTCTTGTTTTGTGCTTTGACTTCTTGCTTTCTCACTCAGCTGCAAAGCACAGTTTTTACGAAGGTGTTGCCTGGCTTATACCTCTTGGGAGCTTTGCCTGCATCCCAGTCAAGACTGACTGGAATTTTCAGTGGGTGTGAGGGTGAATATCATTATTTGATGAGCACTTGCATTGCACTCTACTGCCACCCTCAGAGAAGGAAAATTGATCATGTTTGGATTTGCACTGGTCTTATATGGCCCTGAGTGTCAGGAATGAGAATGCTGTGAGGATGTTCTTCACAGAAGCAAATACCAACTGTTCAAAGCTTTCATTTTAATATTTTTTAATATTTTGTATGTGGTTTTACAAGGATGCATTATTTTCTGACATGTTAGCTCCTAGCTTTAGAGGACAGCAGCAATTTCTTTCTCTTTGGATGTCAATACCTTTGGTTTTCAGTCATAAAATTACTGTACAACACCATTATTTCTGTACAGGAGGCTGGATTGATTTGATAATTTAAATTTAATGGAAACTTACTTCGGTGACTGTCAAGCATCATGACTTCAGAAAAGAATGAAATGCAGAAGTTGCAATATTAGAGCTAATAGTATAAGGACCTCATGTATGCCTTCACTGCAGCTACATGACAATACAGATTTCATTTTTTAATGCTGTTTAAATGCTGTGAATTATTATTATAAAATAGGTAGGAAAAGGAAGTGTGCTTTTCCTTTTGTGTTAGCTTGTTTGATGAAAACTGTTCTTTAATGACAAGCACCTTCTTCCCTCCATTCAAATTAACAAAAATCCTTTATTAAAATGTCTCTGCTTTTGCAGATGAAGATGACGATGTTGATGGCTCAACGCAAGGATCAACAAAAGATATCCAAATTTCAACCGATTCAAGTAAGCAAAAGTTTAGTAAGGGATGAATAGTTTCTTTATTCGTATAATAATCTTTATTTGTATAATCTTAACTTGTATTGAATTATGACAAATGGTTGTTTTTCTAACGTTAGGTTTTAATTTCAGGTCCAAACTTTTGGTCCAACTCATTTATCCAGGGGTTACAATTATCTCCTTGGTGTTTTCCATTGGTAGGTTGACAAAAGTGGCAATCTGTTCGTTACCTTGACAAATATGTCATTTTTCTCAACCTGGTAATTGAAGAGAGAAAACATGGTGTTAATAATCCATAGATAAGCAACAAATTTAAAGGGCAGACAGCAATGTCTTTTCAGAGTCTTTTGCTTCTAAGTTTGCTGGATCCAAATTTTGCTGTGGACATCAGGTGAGTTTTTTATTTTTTGGCTTGGGGATGTTGCAGTAAACAGGACTGAGCAGAACTGGCTTCTTTTTATGCAGTTAAATTTTTAAGCATGTGGAGTTTTCTGGGGTTGGTAACAAACAAATTCTTGCTTTTTAGAAGATGAGGTAAAACTGCAATTTAAAAGCTTCACACCCCTATATCCATATTAGTAAACAGAACAACATGGTACATGCTACTGAAAGTAGCTTCATGGATTGTTGTAAAAAAAGGACGTTTCAAATGAATAAATACTATTTTTTTTTACATCCTGAAGTTCATCCTCTTGTTTTACTCTCTTAGTTCCTTAATGTTCCTTAAGTTGTGATCCACTGCCATGCTTCCTTACCATCGGAAAACGCTCTAACTGTAGTTTGTCTACACAACTTTCACTTTTTCCAGTGTTTTAGGTGACTTTAGTGGTTGAGTGTGAGGACTTCTACATTTAAACAATTAAGCCTATTTCTCTTATGACTGTCAAAAAGAACAAATAGTGTATTCAGGTATTTCAACTGGATTCATTGAAAGCATTAGAAGATGCCAGTTCAGCTTTAGTCTAGCCTTCCCAAAAGAAGAAAAAAGATATGAAAATTCAGGGCAGGATACAATAATATGTCATTTGTTCAGGCCATCTCTGAACTGGAGAAAGCAGCAGTGGATGGTATATATTCAAGGGTCATGTAAAGTATCATTACTTGTGTTTTAAAAAGATCAGTGGCATAAACTGTTTTCCAGAAGAAGCAAGGACAGCATACGGAGAGGGATTTTTCCCCTAAAGATACTTAAGAAAACATTAAGCTTTCATAAAAAGGGCCATTGGTCAGTTGAACTGGCAAAACTGCAAAATATTCCTGTTATATCTATGGACAGGGGGAAATGTGAGTGGAGGAGGGACTGTGCCACAGCTCGGAGAGAAGTTCTTGACTGCAGTGAAGACACTGAGCATGGGGAGCTGTGTTTGTAGTTTGGCTTAGTCATGAGTCTCTGCTTTGGTGTGATGTAGAGTATATCTTCTGTGGGGTTAGAATAGCACAATGTTAATTCTGCTCTGGAAGAGTCCAAAGAGATTTCAAATGGGGGATTATTCTCTATGTAAATTAATAATGTTGTTTTCAAGACACTTTCAGATAATGCGTGTATGTGTGCAGTTGCTGCCTTCCAATCTTAAGGTTACAGTTCTCATATTTTTGTGATATGCTTGGAGAAATAACCTGTTTGACCAGAACTGAAAAAGCATTTGAAAAATTTGATGCTTGTCTCTTGCTTTCATTTACTTGATGAAAGGTCAGATGTCTTCCCAGTGCAATACAAGTATTTACAAAGTTGTAGACTTCACTTCTGCAACTGGATTATTTTCTAATATTTAAAAATGGGAACAGATGTGGGGGAGAGCTTTACCTAACTTCAGAAGTGGTTATAGTTGAGCTTCTTGCCAAATCTAGTTAGACAAATCAGACTGGTGTAAGACAGCCCTTAACTTACATGTGTTGGATGTGCTCGTGACTCAGATTTCTGGATTACCAATTGCAGTATGTAGCCATTTGTTCTTTGTTAATGTGCAAGCTCATGTACAAGCAAGCTATTTTTCACTGGGTTGCAGTAAAAGTGTCCCCTGTGAGGAGGACAGTGACAAAGTTAAATATGATTTTTCACTGATAAATTTGAGGAGTTTTTTTGTGTGATGGATACAAGATTAGCTGCATTATGTTTATTTGTCTAAGAAATATGCTTGAACTTAGGACATTACTACTAGTCCGTAGATCTAAACTTGTTCTTGTAAACCAGTTTATTTTGAGAATCAATCCAACTGTTCTTTGACTGTTCTTGAGACATGGAGAGCTCGTAAGAAATTCTCCAGTTACAATTGCTAGGGATTCTCTTAGGCCAACTAGTATCTCATTAGAGCAACGTACAAAGGCAATTCAAGTGAAAACAAGTACTAGAACTTGGAAGAATGTTTTTATTCTCAGATGGTTGTCTACTTTCTGGATTGCTAGAGAAAACAACAGAGATTTTGATAGTGTTATGAAAGTTCATGCTCAGAACATCAGCTGTGCTGTCAGAAACCAGCGTTCACTTGTTTTTTACACAGTTGTGTAAGCTCTAAAGAAGGTCACCCAGGACACAGTGTGTCTTTTGGTTAACATTTGTCTATTCTGTAGTTACTATGGAGATCACTCTGACAGAAATCTCTGTCTAAAAGAATTCCAATCCTTCTGGCATCAATCCAGCAGAATTTAAAGGAGTAGGTTGCCTTCTGGTGTGTGCTATGGCCTCAATGGAATGATTTTTGAGTTTCAAGGGTACTTTAGATATAAGAGTTGATGATATTTGTATCTTCCTTATATTGTGGCTAGAAAGAAATTGACAACAGACACAACCACTATGATAAAAATGTGAAATTTTATCTTATCATTTTTCCACTGTGATTGGAAAAATGAAAATCCATGATGATACTACTTTTCATATCAACAAAAAGAGTTGAAAAGTCACAACCTGTCATACCAGCTTGGTTGTGGCTCTGAACAACCTGATCTAGTGAAAGATGTCCCTGTCAGGATTCTTGTATTCCGTGATCCTTGAAGACCACTTCCAACCCACACACTTTTATAATTCTGTGATTTTATTTATTCTGTCTGTTTTCTTTTGTACATGCATCTGTCATGCAGGCTTCCCTCCAAAGAGTCACAGCATGGCTGAGGTTGGGGGCAGTATGGAGGTTATCTAAAACAGCTTCCTGCTCAGGCCAGGTTACTCGGAGCAGTTTGTCATGTTCAGTAAGGTTTTGAATATCATAACAGAATCATAGAATGGTTTGAGTTGGAAGGCACCTCAAAGATCTTCTAGTCCCAACCCCCATGACATGGGCAGGGACACCTTCCACTAGACCAGTCAACATTGCCAGCTTCGTCCCTGGAGAGACTAGGATGACTTTGGAGTAGGATGGGAGGCTATACTGGGGACTGCTTTGCTATGCAATGAGGCCTTCATGAACGTAATGAGAATGTCTTGTACACACTTTGTGCCATAATGAAGAAATATCCTTAAGAAGTGGACAAGTCTACACTGAAAAAGAAGTCCAAGTCACATCTAAGAATAAGGAGGAATAAAAGTCATGAGAATTAAGGTATCAGGATTTTTCTTTGAGGGATAGAATCTAATTTTTAAAAGACTGCTTTTTCCTATAAGTACTTGATAATCCTTTAGTTCTATGCTTGTCCGAGCCCGAGGTTTCTCCTAGACCCGAGATCACCTCGGGGGGACATTCT
>JAODKT010001744.1:40730517-40755815 GCA_027576195.1 Cossypha heuglini
TTCGAGGGTCTTTGGGGACCCCGCCAGGGGGGTCTTAAACCTCCCAGGGAAGCCTGAGGAATACTTTGGATTCCCACGTATACTGTCTGCTTTTGATTGAAGTTGGAGAACATAGGCTAAAGCAGAAATAGGTGGATTAGGTACAACATATTTAGTTTCAGGTGGTTCAAGAAAGCTAGCACTGAAGTGTCCTTGCTAAGTAGTTATACACAGCAGTCTTTCCTCATAGTCTGCTACTGCAGCATTGAGATACCCATGATGCACATTTCTGCCTGGATTCGTGCTTGCTTTTTATCAGTTGCCAGTCAGAGGTGGTTCACTGATTTTCTTCCTCCAGTAGTAAATGGCAATTTGCTAGTGTGTTTCATTGAACGTAAATACTGATATATTTGAAAGCAAAAGGCTCTTAGTGTTTTATTCTGTACTGCAAAGTATTTCCAAGCTGTAAGGGAAGCATGGAAGTAGGTTCCAGCATATAACACAACTCCTTTACAATGCGTTAACAGACTGCATGATTAACCAGTTGTGTGGGCATTACAGCTGGTATATGTGGCTTTCACTTAATATTTCTAACATTTCAAGAATTGCAAGTGATAGCTTCTGGTGATTGTGCTACTTGATGATGAATGCAAGTGTACAGATTTATTGTGAGATCAGACTGTAACACTGCACTAAAACAATGGGTGACTTTTGTTAATCATTCAGTCAAACACTGCAATAAAAAGGGCGTATTCTGTCTGTGAGAAATAGTTGTGTCTGCTGTAAAGCATGAGCTCTCTAGGGAGTACCTGCAAGAACCTGCAAAACTGAGCAGCTCATCAGATGTCTTCATAAAGATGTGATCAGGAGACGACACAAGGTCTGTCTTCATGGAATCTCCTTCTTGGTCTGGATTGATTAACTTGGTTTCATTTCCAGAGGCAGTAAGGAAACATGTAATGCATTGGGTAATATTAACTTGTTCCTAAAACCTCTCAAAACTTGCCTGTTTTATGAGAATTTGGTTGCATTTTGCTATTAAAAACTCTTTAAAATGTTGCTTAAGAGAGAGACTTTGTCATAAAGCAGCCTGTACCTGTATCATTGCCCATCTTTGTGAAAGGTGAACCTGAAATCCTTCACTCTTCACTCTCTCACAGACATCTGTGCAACAATCTGTGCTCAGCAGTTTGAGCATGGATTCAATAAGGCTTTAGTGAAGTGAAACACAGCTAAATGCTGCAGGTCTTCATTTGCTATACCTTCTTTCTTCTAGTTTTTCTGTTGTCCCCGTCTTTTCCTCCCATTGCCGATATACTTAACCATCTGTCTTAGGGACTCTCTTTGGAAGCACATTCTCAGAACTGGCAGTACTTTGGGAGCTGTTCTGAAGGGGGTGGCACTTTGTCTTGGTCTTCAAGTTATTCAACTTGTCAATAATAAATGCAGTCTTGAATGCTGAGGCTGAAGAAGCAATAACATACACAGTCTGATTCTAACAGTTGTATCAAAAGCCAGGATAAAACTGTGATTACTCCTTCCTCATTCCTCTCTGAATGTACCCTTGTTTTAAACAAACAGTAACAAAATAACATTTAAAATACTCAGCATCAAAGCTTGTCCTATGACAAGGAGTGTTCCCATGAAGAAACATGGGAAAGCAAGTTTTTAGTAGTTATATTACGCTCTTCCTATTCAGGTAACTTTCTGATTGAAGGTGTGTGTTAATGAAATACAATTATTTCGATTCAGGTAAACAAACACTGAAGATATTTGATGGGAATGATGCAGTGAAACGCAATCAATTTCGACTAATTTCAGTTCCAAGGATTGCAAAAAATGAAGAAGTTGTGGTAAGATACCCAATGAGGGTCAATTTTCCAGTGTGATACATATCATTTCATATTACAATAGTAAAAAGCTAAATTTTATAAATGTAACTCAACAACAACAATCTGTGAATGGACTATAATATTGCAATGTAATTTGACTTCATGTAGTGCTTTCATTTTAGAGCATCTGAGAAAATGGTAACTTACATATCTGTAGCACAGTGGTGACCACAGTATCGCATGTTGAGCAGATATTCTGCTTCTTGGTGTTACTCTGAAGCCTGATTTTACTGATACAGGCAATACAGGATAACCAGCTCCTTAGATCTTCCTCCATTTCTGTAGTAGTGGTTTGGTATTTATCCTGGACAGCCACCAATATTGCACTTGAGTTAATCAGCTTTGAACACGAAAGCTTGTTATAGTTATCTCCACCCCTTGGCTGTGAAAACAATCAATCATTGATCACATACTGACCACTCCCTAGCTTTCCAGTGCTCCATCTGGGATGGAAGGATTACTTAGTGGAAATCAAGTGTGCTGTGCAAGTCTTTATTTACTGGGCTAGGCAGAGACCCCACACTGTGAGAGATAAATCCCAGAGGGGGAATAGGGTGGTTTGCAATAGAATTCTGCATGGTGAAGTCTCAGAGTCAAAACAGACTTGGCAAAGTCTGAAGAATGTATTACATCAGAACTTTGACAATATAAAGCTTAAGATATTTAGGATTTTTATCTTGATACTGTGCTCAAAATCAGCAGGAGTTTTGCAAAAGGTTTGTAGTTTTCTGTCTGTTAAATATATTTAAGAAAACTATGTACAGGACTGAAAACACTTTTACTTAGGAGTGCTACTGCCTTTCAATCACATTTTACCAGGTTGGTGCTTTTAATAGCAGAGAAGAGGAATACAAGTTCTTATATGTGAGCTGTATTGACTGCAGCATCTGTGTTAGCAGAGGTGCTGCAGGCATGGGCGCATTATGGATGTAAAATTTCTGTGTGCATCTTGCAAGGACAGCCCTTCCCTTTCCTCGTCATAGGTGTGTGGGTTCAGGGCAGCTTTGTGGCTGAGAAGCTCACTAATTTTTAGCATCCCTAAGTGCAAGAAGACTGATGAGCAGAGTTGGGTTCAATCAGGTGTAATTTACTATTTTCCTTGTGGAATAAATTTTACAGGCATGTGTGTAGATTTATTGGACCTGAATTTTTATGTTTTGTCTTAAAATGGCTATCACTTGCCAAAAATACTATGGGTTGTCTTCAAATGCATTGATATCTCAAGTTCTCTTTCATGTTCACTTGAATTTGTTTTCAAAACTTCACTCTTGTTTTGATTTTTTTTTTTGCCATTGCTATGTATCTGCTGCTCTGAGGTTTGAACATGCATTAAAGGTTCATTTCATAAATCAGGTATTTATAATGTCTGTGGCTGCATATGTATTAATGGTGTCTTTTCAAGTAAATGTTAATTTGTCTTGCTGTGTTTAGGAGGCTGCTTTGAGGGCGTACTACATAAATGATGATCAGCAGGAGTATGAGCTTCAGACCTTTACACAGCAGGTGCTGCTCTCTGATGATGTTATCAACAGGAATGATGCTGCAGAGGACAGCAACTTGGGCTCAGTATTCCGAGAATCTGTTCCTGAAGCTTGGATCATCAGAGCCAAACCAAAGGATGAGGAAGTGATCAGAATTTATCCTGCCTGGCTAAAGTGAGTATTTTCCTTCTTGATCACAAGGTTATCCTTCTGGGCTATGTTTGTCCTCTGTACTCTAGCCCTGTTTGCTTAAGTTATTGAGCTGCAGAGCTCTAACAGAGAGTGTAGTTTCTTTCTCTGTATTTCGGGATTCTTCTGTTCATTTTTCCATATGGGTAGTATGCATAACATTCATTTCCATGCCTGGAAACTCTTGTGTTTCTTTACATGCATGGAACATACAGTGCAACTTATGCAGTTCTATTATCATGTGTCTGGTTAGAAAGATCCAACTTTACATTAACTACATCTGTAAACGAATGATGACATACACATACTTGAAAAATTGATGAATTTTTTCAAAGAAATGTGAAGTGGGAAGGACTACAGTGCAACTTCCCATGTGAGATGAGGAGGGAAAAAAAATTAAAATTTAAAAAAAACCTATACAATTTACCACTGAGACAGTATGACTTTAAGCATCTTAAGTAGAGGAAACAAAATGGTCTGGACCTGCTAATTTCTGAAGGCCTTTGGGATAAAATTTAACCATGAGTTCATTTTGCTGTTGCAACTGCATTGACAAGTTTTACAAAAGACTTGCAGACTGGGAAGAAGCTGATCTGTAGTGCTACAATTGTAACTAGCAGTTCCTCGAGATGAAAATGTTTTCTTGTCTGTGGCACTGATACCACATCTGTCATGAGACTCAGTGAACAACTTTCTTCAACTAATGCAATATGTTTGAGAAAATTCTATACTTAGTTTAAAAAGGTACATGTGGGATAGATCCTAAAATAAGTATTTTTCTCCTTAGGGTGGGAATGGCATATGTTTCTATACGAGTAAATAAGGATAGCACTGTGCAGACTGTGATCAAAGAAGTGCTCCCATTACTTGGAAGGCAGGTAAGTGAAAGATCCTAACTGAGTGACCCTGGAAGAATGTATTTTTCTCTTCAGAAAAATTGCAGTCCCGGAATTCACAGTTATTGTAAATGTTGTTAGCATTTGGCAGGTGATCTTTTGTGACTGGCATGTTGCTCAAAGCTTAACACAATCTTCAGGGTAGGTAGGCATGGTTGCTCTGTACCATGAGTGTTTCTGGGCCAAGCATATTTACGTGCATGAACACCGTGATTCTTGGGGTGCAGCATTTTTTTATTTGTTGTTTATGTCTTGTAATATTTAAAACACACTTATATATGTTGCCACTCAGCTAATTTTACCTTTTTGGGAAATTGACAATCACTGTTAGGGTGGTCATGCTTGTCTCCTAATTATTTATGCTGCTTTGAAGGAAGTTGTAAAATCATAGAATATGTCAGGTTGGAAAGGACCCATAAAGATCACTGAGTCCAACTTCGTGCTCCTTGCAGGGTTACCTAAAAGTGAAGTGTGTGACTAACAGCATTTTTCAGACACTTCTTGAACTCTCACAAACTTGCTGCCATGAACACTTTCCTAGGGATCCTGTTCCAGGTACCAGCCACGCTTTCAGTGAATAACCTTTTCCTAGCATCTAACTTAACTCTGCTTAATGCAGCTTTGCTCTCGTTTCCTTGGGTCCTGTCACTGGTCACCAGAGAGAGGAGATTGGCACCTTTCCCTTCACTGCCTACCTTAAGGAAGCTGTTGACCACAATGAGATCACCCCTCAGCCTCCTCTTCTTCAGGTGAACAAACCAAGTGACCTCAGAGAGGTCCTTCCCAATCTTGACCTTGAGACTTTCCATCATCTTAGTCACCGTGCTCTGGACACATTCAGTTGGGTTGATATCCATTTTATTCTGTGTCACCCAGGCCTGCCCCCAGCACTGGAGGTGAGGCTGCCCCGGCTCAGAGCAGAGCAGGACAATCCCCTCCCTTGCCCGGCTGTGATGCTGTGCCTGATGCACCCCAGGACAGGGTTGGCCCTCCTGGCTGCCAGGGCACTGCTGGCTAATGTTCAACTTGCCATTCATACAATCTACAAGATCTTTTTCCACAGGACTGCTCTCCAGCTCTCATCCCCCAGTTTGTGTTTTTAAGCAGGATTACCCCATCCCAGGTTGAGAATCTGGCAGTAGCTCTTGTTAAAAATTTCATATGGTTGGTGATTGCCCAGGTCTCCAGCACATCCACATCTCCCCATAAAAGTCCCCCACCTCTGAGGATGTCCACTGTTCCTCTGAGCTTAGTATTATCAGGAAACTCACAGCACGTTTAATTTCCTAATCCAAACAATTCATAAAAACATTAAAGAGCACTGCAGAAATTTTCTTCCTATGGTGGCAAGCAGCATCTCCATAGCCCCCAAGGGCTGCAAGGAAGGGCTCAAGGTTGAAACAACACCCATGTTCTTTACAGTCTATGTTGCTCCCCACATCACTGGAAAATTCTAGACACCTCTTGTAATCTTGTAGATGCACATGCTTTCCTTGGACAATAATCTCTCTTCTATCTGCCTGTCCTTCTTGGGGTTAGCGCCAGAACAGCATGACTTTCAGGAAGCACGTTAGTAGACTTTGCTAGCATGTCAAGCCGTTGGCAGGCCCAGCCTCACCAGTGTTGAGGCACAAAGCTGTAGTGTGCACACTTCAGTCAGCACCTGGGGCTGGTGAGCACACCAGCAAATCAGCACAGTTCCACTGTGCTCCAGGGCACAGCCATGCTCACGGAGGGGGTGGTGTGGTTATTTACAGGGTACATAGGCACATCCATGTGACTAGCTCTCTGCAGTAAATGATAATCGTACATCTGTCTAGGTGTATCCATCTCTGTAAACCATGCAGCTTGTTTTGGCTATGGGATACTTCCAGGATTTGTTTTCAGTCAGTTTCCTCAAGTGCTGTGGATCTTTTAACAAAAATAGGAATAACCATGTCCGAAGTTTTGTCTCATCTGAAAAAAACAACTGTCAAACAGTAGAGTTGAAAACTCCATTAGGGAAAGATCTTCATATCTCTTCATTTGGGCAGCTAGTTATATATTGTAAAAGACTTAATTCTTTGACTCAATTGCAATTTCTCCAGTAGTGATAATTTTTTAATGTTCTTTGTTTCTTTGTATAAGCATGTATATACAGGAAATCTCTTTTTAATATCCAGAATTTGCTTGTGCTCCAAGTAGTCACTCTCATCAAGTATCAGGCAAAGCACATGTAGGCAGTTATGGCTCTTAACACCCCTGTTCATGACACATAAATCAAGATCATTTGTCTCTTGGGTCTCAAGGCCAAAATTTAAGACCCTTCCTTATTCCTGAATGCCATATGTTTACAGGGTTTCAGTCATTGTCGTAAATGGTTCAGGTCTTGGCTGTGCTAGCTCTTCTGATCCAGCTGCAAGGGACTTGAGTGATCCCTGGCAGTAGCTTGGAGAAGAGATTGTGACCCACACGTGAAGTGAGTTTTGTGCCATCAGTGCCTGGAGTGTCCCAGGAGATGGGGAGTGGTCAGTCTGCTTTTGCCAAGCTGGTTCCTGGGCCGTCTTCTCCAAGAGCAGTCCTACATGCTTTCTCTGGAAGGAAATACCCCAGATGAGCTGCTCATTGCTGAAGCAGGAATGGGATTAACTGTGCTGTATACAGGGGTTCCTTGACAAAGTGGCTGTGAGAATGCCAGTGTTTTTAGGAGCATGGGAGCGTGATGCCATGAGTGTGTAAAATGAAGATTATTCCTGTCTTGGAAAGAGTAGGTTAGAGGAAGAACATCATGATTGATTTAAAAATATTTAATTTTTAAAAGATGTTTAATTTTCCATGCTCTGTTATACACTATGTACAGGATATAATACACAATAATGTAAACATCTGGCAAAATTTTGTTGGTCAGAAGCTGCATTTACATGTTGTATCTTTTTGCAGACGGAGTGCCTCCAGAATTTCAAATTGGTGGAAGTGCTTATGGGCAGTAAGCAAGGTAAGTGAAGGAGCAATGGCCAAAGACATATTTGATCCCTGTGAGAATTTTCCCCATTTTAACAGTCACAGTTCATTTTCTACTATAAAAACCACAAAGGAAACTTCATGAAGATGTTGAAATACTTGACTAGAAGTTCTTTTCTGTCCTGTGTGTCCTGTGGGAATAAGGTTCCCCTTCATTATTACATAAAAACTCATTTGTGGTTTCTGATGGGTATTGACACTTCTGCCGTGTTTTGGGGAGCTATGTTTAACTGACATAATTTTCTTAATTGCAGTTATTTGTTAATAACTTTAATATTTATTAAATATTCATTCTAAAGTTTAAATGTCTTCCACTGTCTTCTTTCCTGCTGACACAGCCCCTGAAAAAGAGTAAGTTTGTCCTAAGACAGTCCAAGTAATATGTTTGTGTGTCAGGAAGAACAGAAATCTGCAGTCCTAGCATTGCTCAAGTGTTTTCTAATCCTACTGGAGTTGGGCTGGTGTTCTCCAAGTTGACATCCTTCTGTACTTCAGTATTTGTAAGGTTTCATGGGCAAATAAATGAAGACATTGAAGAAGTCTAATGCTCTGACCACAGCTGAATAAATACCTTTGTCATTTAAATACTCTCTCGATGCTTTGCTTCATTTGCAAGCATTATTGGGAAGCTGCTTTATAAGGTTATTGTAGCTTTGTGAATGTCATAACATTGGTTGGTTTCTGGTGCTCTGTTTTAAAGCATCATTTGCAACCTTAATTCACTGGAAGTTGTTAGAATTGTTTTAATATTTTGATAAAATACAGAAGTTAGTTATTATTATACTTGTTAGGAAATATATTTTTAAAGTCTTCTGTCAAACTGTTAGATTATTATCAAAGTAGTGCTTGCCTTTTGAGTGGGTTCAGGCTGTTTCTGCCTTTTTTTTTAGAGGAGGATGGTGTTTAAGAACTGTGGAAAAGGCCGGACTGTTCTAAGCAGCTATGTGTTTTTGTTGTTGAATAAGAAGTAGGGCAGGTCTACATGGTCCTTTGTGAGAAAATTAGTTGTATGCAGACCTGTACTTTCCCCCTAACTTTTTCTTATTGTTTTTGTGTAATTGAGCCTGATAATAATTTCCATGCTCTCTAACATGGTTAATGTTCTTGCCCCCTCCAGTTCAGCGCATGGTATTGGATAATCAGGAACTGATTCTTAACAGACTCAAGGACATAAGAAAGGTAAATCTGAAAAAGAAACTTTTTTTTTTTTTAACAAGTACAGAGTCCTGTGTCTTACAGAGAAAGTGAGTTACCCCCTAAGCAGGCTCAAGGGTAGAGGAGCTAAGTGCTTGAACTGAAGTTTGTTTCTGTTTCTGATATTCTCTAGGCATAAAGGACATGATTGCTAAGTGCAGAGCTATTTTGCATTTTGCTTCACAATAATTTTTTGCCAAATGTCATGTCATTTATTTTCCTCTATTTTGGTAGACTTCAATACGTCAGATGAATCAAACAAGATTTTACATTGTGGAAAACAGTAAATCCGTTGTACAAGTAAATTTATTTGTTAGTGGCCTTCCACTTCAACTTTCCCCTGAAGAATACACAAATATTCTCAAGGAAGAATTAGCTATCAAAAGTAAGTAAACAGGTACATTTTCAGGCACATTAACTTGTACAGAACAAAATGTAGTAGTATCAACTGCTCATTTTTCTTATAACTTTAACGTTTTTCTGACCTGATTTTAAAAAATCATTCTGCCTTTACTCTCACTTGAGCTTTTTAAATCTCTTTAACATGCTCACAGTTGCAGGAGAGATGTGACAGCTCATTATTTACGGAATAATTATTACATTACTCTAGTTGCATGTGACTACACATTTTTTTAATGGTGTGTTTGTGTGAAAAAGCATCACTTTTTAGAAGAATTAGGCATACCTTAAACCATGTGCAGAATATTCCTTGCTTTTTTTAACCTCCAAGACTTTTTGCCTGGGCTGTTCTCAATGTTAGTCATGAGCTCTGTGCCCCATCATGGGGAAGTATGAGCAGTGTGTGCACACACATATGGACAAACACTCAGGGAAAAAAAATTATTTTTCTTTTTCAGAGAAGTGTAATTGAATTTTCATAATACTCCTTCAACCAATACTTTGTATAAACAGTGTCAGGAATGTGTCATGCTTTTTGTTGCAGGAAACAAAGCATTTTTCCCAATCTTTTATGTCACTTCAAGAGGAATTAAATTTGAAATGCCAGAAAGAATTCTTAGCCACCTTTTATGAAAATCAATTTAGCTTTTCTTACTTGCAAAGTAAACATGAGAGGGAAAGTGTTAGCTGGAGGTTCTCCCTGTATTTGTATAACTTTTAATATTTATTTATATTATATTTATGTAACTTTTTAAAATACTTTAAATATTTACTCTAAATGTACCCAAGGTTTTATGTGTTTATGTTTTTACCCTTTGCAGCTAATGTAGTATCTGTGAGTCATGTTTATCAAGCACAAGGTAAGCATTAAAATTCTTAGTCTTGCAAACAATATCTATGTTCAAAACTGAAGCCTAATACTAGAGGCTGAAAGCTCAGAGTATGTTAGTCTTACTGCATAAGAAAAAGCCCTTCAGGTAAAATGTAACACATTGTATTTATGAAGAGCAGTGGATTAGTGTTACCTTATTAAAAAAGTTAAAAGGTTGGCTTCATGCCTTGTGTACCAGAAGGCATTAATATTTCATCATAGAAATGAGTTTTAAAGTTGCAGTTCAATTGAATAATCTAACACCACAGAACTGTTAAAAATCCTTCAATTGTACTGTCTTTGGCTTTGAGACTACCAAAATTTGGTACTGCTTTCGGACTCAGTGGGACTGTTTCATAGTCACTGTTTCCTAGCAGTGTTAAGAGCTAGAGTTCAATGGCTGAAAGTTGAAGAAAATAAATTCATTCATCCTTTGAACTGTTTCTTTGCTTTTGCTGTATGAATTTTGTTTCAGCAAGGTCGGAGAAGCCATGAGGCTTCTGACAGCTGGAGCAGCAGTGGCTCTGGGCAGCTTTAGTGCAGTGGTCAGGTGGAGATCTGCTTTTGGTAAAAATGTGAAGTGTGGAATTTTCTCTTCTGTATGTTTAGGTGTCTATAGTTGAGATGTTTCACATCCTTTGGCAGGCTTAACTTCCACGTCTGCTAAATGGTTCTTTCCACAGCATGGTTTTGAAGTCTGATGTGTGTGCTTCCTTTGTCCTATTTGCTGTCTTCACATGACTAATTGATACTGATTGATTTTCATCTTTTCGGGAAAAGCTGTAAAGCTTTCAGATGTACCTTCTCCTTTCCATACTTGGTTTTGTGTATAGTTGGTGTTGTGGTACTCATCCTGTGTCACAGCACCATTAAACCAAATTTACATGCATATGTTTTTCAGATGTTTCTGCTTTTATGTGATTTTTATTGCCACTTTC
Source organism: Cossypha heuglini (assembly GCA_027576195.1). Classification (NCBI taxonomy): domain Eukaryota; kingdom Metazoa; phylum Chordata; class Aves; order Passeriformes; family Muscicapidae; genus Cossypha; species Cossypha heuglini. The sequence continues at coordinate 40,741,357 of JAODKT010001744.1, forward strand.
TTCTTGTGCTTGTATTTTTGTGTTTCTCATAATTTCCTAATTCTCCCTTTTTGTTGCAGCCAGGTTATATTACCAGCCTATATCTCATATACTTTCCATTATGCATTTTTGTCTTATCCTGTCTATTTTCCTCCTCACCAAATATCTTACTTTACACTAACTTGTCAGTGTTTATTTTGTCTCTTTTGTCTTCCCTTCTTCCCCAACTTCTCCATTCCAGTATCTAAGCCAACATAAAGTTCTAAACTTGATTATTAGCCCAAATATTTACTTGCAGTAATTCTTACTGAGATATTGTTAATGAACAGAACTAATGGATTTTTAATAATTGGATATAAAATGAAACTTGATGCCTTTGTCACTTGTAGATGATGAGAACAGAATATTAGTCATGATAAAGAGTATGCAAATCGGCCCTAACCCTGAAGCTCAAAGGAAATCTTTAAATATGCATTAGTTCTGTGCTGCAGTTGTTGCCTTCAAGTTGCTTTGCTTTAACAAAAATCTGACGTGTCTTTGAGGGTAGGAAGGAAGGTTTAAAAACAGAGTAACAGAATTCAACTGATAACAAACAGCTGCAGAATAAGTTTTGCTGAATAATGTCCTCAGTAAACTGAGTACTTTTGCTATAATGTGAGATCTATTTTATAATAATAATAATAGAAAACATAAAGAGTAGTTCTGATGCCTCTTTACAGGTGCTGTTGTACTCCAAATTTCATGTTTTTCTGAAGCTGAAAGAATTTATATGCTAGTTAAAGATACTGTTGTCAATGACAAACCTCTGAATGCTGTGGTGCTTCCTGCAGTTATGGTAAGAGACAGGTTTGAATTTTTAAAATGTCTTTAAAAGAAAAAAATAACTGCCTTAAAACTCTTTCTGCTAGAACTAAATGAAAATATGTTCTATTTAAGGAGGCCATACTGTAAGTAGTGAGACCAAAAAAAATACTTCAGAGCCTATACTTCATGTATATGATATATTCAGTGAGTTAAGTAACTTGTCCTGTTACTATTCAATTGTCAATCTACTGCTGCCTAACTGCAATTATAAAGGGGGGAAAACAATTCTTTTCTCTTTGTTTCTTTCAATGGTAAAAGTGTTAAGGGGGGTTTCAGTTGCAGCTGGTATGTCTTAAAATGCTTACGAAACTTTGTTATGGGAGCTAAATGTTTCCTCACTAACCGTGAGGTAAAATGTTTCTGCTTGTTTTCACAGTGACATTATCTTCATTTTCCCCATTCTGTAGCAGAGGGCAGTTCGACCGTGTTTGCCCCTTGAGGATTTCAGAAGAGCATAGTCTTCTGAAAGACTTAGTGCAAGAGTCCTTTCACAAATTCAGGCTTGATTCTGATTTATTCTTGTTATTACTAATCACTTTCATGTGAATCAGTTTGTTTAATAATAGGTTTCATGTTAATAAAGTAGAGTCAAAGTTAGAAGAGGAAAATTATTAACTAAGTGATATTTTTAACCAGGATTATGTAGGTTCTGTCCAAAAAAGAGTGTTGCCATAGTTACTTACACAACACCTCAGGAGAATCTTGCAGTTACTATCTTTCTGGAACTGCATTATGGCAAGTGAAGTGAGAGTCTTGGTTTGACTTCTTGGAATGTCACAGAAGGTCAAGAAAATTACGTTATTAGTGGGAATTATGAAATAGCTTTATATAGGAGGGTATCAAGTTCAGTGGCCATAGTTGCTTACTCACATAGCTGCTTTCACTGTTTAAAAATGAATCGTACACTTGTCAAGACTTTCTGAAGGCAAAATTATGGTTTTTATATGAGTAGATACTAGAGGTAGAGCTCACATGCAACTGGCAAAATCTGAAGTTACACCCTCTCCTAAAAAACTGAGAGCCTTGTTCTTATGCATGCATAGGAATTACATTTTGTGAAGTCCTTAGAAATCAAGGCCCTCTTGTCCAAACTAGGTTTCAGAGTGCCTGTTATGAGAAACAGAAAGCAGTATGAACTTCTGGATTGTTTTCAGTGTTTTTTAGGCAAATGCTTATGAGCCTATATTTGGTGTCTGCGGTGTGAAGTTGAATGTACTCCATTCTGTTGATTACACTTGTCTGTTTTTCTGACATGGGATATATTTGAAGAGAACTTCGTGATGCCAGGAAAATGTGGATATTGCTGCCCTTATCTGATGCAAGATATTTTCTAGAAACTCCAGTTCAGGGGACTGCTAGGGATTTATTTCTAATACGTAAGCAGGAGAGAGGGGCTGTACAGGGGGACAAACACTGTGTTTCCATTTCAGCATGTGCTGTTTATATTTGGTCAGCTCACTGGAAGAAGCCAACAGTTAATTTAAATGGTACTTCAAGTGTTGTTTTTTGTATGATTGTCCACCCAGCTTATGCCATTCGCTAATTATCCAAGGTAGACTAATGTTTGATTATTGTCTTTACTTTGGGTAGCAGTTGGACTAGATGACCTCCTGCGGTGCTTTCCAACCCAGGATATCTTTTTAGCCCATGATAATATTAGTCTTTGTTTACATGTGTGATGATTTAAATACAGTACCAGGAAATACACAGGAACTGACACAATACTAAATTTACACTGTTTGACATTTCTTTTGTGAGTGAAATACAAAGAAATTGGGAATGAAGGCCTAATGATTTTTCCAAATTTCCAATTAAATTAAAGAAAAACCCAATCAACAAAAAAACAACAAACCAAAATAGCCCTTCTTAAAAATTGATAAAAGTACAGAAGTATTGGTGGTTAGCAGGTTGCTAGTCTTATTTATGAGGTGAAATTTGCTTATTCTGTGTCTGATATACCTTCTAAGGAGTTTATAGTCTGGCTTGCTCAGATCTACCTAAAGCAATTCACTCTCCTATTACCATTACTGAGAAGTCTGAGTGCAGAATCAGTTTGCATAAGCTGCTTATTAGAAAGTCAAGCAGTTAGTGTTGTCGGATATATTGGTCTGTTCTGCTGTTTGAGGCCTTTAGGAATTAAATCAAACACTTTTTCATTTCACATATTCAAATAAATGAAAATACTCTCTTCACTAGAGTGAAAAAAAAAAAAGTGCAGTATCTTATAAAGCTGTTTAGCTGCTGTGTGTAAGGAACTGCAGGGACAGTTTGGTTTCACTCTTTGGTATCAATTCAAGGTGAAAGACATTGCAGGACTAAATCTTTCCATTCAGAATTAATTTAACAGAACTTGTTTTGCAGCACTGGCAAGCAAGGAAATCAGCAGAAAGTTGCATGAGGCCGATACCAGCACAGGTTTTTGTGGCTTTATCACTAATGCCTTTTACTAGTGGAGTGCCCTCTGAATATATTGATATATATGATGGTTGTGTTTAGATTCATTAAGAGTAGCAGAAAAATATGTAGAAGGTTCCCAAATAGATGAAACTTTCCATTTCATTAATTTTCCTAAATCCTCACACAAATATTTTACATCTTAAAAGCATTGTAGTTAAATGAGTGTTTTAGCCAAAATATGAGTGATTACTTTTCACCCTTCTGAAAAGGTTGTCACCTTTTTCACCCTTTGCTGGAGGGGTTTGCAAGTGTTGGAATGGACTGCCTCAGGAAGCGGTGGGGTCACCAATCCCTGGAGGTGTTCAAGAAGTGACTGGACATGGCACTTAGTGCTGTGGTCTAGTCCACAATGTGGTATTCAGTCCAAGGTTGGAATCAATGATGCTACCGGTATTTTTTCAATTTTTATGATTCTGTGATTCTTCCACTTCTGCAATTAGTCAAAAAATAAAGAAAAGGCTTGGAGGTTGACCCAGCTGCTGCTCCAGTAGTGTTGCAAATGTTGAATTCTACTTGTCAGAGATATCTGCAGTTTCTGAAGACAGCCCACCACCCGGGAAGATGTGCTGTGGTTGTCACACTGGTGGGCAGGTGGCACAGAACGCCTTGTTCTGGTTTGTTGTGAGATGTGATTACACCGTACAGTCAATGGAAAGGGGATTAGCGTGGATAATAAACATCTTGCCCCAGTTTAAAGCCATGTTGTGCTACTCCTGACAAATTAAGCAATTCACAGTGACTGTCAGAGTGTCTAAATCACACAGCCTGCTTCAGCTGCCTCTAAGAAAGGAGCAATAAATTCCTTCCTGAATGCCAGCCAACACAAAACCCTTCTGAGATTTCACTCCTCAAGCACAGCACTGAAGCCAGGGCTAAAGGGGGAAGGGAGTCCTCGGGCTGTGAGTCACATACTCTCTTCTGCCCACTAACAAACTCACTTATCTGTCCCCAGTGGGGCTTTATTAAGGAACTTTTAAAAATTGTGCAGCGTGATGGTGCTACCCTTGTGGCTGTCTGTAATTGTAACAGAGTGTGTCCTTGAGAAAACACAGCAGCAGCTCTGATCTACTGTACAAACTGTCAAGAGATTTTAATCCTTACCAAAAAATAATTGTTTTCTTAGAAGCTGGCCTTTATCTGGAGGTTTAGCACTGTTTCTTACTCCTTTAAGCTTAATGAAGAGTTGTGATGGGAAGCAAGTTCACTGTAAGGACAAGCGCTTTCTGGAAGATTTGTTTTTATTCTGAATAGCTGTATCTAAATGTATATAGTTAGGAATTTACATTGGAAGATACCTTAACAAAGGTGGGTTTGAGTAGTAGGACTATTCAGTTTACATACAGATTTTTTTATTAGCTCCAGGCATTAGCTGTAGCTGTTTGTGAATCATAGTGGCATTCAGGGCATTTAGATAAATTCATATATTTAACTGGTTTGGGGTTTTTAGGTACAGTATTGACACTTGACAAGAAATATAGATGGCAATTTACAGTAGAAACTGTAAATATGTATTTGCAAGAATTTATGTTACTTGGGTAAGATCTCATACAACTCTACAAAACACAGCTGTGCTTTTGAATGCCTTAGAGTGTACCATGTTTCAGAAATAGTTGTGATTCCCTTAAGTTGTTTTTGAATTATTTCAGTTACTTGGTTTTAAACCCAGTACATTAGAACGTGCCTGTAAAAGCAAGTAATATAAAACATGTGTTCAGCATGTCACTTCTAAATGTCCTGAACCAGTATTTTTAGAAACTGATTTCCTGAAGAAGAGAAGATAATCAAGTGTTACATTCAAGTAAGGTACTTGTTCAACTTCAGTGTTGGGCTGGTTTCTTTGCTCTTATTCTTTTCTGAAAAGGTTTTTGTTTACATTGAGCTGTAGAACTTCATTTTTTTTCTTTTTGTTTTCCTGTTAACCCCCTTTTTTTTTAATCCCCACAAGTTTCCAGACATTATACCAAGCCTGAGGTTTCAGGTTGCCAGTATTGTTCAGAAAATTGAAGTGGCTGGGAATTAAATTTAGGTATTTAAAAAGTGCTGAAGAGGAAGAAATGGGAAGTGAACAGGAGAGAGGGTAGGGCAAAGTAAAAGATGGACAAAGAGTGCTGGAAGGGAACAGTGTGCTCTGTTACCCCATGGGACATGATGTTTCCTTTCAGAGCTGCTCTGCCTTCTGTTGCTCGTGAGATTTAACCCCACAAGCACCACAGTCTGGGCAGAGTGGCTGGAAAGCATCCCAGCACAAAAGGACCTGGGGTTGCTGGTCAACACCTGGCTGAACATGAACCGAGAGTGTGCCCATTTGGCCACAAAGGCCAATGGTGTCCTGTCCTGTATCAGCAATAGTGTGGCCAGCAGGACCAGGGCAGGGATTGTCCCCCTGTACTTGGTACTGGGAAGGCCACACCATGAGTGCTGTGTCCAGTTCTGGGCCCCTCACTACAGGAAGGACACTGAGGTGCTGGGGCATGTCCAGAGAAGGGAACAAGGATCATGAAAGGACTGGAAAATACATCTTATTACAGGCTGGGGTAGCTGGGGTTGTTTAGTCTCCAGAAGAGGAGGTTTGGGGGACCCCATCACTGTAGTGAGATGGGTGGTGAGTCGGTCTTTCTTGCCATGAAAAAGGAAATGGCCTTAATTTGAGACATGGGAGATTCAGATTAAATATTAGGAAAAAAATTATCACTGTCAGAGTGGTCAGGCATTGGAAAAGGTTGCACAGGGAAGTTACCATTCCTGAAAGTGTTTTAGAGGCATCTGGTGCTGGTGATGTGGTTGAGGGGTTTAGGCATTACAGCTGCTGTGCTGGGTGGATGGCTGGACCTGATCCTAAAGTTGTCTTCCAACTTTGATGATAATCAAAGAGCTATTCTAAATGGGATATGACAGATGATGATGCAGGAACTGATGGAGTAACAAGATCGCCTTCACTTCTGAAAACACCTTACTGTTCTATTAATGCTTGGAATGGCTCAAGAAGATGAAATCCACCTGTATCTTTGTGGTTTATGGATCCTTGAGCTGTTCACTTATTACTCAAGGAATCCTTTTTATGACAGTGGCTTGTATTATGTTCCATGGACTTCCTTTGCTGCCTACAAATACCTTTTCCATGTGTTTAACAGAAACAAAAATATTACTTTTGTTATGTATTGGGCGTGCTTTGAGTAATTGCTTCCTGCTTTCCAATAAGGCCTGAATGTAAGGCAACAGGTGTTTGGACTTCAGCTGTCAGTTTAGTATGAAGGTGGTTCCTTTGGAGAGAGCTGTGTGCACAGCTTTCAGCCTCATTATTATCAACCTACTTGTTTTGTATGCAGTGGAACCTTTCCAGTAAAATAAAACATTGAAGTTCTTTTGGCTGTTTGTCCCTCAAAACAGCCCTTTTTTGGCTTATTTATTTTTCAAGAAAACAGATATAATTTCAAACTGAATGTCTCCTAGAATCTGAAGGATGAGTAAAGAAGGGGCAGTGTGTGCCTGCTTCAGCAGTCTTTATATCTGCTTAGTGTTCTTCTCAAAGTGTTTTCTCTTTATCAAGAGACAAGTCACATTGGATGGCAGAAAGCATTTCTCATGCAGGCAGTGTTAGAGGAGAAGGATTTTTATGTGTTTGTCAGCGTCTTGACACATCTGGCAGGGTGTGACTTGCAGAGGATTAGCACCCAGCCCTTCTAAGAACACAAAATTAGAGGAAATCTCTCAAGTATTGTGAAGATCCAAACAATCATTTGTTTGTAAAGTGCCTAAATCAGCTCACAGGTCTGGGGTATCTCAATGTCAGACTCCATTTTGCATCCCCACAAATATAACTCATTAATCTGAGCTGATTTCTCTGTTGTTCCCCTCAGATCATGGTCTCTGGTGGTCGCTCACAGGCAGCAGCTGAAAGGCTCTCTGGGTGCCGCCTCCTCCCATCTGTAGCTGTTGGTATCTCTCCACATGCTTGCACGCTGTGGTCATGCTGCTGCCTCACCGACCCCTGAATCATTCTTGTCTAAATTGACTTATATTTAGCACTGTTGTTCTGTTCCCTGAATCCATCCGGTCAGCTGCGTGACAAATAGCTGTTCCCTGAATGCTGTCCAATTTGTAAATAAGAATTACCACAACTTAGGGACTATGGCAAACCTTTCTCTTTAGAAGTACAGTCATTGAAATGTCCAATGGACTTTTTCTGGCATGTACCTGCACCCCAGCCTTGTGGCAGGATGGATGAAAGGTGTGCTGGGGTTTTCTAATCTTTCTGTAACTACTTACAAATCATTTTACAGAACTATTTATGGGTGGACAGGCTGGGTGAAAACTAGTCCCAAGGTGCATCTGTTGGCTGGAAGTTTTGATCTCCAGTGAGGATACAGATATTGCTCCTACGCAATCCATGGAGTGCCCCAGAAAATCTCACCTGTGTTATGTCCGTGGCCTCCTTTGTAGTTTCTGGAGACTTTGAGAGTCCTTTCAGGAGCATCTTCTGTAGATCGTAAGATACTGGCACCTCTGAGTGTATCCTCATGATGAAAAAGCTTGGATTACATATTTTTGAAAGAAGCTTTCAGCTCCTAATTTCATGGGGAGAAGTATACCACTGTCTGCCCCGAATATCTTCATTTTTAAATGCTTTGTCTTTGTAAAATGACATGCATTCTAAGACAACCACAAAACTAAAGAAAGATTTTTTTGCTTTTCAAGGAAAATGTTTTAATCGTACAGAACTCTTATCCCTCACACTGTTCTTTGGCCTAGACTGTTAACTGAAAATATGTAGGAAGGACTACTTACAATGTTTTAGTTTCTAATGTTAGGCTCAAATGTGCACTTGGAGTTGGTTAAGGAGCCTTCAGTTCCTGGGGAAGCAAGATCAGCAGCTAACCTGTCCATTGGCTGGACATTGAATCTTTTTATTTATAGAATTTGTGTTTTTTAGTAGGCATCAAGGAAGCATCAGGTAGTATTTTTGAGATGCAGTAGTGATTTTCCTGCCTTTTCATGGCACTGAGTAATCCTTTTTCTTGGTTTTTTTCCAGGCTTCCAAGATACCACAGAATTGTTGCCCACTTCTTGTGTTTGTGAATCCAAAAAGTGGTGGTCTAAAAGGCCGAGATCTGCTGTACAGTTTTAGAAAGCTGTTAAACCCACATCAAGTCTTTGAACTTACCAATGGGGGCCCGCTGCCTGGGTAAGTCACCATATTTTAATTTTTTTTTTATTTACTTTGTTTTGTGACTTTTTAAAGGAGTGCATTAGATTCACTTATTTTGAAGATCTAAATTATTTCTGTTTTGTGCCTGAAGACCAGGGCAGTGGATCGTTTCCTTCTGACTGTGAGAATGTAGTAAACTCTAGGGTTCTCTAAAGAAGAGAGAATAGAGTAATTCCCAATGTATATACTTCTGTCAAATCTAGTAGAGTCTGGCCCTGGGAAAGTCACATGCACTTTACAGTAGCACATATTTAATAATTTTTGAAAATAAATGGATTTTATATTTGAATGGAGATGGAAAGAGAAATGTCGCATTTCCTGATGAGGGTGGATTTTTGCTTTTATTTCTTCTGATGTTTCATGGGAACTACCAGGAAAGTATAATAAAATTTTCTATTTTGACTCTTGAAACTTGGCCACAGTTGCAGAATTAACAGGGTCTGCCTGATCACAGCTGCAACATTTCTTCAAGGAACAGAACATAATGTGCTTGTAGGAAGACAGGAACTGATGACTTGATTTAATGAACCCCACTTTGTTACAGCTTCATAAAACTGAAAGCGATGGTTGTAGCCTATTCCTCGTTCCTTCACTATTTCTGTAATAAAAAACCTGTCATGACAAGATCTTCTGAACAAAAGCTTTGTGGGAAAAATGCAGCTTATGTAGGAGACAAAATAAACAAGCTACACCAAATAATTTTTCTGTCAGAACTGTATAATTCTGGGTTTTTCTAATGCACTTCAAGCTGCAACTTCAGTAACCAGTTCATTTTGTTTTGGCTTTAGAATCTTTGTGTAGCTTTATGGCAAAATGCTCCCACTTGTTCATTGCTTCTTGTGCAATGGGAAATAACAATTATTTTGCATGATATGTTGGTATGTAGGATGAAAAGCCACAAAAGGTAAGCATCACCAGGAAAACAGTACAATGAAGAAGAAAATGTACTGTGATTCCTATGACTAAGTACAAAAACACCACCAATAATCAACATCTCCTCTAGGATTTAGAGAGTTACAGATGTTCACACTGAAATTATGACTAGTTAGGTCTCTGTGCCCTTGAAAAAGGAAGTGATTAACCATTTAGTTCTGTCTGTGAAGAATCACAGAGGAATGTGGATTTCACTCTTTTTTAAATCATTTTATCTGCAACTTCATGTTTTTCCGTTCACTTTGTTGAATTTGATCCAGAAACTGACAATAAAGGGGCATGGGCAGAAATCCAGCACTGTGTTATTTTAAATAGCATATTGGGACTTTGCATTTCCTATATTCCATTGTAACTTTTCTTTTCCCCTGTGCTTTGCTTCACGATGGAGGTTTCACACGTTCTCCAAAGTCCCCTCCTTCCGAGTGCTGGTATGCGGAGGGGACGGCACCGTTGGCTGGGTCCTTGGCGCACTCGAGGAGATCAGGCACAAGCTGGTGTGCTCAGAGCCCTCAGTTGCCATCTTACCTTTAGGAACAGGTGAGAATCACAGCAAGAACTATTCTTCTGCTGAGCGCAGAAGCTCTCTGGAAGGTTTTATCTTCATCTGTCTGACACAGGACTCAGTTTTGCAGCCGAGATGCCATGAGATTCAGTTTTGGCTGGTGCTGGAAAGTAAACCACAGTATCAGCTTTTCAAGGAAATGTCGGTCATGCTTTCAGAAAAACAGTATCAGGAAAAACAAGCTGCAGGAGTGTTGGTATGTGGGTGGGTGAGTGGGCAGGAATTGGGAGGGCAAAATATCCTCCTCTGACAAGCACAGGTGCATCATTGCTGAGCAAACTCAGTTGCTCCCTGGTGTCTCAACTCCATAACAGGTTTTTCTGCTTTTTGTGGAAACGCTCCAGTCTGTCTGTATGCAATGGTAAGCACATGTGCGGACACAACACATCAGATTTTTTTTTTTTTTTTTTTTTTTTTTTCTGTTTGCTAGTTAACTCTTCCTTCCAAACAAACTAATTCTGTGGCTTGAGTAGAGCACCTTAGTGCAGTGGGGTTCGTAAAACAGGGCTGATGCACTGATTAAGAAGCACGGTCATATTTTGGTGTTCTTCACACTGTTGCCCAGGTAATGACCTGGGGAGGGTCTTGCGCTGGGGAGCTGGCTACAGTGGGGAGGACCCGTACTCCATTTTGGTTTCTGTGGATGAGGCGGATGATGTTCTTATGGATCGCTGGACTATCCTTTTGGATGCAGAAGAGCCAGCTGAAGGTGCAGAAAATGGCATTGCAGAACCTGAGCCTCCCAAGGTGAGCTGAGCACCATTTGAGTGTGATTCTTAGGAACTGTTGTTCTAGTGAAAATCACAAAGAGGATGGGTATTAACGTAGTTTAAATTTTACTGCTCACTTGTCTTTGTGCTTGGGCCTTACTGAGCTGTTTTCTGGTGAATACAACACACGTCTGGACCTAGTATTTTGGTTTTGGCAGGCCTAGTTGACTGCAGAGCATGTTTTGTGTAGCTGTTTAGCAAAAACTACCTGATAGAGGATTAATGAGAATACTCACATGGCAATGGCATTCCTGTTTGCTTCAGCTGGAAAGAAAATTATTTCTCAAATAAGAAAAGGCTTTGGAAGGAATGCCAAAACACTTTCCAAAACACTTGTAAAACTGGAGTGTCAACCAAAAAACACTCCCTTCCCCAAAAGGTACTCATCTTTCCTTTCACAATTTAAGAATTACTAGGAGCTGCTAGCATATACAGGAACTAAATCATTCTGTCGTCATACTGCTATTATATGTCGGTATATGTGCCATCTGTTATTTGCAATTTTTTTGAGTGAAAGTCACTGTCATTTGGTTCATATGAGCTTGTTTCTGTTTAGGAAGATAAAAATGTTGATTTAGATGGGGATTTTGGAGCTGTATGTGAATCCTGGTTCTCTCTTTTCAGATTAAATGAAAAAATTGGACAAGGGGCTTGCAAAAAAAAAAAAAAGTAGGAATTTTTAACAATGGTAGCAATTGTCAAAGATTATAGTCTGGTCACTGGAAAATCCTAGGCATCATTAGTCAGTTGGAGGATTTAAGGTGCTCAGGTTCCAACTATTTTTCACTTGGTGGAGACAGGGGCTTATTCTACCATAGTGCCTAATCTGCTTGCTAAAGGTGAGGGATGGGAGAGTAAGGCCTAGGATAAAACAGCTGTGGAATGAACCAGCATGCAAAGGAAGATTTAGTGGAAGAAATGGTTGAAATCTGTAGAAACTTGAGGTTGGCATATAGGGAGCTAGTTAAAATGCAGCTGAGTAAGTGAAGTCAAGTTCTTCATTCATCTGGTTTAAGCTGTTCACCTTCCAAAGTAAGTAAGAGAGTCTTCCCAATGATGTAATATAAATCCATGGTAGATGGCAAAAATAATAGTGGCATTAATGTTCAGCAGTTTGTGCAGTTATTGCATAGAATTGCTTTGAGAGGTTGAGTTGCTTTTATTTCTGCTTTTTTTTTTTTTAATTTTTATTTCTACCTTATTATGCTTGTTACTTCTAATTAAGATTAAATTTTGAATTTTCTGATACTTGGAAATAATGACTACACACGTCAACAGTTGTTCATGCAGCTTTATTTTTAGTGCAGTGTTTCTGGAAAATGTTTTCCAGAATCTGTCAAGATGCAAGTGACTTGGAAGAATCATCTGCAAAGCTTGCTTTTGTTAAAAAACTTGGGAATTTCTTCATTTTTCATTTATAAATGTAAGCAGAAAATTATACCTTTTTTTCCCCTTTTGGTCAGATTGTACAGATGAACAATTACTGTGGTCTGGGCATTGATGCCGAGTTGAGCTTGGACTTTCATCATGCTAGAGAAGAAGAACCAGGGAAATTTAATAGCAGGTAATCCTGGGGAAACCAGGTGTGAAGGTCAATTCTGTGGTATTACATTACTTCAAATTTACACTGCAGCTGATAATATTGAATGCTACAGGTATCCACTAATACTGCTTGTGGCAGAGCTGGGACAAGGAGAAACTAAGCTAGCCAAGAAGTCACAGACACAAAATTCCTGTGTTTTGTTGGTTTGAGTTTGGTTTGGGGTTTTTTTGCCTCTATCAAGAGAGAGCACCAAAGCTGTTTTTGGAAGCCATGTCACTGTTATTCGGTAATCTTAGTTTGCCAATAACTGCACTGTTGAGTTCAGTGAAATTTTGAGATAGTGGAAATACCTCTTGCACAAAGCCTTTAGCAAGAGTGAGGGCAGTGCTGCTACATGAGCAATAAGCTGTTCAGATGTGTTCAAAAGTGTTCAGAATTTCTTCTGTACCTTTTCCAGTTTGCCTGGTGCTGTTGCAGCACGTGCATGCTGGTATTAAGGATAAAAAACTCTCTGTATCTGAAGTGAGAATGTTACTAAAAATGTGTTGACAGAGACTTTCCTCCTCTCTGGCATGTGCATCAACCAATAATGGGACAACTTCTCATAATTACTGAAACTGATGAGCAAAAGAAATCACATCTGTGTAATTAATCAGTAGTTCCTTATAGAAACTGGTTTTGTCTGTTTTCCCCTATGTTGGTGATTAAAAACCCTCTAAATTGTCTCTTGGTTGCCAGAGTTACAGCTAGTTACAACTATGTAGTGTTCAAAGTGTAACTACTAAAAATATTCTCTGACCAGTTATGAATGTGATGGTGTGTAGTCCAACCTATTTTATAGTCTATCATTACAGGCATTACTCATGGTCCTTTTCTTAAAAACTGACTAATACAGTTGTTGATGTAAATAGAGGTGGTTCTTGGTACATAAGTTACTATTAGGCACTGGCTTGTGTTTTCAATACACTTGGCTGAAAGCATTATAGGTAGTAAAATCAGGCAATAAGTTTGTGTATGGCAGTGTCCATTCTAGTAGGTGAAACTTTTCTAGACTTGTGCAGTTAATATAATGTCCAACTTATGTTCATTCTTTCTTCTAAATGTACAACTCCATGTTTGCAAGGCTGCAGCATTTCAAAAGATACATCCTCTTCTTATTGCCATTGCATTTGAGGGATATACTTTGATTGCTATTGCCCTGTGTGCTTTTCATCCCTGCCATCTTCATCTCAGTCATTTCCCAGTGTGCAGCTTCCATAGTGCAGTGGACAGTGTCTTGCTATCATTCTTGCAGGATGACTTGAAGTACTTGTGGGAAAGAAAAGAATTTTTTTTCCCAGATCTGAAAGGCTATATATTTCTGAAAAGGAAACATGAAATAATGAATTGATACTGAGGTACATTTTTGTGGATACCAAAATCTTGTGCATGCTAACAGTGCTGACACATGATATTCACATTTGACTGTCTGTGAAAATGACTGCTAAAATAGTTGAATTTATGCTTCCCCATGATAAGCAGGTGCATGCTCTTGTCAGTAATAATAGATTATTATTAGTATTAGTACTTCTAGTAAATTAACTAAAATGGTATCTACTTAATGCAAGATGCAGCAGCTGCTGGCAGGTGAACTGGCTACTCTTGAATGCAGAACAGGAAGTTTTGGGTTGTGGCAACAGAAATCGCAGATAGTCCTTGGAAGTAATACGTCTTTGAGTGCTCTTCTGAAGCAAGACCTTAAACTGATAAATGTCTCAAAAGCTGTGTGCTCTCTGGCCTCACTCAGTAGAGTCTCTTCACATGCTCTAGACTGCTTGCATTTAGCTAGCAGCTCAAAGTGCAGTGGTAATATCCCTGCAGGAATTCAGCTCATCTTGCATTGCAGGGCAGATAAAAATATGTATATTGTAACATGTGATGGTCTTTTTTATTGGTAGGTGCCAAACTATATGATTTTTTTTCACAGTGTAAAACTAAATGATAGGCCATCTGCTTCCACAGAATCACAGAGTGGGTAGGTTGGAAGAGTTTACAGTGGGTCATCCTCCCTGCTCAAACAGAGTCACCCCAGAGCACTTGGCACAGGATTACATTCCAGATGGTTCTTGAATATCTCCAGCGAGGGACACTCCACATCCTCTCTGG
>JAODKT010001744.1:40756271-40775019 GCA_027576195.1 Cossypha heuglini
TGTTGTCCACCAGGACCCCCAGGTCCTTCTCCTCAGAGCTGCTTTCCAGCAGGTCCCCCCCAGCCTGTGCTGGTGCCTGGGGTTGTTCCTCCCAAGGTGCAGGACTCTCCCTTTGCTCTTTGTTGAATTTCAGAAGGTTTCTCTCTGCCCACCTCTCCAGCCTGTCAAGCTCTCTCTGAACAGCTGCAGAGCACTCCTCCCAGCTTTGTGTTGTCAGTGAACTTGCTGAGAAGGCATTTGGCTCTTAATCCAAGCCATTCCCACGGGATCCTGGAGCGGTCTTTAGGATTGCATACTACAGAAGAGATCGCATCTTGTTTTTATAATCCAAAATGGCAGAAGATTGCTGTGGCAATCAGTTTCCTAAATGCAAGGTTCGGGAGAATATTTTGCTCAATTTAACGCAAGTTTAGACTTATTTTACAGAGATATACAGCTGTTCTGCAGTTAGGGCACTGTGAAGTATTCTTTCATTCTCTGAAGGCTTCCTTCTTCATGCAAAAAAATTAATAATTCTTGCGCATATTGCAAATGTTGTGTTTCCTACTGATATTCCAGTATTTTTCAGTTGTATCCAGATTAGATAAAACCTGTTTTAGCATAGACACATCTTACATGGAGCAGAAGTGTATGTTAAGCAGTGTTACATAAGGTACCTTTAATTTGATGCTATTTTAAACTGTTAGGACATAGGACTAATCATTCCCAATGTAATAATTTAAGATGACTGAAAAGTCTGTGTCTGAAGACTTGGCTGTAACCTGCACTGGCTGTCTTCCCCACTTCAATGTCTATGGTATTTAGACATAATGCTGGAGAGATTTTGCAGAGTTGAATTCCAATGACACCCATGTACTAGTAGGGTCAAATAATGGAAATTTATGCTTTTTATTTTAAGGTTGCCCTGAAGGCCATGTATCCAAAGGTTTCCATTATAGAAGAAAATAGTCTGTGTGTTTAACTATCTTTTGTTTATGTTATTCTTAAAATATTTTGCCATTTCTAGGGATGCCATAAAAATCTTCCTCATCTTTTTTATTCTAAAATTAGAGATGTTAGAGCTCTGTCACAAATTGAGATTACTAAGCCTGTTTTAAGTTTCTGCAGCTAAGTACATTTCAAATTAATTAGGAATGTGTAAAGCAAAGATTTTCAAATGTTGTTTTGCCATAAGTATTGTATCATTGCATGAGAAAACAATTTAAAATGGGTCATGACGACCTCTAAGTCTTAATCAAAAATGTAATCTTTGAGCCCAGGAGTTTACATTTCAAAGAGGCATTGTATTCAGGCAGTGCTTCAAGAAGGGACGATTTTTCTGTAATAAAATTTCACAATCTGCACATGCAGCAGAATCATCCCTTAAGTAAAGGTATGTAAAGTAACAGTTCATGGTTTATGCTTTGTTTTTGCAGTAAAGCGAGAAGAATTAGAAATTGGTTTTAATTGAAAAACTCTTTAAACATACCTGCTAGAGGACAATAGTGGTATACATACGGGGAAGAGTGCTATGTCTGGCCTTGCCTTTTAGTTAAAAGATGCTTGTCTGCTCCTAGGTTTCACAACAAGGGAGTTTACGTGAAAGTTGGGCTGCAGAAGATAAGTCACACTAGAAACCTTCACAAGGACATAAAGCTGCAAGTGGACCAGCACGAGGTGGAGTTACCAAGTATAGAAGGACTCATTTTTATTAATATACCCAGGTAAAAAGAAGAGGAATGATCCCTTGTGGATGCATGCTGGACTGTGTGTGTAGAACTGCTGCTTGGTATTTGAGCATCAAATGTCAAATCATTAGGTAACAGGTAAAACTTGTTAACAAAACCAGCAGGTAAACTGGTCCTGCCATACTATTATTTTTTCAATCTCGATCTTTAATTTTACCATCTCATCTTAAACAACCTGTATCTCTTTGCATTTTAATTGGAAAATGTTTTATTCAAATACTTATTTTTACATATACACAAATGTACACAAATATACATTGCATGTGAGAGCTGTGGAGAAGAAAAAATCCCTATTAAGTAGTGAGTAGTTCATGCACAAAACAATAAGCAAGTGAGTTGAGTGGGAAGGGTCAGTACTGCACAAAAAGCAGTTTAAATTAAATTTGGTTTGAATTGCCAGGAGCCTTTCAGAGGACTGAAGTGCATGAATATCTGCCTAACTACAAGTGCTTTTGGCCAGGTACAAGAATGAAATCTTGTTAACTATTTTAGCTTTAGTTCATCTTCAGTAACTTCCGTTCAGTAATGCTGTCAAGACCACTAAGAGCTATATTAAGTTCTTTAGTCTTGAAAATTAAGAGTTAGTTTAGCTGTAACCTGTAATCCCAGCAAACTAAAACTCTACAGTGTTACCTCATTCCTATTTACACCTTTCTTTCCAATGGAAACTATTTACTTCATATATTTTACTATTAAAAGATCTTATGAAAATTCTTCCAGATTTTAGAAAAACAATTCCTGCCTTTACAATGCAGGAAAACTGCTTCCTCCAGCTGGTGGGGGAGCTGAGTGTGTGGCTTTTGAAGCCTGAGGAACCAGCCACGCTTAGCAGGGCACCAGGGAGCGTGGCCAGGGCAGAGCACAGGCCCTCAGGTGGTCACTGGTGTGCTCTCCACACAGCTGGGGCTCTGGAGCTGACCTCTGGGGGTCTGAGAGTGACAACCGCTTTGAGAAACCACGCATCGATGACGGCCTGCTGGAAGTGGTTGGTGTGACTGGCGTCGTTCACATGGTGAGTTGGCACCCCAGTAAGCACAGAAGAAACATACCTTTTATGGGAACAGGCTTATTTCCATAACACACAGTGCATTGCAAGTGCATGGTCCTAAAAATGACACCTCTTTTTTAAGGTTGGGAAAGAAGAAGTAGTAGGAATTGAGAATTTGTTAAAAATCCATGGAGGAATGCTTCATGACTTAACTAGACTTTGAACCAAATAGAGAAACATACATCTATGCTTATATATATAATGCAATATATATATATATATTAAATAAAAATGTATGTATGTATTATGGAATGCACTAGCTTTCTCATAACAGGTGTCATGGTCTCCAAATGGAATGGTTCATGGGATGAAAACAAGATTTTATTCTAATATTACAAAAACATGCACCCTTCACCTAGTGTGTTTGCGAAAAGTCTTGTCATATCACAATGGAGATTCCATCAAGCCAGGTTGCTTTATGATTATCTGCCACAGGCTTTCCAACACCTGTCACTGAGGATTTGATACTTGCGGCTCTTGATTAGAGTGCTACATCAAGCAGGTGGTATGCTAATCTGCAAAGAATGACTCAACTTATGCAATTCTTTTTTATTTCATGTATTACGTATTTTTATAATGGTCTGCTATTAGTAACACAGTCCTGTGGGATGGTAGGTTATTTTTGTCTTCATATCTTACCACTATTTAAAGAAATCGGCTGCTGAAAAAGTATATGTGGTCAGATAACTGGAAATAATTAATCCATAAAACCACCAAAAATGGAAAGGTGTGTGCTTAAATTTTGTGGGGCTCAATCTTTGGTGTTGGTCAACTTTATTTTGTAATTTAGACCTTCTAAAATATGCTGAAAAGTTGTTTTGGTAGAGATCTTTATATCTTTTGTGAAAGTAGAAGCAGCATTTATACTTTTGAGTATAAATGTTAATAAACCTGTGCTTTGGGTTTGTGATAGTAAGGTTTTTACTCCAATGTTTGGTTTCTGCACACATTCTCCAAGAGTATGTGTAACAGGAAAGTTCACTTTGCCTCACTTTTACAGTTAACTCTAAAAGTTAACTCAGCTGTTAAGTTGTAGTTGAATATGTGCATAAGAAGTTCAGTGTATGTATGTATTTCTGTAGCTGTACGGAGTTGAGTTTGGAAAAACTCTCTCTGATTAATAAACTGCTTTTAGACTTTGGAATTTCGCATGTGCTGAAGCCTGTGTGTATAATTAGGTGTTTTTAGAAGTATTTACTGTGTTATGGAGGGGCAAGCCAAAGCAAACAAGACCTTTTTGAGTGTATGCTCCTTGGCCAACCTTTGTGTGCAAACAGCTTTGCTTTGGGAGTTGTTTTGCCTCCCGCAGCCTGAAGGGGTATCCGGGTTCTCCTTCCTGGACTAGCTGAAATAATTAGTGCTGGGGCAGTAAAGGCATCCTAGTTTTGCCTAAGCAATTTTTAAAGCTGAAACTTAAAATGTCAGGTGAGAATAAAACAATATCCACCCAGTTTAATTGCAGCTAGTATTTGTACTTCTTGTTAGTTGGGGTGATTGATATCCTGGCTTTTATTCCCTAACAGGGTCAAGTCCAAGGTGGTTTTCGATCAGGAATCCGCATAGCCCAAGGCTCATATTTCCGTGTAACACTCCTGAAGCCAATTCCAGTTCAAGTTGATGGAGAGCCCTGGATTCAGGCTCCTGGCCAGATTATAATTTCTGCTGCAGGACCAAAGGTACTGGGTGTAGGTTTCTCATAGCAATCTGACTTTGTTCCTGCATTGGATGTTACAGTATTATCTTGCTTGTCTGTGTGGTAACTGACAGCAATTTCTAAAGAGGATGTTTTGAGGGCTCTCTCCAGTGGCTCAGATGAGGCTCATTTTTAAAAAAATAGTCACTGAGCTTTGGCGTAGTGACTCAATTTTTCCTCTGTATTGAGATCTCCAGGCAGTGTTGCTTTTCTTGAAGCAGGGCAGTAATGAAGGCCATGGTAGTAGTGCAGTGTGCAAGGTGGAAATCAGCCTGCTGGAGAAGGGAAGGTCTGTCAGACAGCAGTAGCAAAGGAGAAAAATGAAAAAGAGAGGAGCAGGGTCTGTGAAAAAGAGACTTGAGTAATCAGTGTCTGTTTTTTCATGATTATCTCAATGTGTACATAAAAGACCCCATCAACTCCCTAAGAATTTAACTTTGCTGTTGACTTTGAAATTGCAAAATAAATATTTTGCAGTAGATGTCTGTGGTGCACATCAGTCTGCACATTTGCCTGCTACCTTAAAGGTGCCTTTTCAACTCACAGACATTTGCTGCTATAGGCAAGCTCAGAGGATATGTAGCTGTACTGGGAGGGCTACCATATAAATTGCCCTTGCTGAGGAGAAGTGAGTGAAAGAGAGCATCATACCTCAAAGTTTCAGAATATGTTAAAACTTCGTTCTTTTCATGAGAAGAAGTGGGAAGGTAATAGAAAGAGAGAGAGAGCAAACCTAACTTGTCCTTCAGAGAAAAACATTTCTTCTTCAGGTTACTGACTAGTTATCTCTATATATGGGTATATGTATATGTGTGTACAGGAATATATATGCACACACATACATATACCTAATGTGTATAAGTTTATGTAAAAAAACCAGCAAAGCCTATAGCTTTACGAGGCTAGGTGCACCAGATAGTTGTGTATTTAAATGTTTTTCTGTTGCAGTTCAGCTTTTTACTTGGTTACTAGTTAGTTGCCTTAGATCAGCTTATTGATGGCTACAGATATTTTAATACTCCCCTTCTTTTAAATTTTTCAATTCTAGGTCCATATGTTGAAAAAATCCAAGCAGAAGCAGAAAAAAACTGGAAACCTGAAAGAGATGAAAGTTGATAGCATGTCAGTCTCTGAAGGAGGACGCTAAGGGGAGACCTGTGTTCACACCTATGGTAGATACCACCCTGTCCAGTAAAACCAAGTGCAGACAAGTTGTGAAGAGTGTTGCCTATGAGCGTGCCTTTCATTACATTTTGATAGTACTGGGTTCTTCTTTGTCTTTCAAAGATAGTACCTCATTGTCACAAATAACTATTACGTACCACCTGTCTCATCTGAAATGTTTACTTGAGTTTGCTTTTCTGTAAGCTGTTTCCCAGCCACACAGAGATTCCAAGATGCTGAGATTTCTGCATTTGCCTTCACAAAAAATCCTTACCTCCTCCCACATCGTTCTTAAGGAAAATCATTACATAGACAATTTTTTAAATTTTTCTATAACTGAAAATGTGTTCCTTTAATGTTCACAATAGCACCCTAAACAAAAAAAGGCAAAAATGTGAGCTGCTGACAACTTCTTAGAACAGTCCAAATAGCACAGCTGAAACAGGAAAAGTGTAAAGAGAAAAACACAAAACACAGTAGAGATTATTTCTGTAAAAGGATCCCAGTGCACTGGAAGAGAGAAAGTGCGAGAATAGTTGAGTCAAAATATTTCAGAGCGTTTACTTCAACAGTATTTGGACAGCATGAATGAAGGGGAAACAGCCTGTACAGCAATTTTTCAACTGTATCTTAGTTCTCATTATTCCGCCAAAGCCTGTTTTAAAAGGCATTTGAATTTAAGCAGCTACAACTCTCAAAATAAAAAAGGAACAAGAATACCCAAGGCAGCAGGATGTTATCCCAATTCTTTTCTATCACTGAAACCATTATCTTTGGCACCAGACATTTTTTTCTTGACTTTACTTGTATTGTTTCATTTTCATGAATTTAATTTCATTTCATGAATTCATGTTATATAACAGCAAGCTCAAGAATCATCATTAATTAGGTTAAAAGAAGTACCTCTCAGTGTTCAATTAAGTAAATTAGCACAGTCATATATTAGAGCTGAACTGATGTACAGCATAGATTTGCTGAGGAGCCTTAGCAGGTGTTGAAGCCTGTAGTGTGCATGTAACATGCTCTAGGCTTCAGACAACTGGGAATGCGAGAGGCATTATGAAAATTCACTTACCTCGTCAGGCTTCTCAAGACTTTGTGGGCCCAGGGGCACAGTGACTGTCTTTTCTCACTTGGATGAGTGTGTGCTCTTCAGAGGCTGTTTCTCTGTCAATTCCTGTGAGGCCACGACCACCTCTCTGTGTTTACCCATCTGCTGAAGGTGTGGGGATCCAGTACTTGTACAGCTTGGCACTTGGAGACTGGCACTGGAGCAGCCGTGCTGGTCCTGCCATACGCTATCTGTATCTGCTATCCATAGCTGTAGCCATGTTGTTCTTCACTCCCGTCTCTGCTGTCTCATCTCACCGTGGCTACCCAGGAGCTGAACCTTTCACTTCTGGTCAGCATCATACACAAAGGGCTCTGTGAGCCACTTGTGGGCAGGGGGTGGGGCCTGCATGGTTTTGCCACTTGTATGCATCTGCTGCTTGGAGCTGCTTAAACCGTGTTGGCTAGAGCCCACTTAGCCATGTGGTGGGCTTATTTGTCCTCTGTTGCACAGTAATAACTATTTCAGCTGTGGGTGGCATGAATTCATCACTTGAGTGTCAGCTTTAGGAGCATTCCTCTTGCCAGTGTGTCTAGAAAAATGTCTGTACCTGCTTTGGGGGACTTAAGTGTAACTTTGAAATATACAAAAGCTGTTTTGTGATGGAGCCAGTTACGTGCTGAGGCAGTTCTTGCTGGGTCTTTTTGATGAGTTTCTATTCTCAGCACTATGCCAGCTTCAGCAACAGCTGATTATTACTTGTGCTTTCTACTTTTCAGTGCAACAAGGGTGTGAATGTCATCTATAGCAACAGAATGATGCAGCTAAAGCTATAGAGACAAAACAGCTATGGAAAAATAGATGCCAGAAACTTCTCCTTTCAATCTAGTGATTCCTTCTCAGTTTTCTAGTAGAGATGCAGTGGGAGGAATGACTTCTGTTTTCAGTGAAACCTCTTCTTAGTTGTTTAAATTCTTAATTTAAATTTGGGGATGTTCTTGAGGTCCCACAGTGTGGACTACAGCTTAACTTTTATTCAACATGAAAACTGGATTCATGCTATGAAGGAAATAATTTGGATAGTACAGAGCTAAAAGCCCTGTCCTCATATCATTAAACACAGAGTTGTCTTTTCTTTAGAACCTGGGCATGAGGGATCAACTGGACCTCTTCTGGCATCCTGGTACCAGCATTACAAGTAGGGAGGATCAAGTGTTGCATTTCAGGGTGTGCACTCTCCGAATGAAGCTCACAAACTAGAGAGGAAATCTGGAATAGGCTGCTGCTTCATAATTGTCCAAAGCAGAGAAACTGCTTTGTATCCTTGGGACAGCAGAAAGAATGCATGGTCTGGTTTCTAGCTGCTGACTCAGTAACGGAAGCTGGGCTTTTTGTTACAGAAAATATGCATAAGGTTTAATATTGCTGGTAATGACTGCCTTCTGCAGCCCAAATCAATAACCCTGTCTTACTATTTTTCCAGGCGTATATAATCCTGAAGCACATAGCTGACAGTGTTTCAAGTTCTTGGCTTGTTAAGGACCTGGCTGTCTCTCCTTTTGCTCTGTGTCTGTTACCTGAAATAACATGAAACTCGCAGGTCACAATATTTTAACCAGAGGGTCCCTTACTGTGGCATATTATTCCTGGAGATTTCCCATCCCTGGAACTCTGTACAAGCCTGTTTTGGGATAGTATCATGGCAGCAAGATGACACTGAAGTATGAGTGTAATCTCTTCCAGAGGGGGTCCTGGTGGAGGACAAGAAGGCTTTGAGTTTTTGTTTTTCTTTCCCTTTTCTTTTTTTTTTTTTGCAGAAACCAACTGCCATATATTTGAACAGATGAGTGCCACACTGGAATGCAAACATAGCTTAAGAAAAACACACTTTGTATCAAAAACACACTGTGCATCAAAAGATGATGCTTAATGTGTTTTGATGACAATACAGATTTCAGCTGAGATAGGAAACCTCCTGTAAAGATTTTAAAAGGAAAAACTCATTAACCCCTCTATTAAGGTGTTCTAGTTTCAGGTTCTGTAAAGGCCATTATATCAAGAATATATGTATGTGTGTGTGTATTTTTTTTCCTCACATTTTCATTGCATATGGTGTCTGAGAAGACCTAGTATTTTCTTCCATGGTATGCAAAGCCTGCATGAGGAGGGGATAACTCTTTGCAGTTTTTAATGAAACATTTAGACTTAGTCTTTCCACTGAACATAATAATGCAGTATAATTTGTGTGACAGCGGCAGATAGATGATTCTCCATACTGACTGAATGGTATTGTGTGAGAGCCTAGTGGTCACAACAAAAGTACTGGGGAAGAGGCTCAGTTCTGTCAAGACAGGTGTTAAGTAACATCAGGAACATGGGACCAGGAGCTGTAACTATGGACAGAGAAGGGATGCAGGTTCTTTGCTATCCTGAGCACACTCCTCCATCGTCTCTCCACTGCCTTTTTACCTTGCCTATGAACCATGGCGGGCACAAATAGCACAGCTAGCATGTCTCCTGCTGAGGTACACTCTCCTGACCTCTTACTAGTGTCCTACTGTAGGCATTGCCCGCATTGGGGAGAGAAAGGTCCTGAAAGCCCTGGCTCCTTTCAAATACCCCAATGTTGCTGATTAGTGCAGGTGGTCAGTTGGTTAAAATCTATTTTGATGGATAAACACATTACCTCTGCCTTGAATTAGTAGAACCAAAATTCAAAAGCTCCTCCCTGAGATATGGGTGCTACTTCAGAAAATTTGCTGCTTTTTTTCCCCCATGGCTTTTACCCTTGATTTTTACAGTTTAAATTGCTGGTGTTTTCACTGCATTGATTTTTAGGTAAAATGGTTATTTTAGCAAAAACCTTTTGTTTATATATGTGTATATATGTGTGTGTACATACATGTGCACACACCTTTTAAGAATAAGCCTTATTGTATTTCCTTCACAGTGCCTAATTATACAGCTTTTGCCCTGTCACAGCATTCTGATAGCGCTCACTTCTGGATCTTTCCCTCACCGGTTTTGGATATGAGGCAGGACTTGCACTTTCCAACAAGACATGATGGCAATATAGTGAAAGCATAACTATGTTTAGAGTACAATTTCTGCATGTATGCAGTTTGAGCTATGCTTGCTGTTTCTAAATTTTAGTCAAGTATCTGTGTGTCTAGAACCAATGGCAATGACTATTGTAGTATTTTAAAAACTAGGAAGAAGCTGTCACTGCAACAATTTACTAAAAAACTAAACTAAACGAACTTTTATAGACAATTGTTGTTAATCTTCACAGTTACCCTCTTACAAATATTGTATTGATTTCATTTCTTTAGAGCAAATAATGTACTTGATCTGAATATCAGCTGTTTCAAATTGCTCAGCATTTATGTGTGCATGTGATTCTGTAGCACTCTGTTGACATATAAATGTAATTATCAAATGAAACCTCTTTTTGTGGGAGGAAAAGGTAAGAGAAGCTGTTGTGACACTTGAAAAGGGCTTCCATTGAAGACACAACAGATTTGGTTGTATATGTATTTAATAATGTACTGGCTGTAGTTATGCCCTGTCTTGCATAGTCTCCAGTCCATATTCCAGCACGAGTATTAGTGGCTCATTGGAGTTGTGCACTGGCAATAGATAGTCTTTCAGTCTGCACCCCGTAAGTCTTCCTTACCACCTTCAGAGTGACTGTACATCTTCCTCTTTCTGCCAGGCTGCCCTCCTGCCCTTTGGGCCGAGCTCTGTACCCAAACTGGTAATGAAGGTATGAGCGTGTCCTGGTGAATGTGTATGGAGAGTGGGGGAATGGAGTTCCTGCTCTGAATGGTGCTCTGTCAGTTTGGCTTAGACTATTCTTTAATTTCTACTTCAATTTCTACTTTAGCCATCTAACAGCTGTGCAGCGAAGATCTGGCAACTACTGAATTGCCTTGGATTCACCAGTGACAATGTTGCCTCATTTTCAGCCCTTGATCTTATATGTGTCAGAATATATGTAAATTCATTATAATTTTTGCACTTAACAGAAAATACAGGTTAGATAGGCTTAGGGTGTGGCAAAATTGCAATGTTTGTATTTTTTTGTAAATATGGGGATGATTCTACAGATACAAAGATGCACTTTCAGATAACAATGAGAACAAGTTTGTAGAATACAATTGTTTAGGAGTTTCTCTGGCTGCAGTGTTCCTGATCCCCATCCATGTCTAACACTGTGTTCTTCTTGAAAGCCTGCTTGGGGATAGAGATGGCTTCTCACATTGCAGAATGTATTTTATAGCTGACTGACTGAAAGTTCGTGTATGTTTTTGAGCAAATTTGCTGCTATTCTAAGTTTTAGGTTTTACTAGACTGCTTCTATAATGCATAAAATAATGTTCAAGTTTTATTTATAATGTCAACACTTACTGATTTGACACTTAGTTGCAGGAGACATCCAGCCCAAAGCCTTCATTCCTTTTGCTATTTAATGGTTTTGTTTTTGTTTTTTCTTTATTGGTGTAGACATTGTATGTGCAGAGTGCAGTGAAATGAATGCAAATTACTAACCTTAACCTGTAGGTAGAACGGCAGTTTCAATGTTTACAGGACAGTGACTTATTGATTGTAAACCGATATATGTCCACTGAAGCAGTGCACTCTCTGTGTTTTGGAAGCATTGTTTCTGCTTACCATGGTAATTAATGGAATAGTTGCCTTCTGGTTTTAGAGTCCTGGTTATGTTGCATTGGAGGGATTTCAGTGTGGGTTATGGCTTCCCAGCCATGGACTCACATGATAGAATTTGTACTGATACAAGTGTGTTGTATTGAACATCTTTTCTGAAAAAGTGACTTTATTTTTTGTGAAGATAATTTATGAGACCATTTTTTAGCAGATCAGTGCTGAAAAAGTTGAAGTCTTGAAATAAACATTTGTAGATATTAAAGATCTATCCCAACACAAAGTATTTTTTAATAGGGCGGTGTTACTGATATAGTTATCCCTCTGAGCTCTCCTGGCAGCATAGCCATTTAACATGCCACTCTCCACTGGTCAAGTGTGTTATTTAGGGGACAACCTGATTTCACAAGATATGGCTTCATTTATATTGTGCATATCCCCTATTAACCTCTGCCTGCAACTCCCAATATAAACATCAGCCATACAAGGCAGAGCTTCTCCCCTATACA
Source organism: Cossypha heuglini (assembly GCA_027576195.1). Classification (NCBI taxonomy): domain Eukaryota; kingdom Metazoa; phylum Chordata; class Aves; order Passeriformes; family Muscicapidae; genus Cossypha; species Cossypha heuglini. The sequence goes on from JAODKT010001744.1 coordinate 40,768,129, forward strand.
GATCACTGCAGGTTGAAGAGCAGAGTGTCTGCCCTTGTACTTGACTGCAGAAAGGTTATAAGTCTGGTGACTGTCTGGCACTTACAGTCCTCTCTCACCATGACAGAGTGGGCCACACAAGCTCTTTTGCTTTCTGAAGGCAGGCAGGCACAAATCAACAGTGCCCGAGTCAAACTGCTAACACCTTGTCTCACCATGGCATCCATTTCTTAGTGCTGCTTATCATGCCAAATTGGGTAGCAAGAGGTGCTTGAAGTATTACTGACTATTTATTTGTGTAATTTTGGGTGCTTATAAAGCCTTCACTGCTATTTTAAAGCAAAATCTGGGGATCTGTAGCATAGCAATAGCTGTAGAACTCTAGCATTCCAAACGTGCCCAAAGCAAGTTATCTTTGTGATAGTTTAGTTAGCAGTGGTGTAGCTAGCAGCAATCAGTATCTTGGAGCTACAAGTTCTGAATGTTGGAAGACAACATCTCTGCTTTGAATGCAAAGCATTAGAGTTTGTAATTCATTATAGATTTCAGTGTCTCTCCTGCTTACGAATGACTGATGACATCTTAATTCTTCTCAAACTATAACTTAACTATTGCTTAAATAACTGTTTTTCACCTCTGGTTATTTAAATCATCCAATTAACACAGTTGTATGAATGCTGTTTTATTATCAAGATACTCTTAAGGTGTCTCATAGCATTTCTTGTGAATGTTCTAATACATCGGTAATAAATAATCCTGACCCAATAAACTAATGTAAGCTGACAAGCTATTGTCTAGTGCTTATTCTTTGTGCATCTGCCTAACTCTCAGAAAAAAAAAAGGCCTAAGTATAAGCATTAAAGTCGTTAAAAATGGTTTCCACACTCTGTGCCTCAAACCAATAATGTGTTATCACACATCTACTTGTGGATTGGTCTCAAAAACTAGATTTTAATTATGTAACTTGTTTCTCAATGTCTGCCTTGCAAATGAGACATGTCACTACATTGTGGTAACTTGTCTACAAACAACATATCTAGTGTACTAATAGATTTTTTTAAAGTAATTTATAAAAGATGGACTTTTCTCTTATATTTAAACATCTGTTCATCCTTGGGTTCTGTTCTTAGAACAATTCTGTGTATATTTTGCAATACATGTTTTGTGTTTGACTGTACATTTTGCATCAATATGAAATATTGTATTCTAAGTATTATTTACAAGTTCCAGAGATCTGTAACTAGAATTTGCTGTGAAAAATACAACATCTCTTCTACCCTGGATGCTTGTGGAGTAGTTATGCTTTAAAAATAGTGGAAAACACTTCTGCAGAAACAAACACACTTTATCTCAGCTGGGCACTGCTTTTATAGGAATTCTGTAGCCTTGCTGTTTGAGACTGGGTTATGCCCTGTGAAAGGGTAGCTGTGTTCTAACAGTGTGATTTCATATGTTTTCATTTGTGAGATGACATCCAAGTTTGATCCCTGCAACATTCAAGCACCTCTAGAACCCTTATTTCTGGGGATAGCACTGTAATTGGTAAAGTCTTTCTGTGACAGCACCACAGTGCATTTCTGGTGTTTTGGGTTACTTTAATGATGATCCAGATTTTCCAAGGATTTTTTTTTACAATTCCTTGCCCTGTTTGCACTTCTCCTGAAACACATGACCTGGTGTTTTCAGGCTGTGGGTAACAGGCACACAAGTAGCCTTGTGCTTGCTCAGGTGAGTGGTGGTGGAGCTGGCCTGCACAGCTCAAGGGCGGGACCTCATGGACCTTGGCTCGGAGGGACTCAGCTGTGACGAGTGGAAGGGCTTTCCAGTGAGCCAGGCCCAGGTGGAAACTCTGCCCCACTGTGGGTGAACAGCTCACCCCTCCTTGGAGGTTAAGGTCTGCCTTTCATGGCTGGGGCAGGGGGGAGTGTCCATCAGCTGGACACCTCCACTTGGGATATCCCTGCTGCAATAACCTTCCCTATGGCAATGAGCAATTGGTTCTCACTGCTCTGTTCAACAATTGACTGCAGAACTGAGGAGGCCTTGGTTATGTCCCAACACCTCTGGACAAACCTTAGTGTTCCTTGCTGGACTGCAAATCAACAAGCTCTGAAGCAGATACAATTACAATTAAAAACCATACATGGAAAAACACTATTTGGGGCTACAGCTCTGGGAAAAGAGGGAAAGCAAAAAAACCACTGACCTTCAGAAAAGAAAAACCCCAAAACAGATTTACCCCTGCCCTGCTCTGAGCTGACGGAACAGCAAGAGGAGTAGACAACTGCCAGCAGTCCCTCCCTGCCCATACAGGGCTGTGCCTTGCAAACTGACTACACTGCTTTCTCGTCAAGGGGAACTGGTGTCTGAGAATGGGAAAGATGGGTTGGACCATGATAAATCCCAGCTTAACTTCGGTGTGGATTTAACCACCAGTTAGACAATACTCTTTGAAGCACAGCTAAACAAAAAAGGTTTTAGGTAAATAATTAAGTCACAAGGAAATTAAATTTAAAAGTTAATGGTGTCATTTTGGACATCAAATTGATCATCAGATGGCAGCTTTGGGCCCTAAAACAGTTGCTTTCTTGTGAACAAGTGTAGCACCTGCGATCCCTCCTGCCAGGGCTGAATAACCAAATGGTGGAACACGTAGTGGTGGTGGCATCAGCATCTTGAAAACAAATCCATGCAGACAGAGAAGTGCCTATGCAGGTGCTCACAGACAGGCAAGCAGCCTTGACATGGGTAATACAAATGTGTCAAACCTGTGCCTGCTCATCAACTAATGAGGCTCAACATCCACTCCTGAATGAATCTGTGTCTCTCACAATTTCCCCAGACTTCTCTTGTAGCTGGCAACATACTCTCTTGGTCTATCCAGAATCTGGCTTTCAGGTTCTGGAAACCAAGAAATCCAAACTAAAAGTCTACTAGGGAATCACAGGAAGAGAGAGAGGGAGGGGAAAACCACGAGCAACAAAATGGTTATAGACAGGTTAGAGAGGTAGAACAGCGTGCACGGATGAGGCACAGAATGTGCCCAGACAAGTGCTCTGACCAGAAACCTGCTGACTTCATGCAGGGCCCTTGTAATTGGGGGCAGGGGCAGGGGCAGGGTTGCCGTCAGAAAACCACACAGTGAAATTGCACACAGACGACACCTTGCTCCATACCAGAAAATGAGGCAGGGACAAGCTGTGTCACCTTCACCCTCAGCCAACCTGTGTTGTTAATCAGTGATCGTTTACCACAATTAGCCACTCAGGCAAGTACTGGCACCTCTGCTGGAACAGTGCCCTTGAGTCTATGCCAGATAACTATGAGGCTGCTGTCAATCTAGGATTTCTGCTAGGGGATGCTGCTCACAACTCCGCTCATTTGCACACTGTTTTGAGGTCAGTACCTCCTGGCTCAAAGAAGCTTTCCCTCCTGCAGTTGCCAAAGCACAGGCAGCTCACAAGGCGCAAATCATTCCCAGCAGCAAGGACATGTGGATCTTTCCAGTCCTGCTTCAAACTGGCTAAGCTGAAACACATTAATCCAATCACATGGTCACTAAACAGCCTTGCATCAAAGGTCCTGCTCACACATCTTTCTGTCACACAGAAAGGACTTGATGTCCTCTGATCCAGCAGCCTCCTCTGTAAAATATGGAGCAGAGCTTAGAGCAAGCCTACTATGACTGAATCTCAGTCTTATAAGTCATAGTCCCCACAGGCAAACCCCAACATCTCCACTACAGAAAAAAACTTATGGAGGCTGAGGTCACCATCTGAGAGAGTCTCATCATGTCTGCAACAAAGGTATGGAAACGGTACTCATCTAGGACATGCCAGAATTGAAGAGACTCCATCAGAACTGCTACAGGAAAGGAGATTGCTTCAGTTGACTGGGGGGCACATTTTTCTTCTGCACTCTCCTACTTCAGCTTCCCAGTCTTTGGCCCCTGCCAGCACCTCCTCTGTTTAACTTCTCATCAGCCATTCCCATAACAGGACTTGTCGCTCCTATGTTACTGCTGTCTACAATGACTTGTCATATTTGCTCTCCTCCAGAAACATTTAACACCTTTTCCAGGCTTCTTTGGGTTACAAGTGAACATTCTGAGGATTTTTTTCAGGCTTTTATGGTTTGTAACTGCAGTGTGTTAGCAGTTCTGTTCATAAACTTTACCTGTTCAAGACCTCAGTTGTATCTGCCTGTTAGAGGGAGCTTCTTGAGTTTCTGTTAATTATAAATATCCTTCCAGGTGTCTGACAAGTTTTATGAGTATTGGCACAGAAATGAAGCAGTGTCAGTAAAGTACCATGCTACAAAAACAGGGACATTCGTTCTGACAATTCCTTTTTAATACAAACACAGACATTTGCTGCTGGGCACGGACTGCTTCATGATTTTCCTGACTAGTTAACTCACTGTTAAACTGGAGCTTGCTGCCCTCTTGCTTTCTAACTGAGGATAGCAAAACCCTCCCCTGACGCTAGAAAGGCTTTTCAGGAACCGCCCAGATGCTGGATGTGCTGCTGTGGTTTAAAAATTATTTTAAGAGAAACAGTGTGCTGCAGTTATGCAAAGTATGCTTTAACTATATGGTTCATGGATTTTAAAATTTTGTTCCATCTTTTTTTAAGTAATCCTCCTCTGAAATTATAATCAGTTTGGGGAAGAAAACAAATGGCGGTATGGTGTGGTACTGAGGGCATGGGTATCTAAGACCGCTGTCCCAATGTTGCTGAGGAGTGTGTCGCCAGCAGGTCTTGCTGGGTCCCCTTGGGCACTGAGGTGGTCCAGCACATGGGGCAGCAGGCAGCATTGCTGGGAGGAGCAGCAGGTGTGGGGTGCTGCTCTGCAGGTGCCATTCCCCTCTGGAAGGGAGCACACACTGGGGAAGCATTGGCAAGCTGCGCCCTGGGGGTAGCTCACCACAGGAAGGGCACAAGGGGCCCTGTGGGGGGAAAGTCATCAAGGGGAGTTTGGCTCTCTGAAATTTGCCTGCAAAGGGACAGGGCAGCCCAAGGCATGGCCCGCCAGCCAGCCGCAGCGGTGCTTGGCTTGAGCTGACCTGGGGTGTGCTAGTTTGTACTGGGATAGAGTGAATTTTCTTCACAGTGGCTGGAATGGGGTTGTGGTTCGGGTCTGTGCTGCACGCAGGGTTGATAATACAGAGCTGCTTTAGTTATTCTTGAGCAGGGCTTACACAGAGCCAAGGCCTTTTCTGCTTTTTGTACTGCCACATGGGGAGGAAGTTGGAGGTACATGGGAAGTTGAACTGGCCAAAGGGATATTCCAGACCCTGACATCATGCTCAGTATTTAAAGCTGGGCACAAGAAAGAGGAAAGAAGAGACTTTTGAAGTGGCAGTGTTTGTATCCCCAAGTCACCATGAGGCATGAGGGGGCCCTGGAGATGGCTGAAGAGCTGCCTGCCCACAGGAAGTGGTGAATTAATTCTTTGGGGTTTTTTTGCTTATGTGCTTTTTTTATTTGCTTTTGCTTTCCATATTATGCTGTCTTTATCTCAAACCAAGAGTCTTCTAGGTTTTACCCTTCCAGTTCTCTCCCCAGTCCCACTGGTGGGGCAGTGAGTCGCTGTGTGGAGTTCTTGGTGGCCAGATGGGGTTAGACCGAGTCATGGAGGAACAACAGGAACACAGGCAGTAGGGGGGAGGCCATAACATTTGACAGCATGGGGGCCAAGCCATAGCATTCAGCATGGAGAACAGAGCCCAGTGCTGCCCCAGGGCCAGCTCCAGGGGTGCTGAGAGTCGGGCAGCCTTCATGGCAAAGTTCTGCCTGCCCCCAGGAAACAGTGTGACAATTTTCCTATCAATTAAGAGCCTGAAATTCATGGCTCAGCATGGCTAAAGGCCAGGCTCCACAGTACTCTGCAGGGGAGCATGGTGGTGCACTGTGAGGGCACAACCCCAGACAGACACCATGTGCCTTGTCTTGGATGAGGGTGGGGAGCAAAGCCCCGTAGAGCCTGAGGGTCAGGCCTGGGTGCATGCATGGACTGAGGACTAGGTCCCAGAGTGCATGGCTTAAGGGGGACCTGAGGTGGAAACACCTGCAGAACAGACTTTCCTGCGCAGCTAAATGGCTTAGTCCTTCTGTCCCCTATGCACTAGTACCCTTAACAAAAGAGAGCTCAGGGCTGGTGACAGGTTTCTCCACTGCAGCTCTACCCAGATTGCTCAGGACTACAACAGGGGTTAGCTCAGTCCACTCTCATGACATTCAGAGCTGTGGTGCACACAGAGAAGCCCATCCCTAGTCTCCCTGCTCCTGCTGGGGCACTAGCCTCACTCCCTCACCTGCTGCACTCAACACATCTTTCTTCCCCTCCGCTACCTCCAGGTTCCACTCCTCACACAGTTGCTGCCAGTTCCTCTAACTTCCTTCCTATTCCTGACACCTACCTCCTCATGCCCACCTCAGCTTCACAACCTCTGGATCTGCAGCCATCACCACCCACGTCCAAACTGCTCCAAGTTTCTGCCTAGGCAATTCCAAACAGCTGCTGCTACAGCCACAGTCCACACACAAGGAGTATTTCTTGCCCCTGGGAAGAGCCCTGGCCCAGAGCAAAGCCCCAGCAGATCCACACTGCAGGCCCAAGAATGCCTCCTCCTCCAAGGGCACCTGCCCACACCATCAGCACCATCTGGGGAACTGTCCAAAAAGCACACCCAGAAAGCACAGCCATAGCAAAGGGCCCTCTGGGGAGAGGCAGCAGGAAGGTTATTAGCTGTCAACAAAACACTGTGCTCTCAGGCACAAAATCCTGAGGCAGCTGCTGCTCTCATGAGTGCTCTGAAAACATTTTTCTCTCCCCCGCTGGCACCCAAATTCCAAGGCACATGGAGCTCATGCAGGTGAGTGGGGCAGGACGTGCCTGCTTTCTGTGGAT
>JAODKT010001744.1:40799762-40809989 GCA_027576195.1 Cossypha heuglini
ATCCACAGAAAGCAGGCACGTCCTGCCCCACTCACCTGCATGAGCTCCATGTGCCATCAGGGGTCTGTTGCGCAAAGGAGAGAAGGACCGAGCCATCCTGCTGTCACTCAGAAAGCAGGAGCAGCTGTGCTTGGGCCTTCCCTTTTCTGTGTGTGCAAATGAACTGCATCTTTTTAAGTGGCACTTCCCTAAAAGTCAGTGGCACTTTGCCTCAAGCAAAGCAAAAAGACCACTTAGAGTTTTCTCCAAGTTCATTACTGTGAGGAAAATACAGGAAGTAGTTTGTAGCATTTAAAGATTTGTAGTGTGTGAAATGAAGTTAGGTAGATGTCACCCCTCTTCTGGCTATTCCTAATGTAGTCTGCTACATCTTGTGTTATCTTTGTTCATCTCTAGCAGTCTCTCCTGACCTCCTTTTAGGTAAGTGTTCTGCTTTTCTTTCTGTGGTCTGTTTCTGCCCTGCACTGTAGGAGAACATGTAAGAAAAGTCTGCTTTGGCCCTTGTATTTTTCAGGAGGAGACATCTTGTGCTTTTGCAAAAAGTCTAAATACTATCCTGTTGGCTTGGGTACATAGTGAAGGGAGAGTTTGGGGAAGAGAGATTCATATTCCGTGTGAATACAAAGTTGTATGTGACTAGATTAATTTATTAACTTGTTTCAACTTGGCCAGTTTGAAGCAGGACTGGCAAGATCCAAGTATTCTTGCTGCTGGGGACATTTTGTGCCTCCTGAACTTTGTAGTTGGCTTGTACTTTGGGAATTGCAGGAGGGAAAACTTCTTTGAGGCAAGAGGTCCTGACTTGAAAAAACAGTGTGCAATGAGTGGAGTTATGAACAGCATCCCCAAAAATCCTGGGCTGACAGCAGCCTCATAGTTACCTGGTGCAGACTTGAGGGCACTGTTTCCTGCAAGGGTGTCAGCACTTGCCTGTGAGAGTGGCTGAGCCTTCACAGCGAAGGTTGACTGAGACAAGTCTTGAAGGTGACAGACTGTCTCTGCCCCACTTCCCAATTTGGAGTGAGCTGTTGTCTGTATGCAGTTTTTGACAAGGTTTCCAACCCTGCCCCTCCATGTACTCACATCATAGGAAGGGACATCCATGTTCTCATGATTGCACATAGGGATCTCTGTTTTCTCTTTTTCTGTTGAACATCTGTCCTGCTATGGCAGATGTGTGTTCCTTGTTGTCATTGTTGACACAATGTCCTGCCAGTGACAGACTTTGTTTGGATGGTGCAGGTATCGGTGCTCTACCCAGTATCATGTAGTGAAACTCCTCAGTGAGGCTGCAAATGGTGGTTTCCTTGGGATTGCCAAAGTCTATGTCCCACCGCTGTAGTGCTCTATGATATTTTTTTCAGTGATTTTCATGATCACAGCTTCAGGGGCTTGCCCCTATGTAGCATTAGCTGGAAGGGGAACAGGTTGTCTGTCTTGCTAGTTCTGTCACACTCACATGACTACAGAGAAATGCCGAAGTTGGTTGTCTGAGGCCTTCTTGCAGATGCTGTTGCAGGATCTGAGGCTTGTCTTTATAGCAGCAATCTCTCAGGTTATCCTGACTTTATTGCTGTGGACTCTCAGAGGTGGGGAGAGACCTTGCTAATAAGGCTAATTGCAGAGATCCTTGAAGCTGGAAGGCAGCAGCATGGATGAGAACAGGTTCAGGTGCTTGAAGCAGCAGGAGCCATTTGCTGCTGGCCATCAGCTGGCCTTGGTGCTCTTTCATTGTGAGGCAGTGATGTGTGGCAGTGAGACGTGACTAGCTGCTCAGCTGGAGCTACGCGTGCGGACTTGGCAGGGCTGCATGGCTAGTCAGGCATTTTTGAAGGGCCAGGCTGCTGCTGTGGCTGGGAGGCCTCTTGCTGGCAGCAGGCTTCTAGCAACTGAGGAACATGAGGCCTCGCAAGGAGCTGAGATGTCTGTACCTGCAAACTGAAGTGAAGTGTGTTGGCTCTGGCACTGTCTGGCCATATTCCATGTCATTGTTGGAGATGTGTGGCCATTGTGATCTGTGTAAGCAAGCAGCACATCACACAGTACTTGTCTGATTGCAGGGCTTGAAACTGGTGATGACTGGGCTCAAAGACGATGTCAGCACCACACTGTGGGAAACTGTTGAACCACAACAGAAAGCACAGGAAGATCCTATGTGAAGTCTCTTAATACTGAGAGGATCCCAAATCCAATTAGCTTTTACATGCAGCAGAAAGGATTCATCAGTCCTCTGTTCCAGATTCCTTTCTAGGGTGTTCACGTGGCATAGCTTACGTGGGGAACATCTGCCCTCTTCCTCACTGGAACTTTACTGCAGTTCTGGCTGGCCAGTTCTGCAGTCATGTAATTTGTGTCACCTGATATGGGGCTTAAGGTGATACAAGTGTATATGGCACGGAGGACTAGAACACAGCTGTGGATTCCTATTGGCAGGCAGGGGTAGCAGGACAGTATCCACTACCCATGGGGCTATTTCATAGGATTGTTTTGCCTTCTGCCTAGCAAAGCTGGTAGTCTCTTTTGAGTCTATTCAGAGGACTTTTTTAGCTTGAGTATCTGTTCAGCTTAGAGTTGCCCATACTGGTAGATATACATTCAAAGAAGTGGGATCCTGGATTTCTTGTAGCATCTGCATGGGCAGACATAGCCACCTTCTAAGGAGAGACTGTTGCCGCTTTGTGTGGGCATCTGAGCTGTACCTAGAAAGTAGAGGGTTTTTCTGTAATGCAGGTGAAGTGTTGTAAGAGGCTTTTCAGATACCCAGCAAGTGCCAGGTGTGAGTGTAAGTTTTGGTTTTGTGTGGGCGGCTTTGCTTTTGTACTTTCTGAGTTTCATAAATGTGCTTGTAGTTGATCTGCTGCTGCCTAGCACTTCTGGGCGTGACTCTGTTTTGTACATTGCTGAGCTGGGCAGTGCCTGTCCTGACAGCTAGTGCTGTGGGACATGACTCAGAATAGGAGTATGGTCTTCGGTACAAGTGATATCCCATAGCTGATGGAGATGGTTTCATCTAACAGAGACAGCATAAAAGCAAGGGAAACAGATTAATGTTAAATCTTTTACGATGCTCCTTAGGGGAGATGTGAATGTCGGAGGCCTCTTTTTGATTCATGGATATGCTCTGATTAAAAGTCAATGTGATGACACATAGGGCTACTTGGTCTTGTCTTCCTCTTGCAGCTAGCCTCAGCATTGTACTTGAACTGCTGTCCTATCTTCTCAGAGTCCAGGTGAAACTGTGAAAATCACCCTTGGTGTTTTCTGCAGCTGGTGAGGTTTATGGCTTGCTCCACTGTTGTTCCTGAATTCCAGAACTGGCCCCTGGGCAGAGATTTTCTGCAAAGCCTGCCCAGTGCATGTGCAGAGTCTACTCTGGTCAGGAGATGCCTGGTTCAGAGCAACTTGTGCTATGGCGGAGATGATGCCTAGTCTTTGAATTCCCTTCTCCAGCTCTTGTTCTGTTTTGCTTGCAGTGTATGTAATTATTCCACAGCTGATTTTTTTCCAGTCTCTGTGAGCTACACAGTCCTGTGCCCTCTTTAGTGTCAGGAGCTCATTTTGGTGTCTGTATTCCCAAGTAAAAGCTGCTGCTCTCTGGGGGACCCCAGAAGAGCACCTGCAAGCATGACATATGTGTGCTTTCAGTGGGAGGGATCTTCAGAGAAGAATCTGTTAAACAGAGTAACCAGCAGCATCCACAGAAAGACCTTGAATGCCTATGTGTTCCTACATGCTTTCCCTTTACTAATGTCTTTTTACTGTGCTTTGTTTCTCATAATAATGAGAAAAATGAATAAAAACTAGAAACCATCTGTTGATCTGTCCTGTTACTGCTAATCAGATTGTCTTCCTGACAAGGACATTGTGACTACTCATCTTGTGCAGGAGGCCTTCTAGGAGTGTGTGGAATGTGTGGAATGTGTTTTATGTATAAGTCGTAGAAGCCAATGGGATGTTATTTAGAGATAGAAGAGTGATTCTAAACAATTTTCTTTCCAATTTTAGGTCTGAGAAGAGACTGACTGTCCCACCACGATTTCAAAAGGAATTGCAAGTTCACCTCTCCAGAAGCTCTTCCACAGAGTCAAGTGGTATGCCCATTAAGAACTTATTCGTTGACCACTCAGAGTGGGTGACATGTTAAAAAAACCATCTTAGTAATTGTTTTGAATGAAGATGGGTTTGGATGAGGAGTCAAGTTCTGTGAGTGAACCTTTTCACTCTTATTTCATTGTGCTGAGGAAATGTGTGTTTGCTTGTCTGCCTCTCAGTCTTGTAGAAAAAACATTGGGCAGTAAGTGTCAAAGCCAATCACAAAGCCAGTGTGAGGAGTTTGGAAACGGGAGGAGTAAGCTTAACTTCACCGATAGGGTAGGAATCTGATATGAGGATGAAATCCTGGCTTTCAGGAGTAAGCAGCAATACTAATGTATCTGTCCAGCAAATACTCTTCTCCCTGCGTGGCTCAACAGCTGTGCAGCTGATGGGCTTGCAAAATGATGGTTGGTTTCTTTGTGACTTGTCAGCCTGATTTCTGAAGCTTCAGGTCTGGTAGCAAATACACCCCACCAATGGGAGAAGAGGAGTAGAAATGAGGCAGCAGGTAAGCCAGTGATGTGAACCTTCCACTGGAGCAATGACTTCATAATTCCTACGCACAGTGTATGAAACTGCCCAGAGCAGCTGAACGGTTGTCACTTTTCTTGCTCGTCTTGGAGGGCTTCCTTGGATCAAGTAGCACAGAAAAGCTGTTTGCTGGGTGGAGACTTTTCCTCAGGGCATATCTTGGAGTGAAAGGCAAATCGTTGGTCTGATTTGTACACCTGTCTGAATACAGAAGAACATTCTTGGTTGTCGTGCAATAACTTTGGTGTGTTTGTACTCAGAAAGAAATTATATTGTGCCACCATTGGAATACTGCCTTAGTGCAGTGTCTCAGCTGCAGTGGGTCTGAGGGTCTGTATCCTCTTCCAGAATCCCTTCAGAAGGAACATGTAGCAGCATCTTATGAAAATAACTACAGTGATTGAAAATTGATCTTTAGTTAGTTACTAAACGTCTGAGATTTCCATAATTCTTTGCCATAGGAAGTGACTGAACTACCTCTGCTGGGCAGGAGAGCCACATTTTAGAATTGGTACTATGCTGGCAGCTCACATATTTAGTTTTTAAGGACAAAGGTAATAATCTGTCTTTCTATTTGTAGGACTGTGTTTAATTCAAAGCTGTATTTTTTTTATTTTTTGACAGATAGCTTGAATGCATCCACGGCAGAGACACATACTGTTGCCCCTGGCTCTTCTGCTGCTGATGTCCATGAACTTCAAAGTCGCATAAAGGAGCTGCTGAGCAAGTACAGCAGTGGTGTCAGGCTGTCCAAGATGCCTCAGATCTATCAGGAAATGTACTGGGAGGACCTTAGCACAGAAGTGCTCTATCAGCTTGAGAACTGGCCTCATGTGTGCACAGTAAGTATTGAGCCATTTTTATGGGAGATGCCAGTACCCTATAAATTTCGACGTGTTTATTTGCCACATGTTATATTATGTGTACCTGCATTTCCCTTCGTGCTCTGTAGCAGTGACAAAAAACCTCCACACCCCTACCACCCCACTCCCAAATTGTAACAATGCCTTTTGAAACTCCAGAAAATCACTGTTGACTGGACTAGTGTTTTGAAGAAGGAGGGTCAGCCTCTGTGGTTTTCTGGAGCAAGTGCTTGAGGTTGCTACCTTGCCACCTTTAACTGTACCCAGTACTGACTACTCAAATAGCTGATGACAGCTGATCTCCATGCCATGTTTGTTGTTCTTGGTTTGGGTTTTTCCCCAATTGCTTTTTATGCTTTATGTCTTCTTAACACTCTAAGCTACCAACATCCTTTGTGAACACTCTGAGGTCTAACTGTATTTATCTTTCTATAGACTTTTCCAGAGGTCTTTCTCACGTCTTAAGCTAAGGAATTTTGCTGTGTGAGTTAGGTTTATGATACAATTGCATATGAAACTGAAGAGTGGTAATGCTGAGGGGAGAGTTTACGGCTAGGCCCCTTTCTGCCCTCCTGATGCCTGTTACCACTTGATTACCAAGGGTGTTGTTGTCTTTCTTATTAGGAGCTGGTATCTGGCTGAGTGTCCACTTAGAGATCTGACACATGACTTGCCATCACCACTGGGTGAAGGGTCTTCAACTGCTCTGCTTCTGTCTGTTCTGCTTTCATGGATCGTTTATGGTGTGATGCAATTTTGCATCAAGGCTTTGATTTAGCTTTGCTTTAACAGACCAGTGATATCAGTGAAGACTTTCAACTTTTTTGCTATCTATCAAACTGTGGCACAGAAGAGTATTGTGTTCATGAAGTGCATTTTTTATATGCCCTACTAAGTTTTTTCTCATATAAAAGCATTAAATGCCAAACAAACAAACAAAAAAAAGAAATTAACTGAGTTGAGTAACTGCTCTTCGGGAATAACACCATTTGTCTGCATGTATGGCATTCTCACAGATACATAAAATGTGTTTGTAACACCTTACTACAGAGTCTAGAAATGTATGCAGTCAGCAGCAATTTGTTTTGATGGTTGGTGATTGGTTCCTGTGTTATCTATAGAGCAAGCTGTTATGTCTTGAATTGCTTAATTCATGCAGCAAATTTTAGGCTTTTTTTGTAGCTAATGTTCCAGTCAGTCCTATTCATCCACGATCTTTGTTCTGTATTCATTATCTGTTTGCTTGCTATCTGTTGAGTCTATCTCTTTCTTTCTAGCATGCAAATAAAGTCATTTAAGCATAAATAAGCACTGATTAAATCCATGGAAACATTGTAATACAATGGGCACAGTACAACAGCAGTCAGAACTATCAAGTTATTTTGGCACAATCGGTCTTATTGTAGAGAACTGTTAATGAGCTTCTAAAGCCTGTTTCAGTTTACTGACTTACAAAATTTTAATTATGGCTCAGGCACGGAGAAGTTTGAATTTGAAAGCTACTATGCATCTCTTAAATATAATCAGTTCCTGGTTCAGACATATTGCCTGCAGGTGTGTAGTGTTGTAGAACCTTTGAAATGCAGAAGACAGACTGTACTCTCCAGTGAAACTAAAGGTATCTGATATCTGCTTTCTTGTTGGTTTCTTACAGTGGGAGTGACTGCCAGGCTCAGAAACATTCCCGGTGTTTCTTTTATCTTCTTAAAGAAGAGGATATTCTTATTGTACTCATTCTGATCTGTGTAACATAGTTACAAACTTGCAGACAACAAACTTAATACACTTTCAGTGTCTCCAAGCTTTTAATTTGAGGACTGTGCTTTGGAGAGTATCACTTCGGAGTAACTTTGCATCTCTAAAATTTGTTTGAAAGGAAAGAATTTTATCTAGGAAATTGTAATTTCTATGTTTTTACAACCATGGGTAATGGACATGTTTCCTATTTAGTGACTTCAGGTCTCCAAATGTCACTGTAAGTTGCAGGTTAATGATCTTATTTTCAGTCTTTACCATTCAGGTAGGAGCTATTGAGGCTGACTTTGTCTCCATTTGTCTGTTACCCCCCTTTTTCAGGTCAGTTTGCTTGACATCTTACTTCTTTTGCACAGCTAAATGCAGAAGTACAAAATGGCTAGCAGTCACATACTGTAGCCCAGCCTTCATGAGCAGTGGGGCTGACAATAAATATGCTTACAATCTTAGCTTTGTTGTCTAGACAGACTTCAGCTGGGAGAATAATCTGCTTCAACAGCTCTGGGCAGATCCATAGTGTTGCTGAATTGTTTGCTTTCACCTTCAGCACTAGTGCTTTGGAAAATATGATGACTGGCAGAGACCCTCCCACTTTCACCTTTTTTATCAGAATTTTTTACCTTTCTGTTTGACTAGTTACTTTGCCATGTGTCTTTGAACAGCTAATGATCCGTATTTAAGACTTCCAACTCCTGTCTCATTTCTTATCTTTCTACATACTTTTGTCACAAATCTTTCTCACAACTTAGCTATTTTCTTAGAATTCTGAGTTGAAGTTACTGCATTTGGGCTCAGCCTTGAATCCCTGGAATGCAGGCAGCAGAACCCATGAGGGAGAAAGAACATTGCAGCAGAGGTGTGAGAGGCATGTAGGCATGTAAATTAAAAATTTCTTCCTTTTTTTTGTAAGTCACAACCCAAAATGTAATAATAAATTTATATTTGGTACTGGCAACATGGCAAAATGGTTCTCTTTGCAGTCTAAATACAAACCTTACTGAGTTGTATGTATAAACGTCTTTTCCCTTGTACATGCTCAGCTCTCCTCACCTACTCAAACTATGTGACTGATTCAGGTGTGATGTGATGGTGATTCAGATATGGCATGCAAGAGAAGCCTAAACTCTTAGATCTTCTCTCAAAACTTTTGCTTGAATTTTCATGGTTCATTTCCAAAAGCTTTTAGAGAATTAGGCAGTCCTAGGAAATTAGGGAATGTCCTTATGTGAATGTTTAGTTGGTTTAAAGTTGGAAATGGAGCAAGCCTTGGACAGTTTACCTTCAGAAAGGCAGGAAATTGTGGTGGGATTACTCAGGGGTAATACTTGCTGGTCAGAATTGTAACAAGTGAGTTTGTAAAGAATGCAAATACAGGTTCAGCTGGCTAATAATACAGGGTTGTTCAGAATTATAAAGACCAGGGCTCTAAAGAGGTATGTAACCTTCTCATACCATGTTTCTGGCCCATAAAATTTAATTGTAGTCTTAATTACAGCCATGGACAGAAGGGACTCTCACTACATTAAATAGAAGTGGGGGGTTTTTCTATGTGGACTTTGAAGCCTGGGAAAAAGGGATCTTGACATTTATAATAGCTTCATGCAAAGCTATTATATATTATTATTCCTGTACTACTGACTTGTTATGAGAAAATACAAACTATAAGTATTTGCAAAATAAATAGAAAAGGAGTATTTTAGTTGGAAGGACTCTATCAGTGATCATCTAGTCCAATTGTCTGACCACTTCAGGAATGACCAAAAGTTAAAACATGTTATTAGGGGCATTATCCAAATATCTTTTGTAAAATGTCAGGCTTGGGGCATCAACCAAGAAGTCTATTCCAGTGTTTGACCACCCTCCTGGTAAAGAAATGCTTCCTGACGTCAATTCTGAACCTCCCCTGACACAGTCCTCTGCCCAGGAGGCCGTATTTCCTAGCTGACTCACTCTGAGGGTGACCAGAAGTTATTTCCTACAGACTTCACACGTTTCCCAGATTTGCTTGTCGCAGCAGTACAGTGTTTGCAGTAGATGTCTGGGACGTTGCAATCTCCAGTAAGGACAAGATACCAACCCAGAGGTTTCTCCTGAGTGCTTCTTGGTAGCAGACACTACAACACTCCTTTGAAACTCCTTTGTGGATGTCTCACACACATCATCGTTAACAGTAAGGGCTATGCAGTCCAACCTCCCCTTTTCATACAGTGCAACTGATCCACACTGCCTGCCCTGCCTATCTCTCCTGAGGAGCCTGCAGCCCTCTATCCCAGCATGTCAGGTGTGGTGCTTGTTCCACCAAGTGTTGCTGACACCAAAGAAATTGTAGCTCTGGGAACAAGCCAGTGCTTGACATTTGTCCTGTTGGTTTCTCATACTCTGTGTGTTGGCGTATAAGTATTTCAGATGTGATCCAAGATCAAGTCCAACATTCAACCAAACACCACATTGTCAACCATGGCACTGGTTGTCAGTCCAGTCATTTATTGAATAGCTCCAGGGATGGTGACTCGGCCACCTTGCTTAGCAGACTGTGCAATGCCTGACCTCCTTTACAGTGAAGAAAGTCCTCTTAATCTCCAACCTGAACCTCCCCAGTGCAGCTTTAATCTGTGACCTCTTGTCCTGTCACTGGTTGCCTGGGAGAAGACACAGACCCCCCCACTTGGCTATAGCCTCCTCGAAGGGAGTTGCAGAGGGTGGTAGAGTCAGCCCTGAGCCTTCTCTTCCTCAGGCTAAACAACCGCAGCTCTTTCAGCCACTCCTCTTAGGAATTACCCTCTCCAGCTCTAACCCTTCACCAGGTCCTTTGCCCTTCTCTGGTCTTGGTCCAGCACCTAAATGTTTTTCTTGTAATGAGGGGCCCAGAACCGGACATACACCTTGAGGTGGGGTCTCACCAGTGTCGAATATACAGGGACAGTCAGTGCCCTGGTCCTGCTGGTCACACTATTGCTGATACAGGCCAGGATGCCATTGGCCT
>JAODKT010001744.1:40810570-40836525 GCA_027576195.1 Cossypha heuglini
TGAAAAGAGATGAGGTTGGTCAGGCAGGACCTGCCTTTCCCCAAACCCATGCTGGCTGGGCCCGATCCCTTGTTTGTCTGGCATGTGCTATATGATCACACTCAAGATGATCTATTCCATAGCCTTTGCAAATACCAAGGTCAGGCTGACAGGCCCATAGTTCTCCAGATCTTCCTTCTAACCCTTCTCATGGGTGGGCATCACATTAGCCAGCCGCCAGTCATCTGACCTCCTTGGTTATCCAGGACGGGTGATAAATGATGGAGAGCGGCTTGGCAAGTGCTTCTTCCAGGTTCCATAGTACTCTCAGGTGAATCCCATCCAGTTCCATAGACTTGTGTCTAAGTGGCAGCGAGTCACAGCCAAAAATGCATTTCATCCATCAGGCAGATGGTTCCTGTCAGACCCTATCATACCTTGTGCCTCAGAAGTTCTTCCGTGTTTGTAAAATCCAAAGTTTTGGTGAAAACACCAATCCTAGAGCCGGTGTTTTTGTAGAATGAATAACAAGCAGACACCTTTTAATTGACAGAATTAATTGACAGAATGCATATTGAATTGATTCTAGAGTTATCTTGTGGAAATGACTACCTTAGTCTTCATCTGTTTTCTGAAGGAATTAGTAGAAAAATAACACTACCATTCTGAGTTTTGAAATTCCAGTCATGCTAGAAGAGCTACATTTGCTTTTCAGCAGTTCTAGAGCAAAGGTGTTCCTTTCTGTAAAATACTCTGTTGGCTCTGGCTACATACCAGATTAACTATTAATCTGTTGTTGTCAGAGGACAGTTTTATCTTTGTAATCTATCATTCCTCAGTCAGGTTTCTTACTGCTTTTTAATAAACATAAAAACATGTAAGCATCTTCTTCAGTGACTTTAAACTATATAGGCTGATGCTATGTGAAAAGGCTTCTCAGACTGGAGCACACTTGCCTGGCTGTTTACTGTGAGGAGGAGGTTTTACAAGGTAAAGGAAAGCTTAGTTTTCTTCACTTAAACTCTTGGATGTCTGGTAAGGTATTGGATAGGTCCCACAGTCTGTCAGTCTTGAAAATACATAACTGGAAAAAAATTGGAGAAATTAAGGGGGAAATTAGCATATATTTGTTGACTGTTTTGGGAGTGTTTGATTGGTTTGTTGTTTGGTTTTTGGTTTGGGCTTTTTTTGTAATACTTTTGTAAACACTACAAGTTGAAGTTTATCACTACAGAAAGGTAGAGAATTTTTTAGATAAGAATGAGACCCTCCTGAGACAAAAATGAGATGTTGCCTAATTGACTGGTAGGATATTTTGTTTATTTTATCTTTTTTTAGCTGTATTTAGTTCTCACATTATTATTCATATTTTACATTTATACATGTTGGGACTTTTTGCAGAAAGTGAAACTAAAGGCTTGGGAGGATGCCAGGATTATTGGTAAACAAATTGACAGAAATAGGACTGAGACTGTTGTTTTCTGAATCTGGTCCTGGGCAGTACCTCATGTCTTAACAAAATAGGTACTACATACTAATGAATCAGGCAGCTGAGTTTTTACTGTAACATTCAGAGTGAATTAAACAGGTATGCATAGAAAAGAGAAGGATTGCTACAGTAGACAGCTGTATTCCTTGAGAAATTTTGTTTTTGTCAGGTCTTTACTGTCAGAGAAGGAATTTCTATACCACAGTTAAGCTGCGTGAAGCAAAAGTCATCCTTCTAAACAGAGAAACAGATTTGAAAGAATAAAAAATCCAACTCTAATGTACTTTGCACATGGAGGGGACAGTGGAACAGACTATCACATCTGGTAGTATGTATAAATGAAGGCTCACAGTTTTACACAAACCCTTAAAGCTCTTTCCAGTAGATGAGCTCTTGGATTATGTTAACTTTCTTTTGCCATGGTCATTGAAGAAATCAGTGTTTAGACAAGAGCCATTAGCCGTTTAGAACAGAGTTCAGAGAA
This sequence comes from Cossypha heuglini, assembly GCA_027576195.1. Lineage (NCBI taxonomy): Eukaryota > Metazoa > Chordata > Aves > Passeriformes > Muscicapidae > Cossypha > Cossypha heuglini. Next base: position 40,812,523 of record JAODKT010001744.1, read on the forward strand.
CACAAGACGTTCTACCTAAGATGTGATTAGATGTGCTGAACATACTTCAGCATAGAGCTGACTACAGTTGGTGTCAGCCTCACTGAGAACATGGTGTGGTAGCACATATGGAAATGAGCCAGTTGATGACAGAAGGTCCAGAATAACTTTGCTGTCCAAACACAGTCCTAAGGCAGGCTGTAAGTTGATATACCTGAAACTCAATCCTTGTGAGAGTGGTTAGACAACATGATGAGCCACCAAATGAAGTCAGACTCCATTTGACATCATCTTTCCTTATTCCTGCAACCTGTGCATCTCGTGTGTGTTAAATATTGTACTTTTCTAACCTTGTAGAAGAACTTCAATACGTTATGAGGTAAAGGCTATTACAGCCAAAAAGAACTGCTGACAAAGTCGTCTGCTGATCCTCAATGCTGGCATAAAGAATGTGAGGAAGAGGGGCAACCTCAACAGTATAGGTTGTTAGATTGACTTAGCTGTCTTATTGCATCACAGTTTCCTTTGTAATTGTGTCTTTTCAGAAGCCAGAGTCTTGTAAGCACAAGAAACTGGAGAACAAGTATCTTGACAGTGATGTGCAGGGTAATGTAATGGGTGGGCAAACAGAATGGGTAGAAGGGGGGAATCTAAAGACACTCTTAAACTTTGTAGAGCTTGCTATCCCTGCCCTGAGCACGAGCTGAACCTGAACAGAGGATATCTTGACAATAGGAATTCTTTAATTTAACAGCAAAAGAAAATAAAAAATATACAAAGTATGACTTGTATTCTAACCTTTCAGTTAAGTGCAGGAGAAATTACTGCCAGAGACAGAATCACTGAGGTTGGAAGGGACCTCTTTTGATTACCTAATTCAACCCCCATGCAGGGTCATCTGCAGTCTGTCCAGTTCTGTATACAGTCATGTTTTTAACAGTGGATATGCTACAGCTTTTCTGGCCAACATATTCCAGTCCTGTTTCAGCTTCCCAGTTGAAGTGAGGCTTGGCTAAAAACAAGTGTTTTGATGTGTTCTTTTGTTGTTTAGGGTAAGAAGATAGGTGTCATAGCTTCCTATGCAAAATAATTAATTGCATATCAGACTAGAAGCTGTAGAAGCTGGAGTGGATTCCAAGGATTAGCTGTAACTGGATGATGTAAGAAGCTTCCACATCCTTGTAAGGAAAAAGCTTCTTACTGAATGATGCCACCATGTGCACTGGGGATCTTCAGCCTTTCAAGAGCACTGGCCAAGTCTGGTTTTTTCTCCAGATTTGGTTGCTCTGGATACATACTCAGCAGTTCGATAGTTTAAGCTCAATTGCTTTCAGAAGCAGCTACTGGAAAGTACAGGGAGGAGTTGAGTGTTAATGTTGAAGCAGCATCTCACCATTGCCTGGGCAGACCTGAACTGTAGAGGGATGGGCAAAACCAGTGGGACCTGAAGTTGCGGTGGCTGCCAGTGACAGAGGAGAGGTGCTGTCAGCCAGTGTGTGGATGCAAGGTAGTGCTGATCAAGGCCAGAAATACCTTCCTCACTGCATTGAGCTCCGGCTTGCTAGGAGTTGCACTTCATGTACTGTTGAGGAAAGTCAGGTAGCTGAGAGCTGCCTTCCCACTGAAGCATTTGTCTAAGGTGCCTATCACCAAAATGTTTCTGTGCACTATCTGTGGTATGTATGCTGTGGTAGTTGGCTTCCATGTTGCATATTTTAATCAGATTGGAAAGAACTCCTGCATTACATTTCTGATGAATTCTCACTGAATCAGAGTGATAGTTCTGATTTGTATTTTAGAGCCATCTTTGAGAACCTGTTGGATACCAAGAACCAGGAGCCAGACTTCTTGTTCGCCACATAAAATGAGGCTCTGTCACTGAAATTAAATGCTACCTTCCTTTGTGGGTTTTCTTTTCATACTTGCAGAAGAAGGGCAGAAAATAACTGCATGTGCTAGTTTGAATGTGACCTTGAAACTGAAGGACATTTACTCTCAATAGAAACTCTCATTTCAAGGATGTGGTTTTTCCAGTTCCTTCTTGGAAGCTGTTGATACTCCAGGAGGTTACCAGTATATGATTATCACTGTACACACAATTAAGCAAGGCTGGCATTGGAAAGTGATTACTTTCTTTAGTTTATATATGTTAGTGCAGTGGTTTTTTTGAACGTTGTCAAGCATATATACGTAAAGCTACCAACGCATCCAGTAGCATGTCTGCCTTTATCCTCGCTATATGTGTATGTCGAAACAAGGGGACTTGCTCTTTTGCATTGCAGTCAGTTACAATGTCAGTATTTCTCTTGGGAGTATTTTTTTATTTGAAGTTTTATTATTTGAATCTCCAGATGTCAATTTCTAAGAGCTGCTTCTGTTATTCAAGCCCAGGACAAAAATATTATTCTCCTGTTTAAAACAGCTTCACTCTCTGATGCCCTGATAATTCATTCTGCCAGCTGTTGCCTCTGCTTTGTGCTTCGTAATGGAGACGTGACAAGAGGCAAGGTCACAGAATCACAGAATATTCTGTTATAAGGGACCCACAAGGATCATTGAATAAAAGTTAATGTATTCAATGTCCTGCGCAAGGCGTCCCCAAGAATCACACCATGTGTCTAAGAGTGTTGTCCAAGTGCTTTATGAGCTCTGTCAGGGTTGGTGCTGTGAGCGCTTTCCTGGGGAGCCTGTTCCACTGCTCAAACCACCCTCTGGGTGAAGAAGATTTCTCCTGATACCCAACCTAAACCTCCCCTGACACAACTTCAGGCCATTCCCTCTGGTCCTGTCACTGGTCACCAGAGAGAACAGATCAGTGCCTGCCACTCCTCTTCACCTCACAAGGAAGTTGTACACGTCTGCAACTCAGTCTCCTCCAGGCTGAACAGACCAAAGACCTCAGCCCCTGCTCATACAGCCTTCACCTAAGGCCCTTTTCTACCTTCATTGTCCTCCTATGGATGCTCTCAAACAGCTCAATGTCTTTTTTTCATTGTATCACCCAAAACTGCCCCCAGCATTTGAGGTGAGGCCGCCCCAGTGCAGAGCAGGACAATCCCCTGCCTTGCCTGGCTGCGCCCTAGGACACAGGTGGCCCTCCTGGCTGCCAGGGCACTGCTGACTCATTGTCATCAATGACCCCCAGGGCCCATTCCATGGAGCTGCTCTCCAGTCTCTCATTCCCCAGTCTGTACACACATCCAGGGTTGCCCCATCCCAGGTGCAGAATCCAGCACTTCCCCTTGTTAAACTTCATACTTGTTGGTGGTTGCCCAGCCCTCTAATCAATCTGATCAAGGTCAGTCTGCAAGGCCCCACTGCTTGTGCGGGAGTAAACAGCTCCTCCCAGTTTTGTATCTTCTGTGCTTTTGCTTAGTGCTCCTTCCAAGGGTTACAAAGCATCCAGGTCATTTATGAAGATGTTGAAGAGCACAGGGCTGAGGTTGGAGCCCTGTGGAACCCCACCAGTGACAGGTCACCGTTTGATGTCACCCCGTTCACTGAGACCTTTGTGCCTGATCTGTGAGCCAATTGCCCACCCATCCCATGATGTGTTTACCCAGGTATGTGCTGGATGTTTTGTGCAGAAGGACACTGTAAGAGCTAGTATGGTAAGCTTTACTGAAACCCAAAAGGATTCTATCAACTGGATCAGCTAGATGGGTTATCTTGTCATAAAATGAAATTAAGTTTGACAAGCAGGACTTTACCCTCATGAACCTGTGCTGGCTGTGACGAATGACTGTATTGTCTTTTTCCCAGAATAATAATGTGTTTGCAGAGCTGGGCTGTCAACCATACTAATGGGAAGTACCTTGAAAGCAAGTCTAAAAGCTCAACAGGAAACCTGACTGAGACATTTGTGCTTAAGAAAGGGTGGCTCTTTTGAAGTGCTGCTCACAAGTGTTTTTAATAACAAGCTGTTTGCTTGTTATTAAAAGTTTCTGTGGCCTTGAAGGTGGTGTGGTTCCTGGAGATGTCCTGTGCAGGGCCAGGATTTAGACTCGGTGATTCTTGTGGATTCTTTCTAACTCAGGATATTCTATGATTCTGTGATTCTAGTGATGTCAGCCTTGCTTATTTATACTGAAGTAATCTGAAACAATTTTCTGAAATAGTATTTTGCTGTCTCTAAATGGTTTGTGCAGTCAGCATATACAGCCTCTTCAAAACTGAACTTCAGTGCCTAGAAAACCCCAGAGTTATTATTGTAGTTAAGAGGCTTAAAGATCTCTAAGTATCTTCTCTCCTCTGTCTACTGCTGGTCTTTAGTGTGTAAGGGTTTATAGTCCTATCAGCAAAAATTTATTCAGCTCTGTTGCAGCTTTATTTAAAGAGCACTAGCCAAGAGAAGGGGTACATAAAGGTAGACCTCTGGATCCAGCTTCTTCCAGGGTGAACTACCATACATTCCAACACAGCCTTCTCAAACAAATTGTTGTCTTGATAATATTAAGTGTTTTCTGGAGCTAAAAGTTTCCTTGGCTGGTCATGTAAATGAATTCCTCACTCCTGTGCATGGACACATGGGACATTCTTATCAATTCCTCTCTGTCTAGGATGTCATTGTCTGCCAAGATGGCATGCTCTGATTTTTTTTGTCTGTGTGACTTGATATACTTTGGTCTCCTGGCCACATATCAAAGCTTTTGCAAAGCTTTGATAAGTTTTTTGTTTGGTTCTATTTTTAACTGAACTCCTTTCTTCTTCTGTGGTACAAAGGGCACAGTAAGATTCCTCATATCAGAGGGTACAAGTATAGGTGTTCTCTGTCAGGAACCATTGAAGGCATCTTTGGTTCTTCTAGATTTCACTGCCAGCCATGTTTATTGTCTCTTATATCAAACAGACTGGCAGAGATGTCCAAAAACTTTGCTTTCTTGTGTCTTATTCTTGCAGAAAGTATTTCTATTTTCATTTTTCACTGATAGAGAATAATTTAGGCATGCTACCAGGAATGTGTGAGGATTCTCTAACATGATTAATATTTTTTTATATCTATGAAAACTGTTTCCTTTGTGTCATGCTAGTGTTCGTGGAAGTTGACCAAGACCTATTTCCAAGAACGTTTTCACAGATTGTTTTGGCACCAGCCTAGACAATGTTATGCAGAACAAGTGTATGGAACTGACTCTTAACTCAGATCATCATGTGGCAATTTGGGCTAAGTGTGATGAGGTATACATAGGACAAAATACATGATTCTAGACACAGCAAAGGCCATTTGATTTTTTTTTCAATGTATTGTAACTCAGTATTTGTTTCTTCCTAATGTTATCTTGATAGTGAGTGATATGTGTTACTCTTTTTCTATGAGACAATACCTGAATTCTTGTTCATTATGTTTTAGTTTTATATTGCTAAGGCAGAGCTGCAAAGAATTACTTGGGCAAGGTTTATAAAGTTCTGATGAGTATGGGCATTAGTAGGGTGGAGTAGGAGCTGCTCCATGTTTTTTCATTGATCTGCTTTTGAAAATTACTTTGATCAGAATTGCTTCCTCTGATGAAAGAACTTCAAGGTGGAGCTACATAAACTTTAGTATTTTTCTTGCTTTGGGACCTCAGTTTGGAATCTCAGTTTTACATAGATTCATACTAAGCAATGGTTAGATCAATCTAGGTTAAAACTGCAAAGCTTTAGGAAGCAGAATTTTATTGTGAGTTCATAGTTACAGTTATCAAATGGTACTTTCAATGTTGTGGCTTCAGACCATGTGATGTACTTATTCTTGAACTTAGGAAAGGGTGGATATATAGAGACGGGCAAAATATCTGGTTCTGAGGGAGGCTAGGGGCATGGTTTAGAAGGATCTAACCAGTTCTATTATGAAATTTATTACAAGACAGAAATTTATTCCTTGATTTCAGAACTTTTGTAAAGAAAAATAATTCCTTGAGAATGACAGCAGATAGCCTGCTTGACAGCACTGCCTGGCAAGTGTCCTCTTGTTTCTGAAGTGTAGAATCAAATCTCCTTTCCCTCAGTAAACTGAAACTTCTGTTTATGATCTGCTTGCCTGTGGGAGGTTAATGTGCAAAAGATGCGAATTTGTGCGCGGTGTCACCATCTTCTGATCCTGCTGGGAGGAGAGACTACTTCTTTGGAAGCCGGTCCCAGCTGTATTGCCTAGATTAGATAATTGCCTATTACTGATGTACTCATACGTGTTTGGAACCCTTCAAAGCAGAGGAGGAAGCATACAGGAAATGCTAACCTATAGTAACTGTCTCAAGATTAGCTCCGGGTGGATGTTCTCTTCAAAGTCTGTATAAAATGCATGTTATAAAAGTGAAGTTGGCAAACAATTTAGTATTAGAGATGCAACTGATTATTAACTCTTTTTTGTTTTCCAAGGTGGAGAAAATACACAGAGGTGATCCAATGGATGGATTTCTTTATCCTGCCAAGAAAATACCACCAGTACCAAAAAACGATACTGAGCAAGAAAAGGCATCTCAGAACGTTACTTCACCGAAAGCAGATCCTTTGTTAAAACCAAATATGGAGACCACACCTGCATCACTCAGTAGCGACTTCAAGGCAAAAGTTGTTAGCATCTTGCTGAAGTATTCCAATGGTCTTTGGGCTCATGCACTTCCCAAAGTGTACCAAGACACTTACCAAGTAAAATTTCCGGAAGACATTCTAAACAATCTCGAGCTGCTGTCAGATATATGTGTTGTGGACTACGTATCTGAAGTCCCTAGAAGGGCGATCCTCTATGCTAAACCCCAAAGATGCATTGATGAAAATCTGAATGTCACTGAGAAGGCCAAGAGGCATGATGGAATGAAGGCCACAGCTGAACAGCAGTATGAAGAATCCAAGGACCAGTATCTAGAAAACGTAACTGTTCCTGCTCTAGTCATTCCGTCGGAAGGATCTGTGTCCATCATGGTGTTAGAATTGAAAAACACTAATGAGGTCCTAATTAGGCAAGTTTGTATTTTGGAATCTACCTTTTGTGCTTCATTATAAATCCAGGTGTTCATATTACATAGGTCTGCCAGAAAAGAATAGATGAACAGGAGGTATCAGGACTTTGTCATTTACTTATTTTGCTAAAGAAAATTAAGAATCTTTTGTTTGTGTGTTTAAATAGAAATTTTCAGAAACTTTTTCTGTCCTGAACCAATCACTTATATCATTAACTTTAGCTTGTCTGAGAATCAAGGCAGATTTAACTGGCTGTTGGAAGACTTTATAAAATAATCCCACTACAACAAAAATAGTAGTATTCAGATACTACTATTGTGCTTATTAAAATACTTTTTATTTCTATAACTTACATTAACTAGTCATGACTTGGGTGCTCTCAGATTCCACTTATGGAAAGATGAGCTTTCATCCAGCAAAAAACTACTAGTGTTTCTTGATTTGGTTCCTTATCAACATAGTCTAAGGGGACAGTATAAGAAGTGGATTGTTGCATTACATCCCTTGCTTCCAGCCTGCTATGCACATGTGACTTAACTCCACAAAACTTTCCTCTGCACGTTCTAGTACTAGCATTTAAAACTTACTGTACATGTAGAGTAATGGTTCTTAGCTTTCTAGTCTGTCATTTTAAGGATGTTTCCACTAAGTATTGGGATGAATGTTTTGAGTACCATGGATTAAAACACCATATGACGCTGTTGAGCTGAGGGTGGTTATGTAAAAATTTCTCTACAAAGCTGCAGTTCCCAGATTTTGAGCCATGTTTCTTGGACAGTACTGAAGTTTCTGTTTGTCAGCTCTATGTAGGTACGTGATGATAATTAGTGGTTTCTTGGTCCCAGTTACAAAAATTACTGCTCAGGGTTATCCATGTGCTTCATGGGCAAGGTCACTTATCCTGGTATGATAAAACTAGCCCTGAAAAGGCTACGGTTTTTTACCATGACAAGAAAATGTTAATGTAGATATACAGGGAGGAAACAGTGCATGGACTCTTCTTTTCTTACATGTCCTACCAGTCTTTTTCTGCTGATCCACGCAAGAACTATGTAGCAGCTGTTAGTTGATGTTGATTTTTGCAGGACCAGTAACATCAGGATTCCTAGTTCAGTCTCGGATGGAGTAATATCTCTTTGGCTAAGTTTTTTGTCTGAAACCTATCACCTGCAATACAAATGAAGGCAAAGCTGAAAGGTGCTGGTTTTGGTGCTGTTTCTGTTTTGAGACATGGATCGATTCCCAAAGAATTCTAATGTAATCAGAATAAAAGTGAGGCAATAGAAACACTCCTAGATATTTGCTAGACATTTATAGCAGAGTGTTTGAAGGCAGAGATGATACTCTACTACATTATTGCAGTTGAATTCTCACAAGAAATAATGAATAGAATAGTGAGTGAGGCAGGAAATTCCAAAAGATTCTTCTGTTTTCTTCTGCAGTTGAGTTACTCCAACTGTCTATTAGGTATCTTTATGAAACAAATGTCCAAGAAACTTTTAAGTAACACATATGTGACTCTCACCCCACTTTATCTCCATTACAGAGTAGGTGAATACTTGGACAGAAACAAAAAGACTGTTTCTAGGAAAATCACAGTTCCCTGGAATGTGGTCAGATTTAACATAATCTTTGTAACAGAGTTATGATATCATGTTATATTACAGTATCTGCACTGTCTCTGGGCATATGATCTAAACTATGTGGTAGAACTGAGTATCACACTCGCTATGAACAAGCTGAAACAGTAGCTACTATGCTGAAGCATTCAGAACTTCCCATTTGGATTTTCCAGAATGTTTATATACCTGATTTAAGACCTGTGTAACACAAACAGCACTAATACGAGCCATTAAGTCAGCAGCCAAATATCAGAATAAATCTGGAATATGAGAATAAACAGCACTTAGTTTAACAGCTAATTTTTAAAGATATTTTAGATGCTTTGGTTTGGATCAACCTTAGTGAAAACCAGATTAAGACGGTGTTCATTAGTGACAGAGTAACTTTTTTTTCTAAAAAGAAATGAGTTTGGACATGAATAGCTTAGAAAATGTATATCATGTATTCATATGTGCATGTAAATGTTCTTATGTTTTTATTCAACTTTTTTGAAGTTGCATCCCAACTCTTGTTGTGTTTTTTTGTGAAATATTGTAGGTATGTGGGCAAAGATTATTCTTCTGCCCAGGAACAAATGGAAGATGAAATGAAAGCATACTACAATCAGAACAGTACAGTGTCACCAGCTCAGTCTCTGAGTGTTGGGCAACTTGTTGCAGTCCATGCTGAGGAGGAAGCCTGGTTGCGTGCACGGATAATTTCTCTAGAAGACCACAGAGTAAAGGCAAGCAATTACCTCTTCCGGCACTTGGAGAAAGAATTGAGACAAGCTTGTTTTTTAGATAGACAGTCAATTCTTAAATATCCTACACTAGTATTCTTTCTTTCCTTGCCCTGAAGTGCTTTTGGGTATATGAGAAATTAAGACCTTGTAGAATTTATATGATTGACAAAATTAAATGGTCTTTCATGTTTTTCTCATGAATAGTTCGAGACTGGGAGTTTTGGTTCTGGTTTTAAAAGGGGCTGGGCCCTATAGCACTTTTGTACAGAAAATGTACCTTTGATAGGAGGAACAGTGTGAGAAGGACATGGGAAGGGAAAGGGAAGAACAACATTCAGATCTTGTCTGAAGTCTTGTACTGATGTATCTCTAACTAAATACCAAAAAAAAGGGAAAGTATACTTTCCCCTTTCAGGCAGATCTGTTTTGGAAGTTATGTTGTATACATTTTAGTTAAACCCCATTGACATTATTTAACACCTCTGTTAAACTTTTGTGTGCCAAGTAGACTCTTTGTGCCATCTGCAGTGAAATTAGCAGTTTCCATACTAGTTTCCTGCATTGACTGTGGTATTTATATCAAAGTGAAGACAAGCTTACATCAAAATTATTCTCTTAATGTTGTAGAAAAAATAGACAAAACTTAAAATGGCACCTAAGTGGTATTTGACTTCTCAACATTTCAAAACTTTGTAAATAAAAATTACGACTTTATTACCTTTCTTCATGTATTTTGACATAATATATGCTGAATTCTTCCAGAACAGATGGAGAGGATAGTTTTATAGAGATCTTGAGAAGAAGGCTTTCCCTGAAAATATGAGATTAATGGTACTAAACTGGCAAAAAGTAATTTGTCTGTGGCTGTATAGAGAATGTGGTAACAGGATACATTCTCCCTAGACTCAAGAAAACATATTTACAATTATATTCATGATCTCGTGCTTTTAATTTCCTTTTCCATTGTCAGGTATACTATGTTGATCATGGCTTCACTGAGTTTGTTGAAAGCAGCAGTGTGTGCAGACTACAGAAACAGTTCAGATTGCTTCCTTTTCAAGCTGCAAAATGTAAACTGGCAGGTAAGGGAAAGCCAGTGCTGACTGCACACATGCTTGCTGCTATGCTTATGTTGGCACAGCTTATGGATTGAAGCCTCTGTGAGTCTTACTTGTTTGTAATAGTTCTGTATGTGTTTGAAGATTTTGTTCAGCTCAGCTAGTCTAAGCAGACATGGGTATGCATGGAAAGAAGGAAAAGGAAGGAAGAAAGGATATGAAGAAAATTTTTAGAGAATCCTTGATATTAGAAGACAGTTTTATCCTGTACCACTGTAATGGAGCTTAATTGTTTGTGCACTTAACATGAATGTCTTTGTCCCTTTAATATACATGAGCCTAAAGAAATAAAAGGAAATGTTTAAAGCACAGGAAACATGTTGTGTGAAGCACATGTGTTGTGTGTACACTACCACAACATATTTTTCCGTAGATGAGGTATGTCTGTTGTAGCCAGATTAGGCAATATTTCTGAACATGAGCCTATTTAATTATTTTGAAGTGATCCTTCCCCTTTCAGTACTTGCATGCTTGCAGACTTCCTGGAGTCTGCTGGAATTTATTTACCTTTCTAAACCTTATAGGCCTTTTTAACCTTCTAAAATATTAAATTTTAAATATGTGAAATTGCTGTGAATGAGCTTTTTGGTTGGTTGGTTGGTTGGTTGGTTTTTTGATACTTGGATGCATTCCATTCTTTTCTACGCATTTCCCTCAACTCTTTCTGAAGAAGGTCTTTTTCTTTTCTATTCTCCCCTGCCCCCAAATATGGCTTTCTTTGATAAAAAGGTAGAAATTAAGTAGATTGCAAGTAGCAAGGGTGCAGTGCAACTTCTGTACACAAAAAAGTATGGTGTGTCTTACAGGACTGGAAGCCTTTTGTGATGATCCTGTCCTAGTAAAGGCTGTGGAATCACAGACATGCTTCAAGATATTTGCTGTGGAAATACTGGAAAAGAGTGATACTCCTCTTCTTGTTCTGTATGACACTTCTGGAGAAGATGATATCAACATCAATGCTACTTGTCTGAAGGCATTGTATGACAAGTCCCTTGAACTGCACCTACAGGTACCATTGTCCTGTTTCCTCCTTAATCATTAAAAATCATTGATTGTTGATGGACAAAAACAGTAGTTGGAAATTTGCTAAATTTTGTGTGTCGTTTCTTTTTCCCTTTCTTGTCAAACTTCAACTGTTGCAGGTAGATGCACTATATACTAATGTCAGAGTAACCAGTGTTTCCTCTGATGGGAGCCTGTATTGTCAAGTGCCATCCAAAGGCTTGTCTAGACTTTCTGAAATATTGCAGAAACTAGAAGACTACTTTCTTTACAAGGTAAGTACTGTGGTGAGAGAAGTGGTGAAGTCATGCAGAATTTCTCCAGAGAGTACCAATTAATTTTCCTTGCACATAAGGTCAAGTTTCTATAGTAGCTATAGACTGTTCAAAAATGCTAAAAATTCTCTGTCTAGTTTGGGGTTTTTTCTTTTGATGCTTTCTTTTTCACAGGCAGTCTCTAAGGCTTCAGTAACTACTTGAAACTTTCCTTGAATAGTTAGAATGGTAATAACAGTATGGCTCTTAATGGCAAGTTTCCAATGGAAACTGCATGAGATTGGTTTAAAGCCTGTGGAGATACTGCCTTTATTTTCCCTGGAAATTTTACATTATGAAGTTGAGGTGCATAAACAGCTAGGTCTGTACAAAGTGGTAGTAAAAGCAGCATAATCAAGGTCTGTTTTTCTTAACATGGCTTCTTTGGAGATTCAGATCTGACATATCTGATTCTGCATATCTTGTCCTTACATCCTTAGCTTTTGAATGTTGTGGCTAGTATCAACATCAAAGGGATGTATAGGAGACATTTTGAAAAGTCTTCAGTTGCTATACAATAGGCATGTGGCTGAGAAGTCTGACATTCCACCAGCCATTTACAGACACATGCAATAATCTTTATTAGACTCAAAAGAGTTTAGGTCAAAGAGAAGAAATGTAGAGAATCTGATTTGTAAGAATTAAGAGAATCAATTTTGTAATTTAACTGAACCTGACAAAATCAAATCATGCAATGCGGATCCTTGGAGGTCCTCTTAAAACTATTGCTTGTGAAACTACTCTGTGAAAGTGTCTTAGGTGTAGAAGTTGAGCTTTAGACCTGTTGTGCAACCATCTGGATGCATTATACTGAACACATTTCATTTATCAGATTCCGTTTCCAGCAAGCTAAACCCTGAAAGAAAGTGTATAAACCCTAAAATATTTAGTAACATCAAGACACAAAGGAAGCCAGCCATGTAGGTGTTTCAAGAGTATTTGAAGTGAGTATTTCAAGAGTATTTGGTACTCTTTGGAGAGAGTACTTGTTATTTTCTTGCAGCTATCAAAGAAAGAGATTGTTTTCAGATTCTTTTAATATCAGGCTTTGCAGCTTATCTGGAGGGTTTTAACTCATTTTGCCCAAGAATTTAAACCTAGCAAGATGTTGATTGTTCTTCAAATGTATTTTCCCCATAGTTTTTATAGTGTAGCCATTGTCTTGCTATGTTATTTAGGATTGTCATGGCGACTGTCACCCCTAGGAGCCTTTCATTTGAGTTGGCAGTAAATTTGATTTGTTATATATTTCAGAAATTGTGTGTTACAGAATATAAGCTAGGAGGTTCTTCACTTGTCTGTCATAGCTCTTAACTGCCCTTGATTTTCTAGTCAAGTAACTTTGGTGACTTCCTAGTCTGTTTCCAAATGTGACTTTTTATGCTGGCACTTTGTGTTCTCTCAATTTCCCTGTAAAATACAGATCTTGGGATTAAAAGATTTACCGATTGAGGAAGCTTAAAGCAAAGTGATAAGAAGTGCTTCTAAAGCTGGAAAGATACTTTTTATTTGAAACAGAGCTTTGGCTTCTCAGTACTGTTTATGCCATGTGTTGCTTTTGAAATAGTTAATTGAGTGCCAGATAGTAATAGCTCCATGCTTTCTGACTTCTGTTTTTGTATTTGCAGCAGACATCTGAGTTCAATGTATTGCTACCTTTCTGTGGCAAAATCTGCTTGTTTCCTTCCAAAGGAAAATGGGCACGTGTAGAGGTAAGAAGTATTCAAAAAGTAGCTAGAGTTTGCCCACATAGAAATGTCTCTTCTTTTTGTTCAACTCAGTCTGAATGTTTAGTTTCCATGAAATATTTCATAATGTGTGTGTCACTCTTGGGTTTTTAACCTTAAAATTTGCCCTTGCTTTCTTCTTTCAGATAAAAATCATTCACACTAGACGGGCACTTGATGTGCAGTTTATGGATAGTGGAACAGTTGCAACTGTGAAAGTATCAGAACTCAAAGAAATCCCACCACAGTTCCTGAGAGAAGTAATTGCAATACCTCCTCAGGTAAAAAGACATGTTAAAGTTAACCTGTGTTCAGTCTCTTGGCTGTGTTTGTGGTGCTGCTACTTCAAGGTTTATGTACTGAAAATCTGTTTCGTTTCACAGCATTCAGCATTGCAGTGTGTTTTATTGTGCTTCTTTGCCTGAAATAAATCACAATATAGTCCTATGAGTCGGTGGACATCCTGCTACTGGATTTGCATTTTGCTCTGTCTCTTTCTGTTTGTCATTCATGATTGACTCTGTCAGCGTTATTCTCTGAATTGGAACTTATGGACCATCTTTCGTATTACTAAATTATACCTTGTATACTTAATTATGTTCTTAGGCTTTAAAATGCTGTCTGGCAGATCTACCTCCTAACACTGGCATGTGGACTCCAGATGCTGTACTGTGGCTGAGAGATGCTGTAATAAATTGTCCTGAATTTAGCATGAAGGTAAGTAGTCAAAATGCCAGTGGGACCTGAAATCACATAGACATGTGAAGAGAGCCTTGGAAGAACAACTTTAAAAGCTTAACAACTCAGCAAATTGTTTTTTGTAGCAGAAGTGTAGAAGTTTGTAACCAGCTAAAGGACATAAACTCTATACAAAGTTCTTTTCTTAGGAAACTTGTCATAAAAAACTTGTTACTTGCTTTAGCCTGTTAGAATTTTCTCTTTCCCCCTCTGCTGTGAATTTAGCAACTTTCACAGCAGTTTTTCACATTTTGCTGTCCAAGTCCAAGTATGCAGTTAGTTTTTTTGCCACTGATAAGAAAGAAACACAGTTGTCATGTTTCAGCACATAGAAATATGCAACTTCTGAGTTAATCTTCAATTACTTTTATGCCTCTTGGGAGCAAAACTTTTTCTCCTTCTAATCTTCGAAAGCAGTTTTATTTTTGTTTGCTTTTCCTAATCGACTGTGTTGTAGTATATGCATTATATACTTAGCATTTTTCTTATCTTTGAGATAAAATTATTTCTACTTGCAATGTATCTTAACCACATTAACTAATTGAAAATACCTTCCTAAATGAAATCTATTACTAACTACAGATTAAACAACAATAATTTCCTCTTTTTGATTCCAGCTACTGTCAGACACTTTGAAAAAGTGCTTTGTAGCTTTCCGTAACCTTTTTGCTTGCTTTAGTCTAGACCTCTACTCTGACACTTACACCTGTTTTCCCTGGCTTTTCTGGACGTCCTCTTACAAGAGAGTTTGAGTTTGGTGCTAATTTTTGCTGTATTAAATAGCAGACAGCAGATGCATACTTTATTTGCAGAAATTTTTTGTTCTTGGCTAGGAACATCAGCAGAAGAATCACAAAAGAGAGGTTGGATACTTTGTCAAACTAAAATTTAAGCGCTTTACTATTAATAATGTTTGCATATCTGAGGATAAATAGGAAATATTTTTATGTCAGCGCTTGAAAATGACGCATAGGAGAAACCTAGAACTTTTTTTCATCTTTTTTTTTTATCTAATTTATCAGGCCTCATTTCCCTTAATGACAGGAAGACAGTTTAAAGGATTAGTTGTTATTATTTAATAATTTTTTTAGATCTGTGTGGACACTACTGTTCTTCTGAAAACTAGAATTAGGCACACAGTACTGAGATTGAACCTGTTGGATGGAACAAAACTCAATTCAAGTTTTTTTTTGCTTTAAATTAGTGGAATAGCTGCAGGTGCTTTATATCTTTTTATCTGCTGTGAACAGCTTATTACGCACAACTTCTTTAATATCTTTGGGAGAACACAGAAAATGTTTCTGTGCATAAATGCAATGAACTGTTGCTTCTTTAGTCTTCTGCACAAAATCAGATGTGACTTTAATAGTTACTAACTGGTTGTTAAATGGTGTTTTGTGTTCCAAGGTGATTAAACAGGATGCTTCAAAAGGAATTGCACACATTTACTTGTTTGCTCCAGAGAATTTCCCAGACATGGATCGTAGCATCAATAGACAGATCAAAAATGCAGACTTGTGGAAGCATCAGAAAGATGTTTTCCTGAGTGTGGCACCCAGTGGGACTAGCTCCACAAAAGCTATAGGCGATGCTGTTTCAGCTCTACAGTTATCTAGTGGGAAGCTGGAGAAGAGTTTCCCTGATTCAGGCAGAGAACCTGGCAGTGCCGTGTCCACCATTGATATGCCTCCTCCTCTACCCTTGCCAAAGCCTGGTGACCTCATGGATATCTATGTCTCGGTGGCCTGCCATCCCGGTCATTTCATTGTCCAGCCTTGGAATGAGCAAAACAATCTGTATGCCCTAATGGAAGAAATGATCCTGTACTATAGCAGGGCAGAAGAGAAACCTGTGAACATTGAAAAAAACAAGCTGTATGCAGCTAAAATTGGAGATGAGTAAGTAGATGTTAAATTACTTAAAATCTGAAAGCAAGCTTAACTCTGCTAAGCTAGGCAAGCCTGGCTTTGCTTAGTCCGCATTGTTAACAAGGTAGCAGATGTCCAATGATATCTGAGAGATTAAGGGAGTAAATGAGGTTGCACTCTCTTCATGCTTACAGATTGAAGCTTGGATAGTTGACTTTTATTCAGCTAAGTTCAGATTTGGGAAGCCTGAGACATGTTGGTTAAGGTCTTTTGGTTGTGCATTATTTTTCTAGTGTTTTGGCAGTGTGTGAGTATGAATTCAAATGGTCAATTCTTGTTCTCCCCCCTTTTAGGTGGTACAGGGTCATAATAAAAGGAATTCTTAGAAATGGATTTTTGTCAGTGTATGAGCTGGACTATGGCAAACATGAGTTTGTCAGCATACAGAAAGTACAGCCCCTCCTGGATACATTCAGAAGACTGCCTTTCCAAGCTATCACAGCTCAGCTTGCAGGTAGGTATCAAGCATTTGCAATTGTTCTTGTTAAAATCGTACATCAGTGGACATGTGAGATGAACAGAAATGTAAACTGGACAAAGTCAGAAGTTATGTAATTGGGTTTTTTCTATATGTTTATGTCCTGCTTTTATTCTTGGCATAGGTTGTGGTGATTCTGTTTAATCATTTTTTTTGTTTAATTAAATGTAGCGCTTCAAGTTACCATCTTTGAGAATGAAGACTGCTTAAACTTTCCCAGCAGCTGCTTTTCATTGTCATAAAATTTATTATTTAATGTGTGTGATATCTACTATGCAAAAGACACAGGGAAATAAAAACTGAATTTTTTTTATCCTTTAACATAACCAATTGCCAAGTGTGAAAGTTATGATGTATCTGTTGATAAGAACCTAATGTTCTAATTGTCTTAGTTTACGTAAAGTTAGGAACCTAGATGCTGAATTTCTAGAGAATTTTTATATATATGTCTTATCCCTGTTGTAATTTACAGTTCTCCAGTACATATTTGGAATCCAGAGTTGCCTGGAATGTATTGGTTTTCTCAAACAAACAAAAAACTCCACAAGGGGATGGGCTTTCAATAAGCTTATATAAGATAATTTTCTTAAGAATATGGCGCATCAGGAGTGTGCATACATCTGAGAGAATTTAAAAAATAAAATTTGATATCTCCTTGCTGTCTTTTCTGTCCTTTCAAAAACTTTCCTTCATTTCTGTTTTGTGTTCAGATGTATACATCTCGTCTTAGTCAGCTGCTGCTTTCTGATGCTGTTTGGTCAGCACTGCTCTAGATTTCAGTCACAGAATATGCTTGTTGGAAGTGACAGGTGACAGAGTTAGTGCTCTGTGCCTTCTGTCCATCTGCTTTCCTGCATAGCCTCAGTGTGACCTTGGGGGTTGCTTTAAACTAGTGATGGGTGATGGATGTGCTGCTGACAGGCCAGGATCCTCAGTGTGCAGTGCTGTAATGGGGCTGATTTCTAGCTGTGTCTGTCTTCTGGAGGATCCAGTTCAGCAAGCCTGCAAGTCACCCACTTTCCCTGCTTCACTGAGTCCACCAGGTAGCTAGTTAAATTGCCTCTGAGATGCTTGATATTGTCAAAGTAGGCCAGCTGAGCCTGGAAGATCATTAACTATTGTCCTGCTATTCTTCCACTTCTTTCTCTCAGTGTTTGTGTCTCATGCCTCTCAGTTTCTGATCTGTTTCCTTCTAAAAATCCCATTTGCTTCCACGATAGTATTTTCTAGTATTAATTTTCCATTCTTAAATGTTGATTAACTATTGGCTTTTAATTTCTTTTTTAATCTGCAGGCAGCTGTGTTCCTATATTGTCATTTCAGTGACAAGCTGTTGCTAATAGTGAAAGCAAAGTATTGTCATTTTGCTGGTCTGCACATCTGTAAAGTGGCTTTTGGGTGTTCCTGCATGATATTTGAGCCCCTGTGTTTAGATACTGTACACCAGCAGTGGTCTGGGGAATTGAATCCCAAGTCTGCAGGAGCTGTTTACTTCTCAGTGAATTGTAGCCATGTTCAAAAACTCGCTTAGGTTCCAGCAGACTTGACTTTGTGGGATGCTGCTCTGAAAAAAGTAAGAGCAGTTGTGAGGCATTTAGGCGTATTTTCTGTTTCTTTCTGCCCTCTGTATGTCTAGTTTGGGACTTGAAGGTTTGGCAGGTGTTTTAGTAACTGATGCTGCTTTGAGAAGAAGAAAATCTAAAGCAGGGCCAACGGGACAAGTAATGTCAGCACCCTCAGGCTGAATATAAAGAAAGTTTGTTTTGAAAGGATCTTTAGTTTCCTTCTTATCATTGTTCCTGATAAGCCATGGTCATGCAAGGCAGCCAATATTCTCTGCATTGCTCAGTGAGTCAGTGCATATGCCTTTCACTTCTGCAGACATATTATTATCTTTAGACTTCAAGAAAAAATAAGTGTCATAGTCTGTGTAATAATTAAGCTTGTTTGTGTGGGAGATGAGTGAGCTTGTGTTTCTTTTCTAGATTTAAGTTGCCTTCATGAGCACTTTAAAATCTGTTTTCTCAAGTATTTAAACTCACACCGCTTCTTTATAAACTTAGATTGTTCTAGTCTGTAAATGACCTTCTGTTTTGCTTTACATTTGTCCTAGGAGTGAAAAACCAGCAGTGGTCAGAAGAGGCATCAATAGTGTTTCGGAATCTTGTAGAGAAGAAACCTTTTGTGGCACAGATACAGGCTGTTAATGACAGCACTAACTCTTGGGATCGAAAAATAGTGACTTTTCTTGTGGACACATCTCTTCCACATATTGATAGATGGATTCATGATTTTGTGTCTCAGAGTCTTGTGGAATTTTCAAAGGGTGATTAATCATCACTTCTGAAATGTAGCTGCTTAGCAATAAAATAAATAACAGGCTTTGAAGAGAAATATAACTATTACATGGCCTTGAAGACATAATGGGGATATAATTGCAAAATCTGTGTTTGTTTAACAAGTTTGGATTCTGTTGACTTCACCTGACTTTCTGAAAATTTTCAAGTTGTTTACCATTGTAATGCTAGAATATTTGAGTTAAATTATTTTAAAAGTTATTTATCAATAAAACAATGTTCAGTTTTGTTCTCGTGATCGTTCCCTAATTTTGGAGAGCTTTTTATCTCATAGCTATTACTCAGAGCCATTACAGGGTAGTCCTTCCTTTAACAAGTGTTTTTTATTTCTGAATTTATTGTCAGAAATGTGCATTATTGTTTCCCTTTTCCCTTTTCCTTAACTTGATAAGCTCTGAACAGTGCCTCGTTTGGAATACTGCATTTGTGGGGTGGAGCATTCATAGAAGGGTATGCACTTTGTGTACTTACTGCTCTGTTTGCTGTTCTTTAGCATTGATACCACTTTCCTGAATTCTCTGCTCCCCTCCTGACCCTACCCCCTGACCAGCTGCTAAATTCAAAGCATTCCTTTCCCTGTTTTTTGATAGCTTGTTTTCATGTATGCTTCTGAGAAACTTCAGAGGACTTCTGCTCCCTGGAGACAGGAGAAAGCACTGTCCTATAAACATGCAGATGGGTGCTTAAAGTCCTCTGAACACAGTATTTTCAGCCTACTTTAGAACCTACTTTATTTTTGGTCTTAGAAATATTTAGAGGAGGTGTAGACATGATTATATTTCATAGTCTGCTGTCTCAATTTAAATTTGCTTGCCATAGTCCCTCTAGATTGTTAAAGAATATTAAAGCTTTACACAAATGCCAGCAACAGGATTTTTTTCTGCTGTACACAGCTCTGTAGTTTTTCTGGTAGTACTTAAGCCAAGCTAAGAAATTCTGCTATAGTGCTGTTTGCAGGAGTACAGGAGACTGGACAGAAAGGGAAACAAGACTGAAAGTGCCATGCGTGTGTAACAGTAGCATGGGGGAGAGACAATGCATACAAATACTCTGAGCAAACAAGCTGTTTCAGCATGTAGGACTTATATTTGCAGTCTCTTAGTCTAATTCTGGTGGTGGTCTGGAGAAGGTCTGGGCTAAGCTGCTCTTGGAAGTCTGGTGCTTGCCTCTCTGCCTGGATGCCCACTGGGTATAGCAGGGCTGTTACGATTAGAGTGGGCAGTCATAAACCAACAAACTGCTACTCTAATGCAAATTACTACTTAACATGGTCTTCTCCATATTTAAGTGTGCTGAGGCTGAGATTCCTAAGTGTACTTGAGAGAGAGGCGGTATTAACAATGAAGATAGTAATTAGTTTTCCATATTAATCAACTTCTTCAGTTGCCATGGCAGAGAAGTTGACGAATGCAAGTGAAGGAAGCCATGTAGTGATGAACTACTGTAAGATAAACTTCAATGCAAAGTTTCCCTCTGTGTAGGATGGGTTCTGAATCTGAACATTTGAATGATGTAGGACAGTAGAATGACAAGCACTTCCCTGAGCTCCTGAAGAGAGATTTCCTATGTGTCTAAGACCATATCTCACCTTCATAATTGCACAGGCTGATGGCTACAAGCCATTTTCATGGCAAAAGATTTTGCTTGAACTGTTTTAAAGTTTCATGAGAAATACCTGGGCAATATTTGCATCCTTTAAGACTTGAGGGCACTACTCTTTACCAGAAGTTTATTTGCACCTCTGTACTGATGAGGCAGAGTTTGTGACTCTTCACTTGTAGTACTAGAGGAACGACTGGCAGATGTTCAAGAGACGTAAGATGGTTTCCAAGCTTGTCTGCCCATTCTGAAATATGCCTCACCCTCTCCTTGGTTGTTGGTGGCTAAAAAGCCCAGGTCAGAAGCAAGGACACATTCCTACAGTCCCACACATTTGCACAACTCAGTGCGGGAGTTCACAGAGGCTGCTTTGTGTGTTGGTAAAACAGACTGCAGTCTAACTGATCAGCAAACCCATGAGCACCGCTGTTCACATGGGTTTTTTGAGTTGTTTTGTGTGTTGCAGGGTGATTGTGAATGGTGTGAACGGTTTGCAGGTGTGAATGGTTTTCCTGCTTTCATGAATGCATGGCTCTTCACTAGGGCTGTGTCCACAGCCCGTGTCTCAATCAGGCAGGTGGTGGAGGTTCTTTCCATTCCCACAGCTATTAGAAGGGCCTCCACTAGAACCTTGCATGCAGTTTTGTCCTTCAGGAAAGACATTGATTAATCACAGAGAATCCAGATGAAAGCAACAACAATGTCTAGAAAGTCTGGTTTAAAGAGTAGGGTTTGCAGTTGGTCTGGATGGAAGAAAGCTAGGGAGGGGAAGACGTTCAGAAGTTTCCACTGGTAACTATTTTTATATGTAGATCAAATAAAGCATATAAAAGCTTTAGTTGCAGGAAGAAACACACAGGAAGGGCACAGCCAGGGAATTCACTAGAACTCCAGTTCCGCTATAAATGCCAAAACCATGTAGGATGTATCTGCAGAAGCCCAGCTGATCGTCCCTTGGAATGTGGATTTGGAATGTGTAATTCTTGGGGCCCCACTCAGGATAACTTTGCAACCAGGAAAAGGGAATGCAGCTTTGTTAAACATGTTTTGCGGATCATTAATTTTATAAAATGGAAAATGGTCATTGATTACCTAAAGAAAACAGATGATGCTGTAGTAACAAAAATAAACAAAGCAGGTCTCTTACTTATCCCAAGTCCATGATCAATAAGCACTTGCAAAACTCCTCTTTTCTGTTTATTCCACTTCAGCTTATTTTATTAAGTTGACAAAGTTTAAGTTTACCTGTTTTCATCTCCCAGTGTGTTCACTCCAGGTCATTTTGACAAACTTCTGTTTCGTCAGAGAAAAGTGAGAACTCTCTTTGCCATCTCAAAATTAATTCCTTTCTCTAGGGTTCCCAATCCTGCACTCCTCTTTCCCCATTTGGGAAGACATTTGTTGCAAATATCTTTATCTCATCTCTGTGTTTTTACGACTCATCCTTTGTTGTCACAGTTGTGCATCAGGCAAACCTTTGAGAGCCTGGATTCTCATGTGCTATGTTAGACAAAAAAAAGTGAGGAAAAACCATGCAACGCACAAAACATTAGTTTAAATCTTCATAAAGCCTGAAAGCTCCCTTTTGTGTTCTTTTATTATTTGCTGATGTTTTCAGGTTGGACTGGAATCCTTAAACAGGAGAATTGCACTGCTCTGTGAAGTTAGAGCTCGGCTAAGGCAAGAGGAGCTCATGACCTGAGTGGATGTGCTTCAAGCATGCCAAGCCACTTCCCTGACAGCCATTGTGTAGCCAGGGTTGGTGAAACTTGGTGTCTTGTGAAAAGTGCTGCACTGAAAATTACCTGCAGCATTCCTTACGACAGTGTGGCATGTCAAATCACCAAGAAAGAACTACCACTGATGCACTGAAAATGAATGTGCTGAGAAGCTGGGTCCATGTCTTGCCTCATGGGGACAGGCTGAGTGCATTCCAAGGGGACCAACACACCTTGGATAAGGTTCTGGTGGCCACAAAGCTACATCTGGCAGCAGCCAGATGGGATTTTACAAAATTGATCAAATGTATCTCTTGAGTGCAAAACCAATGTGGGCTTATAGAGAATCTCAGTGGTGCCAGTGGATCGCTTCCTGAGCTTCTCCTGGCTTTCACACCCTGGAGAAAGGCATTTGGTAAATGTGCGGCATAGAAACTGGCATCCAGGTTTGTCTGATCTTATACCTGTCAGGCTTCTTCAGCCTGAGCAAACAGACGCGTGGGTGAATTGGGTTCTAAGCGCCCTCTTCTCTCCTGCCAGCAGCTGGGATGATGCCAGTGACCTGGGCCATAATCCTGCTCACCTCAACGAGATATGCACTGAGTCCAGTGCTTGGCACAGCCCTATTTGCATCCTTCATTTGTCCTAACTGGGAGCGGTATTTTTGGAGGTAACTGCAGACCTTCCTTCAAATGCCATGGGACATGGAATTTCAGTGTCAGGCAGGCCACACAAAAAAAAAAAAAAAGACCAAAGTACTATCTCATTGGCAACCGGGGGCATTTTCAGATGAAGGTCATCACTAGGTCTGGGAAGTATGAGGCTGGAGAAGCATTCACATGGACTGGCCACGTCTGGTAAACTGGACCCTCTCCACTCTTGGCTTGTGGCTGCTGGTGGAGACAGGACAGCAGAGCTAAGGAGGAGCTTGGGGCTGACTCTTTGTGGGAGATTTGATAAAAAATCATTAAAGGACAAATCCATGGGGCTTTAAAGCGACTCAAAGGTGAGACAGGGGAAAGGAGATTTGGCAGCAATATTAAAACTTGATACCACAAGACTGGAAGGCGGCTCTCCTGGGCTGAATACAGACTTGGAGCAGCTCTAGTGGCTGTCACTGGATGTATGGAGCAAACTGAGAAGGAGTAAAGTAAGGCACGGGATTAGGAGGTGCATTGATACGGATTGCAGCTGTGGGGAAGGAGCTTTTACAAAGTGCCCGTGACTGCAGCTACAGGTCCCCAGCAGTGCTGGTAGTGGGGCCATCCGCCACAGGCCGGGGTGGCCATGACTTGGTTGAGCCTCGAGGCCTCCCTGTTCCCCTTGTCCCAGAGCTGCACCGCTCCTCCTGCTCCTTTCCCAGCCGCAGTCTCAGGGTGCTTTACAGTGTCCTGAATCCCCAAGAAGATTTGTGTACATCTTGTGAGGTTTCCCAAAAAGGCAGTTCGCCGAGTATCTGGCTCGGCACTCTGAAGGACATTGCCACGGGACAAAAGGCAAGTTCCAGTGGGTCTGAATCGCTAAAAAGCAGGAAAGACGCTTTGGAAACGAGTGCTGCCGTTGCTGCCGCCCTCCGCAGCGCCCCGCAGCTGCCCTGGGGATGGACGGAGCCCTCTTGCCATCCCGAATGCGGGCGGAGGGCAAGGACGGACCAAAGCGCGGCCGGGGCGGGGGCCGAGCCGGGCGCAGCTGTTCTGGGCCGGGAGGGGCAGCGGGGCCGGGCCCTGCTGAGTGACGGCCGGGCCGGGGCCGCGGCCGC
>JAODKT010001744.1:40837169-40875916 GCA_027576195.1 Cossypha heuglini
CGGCGCGGGGCACGGTGCGGTAAGCGGGCGAGGGGCGGCGGGCCGGTCGGGGCAGAACATTGGGCCGGTACCGGGCGGCCCGGCCCGACAGAAACAGCGTCCGGCGCTGCGGTCCGGGCAGCGCGCAGGAAGGGGGAGCGGCTGCTGGGGTGCTAGGTCAGCCTCCCCGCCTGCCTGCATCCCTGCCTGCCTGCCAGGAGCCGTGCCCGGAGCTGCGAGCGCTGCGCCGGGATGCGCGGAGCCGGCGGCGGGCGCTGCGGCAGCCGGGGATCCCCGGGCCCGCGGTGCCGAGGTGTCCCCCGGGGGCAGGCTGGGGCCCGCGGCGGAGGCGCTGGGATGGACGGACGGACGGACGGACGGACGGATGGATGGCAGCCAGCGGCTCACACGCGTGTCCGAGGCGAATCCGGGCGGGGATCGACAGTGCTGGCGCCGTGAGAGAGAGCTCTGCACGGCACTGAGCAGGTTGCACAGGGCACCCACCGAGAGTTCTTTTTCACTGCTTTTTCTTGCGTTTGTAATCCACGGAGCTCTTCTAGGGGATGGTTTTCCAGATCGCTGCTTTTGTAAGGGACAAGGAAATTAGCAGGGGGAAAGGTTCATTGAGGCCGTGTGTTGTATCTGTCTTGGCTCTACTTTCTCCAGCTTGAAAGAGTCACCGCCTTGAAAGGCACTGCCTATCCCAAAGAAAACCTTTCTTCACTCAGCTGGACACAGCTTCTGCCCCCACTCCTGTGCTCATGTACTGCCCTCTGCTTTTTAAATGGTCATGGATGGTTTCTTGGGCAGAATCCATTGCCCTCCACCTCCCTTCAGAACCAGCTGCTCTACCCTTATGTGGAGGCCCTTTCTACTTGCTTTACATCTTTCCTTGGGTGTTGGGGCCTTGAGCCACAAGGGTGCTCAGCCGTGTACAGAAATTTTAAGTATTTCTAATTTTTTTTTAATGCCTTTCTTATGTGTGACCTCTTAGATCATGCAGGAGTGAAGAGTGACTTCCTCATTTCTCACCAAAGAGACAAGATTTGTGCTGAGAGGTGGCACCTTTTCACAGACTATCTGACAGAGCAAATACTAGATTAGTTTTTTGGGCAGGCAACCCCTACTTCAGGTTATAGTAGTGAGCTCTTCTGCCCTCTTGAGAGGAGGAGCTGGGCAACAACATTAAAGCCAAACACCATCTTGCTTGCACTGCAGTCCCCAGAGCCAAAAGCCTTTTGCAGTGCAGTAGAAGTGTCTGCACCGCTCTTGACAGCGTCTGTACCTGATGCCCTGATGCACACACAACTGGGAATTCCAACAAGAACACTACATCAGAGGCTCACTGCTTCTCATTTCAAAGTCTGTCTTCCCCCTATCAGGGCTCTTCCGCCACCCCTCCTTCAGCATTGCATTGTTTTTCAGCCTGACTCATCTTGTTCTTCTCCACACACTTCTCAGCTGTGAAGGTCTGCTGCCTTTTCTCCAGATACTGTGGTTTTGCATGATACTGGAAATATGTTGCTTGTCCCCCACCCCTTGTAGTGTATTTGGGAAAGCCAGACAGGTATGGCAACAGTCTGGTCTATCTCGTTACTGATTTTCTTTGTGCAAGTTTTACTTTCATTCACCCAAAAGAACATTTGATTTATCTTTACAAAAGATCCTGAATTACCCTTTTGTAAGAAGCACCAGTCCCCCTATTGCCAGATGTGTAGCTCCTATTCCCCAGAGCAATGTGCTACTAAATGCAGTGCTTGCTGATGTATTTTTATAGTTTTCTGTGTGCTGCTTCACTGTTTTTCAGGTGTGTGGAGTTTTTGTGAAAGCACAGCTAGGGGAAAGGAAGGATCTACCTTCTGATTTATTTTTTTTTCTATAGCTGACAGTCATTTGCACATTATGAGCTAGGAAGACTGTCTTCACTTCTCTATTCAGGCAAAGACCTGTTTTCACTTGGTAAAATTACCAGGATCTTGGAAGAAATAGGACATAAAGTTGTGTTCCATGACTCCATGGTGCCAAATTCCCCCATGTTCTTGGGCACAGGGATGCAACACAATGGGAGGCTCAGTGGTTCTCTAGCCCATCCCAGCTCACAGCAGACCTCTCCTCACGTAGGGAGGCTCTGGCTTCATATGGCCTGTGTCTGCAAATCCCAAAAGAGGGAGATCCCCCCTCCCTGAAGCCTTGCCTTAGAGCTGCATCACCCTCCTGGTTCATAGTGAATGAGATAAACATGTAGCAGAGGCTGTCCTGTGTCAGACCTAAGTCTCTACATCCAGGATACTCTGGCTGGCAGCAGCCTGGGGAGAAGCTTGGAAGCAAGGTTGCAGTGATGCTTCCCCAGAGGTCGCCCCTCTTCAGGCACTGTGCAGTTCAGAAGCTCTCCCAGCTGGAGCTGGTTTCTTTGTGTCTGCAGACTTGTGTGACTGTGTGAGGGTCTCACCTCTGTTAAGTCCCTCACTCAGGTTTGGTGCACACTGTGCACTGCATACTCACTATTGCTGGAATAGTGCTCATTTTGCTTCAGTGTTAATTAAGCATCAACCAGTCTGGGGCTTATTACCTGCACCTTGTCGGGGGGTTGCATTTCACTGCTCTTCCCTGTGCTTCAGCCACACAGGCAGTAGGGTAGGATTGGGATGTGCAGACATTCATGTGTTACTAACAGCTTGCTTGGCTTCTGGCAGTCTGGCAGGGCTCCTTTATGGGACATGGGCATTGCCTGTCTCAGGGTCTGAGGCACTGCTCAGTGCAGGACAGGAGTCTTTCTGCTCTTATGTTCACAATGCACCCATTGGGCTCCCTGCAAAACCAGAGTGTGCCACAGAAACAGGAGTGTCCATCTGAGGAATAAGAGATACTCAGGCAAGAAACCCGGGAGCACTTTCCAGAGGAGATTGTGCTGGCTGTGAAGCTTCCAAGTGGAAGGGCTCAAGTTACAGAGGTGGAACTGAGTGCAGAGTGTCTCTAATGACTCAAGTGTGCCCACATGCTTTTCACAGGGATTAGTAATTAAGCAACTGAGTGCATGCCAGGTGCATGAGAGAACCTCACCCAAATAGGAGAACACATAACTCTGTTTACAAGTGTGTGTTTAAAAATATGTAAAGTGGGAGAGATACAGCTGGGATGCTTTGTGTTTGGGCAGATCTTGGCCTGGTCACCAAACATCCAGGCTAATTGCTGATGAGAAAGACCAGTATACTGGTGAGAGGCAGTATTGAGTTGTGTGGCTTGCAGGCTGCAGGAGATTGACAAGAGGAGAGCCAGGAGACAGAGGCAGTTCCTGGATTAGGGTTAGGAGTTGGGTGAGCTGAGAAGACTGAGGAGAATGCAAGCAGTGTGAGACTTTCCTCAGCACTAGTGGATAAAGGGAGAGGTCACTTAGCTTGAGCACAAGGAGCCTTCCCTAGTGCATGACCTCAGACAACAAGCTGTTTGCTGTGGAGCTGTCAAGTGCCAGGATGGGAATGTCAGCTCTGATATGAGGACATCCATGGGAATGAAGCTGCATCATCAGTAAGTCTTGCCTATGGGCTGTTGAACTTCAGTACTGCAGGGGTTTAGGCGGCGACGATAGCTCCCGATACTGTTACCTGTTCTGCCTGGCTGGTATGCCACTTTGAGAGTCAGAAGTCTTGTGCTTTGATAGACCCAAAATGCCTTCTTCCAGATATTTCCTTTCAAGTATGAATTTCAGTATGTCTTAGATTAAGAGCTGCTAGTCAGGATAAAACCTAGATCTTCCTTGGAAATCTAGAGTTTCCTGAAGGGACAGCAGATTGGATTTCCTTAAGCATGAGCCTCTTGCAGTGAGGCTAAGAGTCTTTCCTGTTGATGGCTGACTTGCCTGGAGCAATGAGGGTGTGTGGTGTGCTCTGCTTTATAGATCTGACATAGCAGAGTGTCTCACCATTGAGACCATCCCCTGTCTCCTCTCTGTCCACGCTCCTCATCCAGGACATGAATTTGTGTTTTTTCCTTCTCAAAACATCATTTCCCTTTAGGCAGCATGTGACTGACTGCAGATTGGGTCCCTCTGCATCCTTCCCCTCTCCAGGCTGAGTAAGTCAAATTGCCTTTATTTTTTCAGCTTGGACAGACCTGTCTTCTACTAGAGGACATGAAATTGCATGCAGCATTCAGCTGCAAGCTCAGTGGTGCTAAGCAGAGGGTCCCCTTCTGGTCTCCCATGTGGGTCTCCTGGCTGGACACTTTCTAATGCAGCTTGGACTTCAAAGCCAGAGCAGAGTCTACCAAAAGCCTTTTGTAGCTTTAACAAGTTTTCAATATCTTGTGCATTCAAGGTGGTGGTGCAGAGCACAGGCGGGACAACAGTGCTTGATGCTGCAGCCTGGGTGTGTGTTTATGGCTTGTGAAAATGATGCTTTCCTCTCTGACTGAGAAAATGAGATCTGCTTGAAAAGGGACCTACAGAAATGTGCAGGAGGCCATTGCCTCAAGGGACTGGCCTCAGGCATGTATCTTCCTTTCATTTTTAGGAGAACAATGTTCATTTGAAGTGGAGCGAACTTTTGAATGTCTGTACCTCAGGTGCAGGGCTTGAAGTCACTTGCAAAGGCACTGCTGGGCTCGGGTTGTCTGTGAGAGAAGGGACTGTGGGGCTGAGGGGTGATATTTGTACCTGTGTGCTGGGCAGAGACACACCTGTACCAGCACACCTGCACTGACTTCTCTGCTGGGCGGGGTAAAGCGTGATTGCAAGCACCCAGCAGTGAAGACTTCTGTTGTGTGTGGCTGTGTGATGACACTGGGCATGGATACAACCTCTCCTCTGCTCTGATTTCCTACTGGATTTTGCGCAGCTCACATGGATTCACATTTTTAGATGTGGTCTCAGTAGGAGCTGATGTGCATCTTTCCCTTTGCTGCTGCTGGATCTGCCCATGATTTGTTGGTCAGTTCTTCAAACTGCAGGAAGCTGGTTATGTTTGGTTGCCCAGTGACTCGAAAAGCAGGATTGACCATGGAGTCACCAGCACCCAATTATGCTGGGATGCAAGCTCAGGGTTTGAAAAGTGTCCCAGAAGGGGAGAATCAGCAGAGACTCACTTTTTGGTGGATTGATCTCCTTCATGTCTACATCCCCACCATGCCTGCTCCAGCACCACGTGTGTAACAGCTACCCCTTCACCTAGTGCTTCTGGTACCCCCTGCCTTGCCTGAGACCACCATGCAGGTGCCCCAGCTCTCCTTCATTTCCTGACTGCCAGCCAAAGGAGATCTCTAGGCTGACAGACCCTTTGCACACATGTGCAACTTTCACGTTTGTCAGAGGACTGACCACATAAGAAGACAGTTTTCACTTAGAAACAAGCTGGAGGTGATTTGTTCTCTCATCAGCACAGCACTCATCTTGGATCTGCACCTAGCTGACTTATTGAGATTTAAGTGTATGCACAGAAAGTACCTATCTTCTCTTGAATTTATAGGAAATGGTCACTTGAGGTATGTATAGCTCCTCCATAACAAAATCCCCAAACCCTGGCATTTATCTTTTAAGTTATGCTGCAAGTCAAGAAGAGAAAAAAAAAAAGGTGATTGTAACAACTATAGAGGGGATGTTTGATACTGGTTTGTTATTTTTATACTGCAAAAATAATAGCTCTGAACTTTGACTCAGGTTTATACTTAAGCTGTAAAAAAAAATTATTAATCAAAACCCTGTGTGAGTCAAACAGGAACAACTTTCAAGCCAATCCTCATGATATGAATTCCTGCCTTCACTGCTCCTTAAATACACTTTCATCCTGAAAGGACTTCATCCTTTAAACCTGGCAATTGTTTAAAGAGTCATCAAGAGCTATGCTGGCCACACTTGGCTACCTCCTCATCCCAAAATCCAAGCCCCATGGTCTGCTTTCACATTTCAGTGCACAGAAAAGGTTTTGTGGTAGATTCGAGGGTTGTCTGGGCAAGGGGGTTAATTTTTTCAGGTCTGGCACTCATTATGTGTCAGAGTACACAGAATTCCTGTCCTCTGCCTTTGGTGGTTGTTGGTGGTGGTGATCAGGGATGACCTAAACCCTCCCACGTGCTGAGCCCTGGGCATGCTGCAGCCTGTGCAGACCCCGGAGTCAGGGCTGGCTTGGACTGATAACACAATTCATCCCTGGAAAGCCTTGCACCTTGCTGAGGTTAGTTGCTCTTTCTCCCTGCATTTTGCAGGAAAGTAAGTGCTTTCTGTGCTGTCCTGGGGTTGGCATGCTGGTGCACGAGGGAGGTTGTGCAGGGAGGCTCTGGGCTGCCTGGCACAGCGTGTGCTAGATGTGCCACACAGCACCTGTGGCTTTCGCTGTGACATTTTTGTCTTTTCTTGAAATTTGTCCTGCTGCTGTTCCTGTCATGTTAGCCAATTACTCCTCACTGTTCCTTTTCCTGGGGCTGTTGGATCACGGGGGGATAATCCAGCAGATCCCTTGACTCAGCAGTATGGGTGCTGCTCCACAGCCTCCCCGAGCAGGCTGCTGTAGCCTAAGCCCATTCCTGCCTGCTCCTGCCCTCCTGCTCAGCCTGAGGAGCACAGCCATGTACAGACCCTGCCCTTGGCTGGGGTGTCACACGGCAGGCCCACGTGGGCCACTTTCCCGGATGGGTTTCCACTGCTTCCCTGAGCAGACGTCAGTGCTGCTCTCAGGTTTCTGTGGCACCCCAAAAAGGTCACGGTGCTGCAGGGGCCTGTACCAGTGCAAAGCACTGTGAAGGAGTTATTTCCAGTGTCGTACAAGATGCTTTTCGTTTTCACTTATTTTCATTCATTTGCTCAGCATTTTTGAACCCTTCAGAAAGAAGCTGTTCTATCCCCCTCACGATCAGAAATGTTGTTGTATTTTCCCATATTCATGGTGAGAATAGTCTTCCCTGTTGACCTTTTATTATTTCCCATCCAATTAAATTTTTCTCCTTTAGCAGTTTTAATGATTGTTGTGCATTCCAACCTGTGTGCTCTTCAGACTTCAGTGCGTGTGCTTGGGATGTCTTCCTGTGTCTGACAAGTACTTTGAACAAAGATACCTAATATCTTGCTATCTTTATGAATTTCAATGTTTTGAGGACTTAGTTGCAACAGTGTCAGTTCTGCACAGTATCTGTATGCTGCAGTTATATTCTTTTGTGATGCTTCCTTAATTGATTGAATGAGAAGTGATAGCATTAATGAAAGAGTGAGAACTCAAGTTGTGCTGAAGGGTCTTCTTGTTTAGTTTGAGCTCAGGTGAAGGTAGGACCTGTGTTAAACCATGCTTGTACTGTGGCACAAGTCAGGGAGAACTGTTTGTGGTGGTGGGTGTTTCAGTACTCTATAAACAAAAATAATTACACTTAGGAAGAATTTACCTGCTTTGGTATCTTTGGCAGCTCAAAGCCCTCTTGCTGTTTCCAGCAGATGGGCTGGTTTGTCTTTTCTCCCAGCACTCATTAGGAAGATA
This sequence comes from Cossypha heuglini, assembly GCA_027576195.1. Taxonomy (NCBI): domain Eukaryota; kingdom Metazoa; phylum Chordata; class Aves; order Passeriformes; family Muscicapidae; genus Cossypha; species Cossypha heuglini. The sequence goes on from JAODKT010001744.1 coordinate 40,844,603, forward strand.
AGGTAGAAGAGGCCTGGGATGGGGAGATAAGGGAGCGCCAGTGAACACACTGGTCCCGGAGGCTGTGCTGGAGAACACTATGCTGAAGGCTTGGTTCTGCAGGCAGGGGAGCAGTACAGAATGTCCTGCTGCCACGGGCAAGGCTGGCTCTCCTGACGAGCAGTCCTCTTGGTGTGCTCTCAGCAGGAGATGTGCGAGGTGCCAGCGCTGCCCGGCTGCACCAGCAAGTCTGGGAAGGCACTGTGCCCCCCGACACCTCTCTTTGGGGTATGGAGCAAACCTAATTCTCCCCATGGGATTTCAGCTGCGTTTCAGCAGGCTCTGCACCTGTCTCCAACCCTCAGGGCCTTTGCTATATGCAGGCCTGGCCTCATATCTCTGCAAGATGCTTTGAAACCCGAAGCGTTTTCCAGCAGCGTTGTCTGTGTGCGCTGACATTGCACTGGCATCCCGTGTCTGTCCTGCCTTTTGCCTGCCGGTGCTGACATCTCTGTCCTTCTGCAGGGACCCAACAAGGTCACCCTGGGGGCTGCACTCTGGCCCCAGACAGGCCCCTGCTTGCAGCATTGCCTGCGTTCCTGGGAAGGGTCTGTGGCTGCCTCTGGGAATAGCTGTCCTCGTGTAGCCAAGACAGATACTGCCACGGGTGTGGCAGGTGTGGGTATTTTAAGCCATTATAGGGAATTTAGTGGCCTGGGGTGGGTTATTCTCTGCCTTCCTGCTTGCTCCTAGCTCCAGCTCCTTCCACAGCAGAATGGTCAAAACTACATATGGCAGATGAAATCCAGGCTAGCTGTGGCTCATGCACTGCAATCTAAGGCTGCAGTAGCACAGCACATATCCAGATCCGAGTCCAGGCTGCTTTTCTAGGATCTCCCACACCAGTGCTCATGGGTAACTGCAGTAAGGGCTCTGCCCTCCTCTCTGCCTGCAGGGAGGGCATGTTGCAGGGGCTGAGCTGCTGGACATGGCTCGTAGGCTGGCTGATGTGTGGCTCTGCCTGCCACCTCGCAGCACAGGGAGCCCTGCACTGGGGGCTGCAGGGTGCTGGTGGAGCACAGGAGTGTGGGGCTCCTTCCACCTCGCTCAGCCAGACCCGCTGAGCCCATCGCTCTTGCTGCCTCGGCCTCTTGGCTGCCCTTGCCTCCAGTGCCCACAGGCTGATGGCTGCTGCTTGGAGCAAACCAGCCCAATGAAAAGCTGGTTTTCACCCTCTCAGTTCCCAGCTGAGGGAGCTTCAGGGGCTGTTTCTCCCATCATGAAGGCACCATCTCTGCACGCTTCACCTCCAGAGTGTCGAGTGGCAGGAATGTGAGAAATGCAGGAATTGCCATCACACTAGTGGGAAACCAAACATCTGACAAGATGACAGCTTCTAAATTTAAGGGCTTGCTGTTGAGAAAGCATGTGTGTGTTACTGTGCCCTTTGTGACCAAGCTAAAGATCATTTTCCTATCTGGAAGAGCAGCTGTGTTGTAACTTGTACAAAGAAACTTCTCCACAAATGAAGAGTGATCATAAAAGCATAATCTGTCCTGAGGGGACAAGCAAAGCTGGAGAGATGTGATTCAGGGTAGAGCTCTGATGTTCCACAGGAGCTGAAAAGAGTCCATTTATAGAAACTCAAAAAATTTTTCGCTCCCTAAAAAATACACAGGCCTTGCTGTTATTTTTAATGTAAATGTCACTCAAAAGAATACCAAAACTTTAAGAAAAGTCACTTTAAATTATCTAGGACTCAGTATTCTCCATAAAAATAGAGCCAAAAAAAAGTACAGACAGTGCTTTGGAGCAGAAGGACACTGTCAGCAAAAGAGCAGAGCTGGATACACTTTATGTGGTGTGCTGAGTGTACTTCTAACCCACCTGCATATTTTAAACACATTGACCCTTGTCTCTGCAGTCTTTTTACTTGCACAGGTCTAGTTACATGCATGTGATTGTGTATGGCTCATTATATTAGGAGACATGAACCAAACCTCAGGGTCAGCAGCGATTACCCAGACAGACCATTCACTTCTTGAAGGATTGGTTCAGAACGTGCAGTAGCACACAGGTCAGCTGCTTAGCTGGCAGCAGTGCAAACATGTGCTGTCTCAGGAAAGGTGGGTCACTCAATAGCACATTTAACTGGCAGCCTCCTGAACCTGAGTGGATAATACTTCCTGATCTCCTTGTGGCTTTAAAACACGGGAAGAAGTGCCATGCACTGGAGCCTCGTGGAGGTTTTCAGGACTCAGAGGTACTCAGTGGTGCTACAAATCTGCTTTCCCATCTGGTATCAATGTTATCTGGAGTGTCCTGTGCAGGGCGGTGTTATTGGGGGCTTGTGAGGACATGAGAGCTGCATACGCTATGACATCTGGTTTATTGTCCTTCGAAGAAATAAATGCCTAGGACGCTTCATTAACATCTAGCACTGCTTGCAGAAAGACATCCCTGGCCAGGGTCCTGTACAAAGAGCTTCCTCTGTCCTGCCCCATAAATCTGTGATGGGGCAATGTGCTGCCGGAGCTGCGCCGCTCTCATGTCCCTGGGTGATTATGTGTGTGCACGATATGAATGGGGCCCTGAGCAATCTTTTGAAATCAGCCATGCCTTCAGCATAAATCTGTGACCCTGGGCTGTTCAGTGTTCCCCAGCCAGGCAGGCTGCAGCATCATGCCTCATGTGTTCAGTGCTAACGCTTCTTGTTTTCATGTCAGGTTCTGTTACAGCATAAAAGTGAGATCCACGAGACTCCTCTAAGATGTCTTACAGAAAGGAGCTAGAAAAATACCGAGACCTAGATGAAGATCAAATCCTTGGAGCTCTGACAGAAGAGGAGCTCAGGAAGTTAGAGAATGAGCTGGAAGAGCTGGATCCTGACGTAAGTAATTTTTAATTGAGATGCTAGGTAGTGAATCTTGGTAGTTGTGGGGGAGTGGGCTGCATTAGTAATCTGTATTTCAGTGGGATCCTTTGCAGAGCATGTACTTGGTGAGAGAGTGGAAGAGACTGGCTGCAGATACACAGAAGAATTTTTTACCACTGGAAGCACAGTCTACATGTGTGTCTTTGTTTCTGTTTTCCTGCCCTTTTCCTGATGTGATATGCAACTGTGGCTTGCAGCAGCAATATGAGCCAGTGCTGGTGCAGGGCAGTAATCCTGTGGAAAGTGGATCTCTGTTTCTGATCATGTCACCTTGGAGGGAATGTTTTGCGGGTTGCTTGGTTTAAAGGTTTTCTGGGGTTTTTTTGATGTTTTGGGTTTGGGTTTTTTGTAACAAACTTCAAATGCCCTGTATTTTCCTTCATTTAGGCAGAAATCCAAATCCCAGAGTTTTGCAAAGTGGGACAGTCTATTTTTAGCAACCTCCTAGCATCAACAGGAGTTGCATATACGCAAACATGGGGTCTGCTGGTGTCAAGCTGGTGAAAGGCTTTTGGAGGCAGCACTGTCCTGTTGCAGGGGATGTGCAGAGCCAACTGGCAGGCCTCTGGCTTATGGCAATGTTACTCGAGGAGCTTGGGCACTGCCAAGTGAGAAATTGTTCCTGCAACATGCAGTTAGTGTTTCTGAAGTAAATGATGGGTGGTGTTGATTGCATCATCAGTATTTTTAATTGCAATGCTCTCTAAAATATTTGAGAGCTGGCAGGCTAGCTCCCAGGATTAAGCGTTATGGGCTGATGGGCTGGTTACAGCTACCTCAGAAGACACAGACAGACAGCATTCTGTGAAAAATGAAGAAAGGTAAAATAATTACGGACATCTGTCAGTGCAGGTGTAGTCAGCTTGAAGATTGCATAGTTGCCTCTCACAGTATAGAGCCTGTGGAAGCAAGCTGTCTCCTATGCCTCCCTGCCTGTACAATTCACACACTCCTCTGTTGCCCTCCAAGGTTGCCTGGATCTAACTGCTTCCTATTACTAATTTTTCTTCCCAGGTTTTCACTGATACAGATATAAATTATAATGAACTTTTGTCAGGCGGGCATGGAAAAGTCAGTGTGTTGTTCAGCATCACCTTGGAGGTCTTAAAAAGTAAATGTTGACTTCTATCCAGTAAAGCTTTAAAGAACATGCTTAGTGTCAAATCTGGGAATAGTCTTACTGCATTAATGCTGTTCTATATTTAAATATAAGCAGGTGTTTACGTGCCATTTGTGTCAAGCACGAACCAACTTCCCGTGGTGGCTTATGTGACTGAATAACAAGGAGGCAGCATGAAAAAAGGCTGAGGTTCACAGGGGTTTTGCTTTGCAGCCAAGTGATCTTCTCTGTGAGATCCTCTGTAGTTTTGTGGTGAATCATGAAAGGCAGAAGACACCACCACAACTCCCTGATCTGCTCTGGGAAAGATCATGAGATTTAACTGAAGTGATTCTTGGGACACATGGGGCACTGTGGGCACTTGGACAGACTCCTATAGTGGGGAGTGGTTGGCTGAGAGCCTCCAGAAAGAAAGGGCTGGAGCTGATGTTGCAGAGAAACATCTACTGGGCAGCATTCGAAACTGAAGGGGGAAAGGAGCATCACGTGTCTTGGATGATGTGGGAGTCAGTGGGGCTGGATGAAGCTAACCTTTGACACAAGGAGAAGCAAACGTGGGAGAAGAGCAGTGCAATGAGGGAAGTGCAGAGGGGAGAGTGTTTGATGGATGGGGGTTGTGGCCTGCAGAGATAACCTGTGTTTCTCATCTCCATGTCTAGAATGCACTGCTGCCAGCAGGGCTCAGGCAGCGGGATCAGACGCAAAAACCACCAACTGGCCCCTTCAAAAGGGAGGAGCTCATGGCCCACCTAGAAAAGCAGGCGAAGGACATTAAAGACAGAGAAGACTTGGTTCCTTTCACGGGCGAAAAGAGAGGTATGGTCATCCTTTGCACCATGCTGGGTGCATCACAGAGAAGGCACAGTGGGTGCACAGCAGCAGAAAGGCTGTGTCTGATAAAACAACCCTTCTTTTCTGACACCACTGGAGTGGTGAATCTACTCTCTCTGCTGTCTAGCCCCAGCTAGACACGAGGTTCCTGTGCTTGCCGATTTGGGCACCACCTGATATGTTGTTGAATGCTGGACAAAGTTGTACCACTGTGCAGCCTTTACCCATCCCCATGCTGCTGTATCTGTATCAGGTTCTGGAAAGAAATAATCTTCTCTCCTCTCTTGTCCCTTCTTGCCCTGTTCTCCTGTGAGCTCCTCATGTTAAGCTGCATGTTTCACCATTGCCTTTCACACTCCATCCTGACACTGTGAGTTTCTCGCCATAGAGAGATGTGATCATCACAGCTGTGGTGATGCCCAGCATTTCCACCTAGTTTTCATCATCTCTTGACAACCCCAGACTTATTTCCCAATCTCTTGCAGGTTGCTTGTTTGTGTCCTCCTGCTCCATACCCTATAGCAGCTGCTGCACTGCATGTCCTGGAGGCCTGTGAGCAGGGGTTTTCTTCTGCCTCTTTTCCTCTCCTTCTGGCATCTTTTGCTATTCTTCTCGTACACAATCCATTATCCAAGTGACTTTCCCATTAGAACTCTGAATATCATCTGACATGGGACATGGTCTGGTCAGATCCTGCTCCTGCATTCCAGGAGCTTCTCAGCAGCTTTTCAGCTGCTGTGTCTCCCTCTGTACTGTGATCCCCCTGCAGTAGGAGATCTGGTTGTGTGCCGTTCATGCTAATGGTTGCCCAATATCAAAAAGGAGTGCATGAAAATGTGGGTGTGTGAGCATGTTTCCTAACTGAGGTCTTTCTAAAAGCTGCCTCTTTACTGACCCACATGGCTCTCTTAAAAAGAGCTTGTGTAAAATTTGTTCATTTAATAAAACCTGACGCAGTATTTTTAGATAAAAAAAAAATAGTCCTTGAGAGAAGTAAATTTAGTAAATTGAGTTCTATCAGGAAAACTGGTTTGATACCCTTCAGATGTGCCCCAGTCCAGTGTTGCTTACCCACCTGGCTAGCCCAGAAGGTAGAAGCAGTGTTCTGCAGGAAACAGAGGTATTTCAAGCATTTTGAGTTGCAGCGTCATACTTCAGTCTGTTGTAATCTCAAATGTATTAAACATATTTTCATCTGTAACACGCTGTTGAGAGATGACACTACTTACATTGCCCGTGAGCTAGAGATGGTAAATTACCTATTCACAGCTGTGATGAAGCTGTAAATAAATCACCACGTTTGCAGTTTGGAGGGTGATTTACTAGTTCATCATGGGTGGTGCTCTCCCTGGCCATGCTGCTGGGCAGGGTGGGAGTTGGGGTGTGCAGACATACTGTGTTATGGCATAAAATGTCATGTACTGTCATCATCATGCATGCACTGTTTAATTTAAAGTTCCATCTTGTAACAAAGCATGACTGAGATATAAATCTTTCTAAAGCTTAGAAATTGACTGAAATTAGGTAACTAAAATTAAACTAGAATTAAACCTCAGAAATTTTGATGTCACTGAGGTGTCAGAAGGAGTTACTGCATGACAGCAGAATTAAGTTTGCCCTGTTTCTCTTGTTCTCTGCTGGTGTTGCATACAGCAGATGGTACAATCTATACATACAGTTTGCCCAGCCATACATCTGGTGGGACAGGAGTTCCAGATCTCCACACCAAGCCAGGGCAGACATTTTGCTGCTGGATACCCAGAAGAGGCCTGCCTGTGTAGGCACATGACACTCTGCCTATTTTTGTGAGAGCAGCTGTGTCCCAGGAGGCAGATTCCTACCCTCTCTGTCAGAGTGGCAGCACACAGGGAGAGGATGGGAGGAAAAGGCTGTTTATGGCAGCCTCCATTTTGTCCCAGGGGACCCTGAGATGCAGTTGCTTTTTCCTTGAGGCTAAATTTAGCCCCTTTCTGCATATCCCTGAGCAGCAGGATTGTTTCTCCATTTTGGTGCCACTGGCTCTGGTTTCAGAGAGGTGATAAAAATAGTCCTGGCTGGCATGCTAGGCCAGGCCTTTTGCAGGCACTATCTTATCTCTGCAGTGATCCAGGACTATTTTAGGGGTGGGGACTGCTCCAAAATATTCCCAGAGCCCTCCTACCCCTGTCCCAGCAATGCTGGATTTACCCTGCAGACTGCTCCCTGCTGTGGAGTGTTAAAACATCACAAGCCTCTCTTTTCTTTTGGGCAGTCACAACTGGATACTGTGTTGTGAAATCCCAGATCTGACCCATTCTGCCTCTGAGAAGAATCTGCTGCCCATTGCAGCATGAGCACTGAGGAGCTGGGAGCAGCTGTGCAGGGCCATCAACACCGTCCACTGCCCCATCCCTTCTGGGATGCAGCCAGCTCTGGCAGAGAAAGGGCTGTGGCTTGCCCAGCGATTGCCATGGGCAATGGGATGGGGTCTGGCAGGGAGCCCACTGCATCCCAAACTCCAGCCTCCTGGCTGTGTGGGCACCCCCCATAGGAAAAGGCCATGAGCAAGCAGCTAGGGCAACAAGTTTGCATTACCAGCTGGACCTGTGGATTTGCACCTTTGAATTGTAGGGAATAGTCTGTTTTTTGACCTTTGGCTGTCCAGAGAGATAAAGCACAGGGGTCTCCATCTGGCACGCTCTTTGCAACAGGGTTGAGCTAGACCAGCTGCCCTAATCCTGCTCCTCCTTGCATCCCATGCTTTCACTGAAGTGCTGTCTCTGCCTGCTGCCAGAGCCCTCCACCAGCTCGTCTCCAGCCTCTTTTGAGTAATGTGCCATCTGCCTTGCCAGCATGCCCTCGGAGTTAGCAGCAAGAGGTGTCTCAGCTGCAGGACTGATCCTGCACAGTGCTGGGTGCAGGCTGCCGGCCTCTCCTGTGCACTGGCAAACCTTCACCCCTTTGTGCAGCCTTCAGAGAGGTGAGGAGCTGCAGGGTCAGGCTGTGCATGGCTTTCTGAGCGCTGTGCTAGGAACAGCCATGATCCTGCACCAATGTGCTGTGGGTTCCCATAGATGCTGTGCTGGTGGAAGGGCTCAGATCTGCAGCTGCCCATGTCAGGCAGCTGCCTCTCTGTTCACAGCAGGATTCAGACCAAGCTGATGGAAAGGGATTCAGTTTCTCTCCTGATTTTTCTCTTGTGCCCCCTCTCTCCTTCCTACTTTTCAAATCTCACAGCATGGAAATGCATCTGCAAGGGTAGCTGTGAACCGGGTGCTGTCACTATACCGAGAGTGACCTCGCTTTGCATTTATAGGAAAAGCTTGGATTCCCAAGCAGAAGCCGATGGATCCCGTTTTGGAAAGTGTGACTCTGGAGCCGGAACTGGAGGAAGCCCTTGCTAATGCCTCTGATGCAGAGCTCTGTGACATTGCTGGTAAAATAATTTCACAGTAATTAGGGTGCAAGTTATTCAACTTCTAGGTGTTATTTTGTTCTTTTGTGGGAAATGAGTTATTGCACCTTTTGCTGTTTATCTAAATGCTGTCAGTTCTGACAGAATTTATTGACTTGTTGAAAAAAATTACTTTCAGCGTATGTGATTTAATGAGGAGTGTGGACCAAAGCTGAGGAGAGAGAAGAAGGGTTTATCTACAGAACAGTGTGTGGTTTGATCTCTTCCTTTGTCTCTACCACTGACTGTTGCTAATTCCAGCCTGTACATTTGAGAGCACAACTTTCTTCAAACGAAATTTTAGGAAACAGTCAAGCAGACACAGTGAGAATGTGGATTTCTTGTATGACCTGTTAAAGGATCTGTCAGGTTAGAGAAGTCTTTCAGTGGACATTCAGGCCTGTGGTGGTTAAGGAGCTTTTTCAACACATTTTAAGTGGTGGATTTCTTGTGATTTTTGTGGTCAGTCAGATAGATGACAATATTGGTATGTTGCTGAACCCATAGTGTGGACTTTGTTCTGTGCTTGGGATAGGACATGCCTGGCCAAAGAAACACCCCATGATGCTTTACAAAGCTCAATGTGCTCTGCTGGTCCAGCAGTCAGTGAATATTTCAGTGATACTGGCTTCTTCTTCCAGTTTTTTCTTCTTCAGGTTTCCATACTCCCTAGCAGTATGTTTCTTGCTGGAAGCATGTAAGAAAGTCTGTAGAATAACTACACCAATTAGACATCATCTACATAATAATACCATCTTTTGGCTTAGAAATGTTTTTCTGCATTAATGCTCCAAAACATATGTACCCTGGCCAAGCATTGCATCTCTGGAATTTGCTTTTTTACTTTTAATCCCCGAGTCCTATAAAGCCCTGTCCTATAAAATCCGCCTTTCTAAGCTGTGCAGCAGTCATTGTCCCATGGAAATGCTGTTCACGGCAGCTTGTTCTACAGTTGCTGGGAGAACACACTCAAGTGGGAGCAAGAGTACTGATGTGATACCAACTGTGCTGAAATCTCAATATTGACAGTGACAGCCTTGCTCCTGCCTGCTTAGCAGGATTCATTTAGCAGGAGCTCATTTTGCAGGGATTTAGCAGGGATCGTTGTGACCTGTGGTGTGTTGGATCCATTCCTTGGCAAGGCCAGGAGGGTGGCTCAGCCCAGGAAGGGCTCCCATGCCTTTGGTCAGGTGAGGGAGACAGAAGTGGGGTGCCTTCATTCTGCCTGAGTTCCTTTGGAGAATACACCATAAGCACCAGACCTAGAGAGAGTGGGTCCCTCTTGCCTCCCAGCACAAACCTGAGCACCCAGAATGCATGGTCATGGCAGCAGATCCTTGCTTCTCTCTGCAGTCCAGACACTCACACTCTGGCTGCTGGAGAGCTTTCATTGTCCAAATAAGCTGTGATCTGGGGACTACCTGTGTTGCCAAAATGCTGAGCCTGAAAATTACTTTTCCAACCTGTGCTGCACCCCTGAAAATGCCATATGTGAGAAAATGACAAAGAAAAGGGTCAGATAAAATACAAACAAGCAAACTTGAAGTGCCCAACCTCACTCAGATTTTGAGACTGCTTGGCTCTGAGAGATCCAATTTGGAATGTGTTAGGGGTCACAGGGAAGTTCACTGACATGCTTTGCTGCTGGCAGTCCATCCTGTGCAACCCAGACATAGAGTCACCATAACAGATCCTATTCTTGTCCTGGGCTTCAAGGATACCTTTCTCCTGCAAATTCCAGCCCTTCTTCCAGGCCAAAGTGACAGAATTTATTGGGACACTGGTGCCAGCCAAGTCTAAGAAGTGCCTTTGTGGTGCCATGCTTGGATTTTAGGGAGAAATGTATTATTTTCACAGCTGTATCTATCCAGAGATCAAGATTTGTTCAGATGTATCTGTTTTAACAAGTATTCATGTGTCTGCATTTTTCTTTAGAAAGTCATATAGCTAGTAAAAAAGAAAGTTGTTGATTCAAAAATCATTTTTCAAACTTGATCTTTCTGTGTGTAGCAGGGTTACTTTTAGAAATGAACCCTTTATCCAAAAGTTCCTAAGCCACTGACTTCTCATTGGTCATTTGCAGCTGCCAGGAATTTCACCAGAGCCCACAGACATGGCTCACTTTGTATTTGCATATTGGTTTTGCAGTCTTGAGTTTGAGAGACACAAATTGGCTGAGTTTGGCTTTTAGGCTCTTACTGCATTTGAATGGGGCTCGTACCACCACTCTCTACATTTTGACCAAGCCAGCAGGGCTTTACCTTCTCACAATGTCACCTTCCAAGAGTGAAAACGCAATGTGCATTGCTATGCTTCAGGTGACAGTCACCCCCTTGCTGCCTTGTGGTTGGAGCACATTGGAGCACTGTTGTATATTTATGTTAGCTGGGGGCCTTTGGCCTCCCTTTGTATGTTTTTCTGGGCTTGCTCAGGGAAAGGTAGTGTGCTATGTCTTTTCCTGGCTCTGGAACCTCCAATAAGTCATGTTCTTCTGTTTCTGTAGCCATCCTTGGCATGCACACCTTGATGAGTAACCAGCAGTACTATGAGGCACTGGGGAGCAGCACCATCGTGAACAAAGAAGGACTCAACAGTAAGTGATTTATGTTAGCAGTGTATGGCTTAGAAGCTGCTAGCAGAGGCAAAGTGATAATTATTTTTAGGATGAAGGTTAGAGCTGTGCTGTCAGAGCAGCCTGTGATTGCTGGGGCCATCTCTGGTGCATCCTTGCCCTGTGCCAGGCAGTGCAGTCTCAGCCTTGGTGCCGTCCGGGAGCCAGTGCAGCCCAAGGGAGAGCCCTGGGCAGGCAGTGTGCCTTCTGTCACCCAGATTTGGACCTTAATAGCACACAGCAGCAGGCACTGGCTGTCCTGTGCTGGGTGGCCCCAGTGGAGTGGTTTTTCATCTTGTGGCTGTTTGCCAGGTCATGCTTCCATCTCCCATGCTTCCATCTCTCCACTTCTAGAAGAGCAGAAACACACTCAAAAGATAGTGCTACTCAGAGTGCTTTCATTTTCTTGCTTTTCACTTGCAGGTGTGATTAAACCCACACAGTACAAGCCAGTTCCTGATGAGGAGCCAAACTCAACAGATGTGGAAGAAACTCTGAAACTAATACAAAGCAATGATCCTGACCTTGAGGAAGTCAACCTTAACAATATTATGGTATTTGCTCCTTCCTACCCTCCTGTCTTAGTAACAAGACTAAGTATCTGATGGAGAGAAGGCAGACACTGAGTCTGTTTTGCTGCACAGAGCTGTATCAGAACACTGAATGTAGCCAGACAAGAAGCACTGGTGCTTCTTATCTCCATTGTGGCAGCATTGTGGGCAGAATGGATTGTTACCTGCTGTGGGACAAAGGCCTGGGGTTGGTAGCAGGAAGATTCCTCTAAGTGCCTAGAAAAATGGAGCTGTGTTGAGAGTAGTTTGGGGAGACCCAAAACTGTCTGGTTAAAACCATTTTAGGCTGCTCTGATGATTTAGATGGGCATATTTGGTGGAGGGAACATTGATGTATATTATAAGATGGTGGGAGGAAAAAGGTTTCATAATCCAGATGCTTGCCATGAAAATATGAAGAAACCACCCTTCTTGCAGGTGTCTCTATCTCCTACCCACCCCATCTGTGGACTCCTACTTCTTGTAGAAAGCAAGTCAGGACATAGCACCACTTCTTATGTTGCCTTTGGGACACATTCATAGACTAAAAAGCAGTTTCTGTTTCATGGGCTCTGTTAAATGTTGACAAGAACATGGTTAACTGCACATGCACATCAAAGACATTTTTGCAATGGTACCCACACCTTTCTAAAACAGAAATGTTTTTACTTTAATGTATTTGATTCAGGCTAGTGACCCCATCCCTTAAGGATACAAGGCTGAGGATCTGGCAGGCAAGCACTACTTTTGTGTGTTAAACTCATGACTTTGGGATGGGGAGTGACAGTGGAGATTCTAAGCTGCTGGGTGCTTGTTATGGCTCTGCAGATAACTTTGAGTACTGATGATTCCACATGGTGAGACCCAAGTGGTGAGGCAAGAAGTCCGAGGTGAGGATGCCACTTACAATTTTAGGTGAAAATTTGCACATCCGAAAAGGGTATCTAAAGTTCTTCATAAGTGAAAAATGCTGATTTTGAAGGAATTCAGAAAAAGCAGCGTGGATTTTTTTTTTTTCCTAGGCTAAGACATAGCATGGCAAACATTAGCCTGTAAGATGCTGTATAAAGCAGTCAGGGGCATCTGTGATTTGTGTTACAAGGAGATCATGTCAGGCCTTTCTGGATCAGTTCCTGTTGGTGGAAATTTTCTGAATGTGACATGAATGTTTCTCAGTGCTGCCATTCGTATCAGAGAGCACAGGAGCAGTGCTTTGTAGGCTCACAGATCCTGGTTACAAACAACCACAATGCCCTTGTTCCTAGGTATCTGAGTTTCTGGGCAACTAAAAAGCAGAGATATGGCTTCAAATCAAGTGAGCTTTCTTTCAGCAGAGTACAAGATAGGACGAAGACATTGCCATGCTCCTTAGAATATGCTGGTTATAGCAAGACAACTTGAAAAAATATTTTTCAACCCCTTCCTGAATTACTTTGGTGCATTTGGTGATCTGACCTTGATGAGAAGTTTAGCAACACATGTATTGCATATTCATTGGACACAGATGATGGCCTAACACATGCTTTCTGCGTTTCTTGTCACAGAATATTCCCATACCAACTCTGAAAGCTTTTGCGGAAGCATTGAAAAACAACACATATGTGAAGAAGTTCAGCATAGTCGGGACCCGGAGCAATGATCCCGTTGCTTTTGTGAGTACTGCGAGTTCATCATCCCAATATTGTGACAGGATCTGTTCTTGGGCAAGGTGTTTTCAGCATTATTGACTGAGTGCTTCTGCCCATTGTGTCGTGTTTGACACATTCCACACCTCTGGCTGTTTGCTGCAGGTGCTTCAGTTTCAGGGGCACTAGTGGAAGCCAGCAACAGACAGGCTTTGGTTCCTTCACTTCATTTGTCAGCTATGGAGGTTTCAGGGTGGAGTCCTTTATTCTATGCAGTCTCATATTTGTCCTCTAGGACCTCCTGGAAAAGGAACGTGAGACAACTGATGTCCTAGCAGCATCTTCTAAAAGCAGTTTATCTCTCTCTGGTGATTTGTTTCTGTTAGTACAAAGGTGTGCACGCCTGCTCTCCCCTCACACACGTCTGCTCCACCTGTCTCTCATATTCTTTGTGCAGATCTGCAGAAGCAGACTGCATCTCCTAATGTGTGGCCTCTGTAGGTGATAATAGGTCTTTCTGGCTGCTGAGAGTGATCTTAAATATCAGTGGGGATGCAGAGAGGAGCCAGTCGTTCTGCCTGGCCTTTGTGCTGCCTTCCAGGCTGCATCTCTGCATCCTTCTCCAGCACCATTGCTCTCAGCTTTTGCTCTTAGTCACCCAGGTTACCCCTGCCTACCTCCACACACACACACACACACACACACATACACACACATGTGCACACCAGTTTCCTGCTAGAAAAAGAAGCTTTCTGGAGGATGAGTACTGCTTTTAAGTTACTTCAGGCACTCTGGACTGGGGAGAAAACGTATGCAGGCAGGACAGGTGATGTGTCAGAGCTGGAGGGGTGCTGTGCTGGGTTAGGGGAGCTATGTGGCTAAATGCTGTGGATGCTGGTCAGCCCTGCCATCACCTTCTGTCCTTTTGTTTCATGACGAAGATGGATCTGCCCTTGCAGTTTATTTGAAGTGACATGATCTGATCAGGTCTGGGGCCTAACAAGTGTTCACTGTGCTCTTACCCACTAAGGGAAGCAAAAATGATTAATATGGTTGTGATGCTGCTTGGGAGGACACCTTGGATGTGGAGGTGGACACCTTGCTGCTCCTTTCTCTGCATGTTTTAATGGGAAGCATCTCAACCCTGTGCAATGCAGGCAGGGAATAATCAGAATGGAGACAGGCTAATGCTGGCGAGCATCCTTGTCATACCATGCTGGCTTTAGAAGAGGGACAGATGAACCTGTCACAGGGCAGCTGCAGATGTGGACTATCACCTTTTGGGGTAGCCCCAAGATCACTTCCATCTGGTAGCAGTGAAACTGTGCAGCATGTGGGATCCTCCAGGAGTACTCTGGAGGTGAGGGGAGCTGAAGCCCTGCTGCCCTTTGGTGCTCTGCCCCTGCCTGTCTGACTGCCAGCTCTTCCTGCCCATCTCTGTCCACAGGCCCTGGCAGAAATGTTGAAGGTCAATAGCACACTGAAGAGCCTGAATGTGGAGTCAAACTTCATTTCTGGGTCTGGGATCCTGGCTATTATTGAAGCGCTCGAGGGCAACACGTCGCTTGTGGAGCTGCGCATTGACAACCAGGTAAAGCGTGTGTGGGGGACAGCTGTGGTCAGGTGAAGGTGTGGGGGAACCCAGTGTGCCCTGACACAGAGCCAGGGCCAAGTGCAGCTCCCCAAGGAACCCCAGAGCTTGAAGCAGCTGAGCTATGGGGAACTCGGAGACAGATGATTGAGAGACCAAAATCCTGGTTTCTCCACATGTCCATTAGCTCTAATCTGACCAAGAAATAAAGTCTTTGGGCAAAAGGACTTGTAGGAATACCTGCTGGAGGAGTTGGAGCCTCTCAGTTGTAGCATGTGTACAGGAACAGGCCAGGGATTTGTTTTACCAGCTCCAAGTCAGAAATGGGCACAGGTCCAGAGAAAGGTCTGCAATCTCCACCCCTTCCCTCTAAGTGCTTGCTCTGAATCACCCTCTAGCCTGAACAGCTTGCTTTTCTGTTTTCTGTTTTCAAAAGAGTCAGCCCTTGGGCAACAAAGTAGAAATGGAAATCGCAAACATATTGGAAAAGAACACCTCCCTGCTGAAATTTGGGTACCATTTCACCCAGCAAGGTCCCCGGCTTCGTGCCTCCAATGCCATGATGAATAACAACGACCTGGGTGAGTCAGGCTGGCCACAAGCTGGGAAGCATGGGAGGGTCCTGTGGGCAATTCCTGGTGGGATTAGGGCAGAACTGCTCATGTTAAAGATGTGTATGAATTAGAATGTGCATCTTGAAGGGCCTGATGATGCTTTGCCCCTCAAGGAGAAAGGCAGCCTTCACCAGCTGGTTCCTTGCTGCAGCTGCTGTCAGCCAGGCAGTGTTTTTTGCAGTAACAGCGGATATTGTTGGGAAAGAGCAAGAGCTGCTGATGTGGTTCAGCAGAGCTTGTGATACAGCATGTGGCACATGGGCTATGAGCTGCTAGCATTTGTGATTCCTGTCAAATGCTTGTCTTCCTCCAGCTTCATTCCCACTTTAACAAGGAGATGAAAAGTAGCAGAGTTGAACTTCGACAGCAGTTAAGATTTGGCCCATCCCCTTCAGCAAAACAAACTGGAGCTGTTTCCAGGGATATGTGGAAAGCCACATGGCTTTGAGTTATCAAAGAATGCCCTCAGTGAAGTGATCACAAGGGTTGTGAAGCAAAATGTGGGCAAGACTGCAAACTGCCATTTCAGCCAAAGCACGTAGCAGAGCCTTTCCACTGCTTGGCTACAAGCTGCTGTAGAGCACTGGAAACCAGGCCAGCAGAGCAGTGCTGAATGCAGCTAACACACCCACCAGGCTGCACTCAGCAGCTGTCATATCTAGGCAAATGATACATTTCTTGTGCTTTAAAAACAAATGAAAAAAATCCATCTTGCTTCAGCTGGTCCTGTGCTCCTAGGAAGCACAGCCAAGCACAGGGGTATGTGCCAGTTTTTCAAGGATCACATTAAATACTCCAGACCTGGTCACTTGAGCACTTGGGAAAGACTTGCTATTTTCTGTCCTTTGGAACACGGCATGATTTTTAATGACTCTGCAGCACCTGGAGTTCAAAGTAATCAGCTCGAAGATTTAAAATCTAGTATTTTGATTGTTCCTGCTGTTGAGAGGATGAATTCACAACTTGCCTTCCACGTAAGAGTTGTGTATTTTTCTTCGACCGCTAAGATCTGCATTTCTTGTCTGATTTGGTTCTTGTTTGCAGCTCGTATTCATCGGTCTGATGGTCTCTGGCAATAGCATCTCAGCTCTACACCTGGACAATGTATAAGTAAAGAAAAACTTTATTTTCCTTCCTGTCAGCAATAGCTCTCTGCTTGTGCTCCACTCCAGTGCTCTTGCCTATCACCTGATGCTACCAGAACATGGTTTTGGTCCCATAGCTTCTGTTCCTTAAGATGCTCTGTGTGAACCAAGGCTTTTATTTATGTTCATCCTCATGAGCTAACTTCTGCATCTTCTTTATACATTTTTGTTTTGGCTTTTTTTTTCCACACCTTTCTTGGAAAGTCAAGAGTGTAGGTGTCAAAAGGTGTAAATCAGCTTTTAAGACTAGGTATGAGACTGTTTTGGCTATGTTAACTGTGATCAGAGGACTGCAGCCCAGTGTCTTAGGACAAGAAAGATTTTTAATTATTTTTTTTTTAAACTTATTTGAAGAAGCAGATTTTTAATTTGAAAAACTAGCAAAGGAAAAACTGTGGCATCTGTCTCCTGCTGTCTCTCCATCAGTCAGATGATGCACTGGCCAAAGTCCAATTACAAAGACAAACTGTGGAAATATAATTAACTACAAAATAAGGGAGATAAGGCTGAAAGTAGGTTCTGGCCTTAAAATTGCATAGGGAGAAAAACCTGATCTTCCTTGATTTTATTGTGTAAGGCCGTGCCTGCTGCTTAAGGCAGGAATTCAGAAGCTGATGCTATCCTGTTTCTTTCCTGGCAGAAAGTACATCTCTCAGCTCCTTTCTACAGCTGTTAAATCAAGCCTGCCATCCAAATTATCCTGTTGCCATGACTGACTCCTCTTTCTGTTCTCTTTCAGTGAGGAAGAGAAGACTTGCAGAGGTGAATGGGCCTATTTTTCCCAAGTGCCGAACTGGAGTGTAGTTCCTGGCTGGAGGTCATTCCCAGTGATCTGTGCTACATTGTGGAAATCTAAAGGCAATAAGTGCCTCGACAGAGTATTTGTGGTGCCTCTGTTCTGTTTTATGCACTAACAGTTGAAATTAAATAGTGGCTGTAGTTTTTATGAAGATTTTATCCAGTAGGACTGTTGATGTTTTCTGTAGAGATGGAAACTATTCAAGCCAACGTGTCAATTTTATGCAACCTCAGTTTAGAGTACAATCCAGTGTTAATGGGGATTAATTTTTCTATACTTTCTGCACGGTGTTTCATAAAGTAACGATGTGGTATGCATGAGTGAAAGATACAATTGTTTCACACAAATTATAGAAGTATTAAAAAAATATTTTTATTTTTTTTCAAAGTTGATCTCAAGTAACTACAGAGGAGTAAACTAGCTTAACAAGCACTTCTAACATCTGGAAACATAGCTAATTTCAAGAATTGTAAGTTAACAATTTTTTACCAACATTTGCTGAATCATTTAACTGAAGATGCCATTTCAAATGCATCCCAGTGTTTCTTACAAAAAAACCTGGTCTCCACCCCCTGATTAAATGGAACTTAAGGCCACCAACTATAAAGGAGAGTCTCAAAAATTGAGTGGTTTAGATGGGTGAATATCCTTCAATTCTATGCACATCTGAAGAAAACAGTCATTCTAAGAGGTGTGAAGCAAACCCTGGCCAAACTAATCAGCAAATGAGAATCTTCTCTTCTACTCCCCACACCTTTTCGTTTCCTAATGTTAAAAGTGTTTGTCCAGATATTCACTGGAGACAGGTGGAATTCTTTCCCTTTGCTGTTTTGTCTAGATGACCATGTCCATTAATGAAATTTTGTTCTGTTAGGAATGATTTCTTTTACTGCCCCTTATGTCCACATAAATGCAAGAATAAATGTTCTGCCCTAAAAAAGCTGTAAGGTGAAATACCCCAAATCTAAACTTACACTACATATGATCTCACAGCTTTTTGTCAGTACACTCATCATCCAGCCTGGGAGGAATTCCCCACAGGCTTGTGCATCTCCCAGAACTGCAATGGACTGGACCCAGCAGATCCAAAACTCCCACTGTTAATGTGGGTGGGATCCTGCTCAGTAAGAAGTCTCCATGGAAGAACCATTGCTGTACTGAAACCTTAATGACACATCCTAGAAAATGTTCTCTTTTGCTAGAAATCTGCCTTTAAATGTCTGTTAGAGTGAAGTTTTTCAGCCTTTTACATACATTGTGGCAAACGTCCCAGAGATTTCTTCAGAGCTTGTGCACAAACACCAATGATGATATAGCTGTGACCAGCAAAGCAGAGAAACAGTATTCAGCAATGTGGGAAACGCACCTGTGCTCTTCAAATCTTAATAACTGTACCCGTGGTGTCATATAAAATGTTTCACTATAGCTTGTTTCCTCCACTGTGCAAAAAATCAGAAAATGAATGTGGAAGAAAAATACTTGAAAATATACTAAAATGAAAAAAACTGGCAGACTTCTTGTCTTCTGTGTGCACTGGGAAGACTTTGAAATGACCAACTACATAATCAAATCAGAGCCACACACTTTCAGCCGAGCCATCCCCTCGGATTTGCATGACATAGGCTCAGCTCTTCCCTTGGCTTCAGAACGCAAATGAATCTTATCCTGAAAAATTCTGGTGGTACTAAGAAACACAGCCATGCAAGGAGATGCATCTGCAGACCAGGGAGACCACGGACACTACTCCAGCCCTTAACAACAACAACAACAACAACAAAAGTTAAGAACTCTGTCGTGTGTTTCACGGTAGCAGCAACCGTATTAACCTTGCAGCCAAAGGTATATTAAGCTGTCAGGATCATTCCAGGTTCCTTGGCTGATCCTCACAGAGCTGTTTGCTGCAGGATGCAGTGCTGAGGCATCAGGCTGTATAGTGAAAGCTGTGCAGCAATGGAGCTACAAAAGGGTGATATTTAGGAGCAAATGTATTCCTGTTGGGCCCAGCAGCTCTCTGGGAAAAGGGAGGAAAAGCCATCTGCTGACTGCAGCATCTGGCAGTTACAGCCCATCCTGCTGAAAACTCTTCCCTCTCCTGGAGCCCATGTGCCTTCTCTCAGGCATTACCACTGCGATGCCTGGATGCCACCACATAGCTTTTCACATGACAAGTTCCTTATTTGTATTAATCTGATCAAACTAACCCAGAAAACAGGACAGAGAGCCCCTTACGGGCTAACTTGCAAGAAGCAGACTAACACCGTCTCTTATCCCCTTCTCTGCTCTCTGCAGCAGAGAGAACACGGCTTTATGGGATTCCATCTGTACATAACAAATCTTTCTCCTCCCTTGCCTTAGTGCAGCAAGGACCAGAAGAGGCCTCATGGCTCCCATCTGCCTTTGAGGTAGAATCTCTGCTGTGAGGAGCTCTCAGGAGAATTGTATCTTGCAGCCAGGTCTGGCACATGGCAGACTAGGTTTCAGTATCTATCTCTGCAGAATCAAGCAGCTCCAACATAACACATTAAGTGTATTTGTGCAGGACTTAAAAAATTATAATGGAAGCACTAAAGGTTATTTATCATACATGTTTCAGAAATTTACATATAAAATATAGTTGTTTCCATCCTGTACTGATAAGTGATACAGAAACAGCATTACAAATTGATTACAGTGTTCCAGACCTGCTGATATAGTGAATTACAAAATTGTGTTCTTTTTAGCCTAACACAGGAAGATCATGGGGCACTCCCCATCAGTGCTTTAGACCAGACCTGCAGTAGAGCCTGCATGTTTCTTCACAAATACTCCAGTCCTCAAAACCATGGAGGTTAACCAGCCAGCAGAGACTGGGAAGCCAGGGAGACATTGGCACTGCTCAGACTTCTGCTGAAGGTGTCTACTGATGGGAATTTTCTAATTTCTTCTCAAGGATGGGTTGCTCAGAGATTTACTATTAAATACTATCCTAGAAAGATACCTAAGCTCCAGGGTTTTGCCTTGCTAATGGAATTGTCATGAGGACAGTTGGTGAACTGTTGATTTCATGATAACAATACTGGAAGCAAGAAGAACTGTTTGTCATGGCTTTAATGGAACCAATGCCCATGTATTTAAGTTGCTAGTCAAGCCAACAATGAGGCTTTGCTGAATTAATAGCACCATGGAGAGAAAGATACAATCTAAATGAAAATAACATAGCCCTGTCATTAAGCAACTGCAGAAACCTAAGAATCTATTTTCTTGCTTTTAAAAGCATTTGCCAGTAAAAAACTCCAAACCTAGTGACTTTGATGTCCTAAAGATTTACTGTTTAGATCCCAGAAGTACAGTAAATTTCAAAGACATTTTTCAGTCAAGACACATCTTCCACACTATTAATAAATCCTTTCTGTACCATTCTGCAGCATCAGGCACACAATACAGCACATGGGGCAGTATTTTAATCTCATCTGCTGTAGGTCCCTTCAAAGACAATTTCTCCACTAACAAGTGCTGGAAATTTCATTAACATCTTGCAGCTTTTAAAAAACTCAACTCATGCTTAAAAAGCACAAATGTTCCCCAGAACTTGAATTATTTAACTTGGATAAAGGATCCTGCATTCTCCTCATAGCTGTTGCTGACATTTATGCATACATGCATCACTTACAGTGCCATGATGCTGGTATTTTGACAATCTCTGTGCTCCCCTTTGTGTGCTTGTTCCAACATGCTTCAAGCTGTCAGGTTTTTTTAGTGCAAGCAGAGCTGAGCCCTGCATGTTTCATATACTGACAAGTTGAGGAGAAAAAAAACAGTTCCCAGGGAGACTGAGCACTGGAAAGAAGATTGGGTTTGCTGTTCATCCTGCAGGTCACACAAGTATGGCTGGGCAAACAGTATCCCTGGGCCTTTGCTCCAGCTCCTCCTGCTGCTTTCAGCCAGTTTTACAGGAAAGTTAAGCCAGTTATTTCAGGTAACTTCACCTTGTATCTCACTGATACAAAGCAAGAGATGCAGGTCGATGGTGTGCATGTGGAATATATCTTCAGAATCTAATTTGGTTACATACCCACACCAAATTGATAAATCTGCTGTTTGCATACCTTACTACAAGCTATTGAAGCAGATGTATGATCCTTGGAGAGGTCAGACAGGTTGATCTCCATGCAGGAAGAAAAAAAAATGGAATTGTTCTTGAATTCCTTCAGTTTGTTTTGAATTGTGAGCAGCTCTGTCACATTGCAGATAGCCTGCTCCAAAATCCCCATGGTAAAGGCCACACTACAAGACTGCACCCAGAGAGAGGAATCCTGTAGTGCTGGTGATGGACTGGGCACTCTGGTAATTTACAGGCAAGTAATGGATGGTTTTCAGGGCATATTCTGTGTTTAAAGGCAGCATATGAACAAGACTTTCCAAGCCAACATATTTTCATAATTTCCAAACCTAACTGATTAACAGATAGAGAACTGGTTACAGAAGCCCTTCACATGAGCACATGCCAGATTAACCAATGAAACAGCTTAATCCTTTCCTGTGTCCAGCATCCTTGGTGAGACACGTTCAATTGGTACCCTTGGCCGCCTCCTTGTGCATTCACATTCCTCCTTAAGTGTCTGTCCTGAAGCCCTTGAGGTCACCTTGAGCGCCTTCTCTTGACAAACAGGACAGCAAGCTGTAAGACCTTTGTTGCAACAACTTGGACATGTCAGGACAAGCTGCCGGCAGTGCTGACTGGAACAAAGTTTATACTGGTCCCACAGCACCCCACAGTACCTGCATGCTGAAGGGAGGAGGAAAAGAAGAAGTTAACACCCATACTGCTCTGGCTGTTCCCTTGCAGAGGGCTTGCCAAGGCACCAGAGGGCTGCCAGCTCTCATTTAAGTGGCTATTGTCTTGCAGGTTTTTAATTCCTGTTCAGCTTGATCCTCTAGAATCTAGTAAATTTGAAAATATCTTTTTTACTTAAGACAGTTTTCCCTCTGGAAAAGGGGAGATTGCTCACTAGTGCCTTCTCTAGTTCTGAGTAGACAGAGATTCCTACTGCCAGGAGAAGAAAGACACGCAGGTGGCAACTAAACCAGTACGCAGGAATGTCACCTGCTGAATAAGGGGATGCCATGGAACTTCCATTACAAACAATGGCTTGTGCAGACAGAGTGCCATATGCAGTCCTGGTAAGTGTCCTTCCAGAACATCACAGGTTTAACTCTTTAACTGAAAGCTACAGCCCAGTTTTAGCTGTACCAAGAAGGTGCATATCCGAGTGTGTTCTGTTTCCATACCAAGTCAGGCCCCTTCAAGATGTATAGAGTAATTGCAGAGGAGGAATGGGAGGTTATGCTTGAAAAGTTACCAACTCAGAGAAAAAACAGCACTGCTTCTGAAAAAAAAGGGCTAGAGCCAAATTCCAGCTACTTGTTGTATCTGGCAACTGATAGCAAAATAAGAGATTACTTAATTTGCAGTAATTGAAGAGAAATCCCAGCCAGAAGATCAGGCAATGTTCTTAACTACTTCAACTAGAGGCCACTGAAATTCCATTGGATATAGAATTCCTCAAGCATGAAAATAACAAAGTGCTGTAGAACATAGTGCCACTACTCTCCCAATACCTGGAAGTCTTGGTTGATACTCTGTGAGAGTGCTGGAGCAGAGGACTGCTGGCAGCAGGAGAACCATTTAAGACTTTGGTCAGTTGGCCACGCACAGTCTCATCAGCACTGTGGGCAACAAGCAGGTAACAACAGCTGTGGTGCTGGACATATATGTCTCCGTAGGTGCAGATGGCTCGTAACAGAGCTGTTCTGCAGGGTATACTTCCTTCTACTGCTCCAGTTTTAGTGAACTCTTGTTAGGGACCCCCTTTCCTCTCATTTCTGTGTTACATGTTAAAGCCATAGTGTTGACAGTCATCACAAGAAGTGACAGCATTATGAGATCAAACCAAGTATGAGGAAGAACTACACAGGCCACTTTGGCTGTCCCTATCCTGCACACCTCTGGAAATGATTGCAATAGCTTCCCAGCCTTCTGCACTTACATTATCTAGTCCTACCTGAGATGATATCTTCATTGGAACAAATGGCGTAACGATCATCAAATACAAACAGCTTCCCCCTGTAGAATCCATCTGGAAACTCTTCTAGGTACTTGTGAATTCCACCTTTTAGCTGGTAAACCTCTCTGCACACTGCCTGTTTAAAGCATATTAGCAGAAAAGCTGAAGGAGACCACAGCAGTGGTGGTGTGCCAGAGTTCCCAAAGCAAATGCTGTAAATGCCAGGGGTCAGTGAAAAGCAGCAGCCTCTCAGTGACCATCAGATGGCACCATGTGCAGCCACAGCTCTAGGCAGTCCCACCAGGGAATACTGGGCAGCTCCACAATGCTGGCTTGCTAGCACGAACCCAACTCTTCATTTAATGTTACACTCAAAAGAAGCTGGTAACCTCCTCACTTGAGGAAGGTTTGCTGCATCACAGATCAACTGCTTTTGAACCTCCATGAACTTGTTATTCAGTTTTCATTTAGTTAACAGTTAGTAGAAGCAGAATTTTGCAGTGGAAAAAAGAACTCCAAGGTTTAAATCTCTGGAGAACCTTTGTTTTCTGTTCCCTTGATCCTTGAGAGAAGGATCCAGGAGAAGAGTGAGATGGAAATTTTAGAACACAATTAGAACAATGCACTGTGCTGGATTTACTTCTGCAACACCGAGAAAAACACTGACTGGATAATTTTCACTACTCTGAGATACTCAAGCTGTGCAGTAATGACCACAGAGCATAATCTACACAGTCTGTGGAAACACTGCAGAGTATTTTCAAGCCCTCCTAAAACAGTCCTATAAATATCTCTTCTGAGGAAATGGGTAACGTAATTATTTTCACTGCTGTGACACTAGTCCACACAGGTCATACTGAGCCACACTGAACTATCCAGGTCCTTGACAGACAGCATGAGACAAGTACATGTCAGAGGCATTTATCTCCCTACCTGCGCATTCTGCAGTTTGTGCACAGTTAGAATTCACCAGCAAGACAAAAGACAGGTACCCTTAAAGCAGCCTCAAATCCCCAACACTTGTGCCCCCAGAATGACATCTTACCTTGCTCCTGAGGTAAGCAGAGCCTCTTTCACAACGAATCCCTCCTGTGCAGTACATCAGGACACGCTTGTCTTTAAAAAGCTCCAGGTTTTCATCTACATAGCTTGGAAAATAGCTGAACTTCCTTATATCTGGAGCCAGACAGCCCTGGAAATGTCCCTGCAATTACAACAGATGGCCATGCAACTGGTTAGAAGCACTATTACTGCTAAGGTCTGTGCCTCAAAGATGGCACAGACTTTGGGCTGGAACATTCAGCTCACTGCAGCTGTTTTATGCAGCTCCTCAGCTGCATTTATGCATCAAAGGGTATGTTAAAATCTGTAGGAGGATTCTGGACACAGCAAGCAAAGAGACAACTAAGCAGAACTGTCACAAAGAGGACAAACCACAACAGTGCATGATGGGTGGTGGATGTGACAGCAGGATACCCCTTCCTTTTTGACAGATGGGACAAGACAAAAAATGCTGAAAAACATCTCTACAAATTATGCTATTTCAAACATTCATGCTCATGTTGTATGGACCGCTTTGTTTTCTTCCTGCCCCACACTGTATAAGCACTTGGCCAGGCAGGCTCCATCCTGAGTTGCTGGGCAGGTCCTCTGCTGCTTGTGACTAATATTCATTATTAAACTGCACTCTGTACACATTACAGTCAATCTGGAGTATGTAATCTCTTCTAACAGTTAGGTTACACCCTCATAATCATAAATAGTTCACCCCAGCAACTGTAAAAAAGCAGGCAAGCAGCACTTACTATTTTACTTTCATAGAAGTTCCTACAGTCCAGCAAGATGGTATCGCTTTGTCCTTGAGTGGCCTGAGACAAATATTGTTCTACTTCTCTATGAAATTCCTGAGGGGATAAATGGATTCCTTTAAGAAAACAAAACAAAACAAACAAAAAAAAAAAAAAAAAAAGAAGAGGGAGGGGGGAAGAGAAGTGAGAAGCAGAACTACAAAACAATGTCACGAATGAGATCGCTGATCCAGATTCTCCTTACAATTCCAAACAAAAATTTTTTGTGATTTTCACAGACTTTTCATCCCAACTCAATCAGCCAAGTTTATCCATGTTTGGCTTCCTACTGGCAATTGAAAGAAAACACAACACTCTTCTATACGATGGAAGAAGCAGCAGACAGGTTCTTATCTCTATGATCTTTTGTTGCATCCCCCTGACTACTCTTACAGCTGTAGAAGATGGAGTGACACGTTCCACTTCTCTCTACTCATCTCTCACTGCATTTGGAGGTGCAGAAATACAATTTTTTTAAATTAAACTTTTTGATAATAATGGAAAATTTCCATAAACATGTATCACTTTCAGTACAAATTCAACTTACATAAAGTTTCTCAACTTCCAGGGTTTAGGACTCTTAATCTACTGGAAAACTAAAGATCTCCACCAGCAAAACCATTTACCTGATTAAAAAATATCCCTACAAGCAACCTGCCAGAGTAATAGGAACTGTCTTCATAAAACACTGCAAAAGAGGAGGCAAAAGGGCAAAAAAGGAAAGACGTAGCCAAATATACATCCCACAAACTACAAAAAAATGGGAATGAAACATAATTTTCTTCCAAATCCACAAAAATCACTGTAGAAGTTTGGCACCAACAAAATCTCTTGGTGGAAAAAAAAAGCCCAAAGCTCCTCTGGTAATTGCTATTTGCTGTGCTCCTGCTTACCACCTATGTAAGCATCCTTACAGCAAATCCACAGTCAGGAACACCTTATCAGGCATAATCCACACTAAGCAGCTACAGTTAGCACAAAACAAATGCAGTCGGAGTTCATGCAGAACTAGGATCTGCTTAGTGCAAAAGACAGGAGCATGGCTGCTGGCTCCAGAATGAGTGAAGCCAAGTCAGCAGTCCCTATCTCACAACAAAGTAACTGCTTCATGTCATCTGAACTCTCCCACAAAACCTGAAGTTCATTTTGAAGTTTTCTGAGGCAGCTATAGACTTGGTTAGCCAAAATCTGGGCCAGCAAATTCTCTGCACCAGCAGCTTTTGACTACAGTAGGGTATCAATTTCTGTATCTATTTCTTCTGTGTCCTGGCCATTGTGCAAAAGGAAGTATTTTTGATGAAGGTATTTTACTCTTCACTCACCTCTCACTTGGGTGAGAGGCTCTATTTTTCATTACATGAACTTACCAGTTTCCTTATAAGACACTATCTTTGGATCAATGCCCATAGGTACAATTTCTTTGAATACTCCAACTCTGAGGTCTGGGAAACAGTGAGCTCCTCCTGCACTGCTCTAGGAAATCAAACACAAAAACATTTCAACAAAATTTGCCTGCTGTCAAAATTAAAACTACCCACTTGCTTAAATTCTACAGCTTATTAGAATATGAAAATATCTTTGCAGCTGAGGGAAAGGAATATCTTTCCTGCTGAAATCCACACTCTAAATCCTGAAGTTTAGGCAGTGGACGCCTAACACCACCTGGAAGACAAGTGTCTTAGGCCTAATGACTACTAAGCAGGTGAGACAGACAGCATTTGGTTGGAGGCAGAGGGCTGTACACCAAATCTTAGACAGAAACATGTTACTAGCACTTACTGTGAGAAAGCTGAGGCCCCTACAAAAGCATGCTGATCCTGGCAGGAATATTAAATAATGTCTTCCAGTAATGGATCATGTTGCCACATCCAGGCCCTGCAGCTCCCTTCATCCCTCTGGCACTAGACACAAGCACAGCTGTGCCTCCAGTCGTGACGTGTCTGATGGGAACTGCAGTGTTCATGCATGTGAAGGAGATGTATGGGAGGTCAGCCAGGCGCAAGATTTGTTAATAGTGGAGGCTGGCACCTCCTCCTCCCTCCTAACTCAAGCATGGAGTTTCCCCTTCAGAAGTCCTGGTAACCCTTTTCTGGTACGCACCCCCACTGCAGGCTACAGGAAGTGAGAATCTCTGCAGGGCTGAGCCTCAAATACAGCTTAGGCACCATCACGTATACAAACATGCAAAGAAAAGTGCAGTGCTGAGCAGCACTGTTCCAACTATTATGGAAATCAGTCTGCAGGAACTGTTGTGGCCACCGGGTATGTTCATAGCCCCAAGCATGGTTCTCACTCCTCTATCTCATGTCTTCGTGGCACAGCAATCTGAAAGCCTCACTCACTTGGGTATACATTCAGGAGGAACTGTGAGACAGCAAACACCATAGTCCACTAATGAAGGAACACTAATGCCCAGAGAGATCATGCAAGGTTGAAGGTTTTGCCAAGGTCAGGGTAAAATTCCATCTCCATTCTGTTTTTGCATATACATATGACTGTAACTAACACAAGTCCTCTTGAAATTCAGCCAAGCATAATAGACACTTATAAAGCTAAGACTGAATCATCACTGCAGCTCAGCATGGAATTTGAGTTATGCAAGTTTCACTAACTCTTTTGATCTAGGTGCCTATGAAAAAATAGTAACAGTCCCTGCAAATAAAACTGTGTGGAGAGGAGCTGCTGCTTAAGCAGCAGCTCTCCTTCTTTGCAGAGAAACCAGAACCTATAGTGGCTGGCAGCCAAAGCCTACCAGAATGCCATACAGCACACCAGCCACTGCTGCCCTCACCATGTGAGGACAGCAATCAGTGCGTATGCTCCAGCCAGGCACTACGTGGAGTAGGAAGAAAACTCTTGATATCCCTGTGTGTCTTCTCTGGAAGATACCCAACCCATGGAACTGACATTGCACCTATGTGGACACCAAAGCCTGCATGAACTTAAACCAGTAGTACTGCTTCCAGTCAAGGGTCTCAAATCAGCATGAAGAAGACAGGGTGCAAACACCTTCCTGGGCGAAGTGTATGTCATGATGCCTGCTCAGTCTGGAGTAAATGCTTGCTGTGGAATGGTGGGGCTTAAACACACTCCTTCACTCACCTGCACTGCGGGGCTCTGCGGCTGCACCCATAGCTGCCAAAGCCTGTAGCAGCTGCTGTCACTGCCCTAAGAAATTCCTAATTCTGGTAAAATCCAGCAAAGATATGGTTTTGGTACGACTAAGATCCACTGACTTAGATAAGAGGTAGGGGAGCAGAACTGCTACGGCAGAAGTAATACTGTCAAGAAGAAATGTATTTATTTCTTGAATATTAAATTACCCACATTAACAATGTCCATGTCAAAATTATCTTTTCATACCTTGAAATCCTCTTGACACAAAATGTTTTTGAACAGAGGCTGGGAAAGCATAACTTTAATGTAGAGACTGGTAGCTACTTTGCTTCCACCAACCGTCCCATTAATCCCCTCTGAAGCAACTCGTACCTAGAAGGCAAGAGGAGAAGCTGGGGCTGAGCCTTGGTTACAGCAAAACAAATCACAGTGAAATCAGCAAAATGTAACTGGGTGACAAACAGCAGGCACACAAACAGGAGTATGTTCAGAAAAGAGACTACTGAATAAGGAAGGAAAATAGGGCTAGACTGAAGTTGAACGTAAAAACAATAAACAAAGAAAAAAACCCCAATAATCCAGGAATCACTTCTGAGCCATTTTGAAAGAATCACACCAGGACAGTCAGAAGAGTCCATTCAATAAACAGAGAAATGCTGTATAAACAGAGAAAATGCTGCCTGCAAATACTGCAGTCAGCATTAGAATTCCCTCTGGAAGTTACCTCAGAAAGAACAATAGGCTTGTGCCCCATGATTCACACAGCTAAAAAAGAAAATGTGAATATGCATAACATCGTATCTAATATTAAACTTTGGGATGAGTCATTTTATCTCCAGCACTGACAAATGAACAAAAGCTCTGAAGTGGGAGTGGGGGGAAAGGGGAAAGATTGAATATAAGAAGCAAACAAAAAAACAACTGATTGGGAAGGTAAATGCTGTACCTGATATAGAAATGAAAAAAAAAAAAAACAAAAGGAAGAAAAGAAACTCAAGCAAAACACCAACTACCAGGCAAGACAGCTGACCAGAAAAGGAACTGAATCCATGACGACATTTCACCCCCAGACCTGTCTTGCGGTACCCTGGCAGAGAACCAGAAGCTACTTAGGGAGACAAGTCACAGGCGAAAGGAGCCTCCTGCTCCACACTTCTTGGGACTGGTTACAAAATGAACTCCTCTGTACTCTCACTGCCAGTGGGCTACCGTATGCTCTCCACACAGATAGCCTAGGTACATCAGCTTTGAGATGCTAAAATTCACTTTCTCCCACAGCCTCCAGAGGCCAGACACACAAGCAACTCACGTTCTTGGTCTAGCTTGCCATCAATGAAGAGAACAGACTGTGCTACGTTACGGTTGTTGGCTGCTCTCACCAAATTCCCAACAGTGTGGTTTACAGCTTGGTGTAGCCACTCTGATTGGGAGCCCACTGTGCACCAAGGAGGGAGGACACAGGTGCCCAGTGAGTGGAGCAGGCTCAGATCCATGTTATCCCTCCAGCCTGGCCTGGAGGCTGCGCTGCGCTGCATGTGCCCTTCAGGCACAGGATACAGCCAACCTGCTAATGCTAACCTGCACGCAGCTCTCTGCTGACACCAGGGATTAAGCCACCTTCATCTCCTTGCGTTTATCTAAAAGCACATCAAGAATTTCTTATGTGAATATCCTTTCTGATTGATGGCTGGAGTGATAAAAAGACTCATTTTCCTGTTTCCATGTGTAACAGAGATGGGAATGGGGTAACCTGTGCAAGGCCAGGGTCTGCATAATGTGCTGTCTGTGAGGCTCACTCACGGCCACACAACCCAGGACTCCCTGCACCAAAAGGGATATAACACTATTTGTATTTTTTTTTCTTGATTATGACAGCTCTTAAACAGAATTCTAAAAGATACCTTACCGAGTCTGAGTGCCTCTCTTAATGGGATCAAAACAGATCAGCACTCTCTGGTGTAAAACACATCTGGTTCTCCACATACCCCATCATTCTGCACTAAATAAAGATGTGGGATTTTTTCCTTAAGAAAAAAACCATTGCTTCAAACCTTACCTTGCCAGTGAGATGTAGATGCTGACACAAAGCCTTTTGCCAAGCACAGAGTTTCTCTGGATCCCTCACCTCACAGTAACAGTAATAGAGAAGTACTTCTCCCACCTGGCTGCCCATAGCATGGCAAAGGTAAGCAAACAGAAAAAGAATGTTAAGAAAGAACAAAATGCTACTATTAGCAGACCATTCAAAAAGCAGACAATTTTCTTCTGGTGGATGTGTAGAGAAAAAAACCCCCTCAAACAAACTTTGGAGGGATTAGCACTGCTGGGTTTATTTCAAACAGAAGGAATGTTAACTAAAAAAAGCTCCCACACTTCTAATTCTTGGGACTGCTTACAAAATGAGCTCCTCTGTACTCTCACTGCCAGTGGCCTACCATATGCTCTCTCCACACACAGAACACAAGAATTACTGACTTTCGTGCACAGAAGGATGCTATTAAATGCTCACTTTGCCAGAATGGCACTTGAAAACTCAAGCACTTGAGCTATCTAAGTTCAAAAAGCCAAAATTTTTTGTGAGACTGCATGTTCCCACATTCTGTGCAGCACAAGCCAAACTCTGTCGTAGCCAGAAACTTTCTTGTGAACCTTCTTCGTACCTATATGAGTCCTTCAGGAACCCAAACGAGCAGCAGAAAGGAACTCGTGCAGTGCATATCCTGCTCTGTCGGGGTCCCTCCTTACAGATCCAAGCTGTCAAGCAACACCCATACAGGCCTGCTTTAAAGATGCAGGATAATATAGCTCGGATAGTTCTATCCACCATTAAAAACCGCAGTGGATCTAACTCTTTATATAAAGGACACCCAAAGAATCCGAAGATCTAGGATAATATTGGGGAAGGCTCTTCCTGCACCTCAGAAACGTCGCTTGACTGAATTTCATAGGAAGTACTACTGGCAGATGACCGCGTGAAGCCGAACACCCCACTCCTGGACCCTCGGAGCGCCTTCCTTACCTTGTCATATCCTCCTGGCTGACGTGGCTGGTGTCCGGGAGCGCCCAGGAGAT
>JAODKT010001744.1:40876945-40895794 GCA_027576195.1 Cossypha heuglini
GGGAGCAGCGCGCTTGCTCGGCCCGCGCGAGGTGTCTCGGCCCGGCGCGTCGCGGAGCTCCGCAGCGCTCCTCACCGCCCCTCACAGCTCCTCACCGCCGCTCCTCCCCGCCGCTCCCCGCCATGTCGCGGCGGCGGCACAGCGACGACAGCGATGGTGAGCCCCGCGTCGCCGCCGGGGTGGCCCGGCAGGGAGGGTGGATTGGGCGGGATGGAGGAGCGGCGGGGTTTCTGCGGCGTCGGTAACGCTGTGCTCGGTGTGTTGTTGGAGCAGGGCAGCCCCACAAGAGGCGGAGGACGTCCGAGCCGTCGGAGATCGAGGAGAGGCTCGAGTCGCTCATCTGCAGGGTGGGAGAGAAGGTAGGCGGGCCGGCGGCTCGGGAGAGTTAAAGCCTTGTTTGCCTCCACCCTTTCCCCTTCCCCTGCGTGGTGTGGGGGCAATTCCTCTGCAGTAGCGACCCTCAAAGAAAATACTTATTTTATGAGATGGATGGAAACTTGCCGTTTTTTTCTAAGCCACGTGCTGTGGCGGGCAAGTGCTTAAACCGCAGCGTGGTGTTTTCTAGCCGGCGAAAAACGGGCGGAGAATAGTTACCATTGTATCTAAAGATTGCCGATTGTGGTCTGCGAAAGGTGCGAAAGAATTAACTGATCTGCCTGCGGCACAAGGTTCCAGTCCCGACAATGGGGCTGCTGGAGGAGGGGGTGGCAGAACAAAAGATGACGGTGCTGGGAAAAACAAAGTGTTTTGCGTGGTGCTGTGTTGTTAATCAGTGCGCTGCCGGGATGCTCCTGAAGCGATGTCAGATCTTGCATCTCTGGGGAACGCTGAAGTTCCTGTCCTAGCAGGGGAGCTTGGCGGTCGAGTGCAGCTCTTCTGAGGAGCAGCTGCTCCTCTCAGGCAAGCGAACAGATCTTCGCTGCTGATGGAACCCGATTGTCGCCCTGAAAATTGAGGGGACATGAAAGGATGCTCTTGTCCAGCTTCATTGTCTTACATATGAGAGTCTTGCTAGTCTTACTGCCTGGTTGATGATGGCTTTTTTTTATTTATTTTGATTTTAGAGTAATTCGTCTTTGGAGAGCAACCTGGAGGGCCTAGCTGGTGTTTTGGAAGCTGATCTGCCAAATTACAAAAGCAAGATACTAAGAATACTGTGTACTGTGTACGTATTAAGGAAGTCTGGGAATATGGGATGTGCTTTCTTTGTGCATAAGTTCAGTCTTTAAGGTAGTTTAAAGGCCGTGAATAGCTTTAGTTCCTGACGGCTGTCATAGCATAGAGTTTGTCTTATTACAAACAAAAGAAATAAGGGATTAAGCTCATTGCATACTGGGTGTAATTCAAGAAAGATATCTCTTTACGTTGCTTTGACTTGAAATGTGTATAAAGGCTCCAGGCAGGCAGAAGGAACATCAGAACTGGTCTGCAGTAGCTGTGGGAATGCAGCAATCCTAGGGGAAATCCTGTTTCCACATGAAATGCTTAAGGCCACCAACGTTTTGAGCTGCTAACAGTTACCTACTTGTGTTATCTGTGATGTTTTCTCGCTGCTTTCTCTTCCCTGGCAGTGATGTGCTCATGTCTTTGTTAGCCCGTTTGCTAGAGGAGAGGAACTGGGAAGGTGAGGAGCAGAAACCAGGCTCTCTGGTAGCTGCCAGCTCTCCTTCCTCTCCCTCACCAAGTGCTAAGTGCTGGAGTGGAGGTGCCGTGTCAGGGTCACTGAGTGGTGTTGAGGGATGGGTTGTACAGGGTCTGTTGCAGGAGGTAAGAAAAGTCCGAAGGAAGGGTGTGGTGCACGCTATGTAGCCTGTGCTAAGGTTTTGTAGATACGTTAAGCCTATTTTGTAGCAATATTATTAATAAAAGGTAGTGTGCTTCCTTTCCCCGTAGCAGACAGACACTTCTGAAAGTAAAGTTACGTATGTACAAAAATGGTAGGGGAAAATGACTTTTTTACAGTAGGACCTGGCTTTCACTATGCCGTGTAATAACATTACTTCTAAATTGTGAACTTAAAACAACTTCTTCCATTTTTGCAATAAATTCTGTCACTGATATTATTTGTTCAACCCTCTGGTATACTCAGCAATTAGATATAAATGAAAAGCAAGTATTTTAGGTATACTGGAATGTGGTAACTGCCTTTCTGAATGTCTGTGGTTAAAACAAAAAAACAATATCTGTAGATATTAACAGTGGGATAAAGCTGTAGGATTAGGTTTAGCTGTCTTTTCTCATTTAACTTACAACGAGCGGATTCTAAGATGCTACACAGTGGCCAATTGGCACATGATGAATAAACAACTAACACAGTATTTCTTTTTCTGTGTCAGTGCACGTCTGCTACCGGAAAAGCTTACTGTTTACACGACGTTGGTGGGGCTGCTGAATGCCAGGAACTACAATTTTGGTGGGGAATTTGTAGAAGCCATGATTCGTCAGCTTAAAGAATGTCTGAAAGTAAACATGTATAATGAAGCTGTGCATTTAGTAAGTGGAGTTTTGTTTGTCTATTTGTTTCATGTCCTTTTTCTTTCCTCCCTTCACCTTTTTGTTACAGAGGAGCTGGACCTTGCAATGCATGTTACAGTGTCTTTTGCCATCAGTGTGCAGTGCACTGTGAATACTCCAAGAGGAAGTGTGTGTTATGTGAGAGATATTTTCTTCTCCGGGGCAAGAAGTCATATTACATTTGCAAAATTTACTTCCAAATGTATATTTTTCACAGTGAAAAATTAAATTAGTGTTAAACAGAGATGCTTCTCGCTGCTTGTTCTTCAGTCAAATATAAAAGATAAAAGAAAGTCAATGCAATTCCCTTGTATTCAGAGTTCTTAAAAACTATGTTTGATGGCTGGTTTCATGCTTCTGATGAGGGGTGAAGATCAAGCAGTCAGTTTTAAGTGCTGCCTGTCTTTGAAACCAATTCTTCCTAATTATAGAGTTTTGTCTGCTGAAAGGTATTACAACTTCAGCAGTGTCTGATTTAGAAGCCCACTGCCAAGTTCCCCACCTTCTTCTGAAACCCACTGGTGAAAATTAAGATTCTCGTCAAGAGACTGATGTTTAGTCAACTGTAGGACACTTTTGCTAATAAGATCTAATTGCTAGAATTTCTGTTATTTTAGCAATCTGATACTGTACAGAATAGATAGAAGTACAAGGGTTTTCTTTTGTAGTATCAGTTTGTGTGTTTCTCACCATTTCTTAATTGGGAATATTATCCTTACGATGTTATTGCAGTGGGAGGGATTGAGGACATTATAATGAACAATATATTAGGGAGCACATATGATGCTTGTCATTGAAAAGCGAATCTGTACAGTGTGCAGTATTTCAGCCTGTGTGGTACTGGATGAGTATTATACCTTTACTGGTGGTTTGTTTTAATAATTTCAGTAATGTTTATTTGTTCTTGTGCAGCCAGTTTAAAAAGTATTTGTTCAGAACATTTTTTTCTCATCTTTAGGTACGTTTTCTGTCTGATCTCGTGAATTGTCATGTAATAGCTGCTCCTTCAATGGTGGCTATGTTTGAGAACTTCGTGAGTGTGACACAGGAGGAGGACGTACCTCAAGTAAGCAAAAGATCTGTAGGCTCCCCAGGCCTGTTTCACCGTTTGTCTGTACTGTTTGTTCTGTCCTCATGCTTACAACAGGGAGGTTTTAGGGAGAGCAGCCTTAACGGATTGACATATACGGTTTCCTGAGCATAAGTAAAAGGAGCTTGTGGCAATTGGGAAATAACATATACAGTAAGAAAGTATAGTCCTTTATAGTGTAGTGGCTGAATTGAAATTATTTTACCTTGCTCTGGCAATTTCAGGGTGCCTAGCTTTTCTGCTATACTGACAGTGTCCAGGAGTACTTTGAAAGTGATTCAGTTTATCCCTTTTTTAAGTCTCCCCAACACAGTTCAAGTGAAAAATTACACTTTTTCAAACACAAATGTTTTTTTCTCGTGCCTTGCCTATCCAGTCTACAACTTCTGGTCTTACACTCCTTCAAAACAACTTCCTGATGTTTTAATTTGTGATATGTATGTGTACAAAATTTGCTGGCGCTTACTTTTATGCTCAGGTTTTGTTGTATTGCCTTCCTGTAGGTGCGATGTGACTGGTATATGTTTGCATTTCTGTCATCTTTGCCTTGGGTTGGGAAGGAGTTATATGAGAAAAAGGATGCTGAAATGGATCGTCTCTTGTCTCAAACAGAAAGTTATCTGAAGTAAGTTGTAACTGGTTAGAAACACTCTCTTTGCTATCTGTTTAAGCGTGATGTAATAGCGTTGATTATTGCACACTTTAAAGTATTCTAAAGCTTTAGGTGTGAACCATTTTATGGGGGGTAGCAAAGCCCTAAAAATGCAGTAGGTGAAGAGATTTTTGAATTTGAAAAGTTTTATGGTCTTGTCTAGTTCCAGGGTATGTTTAAGGTCTTATTCTGATCATGCTGGAGTTGTAAGTGTGCTGTTAGTACTGATAGATTGTTGCATTAATACTGTTCAGTGTAGCTGTTTTCTGTCTAGATGCTTCAAGTTAATGTTCTCAAGATACTATAACGGAGAGATTTTAAGTAATCACAAACCTGATTTTTATCTACTGTAGACTTCGTCAGCTGAAGAGAATGAATAGTAGTACACTCACAATAAAAACAAAATTGCTGCCCTAAATTAGTCTATTAAAGGTCAGGTTTTCTCTCCTGTTTGAACAGACGCCGCCAGAAGATTCATGTACCCATGCTGCAGGTGTGGACTGCTGACAAACCACATCCACAAGAAGAGGTGATTGCACTTTACACTGCATTCCTTCAGAAAGTTGGAAAAATAATTTTTTACTGAAGTGTTCTTTTATCATGAAATTAAAAGGCATCTAAGAGTTTGAATGCTTTGATTTGTCTGGTGCTTGCCATTGATTCTAGCAAGTTCTGTGTGGGGAATTCTTTTCCAAGTATTGGTCTGAAATAAGAGGTTGAGTTCAATAAGAAGGAGGGGATTCTGTTGTTGGCTGCAAGCCCCTGAAGAAATGTTATGAAGTAGATGGTAGTGTTTGATTTTTGAACTGCAGGTTACAGGGATTCATCTTAAAAGGACGTTTTGTGTGAAACAGAATGTATGTAATTCCTTACCCTTAAATGTTTTTCCTTTGCAAGAAAGAAGCCTTTGTAGTGGCTTTGTTTTTTCTCAACTTCAGGAAAACGCTAAAACAAATGCATAGAAACTGTATGCAGATGTTACTGTGATATTTTTCTTTATATTTAAGACAAAAATACTGGAGAGGAGAGGTGGCATCTGGCTAGCTTAGGGTGGGATTTGCCTTTTTGGATATTCTTGAGGTTTTCACCTAACTTTCAGGACAAATGTTGGAAAGTGGGATATTTTCTGGGATATTTTGCAA
This sequence comes from Cossypha heuglini, assembly GCA_027576195.1. NCBI lineage: Eukaryota > Metazoa > Chordata > Aves > Passeriformes > Muscicapidae > Cossypha > Cossypha heuglini. Next base: position 40,882,344 of record JAODKT010001744.1, read on the forward strand.
CTTGGTCCTATTAGATTGTGTTCACTATTGTAATTAAGTTATAGTCTTAAAAATTGTCTTGTTAAACATAGTTTGGAGGGATGGCCTTTCTAATTATGATCAGTTTGTCTACATGAGTTTTTTGGCTGCCCAGTATCTGAATTTTGTTATTTAGTTTAGCAGAGGAGGTATTAGCTGGCTGTGTTTGAGACCCACAGTACTTGCAGACATTACTGTTTATGTCAGGTGCTAGTTGTTAATAGTTTTGTTCATGTTTTGTAGTGTCATAATTTTAGTAAATGCAAAGCCCTTCCATGTAAAAATGTTTCTTGCAAATGTAACTTGAAACTTGCATTCAGTGAGGCCACCGGCCTCCAGATTTCTTAAGATAATTAATCAAAGCAAGGCTGTTGCACAGGTGTCAATGCCATCTCTATGAGCATGCTGGGGTATTACGACTCTTTAATACTACCAAAGAGTAGTGACTGTTCTCTGCTGTAGTTTCACTGGGCCTCCTGAAATGTCTGTTGGTGCTTAAAAACTTGCCAGCGGTTAAATTTTACTGACACAAAACTGTATGGATTTAGGAATAGTTCCGGCATTTAGAGTTCTTCTATTTATTGGTTTACTGAATCAACAGTTTAAGAAACTTTGCTTTTTTTCTGGGTGTAGTATGGAATGTATACATTTCAGCTAGTTCAGGAAACTGCCTTTTTTGTTCAGAGATTCAGCAGATCTAATGTTTCTCACCTTTTCCTTCAGTATTTAGACTGCCTTTGGTCCCAGATTCAGAAATTGAAAAAAGACCGTTGGCAGGAGCGGCACATCCTGAGGCCGTACTTGGCTTTTGACAGCGTTCTCTGTGAGGCACTGCAACACAATCTGCCTCCCTTCACTCCCCCACCTCACACTGAAGATTCTGTATACCCGATGCCAAGGGTTATTTTTAGGATGTTTGACTACACGGATGACCCTGAGGTATGTGATTGCTGTGGGGAATGGTGAGTGGATTTGACAGTCAGGTTCCTGGGGCAATATTGGTGAAAATGTGATGTCCTCTCTCCCAGGACAGTGAATGGTTGGAAGGCCAGCTGCAGTTTTGCTTTGGTACTTCTGCAGAAGTGGACTAAGTGACCAAGTTACTGTAAAAAGCGACTTTGAGAAGAGCAGAATTTAGGGAGTAGAATGTTGTGGTGCTGTCATTTGGGGGACAGTGTTGACTGAAATTTCTAATGTCTCTAGTAAAACAGCATTCACAGAGCTAGACTTTGCTTCCAAAAAGTTGGTGATTCAAGTATTTTTCTAGACTAGGTATTTGTTGCGATGTTTATCATCTGTTAAAATTTGCTGATGCATCTGTGGAACAAGATACTTCCCTTTGCATAAGTCTGCTGCCTTTTACCTTTGCTTACTGGCCTGTGGTTTTTCCAGTGAAAAAGACCATGAGTGTGTATTCTTTCCACTCTGGCTTTATTATAGTCTAGCTCAGCTGTAATTTTTTTTTCCAGGCTGCATGGTGGTGGCCTGCCAAGTGACTCCACAAAGCAAAGGAAGAAGCAGATGCTCTGCGAACTTAGAATCATGTTCTCTTATTTTGTTCTTACCTCTTCTTGTAATGTGTCCTAGTATTCATTTTTTCTTAAACATGAGTGACTCTGAGGTTTGTCTGGAAATGTGTCGTGCCAGGTTTTCGGTCCTGAAGGACGATAGGGCAGTTGAGACCTCATGGTGTTTCTGTGGAAGTTGGACTACTTTTTTCTACCTATAAATGTATCTAAGAAAACTTGCTGCCTGTGGTGCCACTGCATTAGCAGTGATCTTCATGAGTCTTCACTCTTTCTTACCAGGGTCCTGTCATGCCTGGCAGCCACTCCGTTGAGAGATTTGTAATAGAGGAGAACCTCCACTGCATCATCAAATCTCACTGGAAAGAGAGAAAGACTTGGTAGGAGGAGCTTAGTACTAGGGGGCTGTGGCACTTTTTAAATGCTACTGTGGCTTTCGTGCCAGTGGGAATATGTCCTGCACTGGTTAGGCAAGAGCTCGAGATTAAACCTTTTCTGAAGCTGTTGGTGAAAGTTTATTTACTACATTTATCTGTGCTGAAACTGTTGCCTGGTATACTGTGTATTCATAACATCCAGATAACTGAGAATCTGTGTAATCCAGAGGGCAGTGGTTTCTTGGGAAGGGAATCCCTTGATAATATGGAATGTGCTGCAAAAAGTATGCAGACACGCCTAATTCGTCATGGGACCTCTGTGGAAAATGTGTTTGTGTTGTACTTCCTTGAATGCTGATTAGTTGGGGCAGTGAGCATGGAGCTGGTTCATCTGCAGCTGACTGAGCATTGGTGTTTATGGACTCCTCCTTGTTGTGCTTCCTGCAGGAATTACATGCCCGAGATAGTTGAGTTCACTCTGGGGAGTTACTGCAGGGCCAGATTTCGTCAGTTTCAGTTCAGCTGTGCCAGGAGGCAGTCATAGCACTTTTCTTTATCTCTGTCTGAATACTATATGGTGTGGGTAATTGATAACAGAGATGGTTTGCCACAACTGTCACTTCTCTATGAAAACTAGCAAACCATGTATAATATGCATGCATTGGGCAGAAATAATGTTTTTGGTGATGGCATGTGATAGTTTTGTGGTTACAGCTGTTTGATCTAGCTGAAAAGAGGAATTTGGTGTTGTTGCCATTACTTCATAAGTAACGTGATAGTCTTCATTAATTCTCAGAGGAAAGTAAAAGACCAGGAGAGATACAGGATGTGCCAGAGAGGTAGTGGTTTACTTTGCACAAATGATGGGTGGTAATGACCTGATTAAAAAACTAGGCATTGTGAAACATGAGAGTTTCTTATATAAACCATTAGCTTAATTGTGCTTTTAAGTCATTCCGAACATCTAATTGCTTGGGGAAATTTATTTTTCCCCTTTTCATGTACGCGTGCCACAGTTACAGATCACCATGACATTCTGTGCTAAACCATTGAGGGTAGCCGGATAGCCTAGTGATGTTACTGCTGCACAGAGGGTACATGGTTACAGATCCTAGTTTAGGCAGCGCTAGCGAGTCCTTGTGCTGTTTCTTTTCTTAGGTGCTCTGTGGGTTGAATAACAGATTTTGGAAGGGGTATTGATTTGTTTGGTGCTGTTTTAATGGGAACTCTTACCCGGAATTAAGCATTTTCTGTAATTCTCTTGATTTTTATATCACATTTGCCGTGTTATGTTTGAATTAAATGTGTCTGTGGTTTTGCAGTGCTGCACAGCTGTTGAGCTATCCAGGAAATAACAAGATCCCTTTGAACTACCATATAGTAGAGGTATGGATTTTATAGGTCACCTCTTCAGAGCTCCATTATTTCATGAGTAACAAGACCCTGTTAGTTCCATTATAGGTTCCTTAAATTACAGTTTGATTTGGGAATCAACCAGAATTCTGCTAAATTCAACCAGCACCTTTTAAATGAGCAGGTTTTGTACAGCTGAGTGATAGTCTGTGCTTTTGTTGTCATTTTAACTTGGTGCATTCAATTTTAAACTAAAATACAAGAGAAAATGTACACAAACCAATATTCAAGGAACTCCATTGAAACATTAAAAAAAATCTGGTTTTAATGCGAAGGCAATTAAGCACTGGAAGAATTGCAGAATTTCAAAACCTAGCAGGACACAGCCCTAAGCAACCTGCTCTAGGTGACTCTGCATTATGCAGGGGGCTTTTGACTTGATGGTCTCCAGTTAGACTCAGCCATTCTGCATGATTTTATATTTCGATCTTCTAAATTATTTTGTCCTACTAGCCCTGAGGAGGTCTTGTAGTGAAGTTAGCAGTATGTTTCCTCTGGGACATTCTCCATATTAGAGAATTCTAGATAACTATTATGTGTACCAGCAGAGCAGAGCACAAGTCTTCTTTTACTGTCTTCAAAAGTCTGTTTTCAAGCTGTGAAGGTGTATAAAACTTAACTGACTTTCATAAAAAATTCAAAGAAATTAACAGATTGCAGTAACAGCAATTTGCTGTATAAAGGTTTTATGAAGAAGTAACTATAAGTATGAATTTCAGAACTAATTATTGCAAGAAATAACCCTATGTAGAATATTGTTCTTAGAGTGGAATTGAGAATTCCTTTTGCACCAAAATGCCAAATACTCTGATTGCTGTGAAGTTATATGAGTTTTGGTCACCTTGTTCTTTTTTTAGTTCAAATTCGGAACAGTGTTAGATTTATTTATTACATTAAAGAGTATTAAAATTAGGAATAATTTCATGCCTTAACATGAAGTATATCCAGTGATTTGGCCTCTAGTATCTTTAAATGCTGTAAAAAGTAATGAAAAAACAAGAATTTTATAAATTCTATGGCTAACACAGTAAAAATTCCTTTTTTTTAAAATGTGAAATTTCACTAAGTTTTGGAATGCAATTGATTGTCCAGTTGTTATTTCCTGTCTTGAAAAATGGAGCCGTTTTCTGCCTAACAGAATTCTCCCTTACTTTTGTAAGTAAGACATATCTGTCTGAACAAAATGTCCAAATTATGCTGACACAGAAAGGTTCCCCAGCATCTTACAGTCTCTTCATGCTTTCAAGTCCTTCCTTAAAAGTGCGAGTTCTATCCAATGTGTTTTCATTGGATGTTTTTGGAATGTATAAATGGATGTTGATTTCTTACACAAGTAAGACTTTTCTTAGGGAAAAAAAAAAGGTTCCTTTAAGCTTTATTCAGAAATTTAAAGAGGAAACTGGTCAACCATAATGATCAAAGTTTCCCTACTCATTTGATGTAATTTAAATTTAATTGAGAGTGGAATACAAAATAAAAAGTAACTCAGAGGTGGATGTTGTACAGTCATGACATTTTTTCTGGCACTCAGAGGTTGACATGCTGTTATTATTGGGAAACTTTAAAATAAAAACACAAATGCTGATTGCAGGATTATTTTCATGTTTCTTAGAAGGATTTTTCCATGGGGTATTGAGCATATGTATTTGTTGTATGAAACGCAGGTTGTAATTCTCAGTTTAAAGTTATGACTTTATTTATATACAGTTTTGTATAGGAGAAAAGAGGACATAATGGAAAATATATAAATGTAATTTTAGTGCAAATATTCTTTTAATACTAAATGCTTGGACATCATTATTCACTACTCAACAAGATCGTATTATTTCCGCATTTATCAGTTCATCTGATATCACTGCAGTATGTTTGTTAGACATGATAGATGTGTAATGCTAGTGTTATGTTAGTATGAAAGATAAGAGCAGTCAGAGTGGAATTTATTAGTACAGTGTTGTGTTACGAGTACCTCTTACTGGTTCTCTCTCTTTTTTCCTGGAACATGCATTTGATAGAAAAGTATAGATCTTTTGGGATAGGTAGTTGTTTAAGATTGATGGCCACTATTGTGAAGCTGAGAGTTGTGCAGGCCACATTGGACTGTGCTCTTATTCTGTGATTTCCTCTCCTGTAGGTAATATTTGCAGAATTGTTTCAACTGCCGTCTCCGCCACACATTGAAGTCATGTACACAACACTCCTGATTGAGCTGTGCAAACTTCAGCCTGGCTCTTTACCACAAGTTGTATCCTTTCTGCGCTCCTGAGTGCATTTATGAAATGCAATCATTACTTTGTTCTGTAGCTGATGGGACAGTAATAAATACTATTAATATTTTACAGTATCTGCAGGAAACTTTGCCTGTAAAACTTGCATTGCTTGCTGCACGATGTGAATTCTGTCCTTCTGTGGAAGAAGCCAGCAGTCTTGTTGCAATAATGGTAGAATGGGTTGGGATTAGAGTGTGGAACTCACAATGTTCTTCAGTTTTTCCACTGCAGATTTACTTGATTCACCTGATTTTGGAGTAGGCTATGGGTGCGTCCAGTGCAAAAAGTTGATGGCGTTCTATTGAAAACCTGAAAGGAAAAACATCTGATTTACCTACTTCTTTTTTGTCAACCTTAATAAGAAACTTTAAGCTTGCACAAGCCACGGAAATGCTCTACATGCGTTTGGACACAATGAATACAACATGTGTGGACAGGTAAATGTGTTTTGAACATGGTGGAAAACATTCCTTGATATCCAGTGTACAAGAAAATAAAGAGGCTGTGGAAAGAGTAGTCAGAAAGCCTTGTTGGAGCTATCTGATGTTATTCAAAATGTTTTCTGAGCTCTGGCTTTGAGTGATCTACAGAGAAGGCGGAGGATTTACTGCTTGCCTCTTCTCCCAAGAACGCCCCTCTGGAGGTCACAAGTCTAACTGTCTATGCAGGACAGTTAAGATTGGTGACAACTTTTTCACGTTCAGAGTTGTTCATGGTTGTGTAGCACTCTGTTACACACTGTGCCTGCGCCTTAGTGGTCGGGGAGCATGACTTTGAAGGGAAGTTGATGGCATATGTGCCACCCACAGGAGGAGAATGATGGTGATTTTACCTTTTCAGTGAAGTCTGCATTGAGTAGGAGAGTGATTAATGACTCAATAAAAATGTGAAAGTTGCATATTCACAGTAAGTTTACCTTTTAATTGGTAGTTGAATACTTAGTCTCTTCATGTGAAATGCATGACAGGCTATTTGTCCATAAAACCTCCTTTCTGACTCTCCAAATGGAGTCTTTTGTATCTGTCAACATAAATGCCTGTTAATTGCTGTAATAGCTTAGGTTTGTCTTGGGAAAGTAGAATGCATTTATTTTAAAAGCTCAACTGAAAGTTTTCCTGCACTTCTGACATTTAACAGAGCTTTCTTTTTCTTTTAATGAAGATTTATTAACTGGTTTTCTCACCACTTGAGCAACTTCCAGTTCCGTTGGAGCTGGGAAGACTGGTAAGTTTCTGTTATTTGGATTCAAACCTGTTATTGCTAAAACCTTAGCATTTCAAACACATCCAGAAAGTGTCACAGTATGGTGGCCCTGTTAATGGCTTTCCTCTAGTTTATCAGAGACCTTTTGTTATCTGTCCGCCAGCACTCAGTGGTAGATTATCTTGATAATCTCTTTAATCACTGTATTCTCCCTGGTGAACTTTGTGATAAATATCAAGCCAGTGTAAGCATTCCTTAAAGCAGAAATGTGATTTCTTTAATTTGTCCTGCACTTTCTGTCAGTTGCTTGCAAACTTTCCAAAATGCCTCCCCATATCTTTTCTTTACTTCTATTAGTTTGTGCTGACTTTTTGTATCCTCTATTCATTCTCTTGTTTTGCTCTCTGGCTTACCCTAAATCTTTCATTATAGCTTTTAGCCTTGAGACCCTGTGGTGTTTTTCCTACCTGCCAAATCCTAGTACCTATAGTTTCATCAGAGCTCTGCCACCTATTTTTACTGTGCCACATTTTGAACCTGCATCTCTAGCTGGAGCTCCCTGGAGTCCATTAACATCTGGGAACAGGTTATCTGAGTTTTCCATTCCAGGCACCCATGTAGCAAGGGAGATCCCCTTAAGGCCAAGTCCTCCATGGAGTAGTTTCCACAGCATGTGACTACCTGATTTGTGTAGGTGATCTGCCTGAGAGTCCTTGTGGAGAGGGCTTCAGTGTTTCTGTTAGGGTTCTGTGGCTTTACTTAAGTTTCTTATCCTCTTATGGGGTTAAGTGCTTGGTGGCTATCCTGGCATACATCTATGTTGACTGACCAGGCAGCAGTTTTCAAAGAGATTATGTTAGTTTGCCTGGATGTTCCTTGCTAGCAGTGGTTCTGTGGAGCTCTCTCATAAGGTGCCATTTTTCACAAATCTTCGAGTAACTGTATTTCAGGCTTTTCTTTACCTGCAATGCATTTGAAATCAGCCAGAAGAGCTGAGGGAGAAGCAGACTATGAAATCACTCAAGGTTCCTTTCCTAAGGAAAGGGAATGCCAACCATGGCCACAAATTATTTTTAATGTGGTGGGGGAGGGGAAGTTACTTGAAAATTTATCACACAGAGATGAGATTCCAGGAATGGTAATTGCCAGTAAGGAAGTAGTAATTAACTTACCTCGATGACTTAAAAGTGCCTGCACTCCAAGGGTCCAGCACCCCCATTGTCTTCAGACTGTGATTGTTTTGTTCTATCAGACCAAGCCAAAAAGAGACTAAAGAGACTAAATCCTTTTCTAAAAGCATTGCATTCTGTCCTTTGATAGGTCAGATTGTCTTACTCAGGATCTTGAAAAACCCAAACCCAAATTTGTGAGAGAGGTTTTGGAAAAGTGCATGCGGTAAGTAAAATCTTTCCATAGTTCCATACTGTCAGAGTCCTTTTAAGTTGACTCTTGTCTTGGACACATCTGTACTTACGATCCATTTTCAGTTAAAAGATGAGTCTGTTGTTTGTATGATTTTTAATCTGGTTTACCTGCTGTAGGACACTGCTTTAAAGAGAGGGAGAAACAGGTGATACAGATGGTAGTGAGCTGTCCATACACACCTGTAAAGACATGCTTCACCATAGGCGTGGAAAGAAATAGAATTCGGGCTATATTCTTGAAAAGTATTCAGCATTCACAGAAATAGAGGTAACTGACCATTAATTGTACTAAAAATTGAGAATCTGGTCTTGATTCTTGTAGCTGCCTCTGATGTTCATTTCCAACACGACTACATAATCAGTAGTTCTGATAAGTAGTCTGGGCTTAAAATTGTTGAGGTTAGGGTGGTATAGGAGAACTAAGGAGCAAAATATTGAAAAAGCCTATGTTATTCAGCATCCTACAGGAAAACAATGAAGGTTTGGGTGAATTCTGTATTGGAAGTGTGAAAGTGTTGTGCTGCACAGCAAATGCATTTTTTTCTGTGGCATCTTCCATTTCACTGAAAACTCTGGTAGCAAATTAAGCCTTTGTGGGAGTGAAATGAAGCTGGAAAGTAAAATGAAGATGCCTGTTTTAATGTTTTTCCTGCTTTGAATACTGTCATCTTAGTAGCTTTCTGCACCACATCTCAGGTTTTTGCATAAAACTTCTTGCCAGGCAGCCTTTTCACAAGGCAAATTAATTGTATGAGGATGAAACTCTAGCATCACAGAGTTGAAATAGAAAGCATCTGCTAGTAAGTTTGGTTTACTTAGTTCTTACTACCCAACAGAAACTACCATTCTGTTGTATAGACATCCTGAATCTTGTTCTGTGGACATTAAATACAGAAAAAACATTATAAAGCAGTCATTAGCTGTGGTGCGATTCCCTTTTTAATTCTACTGCTGTGGAACTTGTTATTTCCAGACTCTCCTACCATCAGCGAATAATAGACATTGTTCCAGCAAGTTTTTCAGTCCTCAGTCCTGCTAATCCAGTGTGCATTTACAAATATGGAGATGAGAGCAATAGTAAGTATTAAAATTACTAGTGGTCAAGTTGAAGAAGTTTTTCAGAGCAAGGGAGCATGCTAGATTGACTGTAATATGAGTTGTCTTCATAAAAAAGAATACAGCTTAAATAAATATGCATTATTTTCATATGAGTAAATATGCTTTGCATGAGCAATTAATGTGTATTAAGCCTGGATCTCTCTAATAAAATCCTGCCACTCATGAGACAGCAAAGAAAATCCAGATATATCAAGCTACTATTGCTGATGTGGCTGTGGTGTTGTGCAGTATTATTTGCCAGAAGTCAAAAATTGGACAATTCATCTATTTTCCCGTTTGGGCACAATGCTATTTAAAAGTCAACATTTGAAGTGATAATGAGAAATTATTTTTTGAACTTCGTGAAGCACTAGAATATTTTGCCAGTAAACTTGATTTAATGAGCATACAGAAGGCAAGATATCATAAAGACTGAGGCAGAGAGGGACCTTATTATTCCTTTCATTGCTCGGTGTAAATACAGTCCTAAGCATAAAAGTGTCATCATCAAAGATACAGTGAGGAAAAACAAGGAAGTATTGTATTTTTAGAAACCTGATGGAAACTGAAGTAGAGCTTTAGTGACGAAAGTGATTGCCTGAGCTCAGGTTTAAAAGTTTTACTCCAAGTTTTGAATTTAACATGAGGACCAGAAAAATGTGTTGATCAATTTTATGGCATATTGAGGTCGACAATGATATTGGAAACACCAAGTTTTAGGTGTAGCTGGGAAGCGTACTTGTTTCTTTGCAAGGCAGACTGATGTTAAAAGTGCCCACTTACTTGCATTTCCTTATTTTGGACCTCTTTATTTTTCTGCAGGGTCTCTTCCTGGATATACTGTGGCACTCTGTTTAACAATTGCAATTAAGAATAAAGCCAGCAATGACGAAATCTTCAGCATTTTAAAAGATGTGCCTAATCCAAACCAGGATGATGATGATGGTAAGATACAAGCTGTTAAGCTTTGACAGGCTGTCTTGCATTCTGTGTGTAGACTAGATCTACCATGCTTTGGAGTTATGAGTCTGTTGCTTCACAGACCTGTATGCTTTTCCTTCAAGTAGTTGGTTTCAGTTTTGTGGTAAATACACCACTGCTGTTTTTTTTGTAAGCATCTAGCATGCAGAGGCCTGCCTGCTTTTCCTAATAGAGGTAACCTGGAACCTGAGGTGTGTTTTCTCTTGCAATTGTTGATGGAATAAAATAACTTAACACCCCCTTTGCTTTCAGTGGCACAGGGCAGTTCTGAAATTCTGCCGTAAGAGCTTCCCTCCCCTCAGTGCAGTCCCACAACAGATAAGACAGACAGCCTCCCAGCTGGCATATTCCACAGATGAAAACTCACAGTGGACTACTCACATTCTTCCTTAGCTTTGCAGCCACAGGCACAACTGATTCCTAAAGCCTGAGTGTTTTATGGAGTGAGGGGTGTAAGAGAGAGTCAGAAGTGATCTAAATAATGGAAAGTACTTCATTGCTTTTGTAGTATTTGCAAGAGTTCAGCTACACGGGCAGAGAGCATCAATGATCTGGTGGATTTTTTTTTTCCCTGGGATCCACTGTCACGTTTCCTGATTTGCTTTAGACATTACCCACTAACTAGTGCTCTGCAGGAGGGCACCTGACACCATTCACCATAGTAGCTATATTTGCTGTACATGCCTGGTAGACCTTTCTCCTGTATCTTAAATGGTCAGCCTCTGTATGTTAATAATCCTTACCTCTCCCCCTCCTCACCCATGCCCCATCTTTATGGCTTTCCAAGGCCCCCATCTTGGTGCACAGCTGCAGTTTCTGTGCTGCCATCAGTGCTGTCACATATTGTTGGGGTGGCTGTGTCTCTGATAAAATTCCATGTTGGTGAAAAAGCTTTCTGCACATCCTCTCCATGGCAAAATTGGAGCCTGTAACTGCACATTTTGTGGGAGTCTTTACTAGCTCCTTGCTCAGCCCTGCAGAACTCTGTTGATGGAATTCTTGTGAAATGGGCTAAAACCATAAGTTGTCTCTACAGTTGTATGAGTAGCTTACATGCTTTACTTGAAGTATTTATTAGTTTCAACTTCAAATAACTTGCAGGTGAAGGATTTACTTTCAACCCTCTGAAAATAGAAGTCTTTGTTCAGACACTGCTCCATCTGGCTGCAAAATCTTTTAGCCACTCCTTCAGCGCCCTGGCAAAGTAAGTATAATCTGTGCATTATTTTGGGCCTCACCGAACAGTTTAATTCTGACAGTGAAATGCATGATGAAAGAAGTGGATGCAAGCTTCAGCAGTGTTGCTACTCCACAAAGCAGTATGACTAGGAGAGCTAATGACATTGCTTACTGAAGGAATGGTAGCGTAAATCCTAGATTATACATATGTGAATGGAATTAACAGAAATATATACATTGCAGCCATGTGATGTAGATGATGTAAGTGAGACAGGTTTGGAAAATTACTTCATTTTGTATTGCGTATTTGCTGATTATGGTGAGGAAAAATGGATTCTTCCCTACATTTCAATGACTGGGTAGCTGCCATTGCAATATTTTGTACTATGAATATGAATCTAGGACAATTGCATCTGTATTAAAAAAAAGAAAGAAAAAGAAAACAGGAAACGTCAAAACAGTCTGCTATTAATTTCTTCTGTCTACCAAAGCAGAGTTAAAATCTGTCCTAAAATACTTCAGAGTTCATCCCTTGGAGATATGCTAGAACTGCAAAGAATTTACTGCACCATCTTTAGCAGTTTAGCAAATTTGAATAACATTTTTAATCCCATGTGTCTTGGAGTTGATTTTAAGTGGTTTTGTTACATGAAACGTAGTCACACGCATCTAATGCATTATTTTTCTATCTGTCCCTAAAGATAGATAAAACTACTACAAAAACACGCACCTGGAAGCTCTACAGAGGCAATGTTGATAAGAAGCTGCGGGTAGTAACCTGCAGTCAGGAGTAAAAGAGGCAGGGTGATTCAGATACTTAGACCGTGGTATTTTCTCCGCTGCACAACATCAGTGGCAGCCAAGAGATCAAGAAGTGCCTCTTATGCTTTATAGTTATATTACAATAAGCGGGGCTATGAATGCTGTGTAGCAGTCAGAGTAACTGCTGAAATAGATGCTTTTAGCAGCCTCTCCTTGGAAAAGAGGCACTTAGGATAAGTGTCTGAAGTTGCAGAAACACGTTAAGAGGAAGGTCTAAGGCTCAAAAGGCAGAAAATTTTGGTTCGGCTGTGTATAGATAAGCACATGAAGCAGAAAAGTACCTCCTGCTTTTGAGAGCCTGGGAAATGTAGCCTAGCTTCAGGAAGCAGGTTCACCACTAAGATTCAAGTTGCTTTTAGGAGATGTAATTTCTTTGTAGACTTTTTTAGCTCAGGATGGTAATATTTTCCAGGGAACAGTTGTCTGAGAAATGCTGTAGATAGCCACATAATTTTCTTTTGGCCAATCTAAACCACTTGCCTTATGTCTGCTGCACTTTTGACCTGGTCCCAGCCTATCAATTGACTACTTATTTCTATTAAAAGGTTTCATGAAGTCTTCAAAACACTTGCTGAAAGTGATGAGGGGAAACTTCATGTTCTGAGGGTTGTATATGAGGTTTGGAAGAATCATCCACAGGTAAGAGGCTGGAATGTCAAGAATCTTTGTGAGTTTCAACTCTCAGAGGTCATATATGAATAAAAAAATATGCAGTGTCTTTTATATACTTTAAAAGTAACTTGTATATTGTCATTCTAAGGGAAGTTTGGATTGTAGTTAGTGTTGCTACTACTAAAATGAAGGCTGGAAATAAAATACACACAATCAGTGGTGCTGTTTCCTTCTCAAGAATTCACTGTGAAAGGGCAAGGGCTGTCATTAAGACTCAGATTCATACTGTGCTGGTTGTTGAACATGAGAATAACTTTTGCTGAAACCATGATTTTGTTTGAAGTTGCAAAGCAATATAAATTTGTAAAGTTAAATAAGATGTAGGTCTCATATCTAAAACAGGCCACAATCCTAGAAATGTGCAAGTGTAGGGATTTTTAGGGCCTTTTCCCCCCCCCCCCAACAATTTCTGAGCTTCTGAGCATCCATGTGGCCCAAGCAGGTTTGGTATCCTGGGAACTCCTGGCAGTT
>JAODKT010001744.1:40922198-40942248 GCA_027576195.1 Cossypha heuglini
GGGGTGGTGGGGGGGGGGGGCTCCGGCCCGGGCGGGTCCGGGGGGGGCTGGGGCGCTGATGTCGGCGCCGGGGGGTGGGGGCCGGTGTGGGCCGGGGGGGGCCGGCTGGGCCGGGACCGGGACCGCGGGACCGGGAGAGCACAGGCGGGGGGAGGGGAGCCTACGATGACCCTGCGCTTTCCGCACCGTCCCCCGCCTCGGGCCCGAGCGGCCCCGTGGAAAAAAAAAGCCATAAATCCCGCCCCGCCCGGCAGGAATTCCTCAGCAGCGTCACCCAGCAATGCCCCTTTTGTCCGCCCGGCCCGGCCCCGCCACAGCCCTGCTTCTCGGCCGGAAACGGCCCCGGCCACGTTTTCTGCCTTGAAAACTCTGCTGAAGCCCTCTCCCCGCTCCCTGCTCCCGCCGTGCGCAGCCCGCCGCGCTCCCAGCCTCGCTCGGCACGGGCACCGAGCGCTTTCCCAACAAAATCCCCGTCTTGCCCGTAATGGTTTCGCGTGTTCCACGCGAGGGAGGATAAATGGAGGCTGCAGCCTCCCTTACTGACGAGGGACGCGCAAATGGCTTTGTCATGCAAATGTGGGTCTAAGCCACTTTCATATAAAGCCACTTAATGCCGAACAGCCAGTGATCCTGGCCCGCCCGTCAGGCAGTTCTGCCCTGTCCTTGAAGGAACGGAAATGGAGGCACTGGCACAGATGCGTGCTCCCTGCCTCCATGCTGAAACGGGATGACCTCAGCACAGGGAGACGCCTTCCTTCCCTCCCCCCCATACACCCTCTCCCAAAAAAAAAAAAAAAAAAAAAAAAAAAAAGAAAAGCTCGCTCTCTTCCCGTGAAACTAAACTAGTTTCCTGCCAACCCTTCCTCGCTGCTCTCAGAGTACGTCCCTTGTGTCTCTCCGTTCAAATGCCCGCGGTAATTACCTGCATGGATTGTGTTTCTCCCGTGTCCTAAAACATTTTATTTCTTTTTATCTTGCCGTCCTCGCTTGGCATTAACTTTCGACAACAGCCAGCAGAGTGTGCTGTGAACGCTGAGAAAAGAACATCCTGCTTCTGGGAAATTTTTATATATATTTCCATATATAAATACATATATATATACATATGTACAGAAATGCAGATGAAGACATTTTAAGTGGTTCTAATACTTGCATGAGTGGTAGGTAGCTCCTCCCGTCAATTAAAATACTTCTCTTGTCGCAGATCACAGAACCTCTTCCTTAAAAATTAATAACCAAGTCATACTAAACCGTCTGCTTTCAGCGAGATTGCTTTCCAGTGTTTGTATAAAGTTGGAAAAGTGCCACCGTGGAGATGTCCAAATACATTTCACAGTCAGAGAGAAGGATCTAGAACACAAGGTATTTAATAGATGAAAATGCAAATCGTACCCCCAGCGAACAGGAAGCAGCTTATGCAATTATACAGTATGAGCATACATGTCTCCAACCTCATTACTCCCTTGTTTGGACTGACTTACTGGCAGTAAGCAGTGGAGTTCCAAACAGATTAATAAACACAGTAGAAACAAGTGAAATTAAAAATTGAAGAAAAGTGTTTACTAGATGTCTTGAAAATGGAAGTGTTTACTTCAAAAGCAAACATGTATGTTTGGATTCCTTATGCTATTCTGGTGTCTCTTCTTCCTTGTTTTGTAGGAGCAGACATTTAGGGAGGAGTGAACTGAGTTGTGCTTATGGGGTAACGAATAGTTTTGTATCATTCATAAACCAAAACTGCCTTAAAGCAAAGCCAAGTTTGAGACCCTGTGTAAGGGTTTTAAGGGCAAAAGGACATTATTGTTATGCAACCAAACTGGAATTAGGATTAAAAGGAAATCAGAATAAATAAACAAAAGCAAATTTAGAGGCAAGGCATTCAAATAAAACAGGCTATGAGCCGCAACTGTCTGAGCAAGTGTTAATTATTAAGTCAAACTCTTTTAGAAACATATACTAGAGATTTTTGGGTTTTTTTCTTTTTCTCAGGGGCAGTCTGACAGGGCAATCAAAGCAGAATATTCTCCCCAGTTCTGCTTCTGACCAGAATGAATCAAATACAGTGCTTCTAATTTTCATGGCCAAGGGAAGGTAATAAAACTAATAGCAGTATATTAGCAAGGAGTTACAAACTATTTAATATGCATTGCTCTGGTCATATAGTAATATTTGTGCTTAATATTAGACACGTGTGGCTTAATGCATGCACATGAGATAATAACTTTAATGGTATCTGTGTTTTAAATAGTTTTTTCAGGTTCTGCATGCCAAGTAATACCAAGTATTACTTGGCTGCTGGTAGCCATGTATTAGAAGGTAGGCTGTCACTAATTGTCAGGCACAGATGTGCATTATTTCATAGCCACAGAGACCATCATCAATGAGAAGTTGAGTGCAAGAAGGCAGCTGAGCAGTGCTTCACAATTCATCACTCCCATGGAGGAAACAGTCAGCAGGAAGACAAGAATGTTTGCTGACTATGCAAAGGCTTTTTAAGTTAGCAGGGGGTGAGGGTCATCTGTAAAGAATTGTGGGTGATTAGGCAGTAAAAACTTACATTAAATGGAGAGCTGATAAATGCAAGGTGATGTCATAACTACTCTTAACCTTACATAAAGGGTAGGAATACCTGAATTAGTTGCTGCCACTCAGGAGTGAGACTTTAAGTACATATGCCTTGCATGAATGCCATCTTTATGTTTGGAAAAAGCAAGGCACATTTCAAGGAGAGGGACAGAGAACAAAACCAGGAACACATTTATGACACTTCAGAAATCTGCGATGAGTTTGCACCATGAGCACTGTTCCCTGTTGCATTTCCTGCTTCTTAGAAAGAAAATGCTGGAACTAGAAAAGAATAACAAGGATGCTGACTGTCTGACTTTGTGTCCCTTTAAAGGGCCAATTGAGGCTTGGAGTTCTCACCAAAGAGAGAGGATGCATGAGGCCTATCACATCCCAAGTAACTTGTAGAGGGTGGATGCCAGCTGACTTTCTGAGTACAAACCATCAGATTTCAGTAGCAGGAGCCCAAGTCTGAATAAACAAGAGAAGATGGTTCTTTGTTCAGCACCTTTCTGAATGGCATGCCGAGCACAGGGTGTTTCTCTAGGGTGCAGGGAATATGGGCCGAGTATTTGGAAGAGGACTGTGTTGAGAGTTAATGAATGAACACCCCCTCAAGCTCAGGAAATCCCCAGAGCTGAAAGCAGTTGGTAGCTGTGGGAGTGTTGCAGAGAAGATTCATATATTTGCCTTGCTTTTCCTCTTCCTTTGACGTTTGCCTGTGGCCTGTGGTGGAAACAGGATGTTGGACTGAATGGGTTCTTCATCCGAGGCAGTACACCTCTTCCTCTGTATTCATGGAGGATCACACTGAAACACCTGGAGCCACAAGATAGCAATAAGCCTGTGTGATGGGGTCCTTCTAACCAAATTCACTGTTCATCTAGACCAGGAGTTACTTATGGAGCAGCTGCTGGGCATATATTTCTATTTTGCCTCACGGATATACTTCTTCATCTGTGTCATCAAAATCTTAGCAGCAATAGGCATACAGCTGCATTGCAGTTGCACACCTACACCCAAACCATCCTTTTGTCCTTCCTCAGTAGAAAATACTTGTTCCATGAGAAACAGACCTAACAGTCTTACTTTTTCAATGAGTTTGTCTTTTGAAGGAGCATCCGTGGACGAAAATCTCTTTACTCCTTTCTCCAGCCCGCCCCCCGCAATCCCTTTCCCTCTGTTTGATGGTTCATGGTAACATCAATTTTAGCCACATTCGAATCCAGTAGCCAGAAGCTGACTGGCTAATTCACACAGGGTGTTGGGCTGCTGCCTCTGAGCATGACTAAGGCATTGGATTTTATCCAGTGATTTCAAATGCTTTTTGAATGGGAGAGAACATTTCGATTGCATCCTTAGGAATGTGGGGCAAAAAATACAGTGCCGTTTGTGATTTTGTTTCCATCATGTTTTAGTTTGATACACTTATTTCTTATGTTACCTTTAATAAATAAATGGAGAAATATTGCTGGCTTCTTGGTGATAAAGAAGCATGACCTCTGAAAAATAAAGTGAACTTGTTAAAATCAGATAGTGCACCTGCTTGAATTTGTATGTTTTCTTTCTGAATTCACCTATGCTGTAGCTCATGGATCAGGGATACACAGTGAATCATCCCGTTGGACAGAATGGGACATGCAGAGTAAATTAGGTTTGTCATGTCTCTGAGATTTTCTCCTTTGCTCACTACCTGTAGGAGAGGATTTTCATAGTAATGTGGCCTGTCTTCACGCTCCATTTATTGTACTCCAATTGATGTATGCAATCTTGGTTTAACAGGTAGGTAATGGAGTAAACATATAGTGTTGAATGCCTAAGCAACACATCTGAAACAAACAGGTAGGCAAGAATCAAAGTGCAAATGTTCAGAGACAAAAATCGGCATACTTCTCTGGCAGGAGATCTCAATGCAAGTTTGTTATCATTTTCTCATTACAGGAAATGACAGGATTTGAAATTACAATGTAAATATCTTTTATTTGCTAGCATTGTAAAAGACTTTTCTGTTTTATTCCTGAACAGGACTTTAATATGTTGGCTTTTAATATCAGCAGAAAGGAAAGTGTTGATGGCCACATGATGAAAAAATGCTGTTTACTGTTTCAGAGATTGCTACAAAGCTGACTACACACTTTTGCTATTGACTGGCAATCCAGAAAGAGAAATTCTCTTCCAGTATTTTACCAGAAAAAGTCATCTTTCTCTTCCATGAACATAAAGAGTTGTAAACCATGGCAAAACAGCAAAGAAGTTTTGTAATTGTGGTATGGCAGCGCTTGGTGATTTGATATCTTCAATACAAAAGACAAAAAAATAGTAGGAAAACATGTATTTTTTTCTGAAACTAAGATAGTAGGATATTGTTCTTACCCCACCAGTGGCTGGAGGGGTTTAATAGAAATGGGTTTGAAGACCTGTCTGAGCTGTCATAAAGTTGAGCTATTCAGGTTTTGGGACCTTTTCCCCAAGTGTGCAAGAAATAGCTGCATATGATGTAAAAGGGATCTCTATATTGACAGATTTATTCTCCCTCCTAGTAATTCTATATGGACAGTTATTTAATCCATGCAAGAACCTTTACTGTAGCAACTTAGAAACATCAAGAAATTTTGCTGAATGCTTTAGTCACTTTTTTGTTCTATTAAGAGCATCTCAGGTGTTTCTGAGACAGAAAATAGGTACATCGTCTACTATAACAGTCTGCAGGACATGAGCTTTAGTTGTATTGATGGTGAAAGGCTGAGTGTTCTAGATGGAAGCTCAAAATTTAGACCTGAATTGCTGAAGTATTTAAGAAGATGGGGAATGTTCGTATTTAAAAAGAAATTCTTTAAATTTCCACTTTATATAGTGCAGCATATTACACCTTTTTTTTTCCCCTCCAATCCATAATATAAAGAGAGTTTTTTACCATCGCTTCCAAGTCAGCCTGACTTGTTCCTGTGTGCAGAGTACCTGGAATGGGAGACCATAAAACAGCTGACAGAGTCGGCTGTAGCAAGAAAGTCATGTCTCCGTTACCAGGTTTTAAACAAGATATAACTCTTCTGGTCCTTGCAAATCTCTGCAAAACGTTTTGGTGCCATTTTCCACAGGTTTGATCAGATATCTCTCTGCAGTTTGTTTTCCCAATGTCAGCTGCTGTCAGAATGTGGCAAGTTCATCCCACAGTGCTGTCCATATGCACCTCCAGGCCCCAGTCCTGCTCTTCACGACAGACACCACCAGGAGCCATGAAGGAAAATGTGGAATTGATCTTAGAGACTGTGTATTCTAGGCTCGTACCGACCTACCTGTGAGAGAAATGCGGAGCCAATATGTGGTTTAAGCCTCCTAGGAATGCAGAACCACTGGGAGAGCTTCTGAGGGCCTGTGCCACCCACAGAATTTGAATCTTGAACATAATCTGAATGTATCCTCTCAACATGATCAGAAAATAGTTTCTGATCAGGGTCTTGCTACCTGGATTACTTCAGTTAGTTGATTTTGTTCTCTTAGTTTTGATGGCTTTTTTTCCCACCATAACATGAAAACTTGGCTTTGCCTTGCCAGAAAGAGGAGCAGTGACCATAGCAATTAAACACATGATGTTAACAGATTTCTCTCTTGGAACAGGGAAGAATGGATTCCAAAGGTTTTAGTATCTTTGATTAAGCTGAAACTGTTTATGAGTGAAAGAAAATAAAAATAATTAATGATGCCACTTTTTACAGTGGCTTTACATACCTTTCTTACAGGTTTGATATATACTACATTCCTGTGTTACTTCCACTTCATCCAAATGTTTCTGGCTAAGCTGTCCGAATCAAATTTTTCTAGAATTTGTTCTCTTTGTAGCATAGCTATACTGAGCTTTTCCATTTACTGGAACCCTCTTTTTTTTTTTTTTTTCCTTGAAAGACCATGATATGCCTAGAGTGTGGGAAGTAGTTCATTAAGAAAAACAAGAGAGAGGGGGGAAAAAAGAGGTTTTTCTCTTTATGACTAGTTTTGGAGTCTAGTTAAGTGATTCTGGAATCTAGTTACTGGTCTAGTGATGCAACACTTCTTTTGCAAGAGACTGCACTTTCTTGATTTTTGCTCAGTGAGAGTTTTCTTTACAGCAGTGGTCAACAGTTTTCAGTTTTCAGCATCCTCTTTGAATTTGGAGGCAATGAAAATGCTCACCTCTGTGTGGAAGCATCCTCACCTGTCTAGGAAAGCATCCTTTCTAGCACCATGCTATTCCCTGGCTGAAGACCTGACGCATTCAGCTGCCAGCCATTGCAACTGGTGTGCCGCTGGAACAGTCCCATGCCAGGAGGGGCATGTTACTCATTCATGAGTCTGCAGCTGCTCTAGGCCTCTCTAGGGTGTATCAGCATGGTTAAACCCAACCAGCTTGGATTTTCATCTGTAAAGGTTTGGCCTCTTCCTCAAATCCCATTTTTTAACTTATTGTTTTTCTGGTTTTGCGGGTGCATTTGTTGTTCTGAGGGTTGCACATTTTCCAAGTTTATGTTTGAGATGTTTTTATTAGTTCAACTTTTTTTTTTGTTCCTTCACTTTTCTGAGAAAGCAAGAAAAGCAGAGTTGATGAAGTCTCAGCAACATTTCACAGATTCATTAACTTTTACCTTGGTGTCTACCAAAATCTGAAAGTGCCTGTACAAATCACCCCAAACATCCATGGTCTTGGACTGTTTGTCTGCACTAACCACCCCATCTCTTATCTGAGCAATGTAATGTCTCATGGTACATTCAAAAGTATTGGAACACCCTATCCCAATGCTTCTATTTTCTGAGTGTGTGCCTCCTGGTGTCCACAGAAATTATCTTCCTGGAAGAAAATGGAACATTTTAGTGCTGTGTAGCATAACCTCAGTTGCTTCGCTAATACACTGACAATTTGAATACTTGTTTGTTTCATCATTCCATTAATTGACTTCATACTGTGAAACTTGCTTCCTTGTTCTTTCTTACTTTTTCCAAAGTGATTGCTCAGAACTGCACACTGCAGTAAGCTCCTATTACAACATAAAATTGTCTTAACTGAGGCAGAATCCTGGTTGCAAAATTTCCTCATACAGTACATTGGTTCTCTTGACTCATACATTTATGTGGCAAATCCCAGAGGACACACTCAGTAAGTAGTATGCTGTCATGGTAGCAGGTAGCAAGAACTTTAGTTACTAACTTAATCATGCAACATAATGATTAAATGAAGACCAGTGTGATACTAGTATGATATGATAAATTCTTGAGGTGTACTACATGTCTAGGTGGTTTGCTTGGAAGTTATTGCAGACAAAGCATGCTGGCTGGCTACTTGGCATTCAAGATATTCTTCCTAATCCACTTCCATAAAGACTATTTCCATCTGTCTCTTACCTTTGACAATTTCTTATGCTGTAACTCTCATATAGTCTAACCAAAGCTAACTTGACTGGAGCTGCCATAATGTGCTCAAACATTCTCACCTAGTACTTTTTCTCTGACTGTGTTTTATGTTTAATGACTATCAAACATTAATTTCTGTATTAAAGTAAATTCCACACTTAGGCATCTTAAGAAAAGTTATAATTAAATGGAAAGTCTACATGTTCCATGATTGCTTCTAAGGACTACAACAGTTCTGTAAAGAACAGTTAATCAAGACTCACTTTTACTCAGTAGTCACATTGCTTCCTTCTCAACAGATTGTCTTCATGCAGCTATACATTCATTCCATCCTCTGTTATAGTTTTGCTAAGTTCTCTAGTATGGAGACCAAACTTACTGCTCTATCATTTTTTTGTATCCTTTCAGGGGGCTTGCTTGCCGATTTTGAAAATGGCAAATAAAGGAATTACTTTGCTTGAAGCTGCATGAAACGTGAAAATATTTTTATTTTAATTTTTTATTTTAAAGCATACAACTTTTCATGAATACGCAAGATAAAACCTTGCAGTTGCGTCTCTTGGGCAGATATAGAACAAATCATGTACAGCACATTCATTTGCATATTTTAATAAACTTTCTGGGTACCATATTGGCATGAGAGCAGATACATGAACAGCTTACCATAAAAGGTTTAATTAACATATGTAATAATGACCACAAGAGGGTGCTCTTAATTACTGTTCCGTGAATGCTGTTGGACTTCAATTTTCAGAGCCAATGGGACAACAAATTTTAACCCTTACAAAAAATCAAGTGAATTAGTCATACGTGAGATCTACCTAAGTTATTTGAAACTAGCCATGATGCTTGGTCACGTAATCCCCATCTAAACACACTTTCCTCTAACTTGAAGCTAAACCAGACAGGATCTTAAGCTTCCCTGTCGTGTGTTTTTTGCATTAACACAGCTGTAAGAATAGCGAGAATTTTTGTTTACTTTAGTTACAACTCTCACACCTACAAAGTACATAATAAAACGTTTTGTATTTGATACAAAAGTCAGTTTCCAAATCAAAAGACATTTTCGTGATGTCCACTTGTTTTCCAAAAACGAAAGAGAATTTCCGTGTTTGGTACTGCAAGTAATTTAGCCGGGTTTGCACACTGAACGACCTACTGAAAAACGGCTTGATATGGCTTTACATCTCGTTAGTAATTTAATCATTAAAGGTGGGCAATTAACTTGCTGCTCCGTCTTGAAAGACACCTCGTTTTCCACTCCCAGAATATGTCCTTTTTTTGTGAGCTTTATGCATCTGTTTCTGTGTGTGGGAAATGAGAGCGTATTCATCTCAGTATTAAAATGCCACTTAAATTCCTGACAGAGAGTGGATGCGGTGCTAGAGTGCCACTTCCCCTGAAGTGGCGCTTCCCACTTGACGGCCGGTTAGTGGAGTACTTGTGTTAAACATCATTCAATACACAGGTAAGCTGCTTCGTTTCAAATGCAGCCATCAGACTGCTGTATTTGCGCACACATCACTAATCTTTTGTGGCAGTTTGTGCTGAAACCATAACAACTTCCAAGCAGACCACCCACCTTGCAGTGCAGGAATGCATTTTGCACGATTGACAGACCTTTGGGTTGTTTCCTTTCTCTCTCACTCTTTTTTTTTCCCTTTCTTTCTTTTTTCTCCTTTTAAAACTTGTTCCGCTGAATCTGCCGTTCAAAGAACAATAGATTCAAACAATGGCAGCAACGTTTAGTTTTCTGTGTGTTCATGCTGCTGAAAAAAGATAAGACTAAAAGAGATTTTTGCCTCTGTAGAAGTTGAAACTGATGAGACTTACTCCCACTGTAAGTCACACTGTGCAGTTCTGAATGAGACAGCTTCTGGCTGGTTCTTTTCTCTATTTCTGTAAAACTGAAAGGAGGCAGCCCTGAGAGAACAGCAACTGAGGTGAAAGCTGCTGCACTGCTGAATTAACCCAAACCCTAGCTATGTCACTCTGGAGTCAGAAGTCCGTGGCTTCTCTGCGCTTTAGAACTGCCACCCAGCGTGGCAGTGCAGGCTCTGTCCCATCCTTGCCAGGGGGTTCCAGCAGCATGGGGGTACCTGGGCTGGGACCTGTGCTGTGCCTGTGGCCGTGGCTGGGCTAGGGACAGTCTGCGCAGAGTCATTCTGCCGCATTAGAGATGGCTCTGCTGACCTGGTGCTACTCCAAAATGTCCATTCATTCATCCAGATCCGTACTTTATGTCTGTTTTGGCTCTTGTTTGTTGAAGCATGTTTCCCAGACCTTCCTACTAACATTTAAAAAGGCAGGCAAACAGAAGACTTGCAGAAGTCACAGTCACATAATTCAGTTCTCCAGCTGCCAGTGATGTCTCTTCAGTGGCCTCTGTGTTGGGAGTGTCTGACATCACCAGTGAAGAACTGCTGCTGGCAAGACAGTACAAGACCACATGAAAGATTAGGGGCACAGTTCTAGTAAAAATCTCTGGATACCTGCCAGAAGCAAGGAACCAATCAATTAAACAGAGCCTGCACTGGGTGCCCTCCTGTTGGCTCGCAGGACCCTAAAGCACTTGAAATCCTTATACACAATCCTTAAAATCAGAGAACCCCAGAACTGGTCAGGTTGCAAGGGAGCAACCTTGCCTGGTCCAGCATCCCTGCTCAGGCAGGGTCATCCCAGAACGCATGGCAGAGGATTGCATCCAGACTGTTCTTGAGTGTCTGCAGTGAGGGAGACACCACAACCTTCTGTCATCTTCTATAGAAAGTGTCTCCGTGGTGGATTGTCAAGCATGACTTGTCTCTCTTCATACAGCAGCTCTGTTGATTAGCAGTGTGTGGTCCAGCTTATGAGGAGATTTAATGGATGAGTTTAATGTGAGTTTAAAGTGTAGTCTTTTCTAAATTTTGGAGACCTCAGTATATGGAGAGTGTCTGTAGAACCAGGATCCCTGAGCAAGTCTCCTTTTCCCATGCAGAAATTTTGTCCAGGCCAAAAAACAGAATTTGGGCTGTTTTTTTCCAGGATTTTTTTATGAGTGTCTGGTAGACTGTTGGAAGAGTAATGCTGTGTGATGCAGCAGTAATCTCTGAAGGCATGGTCAACATACATGCATCCTGAAAGGCATCCAGGACGTGTGCAGACCTATTTTTTCTTGTACAACCAGTGAATCCAAAATTACCTAGAAGCTGCAAAACCTTGGTTCATGATTTCTGTGGGTCAGCTGCTTTTGCTCAGACAGTCCTGTGTGTTCTTGGCACACACATAAAACCCTGTACATGCTCAGTAAATCCGGGCTGTGTACATAGTGCTCGCTGCAGAACTGCTGCACAACACGAATGCATTGAGATATCATCTGGTAAAAATACGGGAGCCCTATAAAAAGTGTTAGTGATTATTATGTTATTACTCCCAACTGAGAGTCTGATTGAGGATGAAAAACCACTGTATCAGATTTCTGCTTGAGGCATTGTGTCTCTAGACACAACCATGTAAAGAATCTTTCCCAAGATAAGGACATTCGACCACCATTGTGAGGCTGCAGTCTACACATTGCTCGATCAGTTTGAATTACTTCTGGGCCCTCCAGCTGCACAGGAAGAGCAAGTGATTTGAGTTTTTTTTATTGCAAAAGGACACAGCAAATGTACCTTAGTGTGCCTGCTTGAGTAGTTAGGTCTGGCCCATCTCAGTAAATTCATTGCTAAAGAATTGCAAATTTGTTTCGTAAGTACCTGAGATGTGCCAGAAACTGGGGAAATAAGAAAGAACAGAAAAAGAGGGACTGTGCTTTGAATTGCTTTCATGCTTACAATTTTCAGTTGGTAAAGAAGCACATGGATACCATTTCCACATTCCTCAAAGCCCTGTCAGAGGTCTGTTCTGCTTCCTAAGGTTTACTAGTAGTGACAGAAGATGCTGTTCAGGACTTGTCAGTGTTGCAATAATTTACACTTCCTTTCCCTTCCACCAGGAAGAGCAAATTACAGACAGAAGGGGGAGAAAGAGAGATAGAAAAGTAATATTGTTCTTATTACTGAGAAGGTAGAGGAGATTTTATGAAGGGATTCAGCTAAGGCTGCAGATCTGAGTCTCATGTGCATACCTCTTTTGTCAGCTCCAACAAGTGTCTCTCTGAAATGATGAATTTGCTCACTTCTTGCAGCCATGCAAAAATCCAGGCTTCTCATCAAAGCTAGTCTTTTAAACTGTCCATGGGATTGTTACCTAGAGTCCATGGGAGACTGCTACAAGTTACTTGGATTTGTGTCTTAGGAAGGGTTGAATCACAGGAGTTGCCTGTTTCTCTCCCATAGGGGTAAAGTGAACCACTTTCCACTCTGCACCTGATTCCATGTAGGACAACAGGCGAATTTCCGGTTCCCACCTTTTCTGTCTGGCCACAATTCCTCAGGGTGGTGGAAATGGTGCTGTACAATCTGGTGTGCGTGCACCTGGAATAGTGTGTCACTGAGCTTGGGGAGAACTGGTGGTGATGCTTTTGTTTAATTAGACACAAGAGAGATGGCTCTTGTTTTCTTTAAAACTCAAGTATTCCCCAGAGGCCACCAGATACTGTTCCATGCAGTACCCAAGGATGATCTTTGACGGCTTCCTGCCCTTACTATGGACAAGGCAACACCTGTGACATTTGTGGGAATCACTACAACAGACAGTTCTTCAATGAGACAGTCAGAAAAGTGTTTGAAAGTGCTTCAGCAGATGTGCCAGGTACAGTTCCTCCGTTGAGAAGATCCTTTCCTGTACTGCAGGGCAGGCAGCAGTGCAGAGGTGCTGTGTGAGTCACAGAGGTGATGGCCAAGCACTGAAACACCAGTGAAATCTGTGGGTTACTGTCACAATCACACATTGTGACATTAATAATGCACGGGGATGAACTGGGCAACAAGAATAACGAGGCAACAAATGAAACTAGCAGACTAGCTAGATACACAATCCAGCTGTGTGTAATTCTCAGTGAATGGTGGCTGGCTGCCCCAGGAGAGGGTCTCCTACTCCTCCTTACTCTTTTCTGGATCCTCCTTGTCACAGCAATATTTGCTTTGGTGGATTTTGTCTTTTCCTGTTTGGACAAAAGTAACTTTCTCTTTCAGTGAATTTATCTTGTGGGTTTTAAATCCAGGCAAGACTACTGGGTCTGCAGTAACTAGCAATAATGGGTCACACAGTTGCATTGTGTGTGGTAAGAAGAAATGAATCCTCTGGCTGAATGTGATGCTGCCGTCTGCTGGTTTAATTTGTTGCCTCTTTATTCTTTTACTGAGAGACACACGAGTACTTACTGTCTGATGACCTCCTCCTTGCCTCTCAGTGCTGAGGGGATCTGCTTTCATGCTAGTCATCTCTTTTCTAGACCAGCATGGCTTTATATAGCTGGCTATTTCTTACTTCTTACATTATCCTCCCAACATATTTCTGTCCTTTTCCAGTCCTTCCATCTCCTTTCCGAGCCAGGGAGAGAAAGGTTAAATATTACTCCACTGGCATGGTGAGAGGCATGTGAAAGAGGAGATATAAAAGTGTGTTTGGATATGTTTAGCAAGGAGGAGAGAACTGGATACTTGCTGATTGTTTATGTGATGTTGTCTCTGGTTGTCTGAAGGCTTCTCAGTGACGTAGACAAAAATTATGACCTGGAAAATACTTTACTAGCACCACTGGCACCTTATCCTTTGTTCAGGCCCTGGTCCTTTAGGCATCTTCAGTGAAGGTCCAGTGGTGTTGTGACCATTTACATGTTGCCTGATTTTCTGCCTGCTGAGTTGCACATGGAAACAGACAGTCCCTCCCGGTGCTCCAAGGAGGAGAATTGTATTATGAGAGCTCTTTTGAAGAAAAACTGCACCTTTTATTTAATTCCCCTCTTTTCTTTTCTGCCTACAGTGGTCAGAAGGTCCTGCTGAAGGTGGCTCACTCCTTTGCCACTGGGAGGGTTACACGATGGCCCCACAGATGTATCTGGAGTTGTTTCACGCATTTGTTTCATTAGCAGGGCCAGTTTCAGAGTCCAGATTGATCCTGTATGTAGGCATGGCTTTGTCAGGCCCAGGTGTTGAGAGGATCAGGGCGTTTCAGTGGTGGCCTCTAAGGCAGGGGCACCCCTGAGAGCCACTCTGCAGTGGGACTAGGAGGGCTGGAGAGTAGAAGAGGCTCTTTGGAGGCGAGGTGAAGGCTGCTACAGAAACGTCTGGCAGGAGAAGAGAGTTCTTGCAGCAGCTTGCAATGGACCCTGGAGGCCCCACAGCAGGTAACAAACACTGGAGTCATTCCCTCTGCAAGAAGTTTCATGTGTGAGGGTCACAGCAGAATCCTCAAGCCCTGAAAGCAATTCAGGTCAAGGTAATACCACAGTTATTAAAGCAGCTGAATCTGTCTGTTTTACTGTTAGAAAATGTCTTCTCAGACATCCCTGAAAGAAATGGAGCTATTTTATTTTCTGAGTTGCCTTCTGCAAAGGAAATCACTGAGGGGGGACACAGTGTTCAGGGAAAAGAGTGTTAAAATTCAGCTCAGGCTGAAAAGCACTCAGCTTTTAGATGGGTGAAGGCTGGTAGGATTTTCTATCTGCTTTCAGCATTTCTTAAATATTTGTAAATACACAGTTATGGACTTGGCCTAGGAGTCAGCCCCCATTTTTGCTGGCACAGCCCAGAGCTCAGAAGCTTATTGTGTGAGGCTTGTGGCACTCAGAGCAAGAGCTGCTCTTTGTGCAGAGTGTCTGTCCTAAAGTGAGCCACAGGCACTCAGGGGGGCAGCAGGAGAACAGATGAAGCAGTAGTCTGTAATTTTCTACTAGGAATGTTATGCTTGTAAGATGTTCTGTGCTTTTTACAGAATTATCCTCTCTTGCTGTTAGAATAATTTGTCCTTCAAAGTCATACTGCTGGCAAGGAAAAACTCTGCTTTAAGAATAGCCCAGAAAATAGTAAAGAGCTAATTTTTAGGTAAACCATTTTCTCAAACCATTGTCTCTGGTGTCTTTGCCCAGGAGCTACCCCCACAGTTCAAGGTACAGCCATTATGGTGACACTTTAGGTACACATACAACAATAGGGCAGCTCTGCAGTGAAAGGAGATATGCATCACCACATGTGATAAGAGAAGGCTTGCAGGTATGCTGCTTTGGCCTTAAATCCCAGATACCTCTCTTTTCCCATCCCCCAGTTTTGCTTCATGGCCCAAAACTTCACCTAAATACAAGCTCCGTGCTTTCCTTTGATTTCCCCTACATCCTGCAGGGGATCCTCTACATATGAGAGCTTCTTCCAGCAGCTGCATATCAAAGGAAGTGTTTTAACAAACACAAAGGATGGGCAGAGGGTTTTGTGCTCCCTTGTTATTCGTGCAGCAAATGCATGTCCACTGGGGGAATAAAGTTGTTTTCTTGATGCAGGAGTCATTGGGGATTAACCTTCTCTCAAAGTCCTGGCAGGACAAAGCTGCTTCTCCTGGCAACAATTGAAACACATGCCATGAGATGAAACACGGTGGCATCCAGACTGTCAGGGCTGCAGGAAAGCTGACTGGTGCAGGGAGTTACCATGCATGCAGCCTCTGCAGCTGGTGGGTGTCTATCTGACCATGTGTGTCGCACTTCTGCCACCTCTTTTCAGTCTGTGGGGATTGCTGGAGTGGAGGAAGGGACAATCAGCCCCACTTTGCAGGGTATGGGTGTTTTACAGTGTGGCAGGACCTGGATTCTGGCGATACCACCACCGTTGCTTCTGTGTGTGTCCCTCGCTGTATTTGCCACTGCTTTGGCTCAGACACTCACAAACAGCACCTAGGCTTGGGTGCACCTTTGGGAAGGTCCTGGAACAGTCATCACCTATCTCCCTTAAAAGTCAGACCCATTTCAATCACACATAAGGTCCCAATCACAGAGGTCTCCCACCAGACTACCTGAATTCCTAGCCCGTGGGCACTGCCCTTCCTTCCAGTGACAGAAGCCTGCCCCTAAGCAGCAATGCTATCAGAACATACTGTGTGATCCTCTATACATATTTAGGTGAGAGGCTTTTAGGCCTGAAGCCAGCATCAGGCAGGAGCTAGGACACGTTCCTGCCAGGCTGTGGGGAGCAGATGTACACCGGTGTGTTGGGATCACTGGAACAGCGTGGCCTGCAGAGGTGCATCCTGCAGAGCTATACCCTGGAGCTGGCTGAGAGTCTCTACCCCTGCTACCTCCCAGTCTGCTTTGCACCACAGGGGCTTTAGCCACCAAAAGAAAACAAGTCTGGAGGCTTCATGTCCTTGCCCAGGTAAGTGCAGCTGTGGTGCCTTCTGTAGATGTAAGACTTGCCACGCAAATGATCCAGCTCCCAGACAGCTTCAGCTCTTCTGCTGTGTAGCCCAGCTCTTGGGAATATGCAGGAAATCTAATAATAAGTTATTGGTAGTGGAAATAGGCCAGCCTGTTGCTGGCCCAAACAACCGTTTAGGTTTCAGGAATGGCACTGTGCTGGACTGGTCCACGGTGGGTGTTGGCTGGCTGCTTGGGAAGGCACAGGTCCTCCTTAGCTGTGTCCAGCAAAAAGAATGGAGCTGGAAACTAAAGAGAGAGGGAATTTGGGTCGGAAAGGAAGAAAAAAGGGCAAAGGAGGGTGTTTATTTCTTTGATATTCTGCTCATTGCTCCTGGTGAAAAAAACATTCACGCCATGCTGGTGCAGCCACGCTGGTGCAGCCACGCTGGTGCAGCCAGGTCTTCATCAGAGGATCCGTGAAGGAGGAGCAGACAGTTCTCAACCTGCCTGATTGCTGCTGTGGGCACGGTTTGTACTTGCTTCATTTTTGCCTGTCTCATTGCTTCATGGTTCATTTGGCTGAACTCTTCATACAAAATAACATGTCAGACAGGCTTTGTACTGGAAGTATTGTGGAAAGGCAGTAGCTGTCTGTGGAAGGGATGGGCAAAGGGACTCTGCTTTCAGCATCCGTACTGACTGCCTACAAAGCAATTGTGTGTTTGCCTTGTCAACCCGTTTACAGTATAATAATAATGTTTCAAGTCAAAGAAACACACCTATGAAACCAAATCTTTCTGGCCAGTGGCTCTGCCCACAAGCTTCCTGCATTGTGTCCTACCAGCTTATTCCAACTCTTTCTTCATGTTAAACAAGGAAGAGTCTCAACTAGCACATCCCTGATGTTTTAGTTGAAAAAATTTAGTTACAAATGAGTGGAAGAAATAGTTCCCTTCCAAGCTTTCATTTTTGCTCCCCTTTCAGCAGTGATATTAAGCGGGTTACCACATATAACAAACCAAAAGATGAGCGGCTTCTTTTTGAAAAGAGCACAGGCAGGTGCCTCAGCTGCAACAGGGCACAGAAATGTGTGAGTGAGGTTGAGGGAAGGGAAAGGGTAAGGCCTGGACCACAAAGGCTGAGAGAGATAAGGTCTGTCCAGCAGTAACTTCCCTCTCCTGGACGCTGTTACTCCCTGGGGAGCCCAAAGTGGCTGCAAGGGCCAGGCTCATTAGCAGCCCCTGACACTGAGGGGGCTGTAGAGGGGCCAGGGGAGAATGGCACTGCCCCACAACACCGTGGTGCACTGGGGGCTCTGGGATGGGAGGCAGCACCACGGTCTGCATGCCTGTCTTGGCTGAGCCTGCTGCCAGGGAGGCTCAGGACAGGCTCTTCTGGGTGCGGTGGCAGACCAAGACACAAAGGGCCACCACAGAAAGGAGGGATTGGAGCTAGCAAAAGAACAGCAGAGGACAAACAACTCGGATTTTTTTAGTGCTGTCAGTCGAAAAAGTGTGTCTTTTAAACTTGTATCTCATGTCTAAAATTTCATTAAGTTTCTGGCTCTAAAAGCCTCACAGCAGACAGTGGTAGTGGCCGAGTGAGAGGATGCTCAGACCCCTGCTGAGTTCACAGACATGCAAAATAGGCCCTCTTTCAATTACTCCAAAGGCTGTGAAGCTCAGAAATGCTTTGTCCCCAAATCAAACAACTGCAAAATCCACACCTGAGGGTCATAAAAAGAGTGGAAAAATTTAGATTAGAAGAGGAACATAATGAGATCCCCAATCCCACCCCCTGATCAAAGCATGACTCACTAAAGCTAGGTCAGATTGCCTTGTCCTGCCAACTTTGGAATATCTCCCAGGACAGAGGTCCCATCACCTTTTGACAAGCACATGTAGTGGCTGGTTTCAGAAAGATGGGGCAGGGCTCACCTTACAGACATTTTTAGACCTGCTTAGGAAATGTTATGGGGAACAATAGCTGCATCTACATTTTTCTGTTCTCTGCTGGTTTTAGTTGCAGTTAAGTTTGACCGACTCTTAATAGGCACAGTAGCACCCTGGAGTCTGCTCCCAGCTTTCAGTTGGTCTTCCTTGGAGAAATACAGCCTGAGGCTGCTTGAGGAGCAGCAGGAGCAGTGCTGTAGTCAGCCCTCTGTTAAAACAGCAGATGCTGTACCAGAGTCAGGGGTTTTATTTATGGCACAGGTTTTACATGGGCATAGGTGCCTCTTCCACCTATGTGTAGGAAAGACAGTCTTTCTGCTTCATTCCATTGTGACAGCCAGGTTGTTGGAGGAGGTTAAAATAGCCTTCAAATGGGAGGCTTTCCTTCTCATACAGCTTTCAGTTCACTGCTGCTTGTGTATGCATATGAGGCAAGGAGGAGACAAGGTTCCAGAAGATTCATCTGTCTCTGAAGTGAGATCTTCTTATCATGAGTAAAATAAAAAATAAACTCAAAAAAGATCAAGTACATTGCTCCCCTCCACCTACCATAAGATTTTTTCTTAAATGCAGAAAATAATTTTTTTTCTAACAGAAATAACTGAGAGATTTGACTCATCACTCCAAAACCAGAAGTAGCTCCTGTAAGCTGCTAGCTGACTAAATTCTGTACACTGCAAAGCAAGTTTGCATTTCCCCAGAGGTGACTGAAAGTTATCTTGCTGAGTTCTAGTATTAAAGTTGATGCATATTTTCTTGCATCCAAGTTTTTTCAGGATTGCACAAAGGAGGCAGAATTTAGGAGCAGCTTTATTTTACCTTTGGAAAATCAATGACTTCTTGGTTTTTTTTCAAGCTTTTGAGTAGTCAGAATAGCAGACCACTCATCAATTCTCATTAAACAGATTTTCAGGAATGGCTGAAATCCCAGGACCTTATCTACTGGGGATATGCAACAAGTTGATTTTTTTGCTTCCTTGCCTCCTCTTTGGCAGTGCCTTGTATCTCTGAATGCCAGGAATCAGATGCCCCAAAGATGGTCATGTCAAGCTGTGTTTGTGTTTGGGGTAGTTCATTCTTGTATAAGCAGGCTTCACAAATAAGCAGCAAAGGCAGCTAGGGTGAACTCCACAAAAATGCAGCTTCCCAGAAGAGTGAGCACTTACATGTAATTGCTTGTACTTAAATTAGATGTGTGTCTTCGCTTTGTAATGCAATACATGCACAGCCATATCTGATTGTAGTATTATGCCCCATATTTACTTCTGTGAAGCAGTAGCAAATTGAAAGACAGGATATTGTCTTGTAACAGTGAATTTTTAATAAATAATCACAGAATCTTTGAATAGTTTGGGTTGGAAGGGACCTTAAAGATCATCTAGTTCTAATCCCCTGCCATGCTCAAGAACACCCTCCACTAAACCAAGTTGCTCAGAGCTCATCCAACCTGGCCTTGAACACTCCTAGGGAAGGGGCATCCATAACTTCTCTGGGTAACCTGTTGCCTCACCACCATTATAGTAAAGAATTTCTTCCTAACACCTTATCTAAACCTACTTTCTCAGTTTGAAGCCATTATCCCCTGTCCTGTCACTAGATGTCCTCATGAAAAGTCTCTCTCCAGCTCTCCTGTAGGCCCTTTAGGTACTGGAAGGCTGCAATTAGGTCACTGCAAGGTCTTTTCTAGGCTCTCAGTCATTCCTTATAGGAGAGGTGCTTCAGCTGACTGATTGACTTGGTGTCCCTCCTCTGGACTCCCTCCAGCAGTTCCATGTCCTTCCTCTGCTGGGACCCCAGAGCTGGATGCAGGGTTCCAGGTGGGGTCTCAGCAGAGCAGAGCAGAGCAGAGCAGAGCAGAGCAGAGCAGAGGGGCAGAATCCCC
>JAODKT010001744.1:40942348-41005614 GCA_027576195.1 Cossypha heuglini
GCTTTTGGCCATTTGCCCTCGTGCATGGAATTAGCCTCCCTGTACCATCTTTCCTGGTTCATTCAGTCCAAATTGTTCTGCTTGCTGTTTGTTGTTTTCTATTACTAAAGTTTTTTAGTTCCCGGACAATCAGGTCAGATTGTGTTTCTGCATAACATCGCTGAGTTCAGTGAAGCCTCTGGCCCAAATAGCCAGGCTAGGAAGGGTTGGATACTGCACACTGAACTCTCTGAATGTGCTGCATGAACCAGGAGAAAAGCATCAGTGAAACGTGTGATGCCATCTGCTGGGAATACAGATTTTTACAGACAAGACCACGGACTGATCTGATACTATCGGTCAGACTCTCTGCAGGCCTTTGCTGACACTTTTGCAGCAAGACGTTTATGGAGGGTCCCCTGGCACCGCTGAAACTCAAAATCCAAATCTGTCTGTTTAGAAATTTCTGTAGGGCACCTCCTCCCACAAAATATTAGTGTAAGAGCATATGAAGAACTGCTCCTGGTTTTTGGACCTAGAAGAAGAAGACATTCATGCTGCTGTGGTAATTTGGAATTAAATGCCCTGCAGGTGTGACAGACAGATGTTGGTTGTTTTGGGGGTCTCATAGGAGAGGAAAGTGTTGAGCTTTCAAAAGAGTCTTGGAGAGATTCTCTCTTTTGCTTTTGCCAATGTTGTTTCCCAAATATTTTGATAGAACACCATTATAAAACAGGATATAATTTTGTCACTAACCTTTGCTTCAGTGCCTAAAGTATCCTAGAACCAGAGAGCTCTGGGGCCTGGGGAGAGACCTTTTGGAAGGAAAAAAGACCTTTTCTAGACACCTGTATTACTGGATTTGGCCACAGTTTTGGTAATGAAATATAGTAGAGTTCAGATTGCTCAGCAGCTCCTGTGTCATTTGGAGAAGCAATTTCTCTTTGCGGTTCAATAAAACTCCTTTTTGTTCACAGTACTCATAGCCAAACACCAAGTCAGGTTTTGCTGCAGTGTGCTGTCATTTTGTCAGATCTCAAGGTAGAGAGAAGCCATCAATAAGCCATTTGCTGCTAGCCTAAGACTGTCCACATTTGATTCAGTGGGTGTTTCATCTCTAATTTCTGTGGGGAAATTATCATTAATGTCTTAGAAAAATCCCTTTTGAACTGCAAATTTCCCTCCTTTTAATGTTTGAAGCCTCCCTCCCTGCCTCCATTTATTGCTAACACATATTGTCTAACAAGCAAAAGCCAATTAATTGCTAATATTTTAAATGCTGTCTCCAGCAGTTATTTTAGATGAGCTATTTACTGTATCAGAGCTTCAGGTCCCTGTTTTGCTTTCTAAAAAAAGTCACAAATTCATCATGTTGGCCTAGTAACAGAAAGTCGTCAGTGCTTTAATGCCGTGTGAACTAGACCTGAGACATTTTCAGAGCAACAGGTTAACACATGGTTTGGATCCTGACTTGGACTGCATGGCAGGTACAGCATGGATGCATGAAGGTTCACTCCAAATTCTAATCTAGCAAATTTCTCTTTAAGTGAAACACATTTAATGGAGGGACTTCAGAGCAGCCCCTTCCAAAGTGCTCTGCTGTGAGCTAAGATGGGCAGGCTTTGCCAGAACAGGACTTTGAAACTGACTTTCCCCACGGATGGGCTGCTGTTTAGAAATGGATCATTCACCCTCCTCCTCTCTATTTTGAAGGGTTTGCTAGGCTTTTTTTTTCATTTATTTAAATCCAACTGCTCTATACTTCATGCTCTAATATGTGCCCAGAATAGGGGCTCTGTTGTATTTGAGTAGAAAAAAATAAAAACCCAAGACTGACTCCAAGAGATCTTAATTCTATCTGAGACAAAACAAGATAAAAACTGGGTGGCCCCCTAATCTGTAAATTTTTCAGTGCTGTGACTTTTTAATATGTAGGTGAGAGAAAAACCTTTTCAAAAGCTCTAGCCTCAAAATCCCAGCCTGCAGTACTAATGTTCCTGGGAGAAGCCAAAAGTATCTGTAGGGAAATTGCCTTTGATCTCTTGTGCTAATGTTTGATGTAAATGGCAATATTCTCCCAGTTCCTGCGCTGCAAGGCTGTTCTGAGAGCTGCAAGGGTTTTTACACTTGAGACTGGTTTTCCTCAAATCCTGGAAGGGAGACTTGTAGCCTTCCTCTTAGAAGCACCTAAATGCATAGTTCCATGTGGAGAAACACCCTCAATGTTCTCCATTTCTTAATCCTTGACTTTGAGAGGGTTTCAGTGTATCCTTAAAAGAAAGAGCTGGGAAAAAGAAATCTTTATTTGGGAAAGAAATACAATTCTACCAGCCTAAGGAAGTGGAAATATAATGCTCTTCTGAAAATCATGTATAAGAGGGAGAGGGAACAGGGGTGAGTGAAAGTTAACATGTTGAGAAGGCTAGGAAGGGCAAATGGGGACAAGACACTTGAGATGATTTCCTGCTTAACCATGATGTTAATCTGTGTGCCACGAGTCCTCTTTAGATAGAATTTTAAGTGAAAACATGTCTGAATAATACGTGTGCTTTCTTTCAAGAGGAGAAGTAGTCTCAGAAAATAAAAAAATAAGGAAGTTGGTTTTATTTGTCTGCTAGAAGTGGATTATTTTCATACTCTGAGGCCTGGTGCCATTCTTGTTTACAAGCTTTTACATTCATGAAGATGGTTTCACCGGCTCTAACAACTTTGCTCCTGATTTGCACTCATGTCCAGCATTCTAGCCAAAAAATAGTAAAAGGATTTAGAGGGGAGGGGCAGGAGTAAACCCAGTAGTGACAAGAATGTCCCCACAAGCTTCAGAGCTGGAGCTTAAAACAATGTAAAGCATATGTCACATCCCTTGCCCTGTAAGCCAGTGACCTCAGAAACTCTAGTTTATACACCTTCACCCTTCATTTGCTAAAAGGAAAGGGAAAAGATTGTCATGGCACATTAACATGAAGGTTTGCATGTGAGAGGCTCAAGGGAGATTTATAACCTCTGAGCTTTCTTTACAAATAGTCCTTGAAATAGAGGTATGGGAGGGGGGGAAGTCAAACTTTTCTCTAGTACCAGATGGAATAAGCAGCTTAGATTTTTTTCTCCCCTTTTTGTGATCCAAGGAGAGTAGAGCTGGTCTTGTCTGAGCTGCCTCACAGAGGCAGTGGTAATACTGACACTGATTTGTTCCTATACATCCCTGGAGTATTTGCTGGCGAGCAGGGGGGGATGCTGTCTCCTCCTTGCCCTCTGTGAGAAGCAACTTTTACTAAAAGTTGCTAGGGGGGAGTGGTTCTGCTCTGAAAAACATGGTATGGGGGGAGCAAAGAAGAGACTCCTACTGCTTTCAAGTGCTTTTGGGACAAGCACAGTCCAGCCCAGGTCAGGCTGCATTGTGCATTGTGCTGAAGCCCTGCCTGTGTGGCTGGCAGCACTGCTTTTCAGCAGCAGCCTGGTTATCAGTATGTGCTAACAAAGACCTTGTGCCCTGACTCCAGTGAATGATTAACTCTGTCTCTGGTGGCCATGTGGGCCATATGCCTTTGCAGGCTAGTGCTGCCTGCTCTGGTAGCACAGTATTAATTTCCCTTTCCTCTCCTGACTCTGCCTGAGATGTGACTTTTGTGCTGCTTTCAAGAAGGCTTTTGCTAAAGGCTTTGTTGAAGAGTGAGGTTTGCTCCAACATGCACGGGAATCACTAGGAGCCACAGAAGCCTTCACATTTGGTGACACAAGTGGTATCAAGCGGAGAGCTGAGGGAGTACATGACCCTCTATTTCAACAACGTGCTTTGCCATGGCAAATGTCACAGGATGCACACAATCCCTCCTGCTCATGACTTTGAGTGGTACCTGTACTCCCTTT
This sequence comes from Cossypha heuglini, assembly GCA_027576195.1. Lineage (NCBI taxonomy): Eukaryota > Metazoa > Chordata > Aves > Passeriformes > Muscicapidae > Cossypha > Cossypha heuglini. The sequence goes on from JAODKT010001744.1 coordinate 40,946,195, forward strand.
GACAGACAAGGCTTCTCTGGAACAGGCTTACTGCTGGCTAAACTTTGGGGAACACATGATGAAGAGAGAGTACAACAACAACAACAACAACAACAACAACAACAACAACAACAACATGAATGCTATATTTGAGTCACACAGAAAAGGACATGCAGGACTTGAGTGATCACAGGAGCAGTAATAATACACACCTCGGAAGTGTTTCACTTTCAGTGGGTGAGTAACTCTACTGGATATGGCACAGCAGAGGGGAAGGGAGGCTGCTGACACATATCTGATTTCCTTCCCCAGTATGCTTTCCAACACCATTCAGCAAGCCTATGTGAAGCTGTGTCAGGCTACAAACATTTCCATGCTGTACCTGAAAATTATGCTTTGACTTCTAGTCCCTTTGTAGAGTAAATATTTGCATAATGTAAAGGAAAGTGGGGAGATCCCAGCCTAAAGCCTTCCTGCCACTTCTTCTGCATATGATATGTTTTGGTGTAGCCACATACAGTCCTGTCCATTCCCCAGATGGCCATGCTCACAGTACTCTAGAGAAATAGGATGTGATTTCTGGTAGGATTCAATGAGTTAGCTTGGAAACTGGAATTCAGGTTAGCAACATTATAGGAGACGTTTGTGAATATTGTGTTTAAGTGACAAACAAACCATGTTTCAAATGCAGAGGCTTGCAGTCTCCTTCAGCTGTGAAGATGCCCAGTTATGAAACTCCCCCTTCACGTGAAGCCTCTCATCTTCCACTGGGTTCTTGTTCCTGGTAGCTCTCCCCATGCATCAATGTCTCTGCCACTTCCCTCATCCTCAGGCAGGTGGTGCTCCTCCATGCCCTCCAGTGACACTAGAGGGAAAGAGACACAGCTGTAAGGATGAAGTAACTCCCTTTCATTACTGCAAAATGGCTTCCAAGGATCTTTCCCATCCTCTTTCTTTGGAAGTGAGAGCATCCTGCTTGTCTCCGCATACTGAGCTCTTGCCAATCTGTTGACTGCACAGTGAAGGGCCCAGGTCCCTGGCATATCCCATGCTTCCTTCCTGCAGCTATTACCACCTGCCAGCACCTCCACTTTCTGGGAGAGAGTTTCTCTGTGTGCAATGTGTCTTAAACATGGCAAAACAGGTACTTGTCCTTGTTCCCTTGCTCTCTCTATGGGGTTTAGCAGCCTAGGTTGGTTGTAGGAGTCCTGAGCAGCCCAGTAATGTGAGACTGCAGCATCATAGGGACAGGTTCCCAGCTCTGTCTCAACAAAGCACTGGCACCCATGTCTACATTTTCAGCATGTCGGCTACTCTGCAAATTTAACGACTGCAGGGAATGAGGGCCAAGGCCAGGTAAAGCCAAAAGGCTAATCTGTACTTTTCAGTATGATGGATAGAGTGTCCATTTCCCTTTCTGAGATGACAGTGCCATACTTGCAGATTCATCCATGCCATCAACTTTTTGCTACCAGGAACAATAACTTGGAGATGGGTCTATTTTAACTCTTACTGCTAAGGTAACACTCCTCAGACACTAAAATCTACCATGTGACTTCCGTAGAGTGGCATAAGGTGGAAGGACCTGGATGGAATAATACTGCAGGGATGCATTGTCATGAAGTTTGTCAAGCTGAGAGCACCACACAGTACACACATGGCTTTGGTGTTTCCAGCTCCTGCTCTGACATCCTAGGTGCGCATAGAAACCACTGGAACTAAGAAATCTCTTATTTCAGTCCCTATTTCACTCTGCTCCCAGGTGCCTTCACTTCCTGATGTACTTTCCGTGATCTTTGTCCCTGTGGGTACATTGTCACAGCCAGGACTTGGGGAGCATGTCCAAGGGGCTTTATAGTGAAGGTCCATCAGCCCGGCAGGAAGGACCATCAGCCTGGCAGCTGGGGCACTCTAAATAGAAATCACTGAGCAGGAATTGCATGTAAGAGACCAAGCATTGGAGGCCTGGCTGCACATCACCATGCATTGATTGTGTTTTCTAAGGAAGGAATTTGAGTACTTTAGCTTGCTGTCTAGAACATCTCTGTGATGAACAGGTGATTTCTGATGATCAGAAATGTTCAAATACTATTAAGAATTTCAGGGAAAAGACATCAGATGACTTGGTCCTTGATGAAAGTTCTCTGCAATGTTTAATTTCTACACACTAGCATGAATGTAGGTTGTACAGGGCCAGAGAGATATATTCTGTCAGTGGTAGCCTTTGCCTATGCCTGGTTGTGTTAGGAAAGGCAGGTTTGTCTTAGATACCTGTCTAAAATTGATATACTGCATGTTTAAAGGAGAAAGGGCAAGACATGCTCCTCAACAGGCTGGCTCAACCTCCCCACTGAAAGAACAAGCCAGTTAAGCAGCTGTGACTTTCATTTCAAACACAGCTCTCTGTATTGGCTGATAGTCGAAAGTGCCTTTTGAACAGCTAAAACAGTTTCACACGCTTAAGCAATGGCTTTAGGATCTTCCTTTCATAGGAGCAACACCTAAAAAGCAGCCAACTGCAAAATCTCACCATCCTAGCTGAGAGTCCAGCTTTAGTTTTCATAAGAGACTGCTGCTCTGGCTGACCAAAAGTAAAATGCATAAATTTCTAAATTTATTTACTGCAGATGGAGGAATTTCTTTCTTTTTTGTAACATCTGTGAATGATCAGCATCAGGATTCTGTCTGATTGCTGGATAGCTAGCAAATCCAAGTTGAAACATCTGTGCATCAGATATGCATCATTGCTGATCCATCTGCAAAACACATCAGATGTGTCAGTTGATTGATTTGAACTTGATAGGGCTAGATAACCAAGCAGTAGGAAAAGAGAAACTACATGGCACAGTGAGAGTTGTTCCCCCTGCCCCTCCTTCTTTTCAGCTCTATATAGTTCCACTGTTTATGTTTTTGCCTTTGTTTTTCTAATATGGTGCAGTTATTGGGTTGGATATGGATAGGAGAATGAAAGCACACATCTCAAAAATGTGGGAACACATCTGTTCTTGTCAAAAATAACTTTATCTGTGACTGACATCACCAAAACCATAAATGAAATATATAATGAAATCTGCCAGAAACTGCTTGGGATCTCAGTGGGAATACAGAGGGTGGCATTCAGGTTCTGTTACAGGGATTTTAAATTTTTGGGTGTCTTCTCTTTTAGTTTTTAAATCACATTTATTCAAATGCAGCTATGATACTAGAGATTATTATTTGAAGCCGAAGTCTTATCTCCTGTCCTCCTAATCCCTGATTGCATTTACGCTGGTCACCACCATTCATCATTGCTTCATACTGCCCGCTTCCTATAGCACATGCAGTTATTGCCTTCTGTTTGCTTCTTTATTGACTTCTGGAAGTGCAGACATGCATGATGATGATTAAGAAGACTCTAATTTTTAGTTTTTTAATGTGGTGTGCAAGGGAATGTGGCCTGGTTTATGACTGTGTAATCTGTTGCAGCAACTACAGTATCCTTCAGTGCCAAAAAATCAGCCTAGATCTGGGGCTTGTATTGCCCTTCCAGCAATCAGTGAAGGAATCAGCAACTATCACTCAAGTAGTAGCTGTCCAAACAGTACCTGAGAGGAGAAAATTAAAATCCCTCTCACTTAGCCCTACATTGCATCATCATGGGAAGTAAAAGCAGCACATTGCTGTGAGATTTTCAGGCAGATGTGACCACCCAGACACGATAGAGACAACAGGTACAAAGATAGAATATATTAATACAGACATCTTTCTGATTCTAACTGCTGTTGATGTGCCACATCTGGATAGGCAGCAACCAGATCCTCTGCTAAGATCACGTCATGCTCTATTTTTTAATGCTGCTCTGAGAGCAGTGAGTGTAGAGTGTTTCTGTGCAGGCAGTACTGGTAAAACCCCGTTTCTGAGACAGGGAGAGATGAAGGCTTGCTTTAGCAGTCTTGTGGGACTCTGTGACTATTATAGCTGACAGAGGGGATCTGCTACACAGTTTAAAATCACAGCCATCAGCCAGCCTGTTAAATGATCTTCCCTCTGCAATTCAAGGGTAACTTGTTAGCACAGTAGTTCAAACTTCCCAGTGTGATTGTGATGTCTGGGTAAGTGCTTGGCAGACTGTATTTTATTCCTGGTAGGAGATGAGCCATCATTGAGCAGCTGGCTGGCCTAGCAGATCAGTTCTCTCTTCTGTAGGCATCCCCTGTGTGAATTACAGATGTCTACATGAGAAAGGAAATCTTCTCCTTGAAGGCTGTGTCTCAGGTATTATGCATGAGCTGCTTTATTTGTATCATGCCATCTGGAGGAAACATCTTTCTTCATCAAAAGAAACCAGCAAAAAATCACAAATGGGCAGAAAAGTGTGGATCTCATAACTGTGTATAAATACCTGAAAAAAGTGTGCAAATGTGTTTGAGCTAATCTCTTATCAGTGATGCTGAGTAATGGGACCAGAGGCAATGGGCATAGAGTGAGACACAAGAGGTTATGTCTGAACACCAGGAAACATTTTTTTACTTTGAGGGTGACCAAGCAAGGGTGCAGATGGGCCAGAGAAGGGATAGATCTCAGTCCCTGGAGATATTCAAAAGTCATCTGGACTCAGAACTGGGCAACTGGCTCTAAGTGTCTTTGTTGGGCCTTGGGAGTGATTCTATGACAGTGAGTGAGGATGTCTCTTCAGACCAGTCTAATGTGAGCATGGTCTTCACCCAGGTAATGGGAGTCCACCAGTTCAGTGGCACATGGGAGTGAAATGGCTTAGCCATGATCATCTCTTAGTAGCAGTGCTTCCTCTTGTGCAGCTTCTCTCTGTTGCAGACACAGAAGCACATTAGAAAGGACCCACATTTCACAGCCATGGGAAAATGAGGCCCTGGAAAGTGGATATAGGGTCGTTTAGGTGTAAGACAGTTCCAGAGGCCAACACACTAAGCAATATCACTTAGTGTGTGAGATGGTTATGCAATGTTGCCCTAGGGAAGAAAAGAAGCAACACATTCCAGGTTTTTCTCCTACGAAAACTCTGTGACATTCGCTTTTCCTTCTGTCCTTTATGCCTGGGGGCAATTTAACTGGTAACTGACAAAAGTGAGATTGCTGCAAGTGTGCCCTGCTCAGATCTAATAAATCACATAAAAGTAGAAAAGGAACAGAACTGGAAATTCTCTGAATAATCAGCAGATGAAAAGCTTTTTACAATCTACTAAACTTGAAACACAGGCAAAGATTTGATCCGTTTTGTTTCAGAACTAAGTAATTTTGTGGTATAAATTAAATAAAAAGCCAGCAAGAACATTTCTCTTCCACTGTGTGGGGGAAATATGCTCCAGATGCTTGCAGTCTGTTGGTAACAAGCAGCAGTGTGATGGACTGGATGGATTTTGAAATTATGCCTCTAATTGATCTAAAGAAAAAGTAATGATAAAATGTTCAGCAACTGGCTAGGTGGAAATAACAACTGGAATGCTGTAACCCAGACCTCAGAGATGCCTCTTACTGTGCTTCATTGGGGGCAATTTTCAGAGACAGGACCCAAAACTAGCCCTAATGTTGAGTGATGTATTCTCTCAAGGTACTGGTAGATGTAGGGAAAATTTTCCAGTGACTGCCTGGTCTAAGACCTAAATCATGATTCTGAGCACGCTGCACTGGAAATGCAGAAGAGCAACATTACTGCTGAGATAGTTTGCTGTCTGCGGAAACCAGCCCTGACTCTGAGAGCTTTCGGGATCTTTGCCACAGCAATAAATTTCTCTTGAGGGAGAACACAGCCACTGGGAAAAACATTGTTAAGCGTTTAAGACATGAAGTTTCTGAAGCTGATACAAAAAGGGAGAGCACCAGAGCACCAGCTATGTGAGATATCAATGCCCTTTTTCAGGGGGTTTCACCTTTCTGATATTACAGCAGAGCTAGTTTGGAATTCTGGTGCCAGGATCAACCTAGCCTGTGCACAATCAGTGGCATAGTAAGACTCTGGGATCCTGTATTCTCACTGGGTTTTACTCACAGAGTACCTTGAAGATAACTGTGTCCAGAGTTAGCAGAGGTTTTATGGCTAAAAGACTAGCAAATGTGCACACGGATCAGTGTGGTGACTTTGAAGAAAAGCCCTCTTACTGGTCAGCAGACTACTGCAGCATGGATATCCTGCTTCTCCAGTGGCTTCTGTGGCAATTGGCTTCTGCTAAACTCATTTGTGCTACTCACACTTGCAAAGGTGCAGCCAAGTTTTTTTGTGAGATTGAAAACTTTTTCATACTACAGTTATAACATATAACTATGTGTTAGAGTAATATAGTTATATAATCAGCCATTTTTTCTATTAAAAATATAATTTCTAAACTCTTTAGAGTTTAGGTTTTGCATACAACAGCACTAGACAATGATTGTGACAATGGCAGCTGCCACAGGTGTATCAACATGCTTTTACAGCGATGCTTCATTTTGGGACACTTTTCATCCTCCCTAAGGATGGCTCCAGGACCCTGTCTACCACAGCAGGTACCCACACAACCTGGCCCCTGCACATGCTGCTGCATGGAGCTGTGCAGCCCTACCAGCCTTTGAACTAGCTTTGTTATCTCAGCACAACACTACATCTTTATTTGACATTCATCCCACTGTCTATCAAAGATCTTCAACCTCTATATACTTCCAAGCAAACTTGAACACCTGGACGTTGAACAGTATTCCTCAACTTTTCTGAAAACACAAGCTGTAAAAATATGATCCATTCTTTCACAGGGTGTCTTCTACTGGCTAGAGTGAGGTGACCACTCCCAAAAGCTGGTTAGACTCTTCTGACACAGCAGGCAGTTTGCAAATATGAATTCTCCCAGCTTTTCACTATATGCAACAAGATCTTCCTGAGGAGGTGGGTGAGAACAGAAAAAATTATTGTGAAAAGGTTTCTGGAGGCCAGACCCTGTTCTGGGATGACCAGTACTGCCTTAAAATTAGACAACAAGGGGCAAACCCACCAATCTCTCCAATGTAAATTTTCTCGAAGGGAATCAGAGAGAGCAATCCCATGGAAATGTGCTGGAGTCTGCCAGTAAACTGACCTCTTGATAGATGCTGGTGAGCAAAAAGGGTGATTAGAGCCAGAAGGATTTGAATCCCCGGCAAGGAGTGACAAGGTTTCATTGTGTCCCCAGGAGTGATGGGGAGAATCCCAGGAAGCAGGGTGTAAATTATCTGGTTTCTTCCACTGGGGTCTAGCCAAGAATTTAACATTCTTGTTCACTTAGGAGAGGTCCTGCAGTCCTTTTAGTGTCTCTAAGGGCCCCCATACTGCTGCTGTCTCATGCAAATGTGCTGAAAGAGCACCTCTGGAGAAGTGTCATGAATCAACACTGGCCCAGGCTCCCCAGGAAAAAACAGTCAGTCCTCCAGTCTTTACTGGGGGTCCCTCTGTAATTTATGGATGCCTGGAGGTATACTTCTTGAGGAGGTGCAATCTCCTCCTCTGGTATAGGGTTACACCCTGAAGGCCATTTTTAGAACTGACAGGGATGTGCCCTGTGCCAGCACAGGAAGAATATATCCTGGTACACTGCATCTCATCATGGTCTCCACTGGTATATTAGCTGGTCCTGATGAGCAACTGGAGGGAGTTTTCTTGCAGATGGACATTTTGCACAGCCACAGAATTGTTACCACAGAGATCTATTCTTTAAGTGATGATGATTTTTTAAAGCCATTATCTTAGGTGGAAAGGCTGACTTAATGCAAGCTTACTGTACATATATAACTGATGCTCTGGTATCCACTTTCATTTAGTCAGCCTGCAGCAAATCCCTACCAGCCCATAGTCACTTCAGGGGGCTCCATGCCTGGAACTAGTGAATTTGTGGTGTGTGCAGGGCACTGAGCCCAAAATCACAAGCCTTGCCAAGTTTGAGGTGTCATTCTGGCAGCAGTGCCAAGCAGAAAGGAGGAGCAAGAGGTTGTGAAAAAGAAATCCCTACTAGCAGAACACCTTGAGGATGAACTAAGTGCAAACAGGCAGAAAACTTCTCCTTTTCTAGACAGGGTCAGGGAAGTAATCTTGTGGGTGATGAAGAAGATAAAAAGCCAATGCAAACACTGGAGGAGCAGCAGATGCAGCAAGGCTGCTGAGCTGGTGTGCAGAGTGTTTAGGGTGTAAAACAGGTGGTGAACAAAGCCAAGCTCTGGCACCAGAGGTTTTGTGACATGTAGAAAAAAATCTTGTGCCCTAGTCCCAAAATACGGAATGAGTATGTTGGGCTCTTTCCTCTTTCCTCACCGGAGGAAACAGATTCTGCCAGAATGCATTTGTCTGAATTCTCATCCAGGGAAAAGCCATATAAAGGCTGGAGTATGGAGCCATCAAAGCTTGTTCCCTACTCCAGCCTAGTATATAATTTTTAGAGGCCCAGCCTAGCAGTAATGAAAATTTTGTTCGGTTTTAACAATAAATTCACTGTCAAACATTTGGAGAAACAACACAACCTATTCCAGCCTTAACTTCTTCACCTGTCCGTTCTGACTTGACAATGACCAGGATATATCCTACAAGACACGGTATTCATCCAACACAGCCTTAATAAACTTTTAGACAAGAAATGCTGTTGATACCGCTTCTCCCCCAGATTTTCGTATCTTTAGGACACAGTCTCTGTATTGTTGATGTCAAAACATGTTCTGTCCACTTCAGTTGTATGACTGCCACTCCATCTCATTGTTGCATCTGTGCAGAGAGAGACTGACACATCTAGATACTGATTATTCTTGCTTTATTGTCCTATTGCTTACAATAGAAGGAGGCACAACCAAGAAGACAGCAGAGGTAAGAAACATTCTTTAAATGCATTTGAAATTGTTAAATAGGACCAGGAAATTAGAGTCCAAGAAAAAAATAGTACCTCCCTTACTTCTTGTAGTAGAACCATTCAAGATTGTTTTCTGTGCTGAACCTAGCTGATTTTATTTGAGCATATGGTCCTCTTGACTTCTGTGCAGAGCTGTGAGAGCTGGTTTGTAATGACACTGGATGCTTGGTACCAGTCTGCATTCTTTGTGTGGAGTCTAGAGGTTGCCCTACTACTGGGCTGTGATGTTGGCAGCTATTGAGCAGAAGGACGCAGAGGCAGATGTTCATAATATCTAAGAGATATTGAGGCCTGAAGCCTTCCAATGTGGGGAGAATCTCATGAAGATGGATAAGGGAAAAGAGACCACCCTGGGAAAAATACAGGGCTAGGCTTTAGGACGAATCTATAGAAATCATAATGCCATCTTCTAGTCAGAATGTCTTTATGGATCAGAAGAGTAGAAGAAACAACAGTACATCCCAAATCCCTTTATCTGCAGAGAAGAGTGGAGTCAATGTTGAGTGCTATTCAGAACCTCGTCTGCACAGTTATCTTGTGCAGATCCCATCTGTGCATGGGTGTGCACTTGGGCTGCAGTCTGGGCTGGGAAAGTAGCCCTGATCCTTTGAGTGCAGATTCAAGAAAGCAGATGAGATAAACCTATCCGTTACTGATAAAAGCTGACCCCATGGCCTGCAGAGAACAAAGGTGTAGCAGCTAGCTTGGCTGCTTCTCAGGTGTGGAGATGAAGTGACTTGAGAGATTCATGAAAGTCCAACTTTGGATCTTGCATTTTTTAGCAACGGTTAAAGTGTCCTTGTCTGTCTGAAGGAAGGATACAGGCCTCATGGAATGCCAAAGTTAATTCTAGCAAATGCTTCTGAAGCTTTAAAAATGAGGCTGTGTTTTAAAATAGTTGCAGGGAGTCACGGTAATTAAGTAGGAGTGCTGTCCACCACCAGAAGGCAAATAAACAAGATGAAGTACCTTCAGTGGCTGTGCCTCGGATCGGGAAAAGAATGGCTTGAATTGCTAATGGTTTGGCACATACAGCTCAGTACCAGATCTTTAATCTTCACATGGTGAGGAGATATCCTTAGGAAAGAACTGTATCCCCAGGAACCTTCCTCCTAAATGTTTTTACATGTATTCGGTATTAAACACACAGACCAATGGAGGGTTCCGTTTCCTTTGTTTGTTCTGGTTTGGAGTTGTTTTCTGCACAACAGAGCATTAGACTAGATTTCAGCCTCAAGTGGAGAGCTGTGGTACTATCCATCTGCTTCAAGTTAAGTCAAGCATGCTTCCAAGAGCCCTCCTGGTTTGGAGGAACATGGTCCTGCTGCTTTCATGTCCCTGGCAACTCACTCACTTGAAAGACACCGCAATGATGAAAAAAATTTGTTTTATGTCATCTCAGTGGGTGCAGAGGAGGTAATTTGGCCTGTTTTTGTAGCACATCCTTAACACAGGATTTAGGGAATAATCCTGTGGTCACTGAAATCCTGGACAGTGCTGTCGGTGGAGAGAGCGCAAATCAGATCCAGACTGGCTAAGAAAGTTACACAGCATGTCCAGCAGAAATGTTCATGGTGCCTGATAAAGGTTTGGACAGTGTTTCCTCTCTTCAAGATCACCTGCTTGGCAAAGTGAGGTGCAGCAGCTGTGACTAGAGTCCCTTCCCCACCCAAAAATGCTGTTTCAGCAAATAAATTCAGCCTTTAGAATTGTCAAGCTAGAGTGGTGCCATTTCTTGGAATAAGTAGAAAGCACATTTATTGGCTCTTTTAAATTTATCTTCTTTAATCCTGATGAAGAAGTGTAGGCATTTTCTTCAGTCTTTAGCGGGGAGAAAGAAAATTCCCAGTTGACAGAAAGAAAAGCGAGTGCTGACTAAAAGAAAATTACCCTGAAAATAGAGCTAGAATAAAAACTTAATTTCAGCTCTGCTACACTTGATGGGCTGACAAGAAACAAGAATCTTTACAGTCTAGTAAGGAAGAATCACTGACAGGCTCATATCCAGCTAGGTGCTCTCTTGAGAGAGCTCAAGGATAATCCAGAACTGCATGAACCTTTCTCAGCATGCTTTTTCTTTAATTTTCCTGGAACATATCGCAGTTAGTGAAGCAAACTGTCTATATAACTCTCCACAAGGTCTGAGCTTTAAATGCCTCGAGGCAGGGATGGCCATTAGCTGTGCAAGTCCATATAGCAAATATCCCAGCAGGATAAACAGTGGCTCTCTGCCGAGCAAGGACACATTCAAGTGCTTCTCAGAAAACAGGTCTGAAAGGGTTGGAAAATCATGGCAATTCTGTGGTGCCACAAATGACTGATCTGACCTTCACCACCCCAAAGGAAAATTCCACCCCACTGAAGTCAGTATCCTGAAAAACACCAAAAATGGTTTCCCTTGTGCTGGAGCTTCACTCCCATCATGCACTCTGTGTTACTGCTTCAGCTAATGCCAGCAGCGTTCATAATATGTTTATCTGGTTAAAAAAAAAAAAAAAAGAAAAAATAAAAAGAGAAGGCACCTTACATACTGTTAAGACAACATTTTGTAACAAGTAACTTTTGCTTACATATTGTCTTCAACTCTGACATGCTTGCTCATAATTTTTAGACTAAATTACAAAAACAGGAGAAAATAAGTGTTATTTCTTGGAAAACTCCTCTCTGTTTTGTGGAAAATCCTTAATTACAGTTGCTAAAAAATGAGGATAGCTTTTTTACCCCCAAAGACATCCTGGAAAAAAAAAGCTAATTTAATGGATAAACTGAATTCAATGCATATCTAAGTGGTCTAAATTTCCTTCAGTTGTTCCAAAGCAAAGCTGTCCTGATATTTCCTAGAAGACACCAGAAATACACCTATGTAAACAAAAGATTTTACAAATTTTTGAGTTTTCCTGAGGGGCCCAGTCTTTCTAGCTGCTTCCCAGATAAATGCTTATGTGCACAGGACTAGGGCTCACCCGAGTTTTCAGGACTGATTTCTCCTGCATCTTTCCTCCAGCCCACTGAAGGGCTTGAGAAGGGAGTGCAAAGAGAAGAGGGACTGTTGCATCCCTCCTTTCTAAGGCCTAGACAGCTGTTTTTCTGCCAGTAGGGCTGAGGGCCATGTATAGGCTAGCTGTGGAGCTCCAGTTCCCACACAGAGACTAAATCCCTATTTACTAAACTTAATAAAATTACACATTAATCGCATTCATTTTTCCCAATCTTTTGCTTTTTTTCCTTACAACATTGTGAACTACTAACTGGCTAACTTTTTAACTATTTCCTTAGTACTTTATTTCTCACATTTTAAACAGTCTGGGTTTTGACTGCAGTCTTATAAAAATACTTCCACATTGAGGAAAGGGATTTGTAAACTGTAATTTAACTCTTTCCAGCCTGGCTTCAAATTATCCTCTCCTTCATTTCAAATGCCCTGGGGCCTAGCACAATTCAGAGCTCCCTGTTATGGTCATGTACTTTCTCTTCACCTCCTTTCAATGTTGAAGAGATTTATTTTTGTTTAGCTTTCCCTCTCCATTCAAATTGAGATTGCTATTATTAAGATGCATTTGGAGAACAGAATTCCACTCTTTTCTGTTTATTTTTAGCCTTTGGCGAACTATGCTTGATAATTACATGTAACCACTTCACTTTGTAATATATTCCCCATATTTCCCTTCCAGGTGACCTAACACTTTCATACAGTAACATACTACAAAGTTCACTAACCCTTTTTTATGCAGAGGCATAATTGGGGCTCTGTGTTCATGAATCTCTGAAGTCCACATCAATCCTTCTAAGCAAACTTCCTTTCAAATGCAGATAGAGTACTTTTTCTCAATTTGATGAAAAAAGCTCCTTTGCTCCTTTATTATGTGCTTTATGAAATGTGTTTCATAATTTTAAATGGTGAGACAAACTCATGCTTAAATTTCATGGTCTTTAAAATTAGTTTTGAATTTATGTTCAACAGTGGGTGAATCAGAGCTGACCTGCCTGTTAAAGGACTGTGAATATATTTCTGTCCTGAACTCTGTGCAAACCTCTTTTGTGGCAGCTTCTTTCACTCAAGATTTACTGTGTTTGGCTGTATGAGGTGGCTTTCTTTCCCACTACAGGTTAATGTTAGGCACATGCATAATCTGGAGGTCTCTCAGGCATGAGTGTGCTGTGTCACATGTAGACATGGATGCCATCCCAATTAGCACGTGCAGGAGTTTTGGACTGTGATGCTCTGCAGATCTGCCACCAGTAACACCCACTTGAGGAGACTTGTGCCTCTGACAGCCTCTCAGCCATTTCCACATAAATGCTCTTATGGCCTGGGAAAATAACCGAAGTTAAGCATCAGCTGATGTACCAAAAAAAAAAAAAAAAAAAAAGAAGCAGTCTGTTTTTGTCCAGGTCACCTCTCAGCTCTTGGCCCCACCTGTAGGCATACCTAGAGCTTGGGATGTGACTGTAACTGCTTGTGCATGACAGCTGCTTCAGCTAGCTGCTCAGACTGTGCTGCTGTGAGAGACACAGCTCCTTCAATCACCTTGAATTAAGTACCAACCAGTGACAACTCAGGACGCAGACTCTCTGTGGTCCAAGGCCCTGATCCAGAAAAGCATTTAAGTGTGTGCTTGTTTACCCTTTTTGTACAATGTTCATAAGCACATGCTTAGATGTAAGGACATTTTGAAGTCCTATTGAAATGATTTTTCAAGGAACTGGAATAAACAGATCCTGGCCATGCTACAGCCAGAAATTATTAAATAAAAGTGTTTGGTTTATCTCCTAGGTTTCTGCTAAGAGAGCTAGGGTGTGGCTTTCTACTGAAATGTCGCAGTGCAAGTAAAAATTACTTTGGAAGTCTCTTTAAGACACTGCCTTTTGTCTTTTCTCGTTCCCTATTTTTCATTAGCAATTCACCACAAAGAATGCATTTCTCACCAATTTAAAAATAAGGCCAAGCAGCATGTTAATCTGCATTGCCTGTAGGCCTGTGAGCTGTATTTCAGAAAGCACTGTCATGTATTTTGCTACTTTAAAACAAAAAGCAAACCAAAGGGTCACACAGAAGAATCAGTCTGCCAGTACATCTCTCTACCATGAAAAATTTATTCTTATTCTCTTTACATTGATCAGGGTATAGTATTAATACTATCTGTCTTTCATGCCCAGACATACATATGACCAATATGCAACCACTTCATGGATTACTCCAGAATAATTCTCCTCATCAAAATCCACAAGATTCAGATATATAGTGATGAACATAAAAGAAGGCAAAACAATGAAGGGTTTGGGCTCTGCCTGCTTTCTTCTGGAGGCAGTTAATTTGCACCAAAAAACCAGACAAAAGTAAAGAATGGTGCCTTCTCTTTCTTTGAGCTGATGAGAAGTTTGCCATGGACTCTGAACCAGAATTTAACCTTGGGACAGATATCTGGATCTCTGGAGTGGAAAAAGATGTGTTTAGAAGTAAGAATATGGGAAAGCTAAAGAGACAGTGACTATCTGAGTCTGCAAACAGCCAGAAATGCTTGTCTTCTGTTGCTTTGTGCATTGTATTTTCACATACACAGCTTTGGAAGGAATGGTCCAAATTAATAAAGAAATTACAACAGTCTTTTAAGACCATCTTTGTTCATTCTGTGTACTTAGCCCATGGGTTGGTCAGGAACACCAGCAATTTAAAAAAAAAAAAATAAACAAACCCAAATCAGAAGAAACATGATTCAGCCCCTCAGGATAAGTGAGCATAATGGTCACTACTAAGGTAGAAATTGTAAAAATACTACTACTGGATCGTATATATGACTAATATATTGATATAAAATATATTAATATAATAGTATATATTAGTAATATATATTATATTGATAGATAACATGTATTATTATATATAATCAGAGTGAGAAAAGATGGAAAAATTCATCATAGAGAATGAGCTGCATAAAAGAAACGCCTTATTCTTCTACTTAAACAAAAAGATACTGCTTCATAGAGTGGCACGCCTTTCACCTTTTATCTGACTTCTACTGTCTTTTTAAGGCTCCAATAGATTTTGGCTTTGTTGTTAGGAAGTACCTAATTAAAACAAGTAGGAATGATGCAGAAAGGATTGCTCCATACAATAACGTCATACACTTTAGTGAGCCACAGATAGTTCGCATTTTAACTTTAAGGGTTTACCCAGCTTAAGCCTTAAAAGTACTAACAGTTTTGCTATATATGAATTATTTACACATGCCATAATAAAATTATCAGGAGGAGACTACTGAATATTTTGAGAGCTATGAAAGCTCGTTCTTTTAATTTGCACTGGATTAAAACCTGGTGCATTTCTGGCTCTTCTGAACATTTTTAAGACCGTGCTTTACAGCAAGGTGTACTTTTGTGTAGATTTAAACACTAAACTCCATGACAGGAACGGCTGAATTTCGCTATTTGAGACTGATACACTCTTCAGCGTTATTTTTGACGGTGTAAGGCTCACACTTAGAGCATGGTACTAATGGTACCAAGCTCACGGTACCAGGTTCATAGGTTCGATGCCTTCACAGGCCATCCACTGAAGGGCTGGGCTCAGCGGTCCTTGCGGGACCGTGCAACTCAGAATACTCGGTGATGCTGTGAACACCGCTTGTGCAGAGCACACCGGACGCACAGCTTCGGAACGGCCGCCCACGAGACAACAAGGAGACAAAATAATTAAAGCCGACGGCCAATAAAAAAATTGTGAAGAATGACAATATTCCATTTTATATTCGCGTTAAGGAGAGCGGTACGAAGGGCAGGGACCCAGGCGGGCAGCCCAGGGCGGACGGAGCCCGGCTCGCCGGGGGCTGCGGGACTGGGCCAGCAGAGGTCCCGGCGTGGCCCAACCCGGTTCCGTCCGGTCCGGCCGGCGGCTGCGGGACCCCCCGAGGCCGCCCCAGCGCCCGCCCCCGCTGCGACGGGCCCCGCGCCCTCCCCTTCCTCCCCCCGCCCCGCAGGGACCTTTAAAGAGGAAGGGGCAGCCACTACAGAGCTTGGCCGGGGGACGGGGCCGCTCTGTGAGAGCGCTGAGACTGGGTAGGACGGCCAAAACCAAAAAGTAGCAGGGAGGAGGAAGGGGGAAAAAAAAAAAGAGGCAAAAGGAGTAAAAAGAAAAAAATAGTAAACCGCGAAGTGCGGAAGCAGGGAAGGAAAGGTGGAGGCACGGAACACAAGGCGCAGGGGGACGCGGTGCACAGGCTGCGCGCAGCGCGGGCATGGTGCGCCCCGGCGGGCTGTGCCGCCTGCTGCCGCTGCTGCTGCTGCTGCTGCTGCTGCTGCTGCTGCAGGGCTCCCTCCTCCTGCTGGCCACTGCCCCGCACGGCCGCGCCGCCGCCTGCCCGCTCCGCAGAAAGGTAAGCGCCCCCCTGCCTTGGGGTACCCCGCTGCCTTGAGGTGCCCTCCTGCCCGGGGCGCTCTGCCGTCCGTCCCGCTCGGATCTGGTCCCCTCGGGGTGCGGTGATGGGGGGGGGTGCGTGCGGGGCCGCCCCGGCCGCGGCTCAGTCCGCTCTGTCCGGCTGGGGCGGCGGGCGCTCGGCAGCGGCGTCCCGGCGGCGTGCGGCGGGATGCCGGGACCGCTGACATCCCCGGGTGCTGACGAAGAGCGTGACGGGGGAGGAGGATCCCGGGGTGAACCCCAGCAGGATCTTGCCTGCGCTGAGTAGGACGACCTGCGCTGCTCGCCCTAAGACACACTGGCTGGGAGTGACTTGGTGGCACCATCCCACGCCTGGTCCCACTTCTGAACGCCGGGCGTGCTGGAACAGGTTCGGACCAGCAAATGGCCATTTGGCGTGAAAACGCGGCTACGCTTTATATTAGGTTTTGCTCGTCTCCCAGACTTAGTAGCTTGACTGCAGTAGCCAGGAGCAGCATGTGCTGACTTAGCTCCGGTGGGTTGTTAGCGCAGCAGAGGATCCGTGCTGCACGTTAGGCGCGATGCTGTGGCCAGTGTGAAGCTTGTATAGACAGTGTCTGTTATTTCTGTGAAAAATCAGAAAAAGTCGTTCTCGTTGAAGCTTCTGAGGTAAAAGTACCAAAAATCGTGTAGGAAAAGCCTCCTTGAACATACTTTGTGTTAACAGGCCATCTGTGCTGTCTTTAGGCAGCTGCTTGGACCTGACGTGCCTCTGGGATATGTGTAGCACCACTTCACCTTCCCTCCCAGGCAGGGTTTACTCCACCAGCACAGCCCTTAAGGAAACTGGAAGCCCTTAGAAGTAAGTGCAGACCTGCTGCACTGGGGAGGTGCCAGAGCCACAGTAGGCTCACTGCAGGGTAGGTGTGAGAAAGTTTTGCGAATGAAGAAGGTCTGCTCTGACTTTACTCCGCTCTCTCACCTGCTGATGTACCTACATGTAGCCCTTGTTCTTGGGGCCTTCCTGCCTCTGTGAGCATGCTGGTTCCCCAGAATGTCTTCTAGGACTTAGGGCATTATGGAGTCAGCTATATGCCAGGCTACGTATGCTTCACTGGAGGTGTCTGCCTGAGCTTGAGTTAAGCAAAGCCTAGCCCTACCTTGGGGGATGGTGTCTTTACAATTTGCTTGGAACCAGTTTGTCAGCTGGATTTGTAGGTGGCCAGCTGTGACACTGCCATAAAGTCAGGCCAAGCCCTTGGAGTGGGTGCCCTCTTCTCCTTGAGGGCATGATGTGCAAAAGCCTGTGGGCTGGTACGAAGCTAATGCATGGAGCTAGTGAGAGCAAGGATAAAGGGGACAGCTCCTGAGCAGAAGTCACACTTGTGGAAATGGATAACTTCACAGATTGGGTGGGACATGCAGGAAGCTTTTTTAAGGAACAATTGACTGGACTTCTCCCAGTTGCTAGCAAGGCTGGAGGTGAAATGTGTTAATGGTAGGTAATTATCTGCTGATTACGCTGTCATTAAAATGTGAGACCACCTGTAGTTCTGGAGTAGGCAGGCCGTTTCCGAGGGTCATTAGGATAGTGGTAATAACCACACTGTCTAGGAATGGCAGCATCTGCCTTATTTACAAAACTGTTGAGTTTATCCTTATGAATATTTACATGAGCAGGAGAAATACACTGTCTTGTTCCTGCATCACCGTGAATGGCTTTTTAATTTACTTTAGTTCTTTATAGGATTCCTTTTCTTACCTCTTAGACAGGTCTAACTTTCTTGTTTTTGTCACGTTGCCTCAGTCTCTGCCACGAAAAAAGTATGTGTGTTGTTGCCTGAAAAACTGCTATTTTAAGGAATGAACCTACAGTACTTCAGAAGGCTTTCTCATCATGACTCCAAATTATAGTTAAAGCTACAACCAATAATGTGCCTTATCATTCTCCAAAAAAAAAAAAAAAGGAAAGACATTGAAAACAGTTAATTTAAAATAAAGTATGCTGGGATCTTTTTGGGTTGTATTCCAGATACTAAGTAATGTGGTCTGGTACTGCTCCCTTTTTGGTTAACATTGGAGTGTATTGCAAAAATCAAAGCCAGAAATCAGGGATTAATTGTGGAATGCTTGTAGTTGTAGTTGGTTAGTATTTTATGATGTGTTGTTTCTGATAGAGGGCCAGTTAATCTATATGGCTACTTCTCCCTGTATATGCCCTTCAGCAGAGCAAGTAATTTGTCTGCTCTTAACCTGTGACTTTTTAGTTAAAAACTTTATTTTTAATTTCTAGCACTTTGGATGTGGTTTTTTTTTAAGTAGCTGTAGCCAGTGCAGTGTTTATCCCCAAGTGAGCTCTGCTTTAAATCTTAAGCAGAGTTTGAGAGTGACCGTAATGCAGGTGAGCAAAAGCTCAAGATAAGTGCTATTAGAAATGTGGCTAGAATTTTTGTGTGTGTTGCCATAGTTGCACGGCCATGTAACATGGTGAGTAAAATCTTTGCCTCAATTAGGTATAAAGGAACATGACAAGATAGGACATCAGGATAGATAAGAGAGAGGGAGGAAGCCATATAGGGAGGGTTATAGGGCTGTCTGCTTGGGTGAAATACTGCATGCCGTGTTCTTTGGCTTCTGTAGCCAAAGCAAGAAAGATAAAGCATGAGAATGTCGTGGATTGAGAAACAGTGCAGTTCTGAGCTGAGGTTTGGAGGCTGTGGCTGTGAGATGGAGTGGTGAATATTGGGATCCTGAGAGACAGTGAAGCCACAGAGGGTACCTGCCTGCACAGTGAGGTATATACACTTTGTGCTTTGAAATGCATGGCCTGCATAGATGAGATAGAAAACGGAAGCAGAACTCATGTAGAAGGAAGCAGACCAAGTGAAGATTGACCATGTGTGGAATTCCCATCCAGCTCTTCAGTCTCTAGACAGCAGTTTTCCTTTCCCTCTGAGTCTTCATTCCCCTCATCACCACAGCCTTCTGTCTTTACTTTTCTGTTTAATTTTTTATGCTCCCATGCTCTTCTAGATGTTTGGAGTGTTGTCAATAGATGAATTTTTTGTTTCTCCTGGTGTTTTTCTGAGTTGTTTTCTGGATGTTAGCCAATTTTATTCTTGTTAGTACATAATTCAGCCTAATTCCCTGAAAAAAAAAGACTCTTTCTCTGATTTTCTTTGGCACTTCTCTTTCAGAAGAATCAATTGCTGCTTCACTTGAAGTGATGTATGATATCTGACAAACGCAGTAGTATTTGTGTATTTGAAGACTACAGGTTGCATCCTATAATGGATCTATAAACAGTGCTGAAAAAGCAAGCTGTTGGTGCTAGTCAAAATGAACAAAATCTGAGGGTTGGGGTTTTTTAATCAAAAAGAAGGAACTTCAGCTCCCAAGGAAATACTGTTCATGTGCACCATGCTTTTCCAGAAATTTTGCAGTGGCTGACACCCTTGTCCTGTCACATTGGGGAAGTGTTGTCTGTCCCTATGAGTCCCCATTGTACCTCAGTGGACAGTGAAGTTTGTCCCCTGTGCAGCCTTGGTTGAGAAGGTGGCTTTCCAAGTCTTGTAGGTAGGGAGTGTATCACACAAATCCCAGTGCATTCTCTGTGACAGTGTCAACTTTTTCACCTGGGGAGGTAAGGTAGAGGAGAAGGCGCCACGCCGTAGTGCTGAGCATTCAAAAATACCTTGATCTGATGATTCTTTGAACCTTTGTTTGGCAGCAAGTTGGGAGACCTGTGTTCTCTTGTGAGACTGCTGCTCTTTCGCCTTTTCAGTGAAAAGGGTTATTCTTGTGATGAGTAATGCATTGAGTGCCATCTGTAAATTGTAGAGTGGAGGCAGAAATATGCATCTATGATCATCTTGATCTATTCACGAACCTTTTTGTTGTTACGCTACTGGAACTGAAATTCCTCAACCTGTACAGCCCAGCTGCCATAAACCTCCAGCATAACACTTTGACTGTAATTTGTTTTAAAGCACCTTTTTCTTTTGTTGCAACAGCTGTTTTAAAGGATCTTACTGCAAAGGAAAACTGGGCTGTAGCACTTTTATCTACTGCATGCTCTCAGGGAAGTGAGGTGCCGGAGTGATAGTGTGTGGTGTGATGCTGAACAAGCCTCAGTGCTGCTGCTGTGCTATTTCATGGCTGCCTAGAGCACTCTTCAGCAGGTTCCCTTTTATGGCGTTGGGGTGAGATTGTATCCTTGCTTTTCCATCTCTGAAGCAGCACTGAGACATGCGAGGGCTCCAGGGCAGGGAGATGGGAGTGCTTGAAGATACAGCAGGGTAAGACAGACCTGCTGAGGCACACCAGGGGCTTTGTCCCTTCCCCACTTGCACAGAGCAGTGACAGGAGGCTGTTGGCAGGGGTCTGGCACAGAGGCAGAGCCGTGCTGGGATTCCAGACTCGACTTTGGAAGGAAAAGGAGATGCCAAAGGAGTGTGAGGCACTAGCATGTCTGGAGCAGCTGTAGTGCCGCCTTTTAGAGGTTTGTAGCTCCCCATATACCATCACTTGGTGATAACAAATCCTGGTGCCTGAGATCCCACAAAGAGATTCTGCAGGGTCCAGGAAGTTTCCCATCAGTGGTGGGAAGCTGAAGTTGCTCTATATGCTTGTGCTGGCTCCAGGCTTTCTGTGAAGGAAATTCTGAGTGGTTCTTAGGGTGATTTCTCAAGTTTGTGACTACTCCTTTTGACATGCAAGTGCCAGCAAGAGTGCTCAGCTGCTTTGCTTTGTAATGTCAGGGTCTCGAGAACTGTGTGAAAATTTTTGCTATATCTCAGCCTGCTTTCCTTCTGCCTGTGCTACAGGCTCCCTAAAGGAAGACTTCATGTACTCTGTGCCTAATGGCCTGTTTTATTTCTTCAGAGGTACCACTGGTAGTTGGCAGTATTACTCTGCTTTCAGTATCTGATTATGAAAGTTGTGGGGATAAGCAGAGGAAAAAAAATGTACAATGCCAAAAGCCTTTCTGATGGGCTGTGTGCAGTAGTCCAGAGCAGTGCTAATGATCATGTTAAAGTCTGTTACCAGTCTTCCTGGGCTTGAGCCTTCTTGCTGGATTTATTGAGGAGCTGAAAGGGTGGCTGGTGACCGCTTGTTCTGTGCAATTCCTTGCAGTCATAGCTGGTTTTGTGCACTCCCACATACATGATCAGACTTGCTTGAGGAGAAGAAGTATTGACCTCCTAACCTCATGCCTGCCCCAGGTTCCTCCTCTGTCTTTATACTTGCAGTAGATAGAAAGCAGCACTTGTGGTCATTCCTCCTTGCTGCCTGACCACTACTTCCAGTTCATTTTTCACCACAGTGGCATGCCCTTTTATTTTCCCCTTCTGACTAATGTCCAGGGAGAACCCTGTCTCATTTTCCTGCTTGTTTTACTTTGCATATTCATTCTCCTGTGTTCTTCCCAGGTCTGTGTTAGACTTGTATTCACCTGTTGCCCTGTATCTTTTGTATCCCCTGGTGCTCTTCATGTTTGTTCTCCCTTTTTCCTATGGTCTCAAGGACAGTTTTTGTGATCTGTAATTCAGGCTGCATTCCAGGACTGTCCTATGAGATTTGGAGTTGTAGAATGATGTTGCCAGCATCTGAAGTATCCTTCAAACTCTTGATACGCTGCAGAACAGTCCTTTGGAATATATTTGATCTGTACAATGCTCTTGGGCACATGGTGCAGGTCTTGAGGTTCTCCCTTGCAGCTCTAGGAATTGAACTTCAGTGATCCCTGTGTGTCCTTTTCAGCTCAGGATATTCTATATTTTATAGTCCATGCAGGTGAAGTGGACTGGTGGTAGCACTTTGCTGAAGTGCTGCCTCATCTGTGGCCTGCTTTTGATGTACAGAGCTGCTGGAGAAGGTTGTCTGAGATGAGCCATTGCAGGGTAGTCTTTAAGATTAACCTTTCTGACCCTGAGTCTTTAGTGTCAGAAATTTATAGGCAATGTGCTTCCAGTAAATTCCTCCAAGCAGCCTGTTCTGCTTTTGGCAGTCAGGCAGGCTTCTTAGATCAGCACACATGCACAGTTAGCTCCAGTGCTGAGGTTAGAGTTATCTGCTGGCTCAGGATTGACCAGATGTTTGAGTGCATCTGGAAGCCTATTCTCTTACTTAGGCATGCAAAGGCTGCCTCTTCCTGTCTGTGCAGACAGACAGCCCTTGTGTCCATTGTTCCAGTAAGGACTGCTGCACCAGTCGGGTGCTGTGTGTGATGAAGGTTGTGCCTGCTGCTGGTGTGAAGTGAGTTGGAAGGATTCAAGCAGGATTTATGTTGTCCCATCTGCTCTTCTGTCCTGTGGGAATACCACAACCCTGTGAGGTATCTCAGGTGGTGCTGTGAGGTGTATTTTCCAGCAGAAAAAATTTATATCTGATTCTAACTTCCTGATGGCTGTGGGTTTTGAGAGATTTTAAAAGCTGGCTTTAAAAAAGATTTTATTTATTTATTTTTTTTTTATTCCTCTGTGTTTACAAGTGTATACCCTGAAACCACAGGCCGAGTTTGGCCTGCAGAAATGTTTTTTTGCTTTTTTTCCAAGGTATTGCATGCTCTTCCCTGCTATTCAAGAAAGAGTACTGGGCTGTGAGGAGTCTTTACTGAGTGTCTGTCTGCCATGTGCAAAACTTTATTTCTGCCTGCTCCAGCAAGTCTGCATGCCAGCTGTGTTTTGTGTTACTCATTTTCTTGGTGTCATGCTGTTGTGGTATAACCCCAGCTGTCAACCAAGCACTGCACTCATTAAATTCCCATTCCATGCAAGAGAGGTTGCAAGAGAGCATTGTAAGGGTAAAAGTGATGGGTTCAGATAATGACAACTTAATAGCTAAAGCAAAAGTCATGCACACAAGCAAAGCAAAACAAGGAGTTCATTCACCAGTTCCTGGGGCAGGCAGGTGTTCAGCAATCCCCAGGAAAGCAGGCTCTATCATGCATAGCAGTGACTTGAGAAGACAAGCCCCATCATTCTGAGTGTCCCCTCTCCTCTCCCCCTGCTCTCCCTGGCTTTTTGTGCAGAGCATGATGCCATAAGGAATCTTGCTTTGGTCAGTTAGGGTCAGCTCTCCTGGCTGTCTCCCCTCCCAGTATCTTGTGCACCCTCAGCATGAATGCTCCCAGTCATACGACAGAGAGAAAAGGCCCTGGCTCTGTGCAAGCGCTGCTCAGCAATAGCAAAAACATCTCTATGTTATCAGCACCATTTTCAGCACAAATCCAAAACTCAGCCCCATACCAGCCACTATGAAAAAAAATGAACTCCACCCCAACCAAACTCAGCATACCCAAAGTGGGAAGTTCACCCGTGATGCTGCACCACCTTCTGACTTACAGAAGTTAAGAGTTACGGCAGTTTCTTTGATGAAAGGTGCATTGCTGTGCTGAAGTGAGAGGTGAAAGTGATAGAAATCCTGTTGTCCTGCTTTGCTTCAGCAAAGTGATGCCAGTTTTTGACTTGATGAAAGGCAGAAGTTGGGTATGTGTTGTGCTTGAATCATGGCTGTGCTCTGCTGCTGCTTTTGGTCGATGCCCAGATGGTGTATCAGGTGATATTATTGTTGAGAAGACACAGTGTTACCTTTTAGGAGGAGAAAACCCAAGCCAGTATTCTTATGTTTTTATTTAATGAAACTGGAATTTTTACTTCAGGACCTGAGAAGTGCAGTGGTCAAAGAGGACTTTATGTGAGCACCTTTAGGAAAAGTCCATGCTGACAAGCTGCTGAGCCAGGTGGCCTGCTGGCTTGGCACAGTGTTTTCCTTAAGCCGTCTGCTGCAGTGGCCTGCCATAAATGCGTGTACTTACTCAGCTGTGTCTCCCTCTCTCCCAGCAAAATGAGCTCAACTCCTTCCTGTGGACAATCAAGAGAGATCCCCCATCCTATTTCTTTGGCACCATCCATGTCCCGTACACGCGTGTCTGGGATTTCATCCCAGAGAACTCCAAGAAAGCCTTCCAGCAGAGCCACATCGTATACTTTGAGCTGGATCTCACTGATCCCTACACCATCTCAGCTCTCACCAGCTGCCAGCTCCTGCCACAGGGGAAGAACCTCCAGGATGTGCTGCCCCGTGACATCTACCGCCGGCTGAAGCGGCACCTGGAGTACGTCAAGCTCATGATGCCCTCCTGGATGACCCCAGACCAGCGGGGCAAAGGGCTGTATGCAGACTACCTCTTCAATGCCATTGCTGGCAACTGGGAGCAGAAGAGGCCGATCTGGGTGATGCTGATGGTGAACTCCCTGACAGAGGTGGACATCAAGTCACGAGGTGTGCCTGTCCTGGACCTGTTCCTGGCCCAGGAAGCAGAGCGGCTGAGGAAGCAAACAGGCGCTGTGGAGAAAGTGGAGGAGCAGTGCCACCCGCTCAATGGGCTGAACTTCTCCCAGGTGAGGCACAGTGGTGTGCAGGTGCCAGGCTAGCTGCTGAGCTGGGTATCACAGCAGCAGCAGCATGGGCTGGGGCGCGGGGTCAGTGCTTTATACCCGGAGACTTGTGTCTGCTCCCTGCAGCCCGCGCCTTTGCCTGCATCCTCAGGAGAATCTGCTAGCACAGGACATCAGGCCAGAGATGAATTGACTCAGGCCTGGCCTGGGAAACCCCTGTTCTCTTCATTGGGCAGCCTTGGGCGTGTCATACCCTCAGAGACACCAGACCTTTTGGATGTGTGCTCTCTGACTCTGACTGGGCTGCCCTCCAGGAGCTCAGGACAGGCTGGGGCTCCGTGTCCAAACTTGTTTTTGTAATAGCAACTTAAAGAAGTGATTGCTTGGGGAAAGCAGGGGTGCTGTGAGTATTGCTGAGAAGTAATTGCTGATTGGAAAGCATCACAGTGAGTATTTTTGTGTCCTCAGAAGCAGGGGCCCGTCATCCACACTATTTTTTTTTGTTGGGTTTTTTTTTTCCCTTCCTTTGTTACCATGTGAGAGTCAGTATAGCTCAACATTCTTCAGGGAGCTTCACAGACTAGTACAAATGCCTTGTGCAAATGCCTTTGTGTTTGCAAACCTGTTGGAGTACAGCACTGTTGTTCATGCAGCAGGATGACCTCTGTGTTGTCCACGTGTTGGATGAGGTGCTCCTCTCTGAACAAAATACACCAGGCAGCAGTATCTGTTGTCTCTGCCCAGTGGGATCACAGGCGTAACATTCTCTCTGATTTGGGGTACCTTCTCTGCAGGGCAGTGCTTGGGGAGTGGAAATGGCATTTGCTTAGGAATAATCAAAACGTACATTTTGCAGTATGCTCTAGTAGCACAAGATGGGAGGATTTTTAGTCATAGGGCGGGGGAATTTTGACTGATGCCTGACCCTCTCCCCTGCATCCAGAAGCCTGTCACTCATGCACAGTTTGGAAGGGAAAGAGCAGAAGGCAAGTGCAGGGCAGCAAGGGCAGAGACAGCAGCTCAGAACAAATATGTGAAGTGCTGCTACCCCAGACAGTGTTGATGGGGAGACCATGGTGCAGGGAATAGCATGACAGCCCAGGCTGCATCACTTGACCAGTCCCTAACTGCAGGCAGGGCTTCTACACTTCTCTCTTCCATTGTTTGGAACCAGGAACCTCATTTGCATCTCCAGTCTTTTGCTTAACATGGTGCTCTGAATCCTTATGCTGTTGCTGTTTGGTTGCAGCTAACCTGGAAAGTCCCTCCTTTTCCACGTCTTAGCTGGTTAAGGATTTATATACACTATTGCCCACGTTTTTCTTTTCCTGGTGTTGCCCCTATAGTTTATCATGATAAGAGTGGAGGCATGGGCGTTTTTCTCCACTGCCATATAAGAAAGTGGTAGGGAGACTGAGAAATGTTGATTGCAAATCATGTCCTTGTTAAGCTTGTGTAAATGTTGACTCTTAGGCCTTCACAGCTTTCTTTAAAGACCAGTTGGTTTTGTGCTGTTCTGCAGATGGCATAAATGCCAAGTGATCCAAGAAGCTGCATGGGCAAGGGACATAGAGCTGCAACATCCAGAATTGCCCAGCTTTCTGAGAAGGCCAGAGAGACAAAAACTGCCAGAGAAACGTGCCTCTGGTTGGGAAATTCATACCCCATGGTGAGTGGAGATGTGCATTTGCATCAGGAAGGCTGCAGCTCCTCCCATGCCTGCTCATTTCCCGGGGAGGGAGCAGGTCTGGAGCAGCTACTGCACTGCAAATTCACACCTCCACTGCTTCCCACTACTAGATTTCCAGTACAGGCAGCCCAAGGAAAAGGAAAACCAGAGGCAGATGATTTTTGTGCTTCTAAGCCAATTTCATGGCTGTTTCAGAAACTGACTTGTGAGCTCTCATGGTTGGCAGTTGTCTTAAGTCTTTGATTTCAGAGCTTTCTTGTCAATTTGTTCAGGCAGTAGAGTTAATTGCGTGTTTAATAGAAACCAAACAAAGAGTTTGAAATAAGCTCTTAGAAAATTATTTTCTTTAGTGTGCTGCTGTTTGGAAATCCGCAGTATTGGGACACTTCTGTGATTGCTTTTCAAACAAGCAAACATGCAGGTATGACTTAGATACTTCTCTTGGGGGAAAGTGGGAAAGAACCCATAAGGAATAGTCTAACACTGTACAAGAAATATCACAGAGTCACGGAATGGCCTGAGTTGGAAGGGACCTCAAAGATTACTTAGTTCCATGCCCCTGCCATGAGCAGGGACACCTTTCACTTAGACCAGGTTGCACAGAGCCACAAACTGGCCTTGAACACTTCCAGGGATGGGGCACCCACAGCTTCTCTGGGCAACCTCTGCCAGTGCCTTACCACTCTTACAGTAAAGAATTTCTTACTAATATCTTATGTAAACCCACTCTGTTTCACTCTGAAGCCATTCCCCCTTGTCCCTTGTGAAAAATCTTTCTTGCAGGCTTCCTTCCCTGGAAGGTGCATTGCAAGTCACTCCAAAGCCTTTTTTTTCCCAGGCTGAACAATCCAAATTGTCTCAGCCTTTTCCTATAGGAAAGGTGCTCCTTTCTAATCCATTCTGGTGGCCTCCTCTGGACCTACTTCAACACATCCATGGTGCTGGGACTCCAGAGCTGGGTGCAAGGTTCCAGCTGGGGTCTCAGCAGAGCAGAGGGGCAGAATCCCCTCCCTCCCCTGCTGCCCACACTGCTTTGGATGCAGCCCAGGACACGTTTGGTTTCTGGGCTGGGAGTGCCCATGGCTGGGTCATGTCCAGCCTCTCACCCCCAGCACCCCCAAGTCCTTCTCCCAGGGCTGCTCTGATCTGTTCATCCCCAGCCTGTGCCAGTGCTGGGGGCTGTCCTGACCCAGGTGCAACACCTTGCACTTGGCCTTGTTAAACCTCATGAGATTCATATGGGCGCACTTCTTGAGCTTGTCCAGGTCCCTCTGGATGGCATCCTGTCCTTCAGGAATGTCAGCAGCACCACTCAGCTTGGTGTCATCTGCAAACTTGATGAGGGTGCACTTGACCCCTTTGTCTGTGTCATAATGAAGGTGTAAAATTACACTGGTCCCAATACACACCCTTGAGGGACACCACTGGTCACTGATGTCCATTGGGACTCAGGTCTTGGCCACTACTCTCTGGATGTGACAGTCCAGCCACTTTCTTAAGTGTCTAGCAGTCCACCCATCTAATCCACATCTCTCCAGTTTAGAGAAGGATGTTGTAGGGAACCATGTGAAAGGTTTTATAGAAGTCCTTGTAAAAGTTATCTATAGCCCTTCCCTTGACTGATGGAGTCAATGGAGTCACTCCATCATGGTATGCCACTAGGTGTTCAAGACAGTACCTGAAGTTTAAATTAATTTTCCTCCAAATCTTTTGGTTCCAATGTCATGTTTTCCCTACCACTAATTGAAAGCTGAAGTCCTTATGTACTCCTATGTCCGTGGAAGCATGGCTTTTAGAAAAGTATAGAGCTCTATAAGACTCCAAGAAATCTGCTGGAGTTCGTGGCAGCACATCCTGCATGTGCTGGCTTCCACATCTGGAAATGCTGGAGCACATCTTGGTTGATGGATGCCTAATTGGACTGAGCCCCACTGAGAGCCACTCAGCTCATCAGACCAGCAGCATGCAGGGTGACATGTGGGAAGGCATGATTTGCAAGTGATCCTGCCTGCAGTCAGGCTTCAGGTATCATCCCTGTCCTTCCTGAGGTGCAGAAATCCCACAGGGGAGGGAGTGGAAATGCACTGATAGTGACCCAGTGCACAAGGTTCACAGGTGTTCAGCAGAAAGGGGCTGACCTGCAACCCTGGTCTCTCACTGCAAAAGGTGAAAGGGAATCGTGAACTGTCCTTTAATACTTCTTGCTCTGACTTTTGTGTATTGGATTCTGCACATCAAGGAAAACCTTGTTGCTATTTGGATTGGACTTTCCAGATCAACATCAAAAATCTGTAAGGCTTTTTCCTGAAGATTATGTTGGCAACACAGTTAAGAAACACATGCCTTTTTGCCAGTTATCTGATGATAATAACCTGATGATAATTAGAAGGACCCTGTGGGCTCTTTGAGACTTGAAGACGACTTCCCAATTCAAAAACTTTCCTCCATCTCTGAGATATGACTTGTGTCTAGCAATATTGTAGGCATGCTCTAGGAAAATACTCCCCATGGGTTTTGAATTATATTTTGCCTGTATATAGAGAGGAATGTAATGCTTTTCTCCTGACTTTAGCTATTCCATAATCACACGGTCTTTATGATTTTTTGTCTCAGCCTAATTTCATGGTTGTGAAAGTGCTCGCATACATGCCTGAGGAGATACCTAGGCAGGCAAAAACGAAATTCCATGTGTTTGGTTACAGCTGTTTGGCTCCTGGAGTTAAAGTTCAACTGGCTGTTTTGCATTGTGGTTACAAAATTGAGAAAGGACTGAATTCCCTGGTGCTTGAGATCCCCAGTGTATATGTACCCAAAACAGGCTTTCCAGAAGTGTTGAGCCTCAAAGGTATGAAGCCATTTCAAGTAATGCTCCTCAATACACCAAAATAAAACATTACTCTGGCAGAAAAAAACCCATGGAATAGTAAAACTTCTGAGCTCACAAACCAGACTGTCCTGAAGACTGCTCAAGGGAAAATACCATTTCGGCCTGAATTCTGAAGTTTACAGAAAGAATGGGTGGGTTTAGGTACTCTGTGGTAATGTTGTGAGTTTTTTTTTAATATACATCCAACTTAAGTATCTGTTATTTTATGCATTTCTAATTTCATAGGAGGATTGGGTTATATGAACACCAGAAAGGTACTAATACTTTTTCCATCAGTGTTAATCCTATTACACAATAAGATGGGCTACTTGCTATATTGGACTTGCCAGGAGTGCAGAGCAAATTCTAAGTGCCTAAGTAATCCTCTCTGTGCTGATAATGTGATTGATACGTTGTTCTGAGCTGTTTTGTTTATGAGACACATATAGTATCAGAAATACAAAAGACTGTCAGAGGGAGTGGTAAAATTACCCTGGAATTCCAGTCCTTCAAAATTCTAATAGTAGATGTGCCTGCTCATTGCTTCGGAAATGGTTTGGGCGTGATAAAGCTTTATGCGAACATTTTAAGTGCACATAAAAGAATCTAAATGAGGGGAAAAGGGTGCAGCTCCCTCACTTTTTTGGCTTAGAGTGTCCAGGACATGATAGGGCACATCCTGCTATTTTTTTTGTACTGATAGATGTGAACGTGAAACTTAAGTCTTCAAAATGAAGAGGAAGGTGGGGCAAGGGGAGGAGGAATGCTTCCAGAGATAAGCAGAAGACATATTTCCAGTGCAACAGTTAAACCTGTTGCATGTGATAAGTTTAACGTAACCCCAAAAGTTGTCACAGTCCACGTGCAGACACCGATCTGCGAGAGGCCAATAATTGAACAGGTTGATGGCATCCCTGTGGAGAGAGCTTGCAGGGAGCAACGGCGAGGCAGACCCAGGCAGCCACTGCCTCTCCTCCCCTATCCTCCCACTTCTCCGTTTGCATGGCTCAGCACTGTCTCCAGGTACTGCCAGTAGTGCCAAGCTCTGCTTAGCTGTCAAACACAGGCACAGGGATGAGCTTGGGGGCCTGAAGAGAGAAACAAGTAAAAGCTTAATCCAGCTGTGATACACGGGATGTTGGCGGTTCCTGGAAGGCAGGGATAAAGCCTATCAGCTTTGTAGCTGAGGGGTGTCTGCATTTGCAGCTGCAGCTCTCTCCAGGCAAAGGAGCTGCGTTTCTTGTTCCTTGAGCGCTGAGTAGCATTGAGTAGAAGGGATTCTTTTTTTCTCCTGACTGCGCAACAGACTGCTGCCACAGCTTTTAGGTACTGACCCTGCATTTCATCAGCAGGGCAGTTATCGCCTGGAGATGCAACATCACAGCCACTCCGCATGAGCTCCACCTTAAATCACTCGGAAAGCTGAAGCTGGGGCAGGATATGGCAGCTCCGTGCTAAGCTCGGTATTTTTTGCATGCACGTGACAGCATAACATGCTTCTGGTTTCAGGGTGGAGTTCCAGAGGTGGCTTCTGATCGGTAAACCTCTGCACCCTGTTGTCACTGATCTAGTAAATAAGTATTCAACAGAGAGGTCTTTTGGTTAAGTAGGGGTAAGCCACTCAAGGTCTGTGTCTGCTGATGACCCTCAGCATTGCCCCTCTCACATCTCTTGCAGCTGCACCAGCAGAACTCAAATCTGTGACCCCAAAGGCAGAATGCAACATTTTTGTACTCCTGAGATGTGGTTCACTAGGGAGGAAAGCAAGCCAGGGAGGCTCGTTCTGATGGCAGGTGAAATGTTCTGGCCTCCTCCTTTTTACTGAAATGTTTTGCGCTGTGATAGCATATACACTTGATCAGTTTGGTGGCAAAAAGGACTCCATTTAAAATATGGGCCTGAACACTCCAGAGAAACACTTCTTTCCATTTCTCCTACACAAGACAATAAATAAATGACCCAAACAAATCCAAGCAGTGGAAGAAGCAGAGATCAAAAGTTGACTCTGCACTAAAAATAACTTTTTTTTTCCCTGAGAATAATTGCAGAAAAAACTTCCCTGCTGCTTTCTAAAGGGTTTGAAATCTATTGTACCCATGCAGTGACTGAGCCAATTGTTTCATTTTATTAATCTGTGAACACTTTTCCAAAAATGTGCTTCTTTTCTCAGCTGCAAAACTGATAGGACAATACTGTGTCTAAGGTGGTATAAGTGAGAAAGCTCTCACAGACAAATGCTTGTTTTCATTGTTAAGTTTGCAATGGAATAATTCTAGATACAATTAGATGTGTTTGTCTTTCTAAAATAGGTGAAATCCACAGCCTTTATCTACTAGCAGAGATTCCAAGCTACTCAGGTAAATCACATAGCTCACAGCTCACAGTTAGGGAAATAAAGGTGATTGAAGTGAGAAGGTGATAAAGCCCAGCTGAACAACCCCTTCAGGAGGAAGGTGATGCTGGGTGTTTTCAGGAACTTTTGTAGAGGATTCTTTGAAATACTGATTGAGAGGGTAAGTACTATTTCCTGCTCAGTAAGCACCACTAGGAGGAACACAATAATGACTTACAGAAAAGACCAAATACAGAGGTAGCATCTCCTCTTAACTTTTATTGTGCTGTAAAAACAATTCCAGATATATTTCCTGTAAAGTAAAAATAAAAATTGTCATATATATCGTTTGGAAAAGGCATTTATTTGTTCAGATCTAATAACACTGTTCACTAGTTATATGAGCTATCTGGGGATTTGTCAGTTAATTTTCTTTTCTATAAAAACAGGTAAGGTTTTAGGGAAACATGCAGAGAAACAATGTCTAAGCTTCTCACCTAATACTTCATCATAGCAAAGCAAACTTCGAAATGTATGGAGGTATGGGGTCATCCTCATAGGAGAAAGGTGAATAAGTTTTAGTTCTGAAACAGTGAATTGCAAGTGTCCTGGGAGTTTAAACATGTTACTTCCCATTACCAGAAAACTTTAGCAGCTTTGCATTTTTCTCTGTGTGTGGGAGCTCCACACCTGTAGTAATCTGAAAGGAAGCATCATCTCCTCCCTCTTGTAGCAAACAGATGCATCAGGCAGTGTGGTGCCCGAGGGATTAGCGTCCTGCTATTCATTTGGGCCTTTTTGGAGTGACAGGTAGATTCTGTGCTTTGGCTCTAGAGCTTTGGTAGACATAGTCTAGGTATTACTCACCAAACAGCATTGTCAGGATGTCAGATTAAAGCACACCCAACCTGCAAATAAAGCCATGTTTCTTTGCTGCCTGTAACTCCTTCCAGTAGTTCACTTTTTATCTCAAGATAATAAAAGCATCAAATGCTGTTTTTTTCTTTTTTTTTTCTAATTAGTAAAACTATATTTACAGGGAACTGTCAGTCCCTTTCCTTCACAATATCTATTTTATTGTCTGATCAACAATACATGAACTTTCTAACTCTAGGAGTTTACAAAAGATGGATTTCCCTGCTAGTTTTCACATATGACAAACCCCTTTTGCTGGTGCCAGTATTAAATGATGAGTGGGTGTAATTTATTACAATAATAGGCAATTACAATAATTCAGATGGCAGGCACAAAACCAATGTGCTGATCCCTAGGCTGGGCCAGCACGAAAGGATCAAACTGACAAAAACAAAGTTTCTGTTTGCATATGATGATGTTTTAGGAAGTGAAATCTTCTGGAAAAAGTTAGTTTGGAGTTTTTGATCATAACTTTTGAAGCTAAACAGATGAAATCATGGATTTCACAGGTGAACTGTTAAATGAGTGGAAAACTGGATGGGCTGTCAGGTTTAAGGACAGAGGTCCATCAGTAAGAGTAACTGGCAGATAGCTACACATGCCATTTTTCTGGTGTTAATACCAGGCCAATATTTTTAACATCTTTAGCAAGAACATAGAAGAGGTACATGAGGGGATGTAGGATTGTTCAACTGGGGATTGTTTCACACTAGGAGAGCAGCTGGAGGGGAACACAGCCCTACAGAGGAGCCTCAATAGGCTGAAGAAATGGCATGCCATGAACTTCCTGGAGCACAGCCTGAGGAAAGGATGTGTCCTGCCAATGGCTGCCAGGACCCCCAGTGACTGAGGCCCTGAGTCTGGACAGAAGGGCTGCAGTCCTGGTTGGCAGCAAGGCATTTGAATTTGGTGCCTGACCAGAGCCTGGGTGGTCCTTGAAAGCCAGTGGAAGGAAGTGCCTCTCCAGTGCTTCATGGCACTTGATCAGGCAGCATCCCTAATTAGATTAAATCCAGGAGAATTTTTGAGAAAACAGAGATGAAATCATCATACAAGCATGGTGCAGTTCTTGGACATGATCCAGAGAGATGGTAGGGTCTCCACTGTTGGAGATAAACTGATCTAGCTTTGTGGTCAGTCATGCTTGGAGCTGATTGTTAGAACAGGGACATCTGAAGATGCCTTCAATCTGAATTTTTCTGAGCTCCTTTAATTGCATTTCACAGGACTCTTGTAGCAGGTCTAAAGTTAAAATGTAGAACTTGCTTTGACTGAATGCAGTTTCTTGTGCCATGCCCAGGAGGCCTGTGCTGACATTAGGTGGTGACTTACAAACAAGAGACCATATGCACTGACAACAGGAGAATGGCAACCAGGGCCCAGAACACTCTTCTGTCCTGCCTCTTTCTGATACTTCACGAAACCAAGCAGGAATTGTGCTGAGAGAAAACAGAGGGCTGAGGCAACACTGTCCCTCTGTAGCAGTATCCTAGAGAGTATACAAGACCTGCCCAAAAACCAACTTACCAAGAGGTACCCCCAATAGGAGCTGCAGGAGACCCAATGAAAATCTTGATACCTCATGTCCCTCATCCGCTGTGCCATCCCAAGTGATCCCGACCAGATTGTTTGGGCATAGACTTCTCCTTGCCTGTGAACACATGTGTGAGAGTGGGTAAGGGAAAATCTGTGAATGCAGAGGAGTGAGAAAACCAGCTTGCTTAAAATTAAAGTGGCTTTCTTGGTCCATAAAAGCTGATGCAGATAAACTGGTTGCAGAGGTGCTGAGAAGACCCACTCCCAAGAAATCACAAACCACCAAAAAGGTGAACTAGGGCTTCCTGTGTGTGCATACAAACATTTTGATAATAGAGATCAACAGGGGGTCAATGATGTAAAACTTGGTTTGTAGCACTTCTCTAGCCTGACATGAAACAAACCTGAAACACACATTGAAAGTAGACCTGACCTTCCTTCCTACCAGGAACACATGGAAAATTGTCTATTTCCATCATTCTTCTATGTTTCTACACAATGTTGCAGAAAATGTTGTATTAGAGCAGCATCTGAAAGGAATGAATGGAAAGCACACAAGGCCAATTTGACAGACACTGCTGCAGACTGAGTAATCCCATTGGGCTGCTGATGTATATTTAGCTCTTCAATTAAGAGCAAGTCCTACACTTGGTACTCACAAGAGTGAGCCCCAGGGTCATGTAAATAATCCTCAGGATTACTCAGAAATTATTTTTTAAGACATGATTAACACATGACTGGGAGCTGCGGGCTGTGCACATAGAATAATGGAAATATTCAGGTGGTGAGGCACATCTGAAGGTCTCTGCTCCCATCCCCCTTTCCAAGCTCAACTGCCTTCAAAACAAAGTCAGCTTGGTCAGTGCCTTGACCAGACACATTTTGAATATGTCCAGCAGTGGACATCCCACCACCTCTTTTGGCCCTGTCCCAGGGCTGCACCACTGTTGTTTTATTCCTTATGAGCAAACAGAATTTCCCATGCTGCAATGTGTCCTTTTTGTCCCTTATGACAAGGGTCAAAAAAGGCTTTTTAAAACAAGACATCCCTGTGGACTTCTGAGAGAAGGCTGGTAACTGTCTGTAAGTCAGTGGACATCTGCAGTTAGGCCTTCCCTGAGACATCCCTTCTCCATGCTAGCAAAGCCTGATTCCTTCCATCTCTCCTCTCTCCATGAGGTGCACCAGACCCACTCACCATCTCCATGGCCTTGCACTGATCTCTGCCAATGAATGATGTCTGCTTCCATCCCTGACGTGTACACCGGAATTGTGGCCATCCCAAGAACACAAAGATTTTTCTGATGATACTGTAATGCTTCTATGGCTGTATGTACCAGTCTGTTCATACAGGCTAGAATTGGTCCCTGCAATGATGGCTTATGTCCTCTCCCATGTGGAAGAGGGAACAGCAGGAGCCCATATGGGAAAGAGGTGCTGTTTGCCATGCAAGGAATTAAGCAGCAGGAGTGTAGGCAGTGCAGGACCTTGTGGCCAATTGGTGATGGACATCTGGACTCTGGACAGCTTAGAGAATAATACTTAGAGGCAGGATTTCATCCTGGCACTTTGGCAGCACCTCCATCTGACCCCCTCCCACGTCAGTACTGAACAAAAAGCATGCTACTTTTCTGTTACATGTCCACTCTCTCCTTTATTAGTTTGGCTTCTTCTCTCTTTCTCCCTGCCCTTAATTTTCTTTTTACTGACAAAATGCTCTTGCATACATTTCTTCAATAGGCATTGATCATGGAAGTCATGATGCTGTGGCTCCAAGCATTGACCAGCTACACAGAAACCTGCCTGGCTTAGGCATATTTGCTTGCAGTATTGCCATTTGCTTTCCAGTATAGGTACAAGCTCCAGATATTAACTGTTGAGCAATGCTGCAAAATCTGTTGAGCAATGCTGCAAAATCTGTTGATCAATGCTGCAAAATCAGTAGGCCAGAACTTTCCTAAGGACTATTCCAGCCAGCCAACAGCACAGTAATCATATCAAGTATGAATTCACATTATCATTTGAGCAGAAGTATACACACAGG
Source organism: Cossypha heuglini (assembly GCA_027576195.1). NCBI lineage: Eukaryota > Metazoa > Chordata > Aves > Passeriformes > Muscicapidae > Cossypha > Cossypha heuglini. Next base: position 40,982,183 of record JAODKT010001744.1, read on the forward strand.
CTATCTCTGTGATGCTCTGAAGTATGTCAGTACAACTTAATATCTGAGGAATGAAATACACTGAATTGCTAAGAGAGAAAAACATGGTATCAGTTTTTGAAATTTCACTGGAACTATTAAGATGCAGCACACTCACTGCTCACAAGTTCACTAGCTGGGGTATGGGTGTTTTTAGCCTATTGCACTGATTTCAGTTCTTGCATTCGATATTTTAAATATTCTCATCACACTGCACTCATGTCCTCCACCCAGCACACTGCAAAGTTATTTATTCCTGCTGAATGCAGCGTCTTTAGCCTGTTATGCTCAAGGGATGGTGACCAGACCTCCATGGAACATTATGGGGTTGTGCTCCTTCCTGTGAAGCTCTGACAGGACCAGTCCAGGCTGCAGCGGAAATGGTTTGCCCTTCATGGCCACCTTTGCAACTTCCAGCTTAGCCCCATGGCCTCTCAGAGACAGGCAGCTCAAGTTCAAGGCCTAAAATGCAGCTTCTCCAGGCAAGGCAGCCCACAGTCTGACCTTGGGTTAAAAAGTAGTTTTTTGCAGATGTCAGCTGTACTTCATGTGAGAGAACAAGCCTGAAGCAAGGTGTAGGAGTAAGGTCAAGTACACATAAAAAATATACATATACAAGCATTTCTGATATCTCTGTGTGGTGTTGAGGAGCATGCAGGTGTTGCTGGTTAATCTGGAGTTTACAGGAATCATACAGAAATGAGTGTCAGATAGCCAGGGCTAGCCTGGCTGAACCCCCAGGAATGCTCCAGCATTTGTTCCTCGGCTGTACTTGTTTAGGCAAACCAGACAAAAAGTACCTGATTTAGTCTGAAGAGGGAAGCTGGAGTACAAGGTAAACATGTATGGGCAGCACTCCTGAGCAGCTTGACTTTCAAGTTTTCTGAGAGCAGTCATGCCCACAGAGTCAGTAATGAGAAGGAATTTGTTTGCTGAAAGATCTCTGAGGTGGGGGGCATTCAGACAATTGATGAATCAAGCATTTTCTGTCCGGGACAGTAAATATTTAACAGGAAAATTTAGAAAGATCCATGTTTCTGAGTTTTCAAGACCTTCTCAAAGAAAGTTTCTTTCCTGCAGTCACAAAATGAAAAAAAACACAGAAAAGAGGACAGAGCCTAGGAAACAGAGAAGCCAGAAGAGTTGTGTCCCTCTGTAATGCATTGTAGTTCTGCATCACCTCTTCTAAAGCATGTGCAAGAAATGTGCAACAACTGCCTCTGACATCCACAAGAACTGCAGAGCATGTCTGCCTCCCTATTCAATTTTATTCAAGCAAACTCCAAATTCTATTTTTCACATTAGATCTACTCACTGAATGTTCAGTGCTTTTCTTTCCTTGGACAATCAAGCAACACAAAATGTGACCTGCATAACAAAGTGATGAGAAAGGCAAGATTTTTACATGAAACTGTCTTTCTCAGGTTTTCCCACTGATTTGTCTGGCAGCTTTTGGATGTGAGACCAGCATCAGAAGCTATCTGGAATTTTTTGGCATGCAGTCTTTAGTGGCCTGGTACCTAGGCTGCTAGGATGCATCAGGATAGTTTGTTATAGCATCTTAGTGTGGAGAACTGTGGCCTTTGGAAGTCTGATCCATGTGGCAGCAGAGCAGAGGTTTCTAGTGATTTGAGCAGAAATGAGTTGCTCTCAAGCACTGTAACCAGCTAAATCTTCCTATTCACTAACCAGGGTATATCTTGTTGTTCATTCTGGAGAAGTAGCCGCAGATAAATAGTCTTAGCAGTCGTTCTGTGGTTCAGGAAAGGCTGTGTCTCACAGTGTATCCTACTGTATCACAGACAAAAGCTGTGTGTGATTATGGTCACAGCATATTTTGTAGTCAAGCACAGTGGAAAAGAGAAGTCCCCGAGGTCTACGTGCTCCCACTCCAGCCGACTCAAGGGCCTTCACCTCTCCAGCAGGATGCACCCGGTGTCGCCAGTGAAATGCCTGCCTAGCCAGCTATGACAAGGAGGCTTGAACCCACACTTAACCACTCCACAGCTCACGCAAGTGGAGACTAGAAAGAGGATCTGCTGGAGACAGAGTGTTCTTAGGACGGTAATGCAGCCTGCTGCCCTGAGAGCAGTGTGTCTCTTCAGAGCTAAGCACCAGCAAGAGGAGTTTGAGAAGGACAGAAATGAAAGACCAAAGAGACCTACAGGGAGTTTAAGTGGGCTTTTCTGGGGAATTACCAGTTCTCTGCAGCATATTTCCATTGATCTTGATGGTGGGATGTTGGCTGGGTATCTGGGCTGCTTCTTCAGGGTGATTCACTTTCTTGATGAAAGTGGTCAGATGCAATCCTTTTGCACTTGAGTGACCCACGATGGGAGAGGCATCTAGGAGATAACTATACAAGGAAGAAGTGGCAAAAAATGAAGGAAAATACTTTGTTGTCTGAGAGGGTATGCACAGCTTAATAAATAGTAACGGACAGAAGAGAAAGGTGCTGGGCTTGTTCAGTCTGGAGAGGAGAAGGTCAAGAGGGTCCTAAAAGCTGCTGTCATCCAGGCCACTGTCCCACAGGGTTACATGGGAGTATTGTTAAGGTCCATGGGGAAAAAAAAGAGACAATAGGCACAGGTTGCAACAGGGAAAATTCTCATTGAACATATGGAAGAAAACCTCTTTTTATGAGAGCAGTGCATGTCTGGGACAGGCATCAGAGAGGTGGTGACATCTCTCTTCTTGGAGATTCTCCAGACAGACAGGGTAAGGCCCTGGGCAACATGACCTAGCTTTCGTGAGCACTGCTTTGATGAGGCAGTTGGACTTAAGACCACCAGATGTAAACCTTTCAGCAATTCTTCAAGGAATCCCACAGTGATCCTTCTGAGGCATCTCTCCATCCCACGAGCAGCAACAATATGTGGCACAGGATCGTGTAAGAGGATAGAGGCTGGACCTTGGGAAGACGTAAGGATATAGGTATGTACATGCTCCCTGCTGAGGACGGAAATGCCACACACTCCTCCTTCACTGTCCTTCCTGTCATCCCCCCAATGACTGTTACAAAGACCTCAGAAAACAGAGCTAAACCTTTCACCACAGGTGCCTCATGGCTGTATGTTAAAACATTATGTCATGCACGCTAGTGGTGTTTGATTTCTACAGAGCAAAGCCGACATCACTGATCTTTGGAGGAACAGCCGTGATGCAGCAGCCAAAAGAGCTTTAGATCTCAGCTGCTGGCGAGTTCTACATGCTCTGTGCAGGTGAGAAGAGGCATGAAGAACACAGATAAACAAGGGCTCTGCAGAGCAGGAAAGGCAGCAGTGAAGTTGCTGAGCACGGCTCAGCTGGAAGTTTCCATTGACTTGGAAATGATCCGCTGAGCTTGCAGCAGGATGCTGCACTACGGGCTGCACATGGAATGAAAATCAGGAAACCTAGGCAGGTTTTCTCCACTGCAGAGAGCACAGGTAAAGCTGTTGTCTGAGCTGACTGGCTGAGTATGAAACTTTGGGATAGGCGTGTGCTTCTGTTCCTCCATTTAATAAGGCCTTGAGCCCACAGCTTCAGGGCAGAGATGGCCTCCTCCTGGGCTTATGTGGTGTGAGAGACACTAGCAGAGGGGCCTGGCTTTCCTTTCCCCCTCAAGAAGGAATTGGGTGCAATCTTTTTCCCTGGAAGAGAAACCCAGAAGGGGAAAAGGTTTAGCCAGTGCTGGCATTGCTGTACACCTCTGGAAGGATGGAGGTAAACAGACAAGTGAGAGATCAAGCATCGCTGGGATGATCAAGGTAGGCTCTGGAGGCTTATGGACATGGTCTGCAGGTAACAAGGGCTGTCACTGGCAGCATATTTCTCAATTTTGTCTTTCATGCCTGTGAGTCACCAGCAAGCTGGAGGAACAGCTCAGGCAAGGATCCCCCCACGCAGAATTGTGTGTGAGCTGTCCCTGTAAAACTGCAGAGCACAGCACCATTGGGATGTCATCTGGCAGTACCCAGTTACAGCTAGCTCAGTCCACTGGGAAGTGGCTCTCCATGAGAGTGGAAGGCTGAATTCAAGCTTCACTGGAAGATTTTTTTTTTACTTTAATTAGTCTTTAAGCATTTGTTTTCCAACTGTAAATGTTGGAAATTTGTGCAGTTTTTAACAAATTCTGCACAAAACTTCTCAACTATTTTTAACAAAAAAACCCACACCTGAAGTTTATCACCTTTTAACAAAAGATTTACCATTTTTGAGAGGAACTCCCCTCTCAGCAAAGCGATGGATTACTCCCTCTCTGCCTGAGCGTTTCCTGGATCTTTCTAAATGTCTGTTTCACACCTTTTCCTTGGGAGGGAAGCCAGGCAAAGTTGCAGGATATTAAGTTGAAACATGTTCTGATCTCAGCCCTATGAGACAGAAACTGGAGGGAAGGAGTTTGAGGATGATTTTGTGGTTTCCTGGGGGCAGCAGACACAGGTGATACAACACTGGAGGAGAATGGGCATCTGAAGGCCTTGCCAGGGAGGCTCACAACATGCTCTCTTGCAGCAGAGTCAGTCCTAGCCCGGTGCCTTTTTTGTATGTCTGGAGCACCCAGCAGCTGGCAACCCTTGCTTGCAACAGCATTGACAAAAATCGGATTTTAGGACTGCTGATGTTATGCTGGCTTCTGTCTCAGGGATATTAAACTCAGAAGTCTTTATGGCACCATGTCCCACAAGTGACAAAGGAAATGGACAACAGAGAGACAGAACACAATGAGTAACAAGTCCTCTCCTGAAGTGTAGTAACTCCAAGCTCTCCTCACCTCTTTTCCCAGAGTCCTCAGGGCTGGATGCTGTCTTATCCCAGGCTGCTGCTCTGGCTGGTCACTGCAGATTTGCTGCCAGTTTCTTTCTGTGGGCTCTCCTGGCACAGTGGCACAAACACACAAAGTAATCCTTGCTGCTACAAAGTGTGTATCAAACAGATTTTTCACTTATTTAGTTTTTTAAATTTAGGGAGTTTGCACCCAAGGCATATTTAGGGGTGATAACCCACCTACAAGTACTTCAGTACATTATCTGTCTTTCCCTTTTGTCTGGTATCACAAGCACAAGCTGCCTTCCGCTGCCCAGGATTTCTCCCCTCACAACCAAAACACACCAGAAATGATGATGACAAGCTAAATACATTGCATGTGACTGAGGCCTGCCCACAAGCTCCTCTCTCTTCTTTCCAGCAAATGTCATCTAAGCTTTTGGACCTCTCTCCTTCTAGAGCCCAGAGAGCCTTTGCCAACCATCCTTATGCAAATGGAAAATTTATGCACACACCCCCATGCATGTGCAGTCATTCCTTCTGCTTGCTGACACACTCTCTGTCAGACATCTCAGTTTTTCCAGTCAAGGCCTCTGTTTCCAAATGCAAACTTTTCTGGACAAATTTTGAGGACACCTGTACCTATCTATTAAATCCAGGGCTAACAAAGTGGAGCTTGGCTCCAGTCTTGTTCTGTTCCAAGTGCCATAGGCCCACTGATTTTAGGAACTCCCTCTCAAACTGAACTCCCATTACTGTTCACCCTTAGGACAGCAGCATAGGGACTGTGTCCGTGCACTGCAACCCAATCTCCTTTCAAACAAAACTGCCTTAGCATGAAAGAAATTGTAAGCTATAACTAAGTTTCAGTACTGCACTTTTCATCTCATCACCTGACATTGTTGTCAAAGTGGGCTAACTCTGTTAAGAAGATTCTATTTGACATCTCTTCTATCACAATGCATGTCATTTTACTCACATAAACTGAGCCAAGCAACTGCTATCTGAGCTTTTCCCCACAGCATACTCCTCAGAGGCACATGGGTTCTCCACCCTTTGAAAAGAAACTGCAGGAACCACAGATAGTGCAGTGAAGTATCCAGGAGATCACATACAAAGACCTACAAAAGCCCCAATGATGTATGGACTGTCCCAAAAGTGCTGAAACATCTTGACTATGTAAGAGAGCATGGGCTGGAGGAAGCAGCACTAAGTTTCATCTTCTTACCGCTTGGCTCCCATCCGAAATCTGCAGCAACCATGCAGAAATCAGGGAAATATGACTAACACTAACTTACACCCGTAAGTGGTTTCTCATCAGTCCTGCCCAAACTTCAGCTAAAGGCACAATGTAAATAGGAGGATGATAATTATAGCAGCCAAATGGCTTTACCAGTCCACTTAATCTCATTTTAAGTGCCTAATAAGTATCCCTTGAAGATCTGTGATCTACTTGTCACATGGATTAAAAAGCAAGCAACTGATAAAAAATAACTCTGTGGAAAGTTCTTTTTCTGACTATTCCTGACACAGATCCAGCAGACATCTGTTCTTGGTGCATTGCTCCAAAGTAAAGTAGCCAAAGATCTAGGTAGGAGAAGTTGCTGTTTCTTGTGCAGTTTACAGCTGATGGAAGCACAAGTGGACCAGTATCTGCACAAACACACTGTGTTGTGCCTCACTTCCCACACATGGAGGATGCACCACTGTCAGCAATTTTTGGAGAGAAGGGACTCACTGAAATGCATAAGAAGGATTCAGTGGAACCACTTCAGCCCACAGGTGAGCCATGGGAGTGGGTGTTCCTCTCTGAGCAGCTCTAAATTAAGAGAGGATCATGGATGGGCTCTTCATTACAGATAGACCAGCCCACTTGTAACAACAGTACAATGGTGGTGGGATTATGACCAGAAACTGCATCCCTTCACATTTTGAAGGAATTGGCAACTAAAGAGTTTTTAAAGAACAATTTTTACAACACCCTACCTGAGAGGAGGTGCACCCATCTCACCCTGCTTCTCCTGAACTCTCTTCTCCCTGTGAAGAGAACACTTATTCTCAGCATGCAAATATCTAGGGAGGGCAACTTTCTGACTGTGCTAGGCAGCAGGTGAGCCAGACTATTTATTTCACTTCATCTGGACCAAAAGGAAACCTTCCCCTTCCTTTCTGAGAGTTGTGGGTTTTTTCATTAATTAAAAAAAACAAAAACAACAAAACAAACAAAACAGTTCAGGGTCAGTTTCAAACTGAAAGCTTGTCACGAAACAAGAAAGCAAAGGAATTCCTCTGGAAAATGTAAAAATGTGTTCTTTCTACTTCCAAGAACTTTTACTCCCCTCTTTTCAATTAAAGCTGTTTGTCAGTTTGGATCAAATTCAAGAAATAATTTAGTTTGCCACCAAACACACCTTTACAGTCCAAGGCGTGCATCTGGAAACTCCCTGCTTGTCTGACATCATGGTGCTCCTGTGTACAGCAAGGGGGCTGTTTATGAGCATCCCTATATGTGGAGCTAAATGGACCAGTTTTGGCTCTGGTACTGGATTACCAAACCCACCAACTTCAGCTAGAGCATACCTTCCAGAAAGAGCCAGTCTGAATCTGAAGGCTACATAATTAAATTACAGATGAACTAGTAACCAAGATCCACAGTCTGAGTGCTTGCTGACAGACTACTGTTTTAAAAATATAAGAAACCCCTAAGCAAACAGTGCAGAGCTGTTATCAGATTTGGAGATGTGTAACTTTGAAGTTTAGGAGGAATTGTTTTGCTTGTGTGCAGAGACTGTAACAAGTCACTTAAGCCCCAAGTGGCAGAGCCAAATCAGCATAGCACTTACCAACAACGTGAAGGTCCCACCAACATTGGCACCAGAATTACAGGCATACTATGAACAGCCTCCAATGAGTATTGCTGGAATTAAAAAAGAAGATAAGTGGAAGGACATGACAGTCAGTAGCTTTTTGAAATAAAACACGGGGAAGGAACAGCCCTGCTTCCCAGCTAAGGCCTTGCTTCATTTTAGTTTGGTATATTCAGCTCCTGTATAGATATACTGACAATCCTAATGAGGCTTGTGATTAATCATTAATACAACCCTTAAGAGGCTGAGCTGTGAGATGAGATACATTAGCCAGGGTATAAACACAGAACATAAATGTGGGACAAGCACAGGGCACAAGGAGCTTGAAAGACAGGAGGAAGATACCTTTGGTCATTTGGTAAATCTAAATAATTGTCTGCTAGTTTTCACAGATATTTCAGAAAGGAGAGCTTTAAAGAGAAAAATTAGGAGAAATTTAATGAGAAAATTGAGCAACACAGCAATAACCTGTGAATAAAGCATTGAGAAAAGGAAATTATGTTTAACCAGTGGAATGGATGGAGATATCAAAAACGTTTGCTTCTTCTTATCAAATGCAGCTCCTAACAGGAAATTAACCTTATTTCAGGTTAATGCAGTCAGACATTTTAGAGTCAGTACAGGAAAACTACGTTCACAGTTATGGGCATGTCTGTGGGAAGATCTTGCAAGGCTGGCTGGTTGCTTTTAAGGGGTAGGATTTTAATTTTATATCTTGTGAAAATCACGAAGTTGATTGAAGCCAAAATTCACAGATGGGAGGGAAAAAGACAGCAGTCTGCTCTTGAGGGAGGATTATTCTGTCACACAGGACACAATAGAGACCTCTTCTTTTACTACTTTAACAAGTTTTGCTTCATGCTGGCATTCCTGCTTCAGAAAGGCACTGTCATGGGAAACGGATTCTGCCTGGAGACCAGACATTGTTCAGGATATCCCTTCCACCTCCGCGTGCTATTCAGCATTAACACAGCCGTAAGCAAAGCCCTGAGACTATTGAAATTTCTTTCTTCATCTCCCTCTTTCTCTTTGACAAATGTGTGACAAGGATGCAATTGTTTGAAAGCCCAGTGATGGAGAAAACAGAGAGCGAAGCCTTCAGACGTGCCTCAGTGATTTAGAAGCCTTCCCCCAAGACTTGTGAAAAAGGTCACGGGAGGTCTTCCATAGGGTTCAGCTTCCCAGCGGGGCTCTGGATGCCAATGTAAAGGCACTTAAATTCCTTTAACAGCTGACCCCTTTGTGGATGTTCCCACCTAGGATTATCCTGGCTCCTGGGTTGAAGAATAGCCCTTAGCCAACTAATGGATCACAGGCCCTTCCCTTTGAATATCTGCAGTTTGTGTTGGGTAATCGCCCATCCAGCCAGCAGGAAGTTGTTTCTTCATTAAAATGACAAAAGCTTTTGAACGATGAAGATAAGAGCTCTTCTGATGAATCATGGGCAGGGCTGGTTTGGGAAATATTGTTTCATGTTACCCAGAATTACTCAGCAGCTTGCCGGTAAGGTAGCCTGAGCACAGCATACGAAGCTCAGGCGTTGATCTGTGCATACATTCCCCTGTCAAAGCCCAGCCCAGCCCTAAATCAGGCCTTTTCCCCTGCAGCTGTTGAGGCACAGGGTGCCTGAGGTACTCTTGGTATGAGCAGACATGTGGACCCAGCTTCTGCTGGGCAATGGAGAGCCCAAGAACATGCCTGCAGTGGAAACTTCCACGGACAACAACCCTCTCCGCAGGGTACTCCTGCTCTGCCTCCTAAAGGGAGAGCACTCTCACTCCTAAACCCAGCACTCCTAAACCCCATGCACTGGGCCGCCCATGCCAACTCCTCTGCCCACAGACAATCCTTCCCACCTTCCCCCCTTCACAGAGCAATTCCTCTCCTCCAGGCTACAGGTTGCCCTCTTAGTGGGAGGGCATAAGGAGGTGGTGTCAGACCCCCTTCCATTAAGGCTAAGCTATTTAAAGATCAGTGGGCCAGAAAGAGGGACCAAGGGTCAGCATCATTGCTCAGAGGAGTATTTACATATTTCATGCACTGGCAGTTTCATTTACAGAACTCCACAAGTCCTTTGAGCAAGCTAGGCACAATGCATCTCTTCTGACAGGGGCAGCTGTGACTGCCAGGTGACCCCCTCAGAGCCCTTGCTATTTTGACTATGACTGGGGGTCCTGTCAGAAAGAGGCAGGAGCTACTCCAGGCCCAGGGCAGCACACAGTACAGCCCATGGTGGCGTGATCTGGCTCCTCTGCTGTGGACACTGGCCTGCCTGGTCAGGAGGGTGATGCTGGCCAATCCAGAACAGCCACTCCTGTATTCCTCCAGCCACTTCAGGGACTGAGCACCTGCCATCAGTGCCACTGTGATCTGTGAGTGCACAGAGCACTGCTAGCTGCTGACGCCCATGCTTGCTAAACGGCAAGAGCTGAACTGTTGCTGGACTCATCCTTATGCATAGGGGTGTGCACTTCATGGTGCTGCTGCTAATCTGGTCAGCCCCCTGTGCCCTGGGTCTACATGGACCCCAGGGGCCACAGGGCCTGCCATCAATCCCAGCCACCCACAAGGTCAGCAGCCTGGCAGCCCAAGTGTCTTCCTGTCCTTGTTCCTGCAGGTGTGGGGGGAGATGCCTGTGGGCTGCAGGTGCCAGGCACCCCCAGTGAACTTTCTCTGAGCACTGGGAGCAGCTGGTCTTTCCCACCTCAGCTCCAGGACTTCAAATAGTGGTAATGTGCTCTCCATCTGCCCAAGAGCTGCCCTGCACCATAATACAGGGTTATAGCTGCCTGAGAGCAGTGACATGCCTACAAGCTCCATGTGCTTCCATCACTGGACCAAGAGAGTTATTTGAGCAGCAGGCATACATCCCAAGTCCTTTCATAAACCTCTGCACCAAACCTCCTACTCTGACTCAGAATAAAACCAGAAAGAAATGTCTTTCTGCGGCTTCTCTCCCTAAGTGACCTCTCCTGAAAGTGCTCTAGGCTTCCAAAACAAACAAACAAAGGAAAAAAAAATCAAAGAAATGGAATATGATGGAAACCAAAAAAACAAAAAGGAGAAGAACCTCAGGCACCATTTAGGAAAGTACTGTGTCTTCCTCCGGCACTGTGCCATCTAGGCACAGCTTAATGCCTAGAAGGCTGGGAAAGGTTCTGGGAGAAAAGTCTGCTGTGCGGGAACATTTTAAGGGCCTGAGTGGTAATGAGTCAGTGGTGAGGTTTGGATTCAGATGTTTCTCACCTAGAACCTGCCCAATGTGCAGACCATCTAGGGGAAAGACAAGGGAATCCATTTTCCCTGGTTCACGGATGTAAGGGGATGTAAGGGGGCAGCTCAGTCCAGCTGCTCCTGTCGCTAGCAGGTCCCAGGGCCACCTGTGCTGGTTGGTACTCCAAATTCACAGCACAAGTCAGGTTGGAAGGGACCACAGTGGGCCACATGGTCTAACCTCACTGCTCAAAGGGCAGGGTGATCCCAGAGCACACAGCCATGTGCAACAACTTCTGTCTGTATTTCAAGGAAGGGAGGACCACAGTTTCTGCTATCCATCCATGACAGAGTCTGCTGTGGCTTTTCTGTGGTGCCCTCAGTGCTTCCTTCCTTCTCTTCCCACCCCCTTCTGCAGGCTTACCTGCCCCCAGGTCTTTGCAGTGCAGAAGGACTGCAGGTGGGCTCACACAAATCATGAGCCAAATGTGCTGCTTTCTATCTCATAGGGTTTCTTAACAAATAGCCGGGATTTTTGCCTTGGTGTTTAGCTTCCCAGACAGGAGTTGGGCAACTTGGAGATCTCATATGGCTACATCAAGAAGGAGTACAAGGAAGCTCTGAGATTTAGGGTCCCAGCATATTAAATGCTGGACTAGTTCCTAAGTCTCTGCTTCATGCAGCAGGACAAGCTATCTTCTGGGTTAGCCACAGGCAAAGCTGGGTGCTGCCAGGAATGTGGTGAACTGCCCATAAGGGGAGAGGATCCCCAGTCATCGCAGGGAGGTCTGGCAGCTCCTCCAAACAAGGAGAAGGAAAAAAACCAAAGCAGAGGTGCCAGAAAAGATATTGCTGTGTACCCGCATGAGGCCAAATGCCTTCACCTAGTGCACACAGCTCCTCTCCTACAAGGAGCCTGAGCAATAACCTGGCAGGAATTTATCAGGAGTTAAGTCCCAGTTACCAAATGCAGGTTGCATGGGGCCAGCATGTGGGTGCAAACCCTCTTTATGCTCTGTTTGCCCTCGTTCTGGCTCTGACTCTGCCATGAGCTCATTGGAAAACAGCTTTGTGCACAGCAGCCGCACGAGAGACGCTTCCCTCCAGACCCAACCCTGGCCCTGGAGACTCATGCAGTGCTGAAACACTCCTCACTCGGTGGGGAGGTGAGGCAGCCCCATCTGACTGCCATGCAAGCTGCGTGACACCCGGTGCTAGAGGAGGCTTGGGACCAGAAAGACAGCTGTGGTCAGTCTCTGGAGCAAGCAACGTGGGGAGAGGCTGAACTCTGTGAGGGAATCAGTTGGAGTGAGCATTGTATGTGGACTGAGTTTTATTTTGGATTTGCCAGATGGCCTTAGAACAGCAATGTGAACTAGCATGGCTTTCCTGGCCACAGTTACACCCTCTTTGCCCAAGGGCTGTTGTAGTAAAGGGCACACAGCAGCACACACCTCCTGATGCCACACAGGTGGTTCCACAGCCAGGTCAGCATCTACACTGACAGCTGTGCCAAGCAGCTGGGTGCAAGAGGGAGGGGAGAGAATCCTCAAGCCCCAGAGCATCGAAGAAAAAACCCATTTCCCCATAACCACTGCCCAGCTCGCTCTGTATTGTCAGAGGACTACAGAGACAGAAACTGGCCACAGAAACTGGCAGAATGTACTGGGAGAGGAGTCCAAGCCTGCCAACAGTGCCCTCACCTGAGTTCCTCTGCTCTCGGGGGATGCTGCTTCCACCCCAGCCATGCAGCATGCAAGGCCACTGCTCCAGTCCGGGCTCTCCGTATCTCTCATCTTCGGACTCAGGGGTCACGGCGCTGTCGGAGCTGCCACAACCCACCCGGTTTTTCAGGCTGTATCAGGCCGAGGGTTTCAGGTTGCGGCGGGAGGACATTCCTCCGGCACCACATTCCTTGCAGGGCTAATCCTCGGGAGAATGCGCCGGCATGCACAGCAGCCCCAAGCTGTGCCAGAGGCCCGGCCAGAGGCACAGCCGGGCCTGAGCTGGCCTGGCCTGGCCTGGACCGAGGCACAGCTGGACCTGAGCCCGGCCAGAGGCACAGCCGGGCCTGAGCTGGCCTGGCCTGGGCTCAGCCCAGCCCGGGCCCAGCCCAGCCCCACCAGGCCGTGCGTGGGCTCGCAGCTCCAGCAAGCCTTGTCCCATTTGCTGCTGTCAGAGACCTTCTTGCAGCTTAGATGTGCCCGCAGAGAAGTTTAAAGAGCAGCAAGACACAAACTGCCGCTGCCACAGGGACCCCAGTGTTTCACTGCCTGCCAGGCATAACCACCCAGAGGTCTAGCAGGCCTCAGCTGGTCTGTCCAGAAAGGTCAGCTGGTTTTCTCCCATCTTGTAGAACAGGACTTGCATCTACTGAAAGGCTGCCACGCTCCTGCCAATGTTCTGGGCATTTCAGAAGTATCTTCCTTTAAAACTTAGTTTTTATCCTCATCTAAATACAACTCTCCTGCAAGTGTCTCATCTCTACTAACAAGTGGCAGAGGCTGGGACAGAAAAGTATCTTCCTCTCTTTGACTGCCTGATGCAGTAGCTCTTTGCTGTAACACAACAACATTTTTATTTTACAAGGTGAAATGCTATAAATAATAATGGAAAAATTACTTTCTCCAATCCACACTATGGAGGTCTCTTGAGCTACTGGTCTGCAATTTGGTGGATGTGTCTGCAAAGATACCAGGTGAAGAAAGCAAGCTAAAGTTGTTAAAATGCTTGTGAAAGGATGCAGAAGGAAATTATTTTTATGTCTACTATAGCTTTTAGAAATCCAGCCTTCCTGTCCTAGGCCCAGATATTTAAGCTGGGTTTGTGTTTTCACCCCAACTACTCTACTGTCCTTGCTGGAGAAATCTGGTTGAAAATTACCTTAAACCTTTGTCAAAATTCCAGTGCTTCTCTGTTTGGACTTGGCCAGTGTAATCCTGGCTAAAAAAATGCAGAAAATATTTCAAAGTCCAACTTTGAAAGGACAGCCATTGCTTTATTTGTGTTTAATTAAAAATAATAATGAAATAATAGTAATTGTTTTCCAGACCCATGGTAATTAGCAATCCAACCTACAGGTCCCATGGGAAAGAGCCTTAGTTTCTTAGTGTGCTTGAATATTGACTTGCTCTAGACATTGCCAAGGTTTTGAGTTCAGCAATTTGTCGGGAGGGGGTTTCCAGCTTCGACTTCGCAGCAATTTAACTGTCATGCTCCAAACCACAGAGTTTTACTACAGCCTCCATTTCCCTTTGTTTTACCTGAACTTCTCATCTTGCTCTGCAAATCCTATGCCAGAATGAGTCATTCCTGCAGGATTAGCTCTGATTTTTCAACTCCTCTTTCAGTGCTGCCCAGACTAGTTCTGAGGAGAAAAAACTTGACACGCCCCATTCAGGATGTGTAAGAAGTGAATGAAAGAAATTACCTTCAGTGCTCAGCTATTTGCACTGAACCAGCAAGAACCACCCCATCTCTCCACCACAGCCAAGCCCTCAGCACGGCACAGTGTCACTGACAGGACTGGGCTGGCAGCTCCAGCCAAGGGGATGCACCAATGCCCCAGTCCTTTGGGTGGTTCCCTCTCGGCACTGTGATCCACGCAGGGATGTTGGTTTGCTCCAGACCCCAGGGGAGTGTCCCGAGAATGACCCACGAGGGCCCCCAGGAAGGAATGGGGGCACCACGTGCTGCCCATGCCCTCTCTGAGCATCAGGGAGGCTGCCCTGAGCCCAGCCGTGATGTCCTGCCTTTAGGGTGGAGGTACCTCGGGAGGCCCCCTCTTTCTGCTGACTGCAGAGGTCGGTCCTGTACCTCCTGTGTTTAGCACCTTGTCCAGACCAGAGAGTCTTCTGCTCACTCTCTAGAACAAGATCTTAGCCCGTCCCTGCCCTCAGACCTTTTCTTACGTCCACATCAAAATAAACACTTCTTACAGGAAGAAAAATTATTTTAAAAAATTATTTTCACATTTAATTTTCCACCTCTCCCTTGTTCTCTGTTTTTTAAAGTAATAAAGGCACTCTCTGTTGTGGTTTAACCCCAGCCTGCAACCCCCGCAGCTGCTCACTCACTCCCCCCGGTGGGATAGGGGGGAGAACTGGAAGAGCAAAACCAAGAAAACCGAGATAGAGACGGTTTAATAGGTAAAGCAAAAGCCACACACACAAGCAAAGCAAAACAAGGAATTAATTCACCGTTTCCCACGGGCAGGCAGGTGCTCAGCCATCGCCAGGACAGCAGGGCCCCATCACGCCTCATGGTGACTTGGGCAGACAAGCGCCATCCCTCCGAACCTCCCCCCGCCTCCTCCTTCTTCCCCCAGCTTTTTACACTGACCACGACACCATATGCTGTGGGATATCCCTTGAGTCAGTTGGGATCAGATATCCAGGCTATGTGCCCTCCCAACTCCGTGTGCACCCCCAGCCCCCTCTCTGGTCCGGCAAAGGCTTGGGCTCTGTGTAAGCCCCGCTCAGCAACAACAAAAACATTCCAGTGTTACCAACACTTATTTCAGCGCAAATCCTGTACTATTTTTTCACACCATTTTCACACCATTGAAAAAATTAACTCGATCCCAGCCAAAAACAGGCCACTCTCACACAGCAAATATTGCATTGTCTCGCAGCAAAGGGAAGGGAATCTCAAAATGATGCCACTCTGCTTCCCTTTCCAGGTCCAAAACATGAAGTGATCCTGGAAGTGATTGTTAAATCACTTGGAAGATCCGTTTTTTGATAATGGTCCAGCACGGTCGGCAAATCTGTGATTTGCATATGAATACCCAAACTGCATACGCAAAACTATCAGAGACAGCTGGAAGAAAGAAAACCTGAGCACCTGGCATTTTGAGAAGTCCTTTGCTTGTGTTCTAAGATCACTTTCCTGTCTCATTGACTTGAGCTGATTTGACAGAAACTCCTGTTTTTACCACAGCAACATAGAGAACTGCAAAAATGACAAGATTTCTTCTCCAGGAAAAACTTAAAGCATGGTTATACCCCCAGTTAGATCAGCTTGTTCAGGGCCGTGACCAAGCCAAATTTGAAAAAGCCCAACAGAGATCCCACCATCTCTTTGGGAAACCTGTCCCATGGGACAGTCTTCACAAGAGAACTATGGACTGGTCACAAAACAAGTAAGATCAGACTGTCCAAAATCAGAGATTTCTGAAACTTTTTGCTGTCTCAGAAATACATGCAGTGCACTGCCAATTTTTATTAGCAGCACAAAACTTAAAAACACTCATTTCTTTCCAGATTACCACGACCTACACACTTTTGCTTAGAGGTATTGCCTCAGGCAAATGCTAGGCAGATGCTTATCTAGTGTAAATCCCCACAGATCTGTTAACTTCAGCAGGATGCCAGCTATTCACTGCCTTTTCAGTCTTGTTTAAAAAAAGCCTGAATTTGAGAAATAACCCATTTTCTCATTTAGGGGGAGACATTTTTGTTACAGGCTCAAGCAAAACTCCAGCAGATTTCGGAAGGTACTTGTAAATAGGGCATTACTTGGTAATTACCATGGTGATTGCTAAAGGGTCAGAGAGAGGCAATGAGAACAAAGGGGCCTGGGGAAAAAAAACAGGGCCTCTTTGTAAAAGTATTCAGATTTTGTCAGCCAGTGCCAATAAGCTCGAACTATCCCCACTTTACACTTTGTTTTTCAAATAAAGACTATTTACATCCCTCAGGCATGGAATTACGGCGGGGTAGCGCTGGGTCCTAGGGATCCCCCATCAGCGTCAACCCCCGAGGGCTGAATGCAGCCGTGGCAGAGGTACAGCTCACCCTACTGCCAGGCGTGGTTTAACATCCAGCGGTGCACTCGGGCACACCGCTCGCACACAATGTTGCAGCTTTTGTGCCTTTTAAGTACAACTTTTCTTCCCTCGATCAGTGCTTGACACGCACTCCCCAGCCTGAGCATCCACCTGGCTGCACCCAAGGCCAGGGATGAGCCCGAAAGGCTACTCAGCTTCAACTGGGAGCTATTTTCAAGCCGGCGGTTTTGTCTCCAGCCGCAGGGCCACGCTGTGGCCGTGCCTTTGTCTCTCCCCGCAATCCCTGCTGCAGGCTCTGATCCCATGTTTTTGCTCCCCAGCTCCACCTCTGACCTGCTTTGTCGCTACGGGCTTCCCCAGAAAACCCCGAAGAAGAGTCAGAAACTTGGCACACAAAAGGGCTGGGCGCCTGAACCTACCTACTGAAACAGCTTATTTTTGTTGATCAAGTAGAGTCATGCAAAGTGTGCTAAAAGCTGCAGTTTCCAGGGAAGGGCAACAAGTGTTTTGTTTAATAATGTTCAGTAATACAGTGATTTTCCTTGGTTTAAAGAAAAAAATAAGGACGAAAAAAGCACCTTTTTGTGGTCCGTGTAGACGAGTCCTAGAAAGCTGTGACATTACTTTTCATATTTTTTTGCTCTCAGTGATGCTGAGAGTCTTTGATTCCAGACCAAGACCCAGAGGAGACGAAACTTAGATGAGCTTTTTTCTGTCTACCCGTACAAGATTCTCTCCACAAAACAAACCTCCCAACTAGTGTTCCAGCAAATACTCTCCCAGCTCCACCCCCAACCGTTCCTCTCCACATTCCTTGCTTTTCCACGGTACCTCTCCTCCTCTTTCCCCTCCTTCATGTGTTCCCAGTCTTACCCCACTGCTCCCATGTACTAGCTCGCAACACCCTTTGCTCCCCTTTGTCTCCCTCCTTGGCTGATGTACTGTCTGTGACCACGAGCAAAGTGCTCTGCAAGGACTGCAGCGCAGAGCATGTCTTGGGACAGGGAATTGGTTAGTAAATTACAGGGCATCGTCACTGCAATTTGTTAGAGTTTTAAATACCCATATTTGGGTGAAACAACATGAAGAACACTGCCAACAAAGTACACCAAGAAATTTCTCTCACCTGCACTGGGAAATTTAGAGCTTGACTCTACAATTTGGCCAAAATGACTTGTCCCCTCTCCATCCCATGCTTAAGTGTGAGTTAGAAAAAGCCAGTGTCCGGGACAATGTGGTTCTGTCTGCAACAAAGCAAAAAGAAAATAAACTTCTTTTCACATGGCCTATTGAAGTAAAGCAGGATATTTGCAAATGTATTTTGTTCACATTATGGCAAATAATTAGATAATTATATTTAAATAATTAGTTCCCCATTTCCAAAGCAAGCAATTAATAATTCCCTCTAGACTGTTGTATTCTGTAATTTTCTATCAAGCATCAGGTTTCACTAGTAGCTGCAAGAGGGCTGAATTCCTATTGTGGCAAATAGTAATTTGTCTTTTAAAAGTTTGTCATCAGGTGACACTTCCTGTCCACAAACCTCAGGGTCTTTCTGACCCTGTGGGCCCTCAGTAGGAGCTTTTGTCAGACACCAGTGACACCTGTTGTGAGCCAGCAGAACAGACTGGTCCCAGCAGGGTACCTGGGAAATACTGAGTAGGAGATGTTCACCCTGCCAGATATTCAGCCTCTCAAAACTGGTGAATGACTGCCCAAATAGGGCATTTGATAGGCAAAACAGAAAGAACTTATTTCCATGCCAACAGTGTCTGACGGCTATCCAAAGATACCCATCCAGACGATTTTCATGAGGTGCTGAAATTCACAGGCTTCAGGGGAGCAAGAGCCATGCAAACTTCCTAACACCTGCACACCAAAAAAAAAAACCCAACCAAGCAAAAAAAAAAAAAAAAAAAAAAACAAAATAAAAAAACCAAAAAGCAAAGCAAGTGATTTTCAGCTTACAGAAGAGGATGATTCTGCATTGCATGTTTCTAGAAAAGCCAGCTCCTCCTTTTTGAAGCATCTGATGGATCTGCACTACTCCCAGTGATATCTTGGTGGTGCAAAGGCAAGAATGGGCAGCTTATTCTCTTGGAAACCAGCTCCATATTCTCCTCTGGCAGGAGAACAAATGAATGTGTCATGGCCCTTCCAGCTCAGGCTGCATCCATACTGCTTCCCCCAGGAAGGTGCCTGCTCCTGGCTGCCCACATCACACGTGGTGTTTTCTATCACTTCATTTTGTGGCTCCATGTCTTAGCTAAATGAGGCTCTTGCTGCCAGTGTGCACAGCGAGTTTCCATGTTTAACTGTTTAGGAGTGCTGGCACAGACCTCTGTTTGCCTGACAAGCTGTGCTCCTCAGGAAAACCAGTACAGAGTGTACCTCACTGCAAGAGTCCCTCCTGGCCCGTGTCCAGCATTCCCTGGAGCCTCTGCAGCAGGGCCCCACTGGGGCTGGCACACAGGGCACTGCTTCCCCAGGGTACCACTCACATCTTTCCTTTGCTGGGCTTCCCAAGCTTCCCAGCAGTCCCATGCTCCAGTTTGTGGTGGTTCCTCTAGGCTGGGGCCTTGCCTCTTCCTGTGTCAGCCACCCCCTCTAGTTCAGCACTACCATTGCCCCTGATCACCAATCCTGCACATCTCCCAGGCTCCATGGCCAATACTTTTGCCATTACGCTGCTCACACCGAATTCCCGAGTGGAGCAGGGTCCCAAGGGAATGTCAGAGGTTGTGTTCTGCTCTGAGAGAGCCTGCCCTGCCCATCTGCACCTGCTCCTGTTGCAGCTCACCTGCTGCAGATCCTGTTTCCCTCCAAGAGCCGGGGGGAGCTGCTGGGCTGTCAGGCAAGCATGCTCAGTGCCCTTTCCAGGTGCAACCATGCTGGATTAAGGCTAAGACTGCCCATAGCTCTTGCCCCAGTTTCTGGCCTGAGACATGGCCTATTTTAAAGCCACCATGATCTTTTGGATTTTTCTACAGAAGAATGAGCACAACAGCTAACCCAAGTCTCCCACATGGACCTGGCTATACCTGTGTGATTCTCTCAGCACGCAATTCTTTCTCCCTTGCAGCCCCAAGTTCCCATAGAAAACTCAACAAAGGGATGAGAAGCTGTAGTCACTTGGAAAAACAGCACCAATACTAAGCAACCAGGCCACTGATGGAGAGCGAAACTTTGCCCCCACTAGACAAGGCAAGTGAACACTGGTGAAAATATGCAGTATCCTTGCAGTATGATGCTTTCCAGCCTCTCTTCTGCCATGTGGTCACACTCACTGTTCTGCTGCACAGAAGTTCTCCCTCAGAGGTTTCACCTTGGTCCCCATACCACAACCTATCCACAAAGTGTTTCCAAAACCCATGCAATCACCTCCCTGTTCTTGTCTCCCACTAACTCCAGTTAGGTGCAAAATATATTAAGCTCAGTCACTTTGGATACTTCTTTGTGGAATGTGCTCTGAAAGTGCCTGAATGATGTCATGCCATCACTTGCCTTATTCCAAAAGTCTCAAGCTTATGCCCTCCTCTCAGATCTTAACCACAAGCTGCAGGTAGGGTTAAGCTCCTTGTCACAAAGTATGATATGTCTGGCTGTGATACTCTCCACACTTCTAACAGAAAGGTCCTGGCACCAAACACACAGCCAATAAAAACCCAAGCTTGCCATTCCATGACAGGTACCGCTGAGCTTGGGGAGGTGGCTGTGCCATGGGTATGTGCTCTCACTTAGTTAGCATTCAGCCAAAATGATCTGGCATTTTGATTTTGCCAGACCCTTAACTTGGAGCACATTACATACATCCCTGCTGTTCCTGGGACACAGAGGAAAAACTTCTCCTCACCTCAGAGAGGAATTCTGATGTAAAAAAAAACCTATCAATGTGCTGCACATGAAGGGGCTGTCCACACACTCAGTGTCCACTTCCCCTTGTTTGGTTGAAGTTTGCTTGAAGAAGCAGCTCAAGTCATAGGACTAAAGAAGACCAGGGTGTCCCTGTAGTCTGCCCTTGAGGGATCTAAGTGGTGTGGTTTGTAACTGGATTTTTTTCCATGGGTGGAAATAGCTCTTGGAAATCCAAGCAGATGGGATTTGAATTCTGGTTGGGGTAATTCCCTAGCAGCTACCAGTGCTAACAAACTCGATTTTTGAGAGGCCAAGGCACAGTTCCTTTGTGCAGGGTACAACTCTGCAGTGCAGTGGTCTCACAATCAGTGACCACTTTGCCCAGCTGAAAGCTGCAGACCTTAATGTCAGCGCTATCTGAGCTGAGAAATTTAGACAGAAAAAATGACAACTCTAAACTTTGTCCCAGAGACCAAAAGAAAGTTCAAGTGATAGATTCTGTATGGGTAATACTATGCAGATATCATACATTTTTGATTGTATTATGAACTCTATTATGAAGAGGTTTAATCGATGCATGGTGTTTTCCATCTTACTTACTCTTGTTCCTCCTCCAGCATGATGGAATCAAAAGAGAAAACAATGCTTCAAAAACACAAACACCGACAATTCTGCTTCAGCAACAGGCACCACTTGACTTACAGATGGAGGAGATCTGCAGTCTAAGATCCAAGTGATTTGGAGTTTCATATTCTCCACAGTTCCCTCCCCATGGGAACTGGTACTCAAAAGAGACACCAATGCTTAAAATGGGACATAGTCCTGCTCCCAAAGAAGAGACTCAAAAGTGTTTTCAAATAGGTTGATGATAATGTCAGATTGAGGGTAGTCTCCAGGGCACCATGTTATACAATTCCCACTTCATTCACAAATTTGTGTGATGTGGAAAGGAGAAGGGACAAGAGCCAGCACATGCTGTTCGGGTATCCATTTCACTCTGCTTTGGGGTCTGCCAAGGAAAGTGCTTACTTAGGAAAGGATTTTCATCACCAGCAGGGAGGGCAAAAGCAGCTGTTCAGCACGCCATCCCTCCTCGGCACACACCTCTTTCATTCCCTATCCTCTACAAGTACAAAGCGAAGCACGATCTGACTTTGCCCTCTGGAGGCATGGAATTGGCATGGCACAGAGAGACACAGCCCCAGAGGTGACTGCACTACAGCACTGCCTTTTGGAACATCTGACAGGAAAATTCATTCCCAGCTGCAGCTTCCTATGAGCCAGAAGGCAGAGTATTACTGGTGAGGCAGCTTTATACTGAAGAAGTTGGCTTTTGGTTTGTAGAGGGTAATACTACCCTAGTCTGCTGTGCACTTCAAGAATGTGGGTGCTGGTACAGAAGGCTGATTTTCTCTCTTGACACAAATTCTGCAGCGTGTGATTTGAAATACTGCCCAGTGTCTGCATCCAGCTACTGGACACACTACATGCACATGTGGGTCCATAGCAAGTGCCACTTCATGGTTTATCCTGCCAGCTCCATAGGACTTTTTGCTATTTCCCAGATTGCTGGGAAGCTGCAGAGATGAGCAGGTGGCCAATGACTCCTGGGTCCCTTATTTAGCTAGAAAGCAGGGCCGAGGTTTGTTTGCTGAATGAAAATGGATCCTCATACACACAGACACAAAGACACACACACACACAGATTTTTCTCCAAGCAGGTAAACAGCTCAACAACTCTGTTGGACACCTCCAAGGGAGCTGTATTTCACTAGGATAAACAGCTCTTACCTCCCTTTTCTCCCTTAAAAATCATGTATGTAATGCCCAAGAGGGCTTTGGAAACGCTTCTCCTACAAAGATAGACTCAGCAGTGCACTTGTGACTCAAGTTCTGGAAGAACTGGCAGGAGACGACAAGATATAGGCTGGATCAGGTGTACAGCCATGCACAGCACCTGCACACCTGTGCACATCCACCTCTCTGCACACACATCTGCGTACATCTGTTTCCTGCCTACATGCCCACATGCAAGCCCCAGGTCCAGCCACATATCTGTGTGTGCTGGCATTTGTTTGTATGCACACTCGCCTGTCAGTGCACACCCACAAACTCTCACTCACATCTTCAGCCCCACACCAGTGCCCTTGCACACCCATGTACCCATGCAGGCACACCCTTCCGTGCACACACAGGCCTGTGCACACCTGCACACACTTTCAATCTCATCTCCAGGACGTCCTGCCATCTCCTTTATATTCTGGCTTGCAAGGAACATCATGCCAGCAGGTGAGGAGGTTGTGCTGTCCCCAGGCCTGTGGGTATGTGTCACAGGGGCTCAAGTCCTGGGCAAGCATTTCTCACTAGCTGGTGTTCTCACTCAGTGGTGTCCTCACTATTCCTCACTCAGCGGGGGTCTGACCCTCAGCCCCAAGTATCTGAGCAAACACGAGGGACTGGCAGGTATGTCCCAGGATTAATCTGTGGAGAACCTGGCATCCTTCCTGGTTCGGTCATGGACCTGTGGGGTCCTGTGGCATACGGATCAGGGACAAGCAGGTCAGCTCAGGGATAAACCAGGGGCACGGGAGCC
The DNA here is from genome assembly GCA_027576195.1 of Cossypha heuglini. Classification (NCBI taxonomy): domain Eukaryota; kingdom Metazoa; phylum Chordata; class Aves; order Passeriformes; family Muscicapidae; genus Cossypha; species Cossypha heuglini. The sequence goes on from JAODKT010001744.1 coordinate 41,005,266, forward strand.
TAGTCCTGTGCCAAATCGCGGCTAGGTACCTGCTATGAGGGCCCCAGCGCCAGTGCATTCTACACAGCAGCTCTGCATGCAAACCGCGTAGCCTAAGCTTGCACTTACTATCTCTCCCCACGCAGATATGTCACAGGGTGTTTTTTTCCAGCCTAATTTGTTTCGACAGCTTCATTTCCGCAAAGAAGCGTGGTAACGCTGCCCATGGCCGACTGTCCCGCGCGGAGCGACGGCATCCCCTCCGACAGCGCGGCCGCTCATCGCTGCCGCCTCTCCCCGACGGCGCCGAGCCCTGCCGGGAGGGCGCCTCAAATGCCCGTGTCCGGACAGCCGCCCCGGGGTCCCGGAG
>JAODKT010001744.1:41007009-41025301 GCA_027576195.1 Cossypha heuglini
GCATCGTGCTGCCCGCCTCTTCGCCCGGCTCCCCCGCGCTCTATGGCCGCCGCTCCCCCGCGCCCTACCCGCCGCTGCCCCACGCCTACGGCGCCGGGGGGCAGCTGGGTGTCGCCGAGCCCGCACCGAGGCACGGCACCTACCCTGGAGGCCCCGACAGGTTCGTCCCGGCGCTCTGACCCATCCCGGAGCCCGGGAGACGGCGGACTGCGGGGGTCGCCCGGCACGGCGTTGCCCGGGAAGATGCTAAAAAACCTTGGGCTGCACTTACGCATTCTGCCACTGCCCTGGCGAGGAGCGTCGCAGTCAGCCCTGGGGACTGCGGTGTCCTGTCCAGCCCTGTCCTATCTCGGCAGAAAAGTCCTAGGGACTCCCAAGTGCTCGGATGGGGCAAACAGTCTCTTCCTCTTCTACAGCCTTTCCTGGGGCAGGTGCTCAAAGCTTCATGCTGGGCTCCCACCCTCCCAGCACGCTCAACTGGGCCCCTTCTGGTCTACCCAGGAAGATTTCACGTTTAAAAGTCTCTCTGCTGTTGATGTTTTGTTTGTTTTTTAAGAGAATTAAATGTCTGTTGGTGAGGTGAAGGAGGGAGGCAGGAGGAAGCATTCCCTGGCCTTGCGCAGGCAAAGCTGTAAAAGCAGAATGCGTGGGACTGATGTGGTGACATGTCCCTGATGGCTATTGCTTTAGCCCCAGGCTTTACACCTGCTGTGTGGCCAAGGCTGGAGAAGGTTTGAATGCCAGGACTGCAGAAAAACGCATCAAGTCGCGTCCTTCCAGATGTTGTGCTTTGTGCTGCCGAGGTGGGAACAGTGGTGGAATTGGAACTACAAAAATTTCTACCATGAGCATGCCCAGCCCCTGGAAGAGGGACACAGGGAGGGCTGTGGGACTTCTGCCCTTGAAGGTCTTTTCAGCTTGATTGGACAGAGCCTGATCTGCCTCTGAAGTTGTAGCCAACATTGAATTTGGACTTGTTTTGAGTGAAGACCTGATACTGAGGTCTAAATTATTTTGAGCCCAAGATCAGCCCAGCTCTGTGTGTAGCCTAGAGAAATTGGCATATATAGGAAAAAACTGTTTCTGGAGCACAAGAGTCAGGATATGGTGCCTTTTTGTCTTGATTTGCTCCACTTTCACACTTTCCTGGGATGGAAAAGAGTCTGCAGAAAGATATGGAGAGCTAATAGGAATGTCTGTGAGACAAAAGCTTGAAATGAGATCCATGGGAAAACTCAAGCATACCCCTCCCAACAGATCCCTCCACCCTGGAAGGGAGTCTGGAGCAGTAGTGGATACCCAGGGTGTGAGGGAGGCTGTGGTTGTAGAGGGAGCCAACATAGCCCTGCTCCCAGGTCTTTCTACACAGCTCCTTTTTCCTGTGGAGGTGGGGAACCTGTGTATCCAGGTCCAGGAGGAGGTTGGTGAGAAGATCCTGCAGTGTGGCAGGGCCTTGTGTGGGGAGAGGGAGCGAGAAAGTGCAGCCAGAGCCTCAACAGGAGCTTTGGAAGAACTGACAGGATGCACATACACCAGTCTTTCTCACCAGAGAAGGGTATAGATCATAGTATATCTCATGTTGGAAAAGATCTTGGGAAATTTCTGTTCCAATCTGGTACCTAAATCAGGGTCAGCTGTGACTCAGACCAGTAGGCTCAGCCCTATGTCGTTGAGTCTTCATCACCTCCAAGAATGGAGACAACACAGTCTCTTTGGGCAACCTGTCTGTCCTTGTGGGAGAGAAGTTTTCCCTTGTACTCTCTATTTAGAATTTCTCTAGTCTCATTTCATGTTTACTGTCTCTTGTCCTACTGCTGTGCTTTGCTCCAAGGAGTTTTTGATCCCATGAAGACACCTGTACCTTCTGCTTGGCATGTGTCAGATGAGGTCCTCAGCAGGATGAAGTTTGTGTAGAGACAATTTCCTTGCTTTCTGTGGGTGCTACCATCTGCATATCCAGGTGAGACATGAGAGAGGAAATGGAGTGGAGCAGGAAGGTGGTTGGGTGTCCTTACAGCACAGCTTGGTGTGGAGAAGGGTAAAGACCTCTGCGGTAGGTGGGCAGGAGAAGTTGTACATCTGCCTTCTGCAGGGCTGTGAGGTAGGAGATTCAAGGGTTCTGAGTGCCAGGGGTGGCGTCTGGTGAGCCAGCTCCTGGGCTGGGAGGCTGAGACTGACCTGACAGCAGTGCCCTGTGTCTGTGTAGACCTGTCTGTGGCACTGCAGGAGGCTGCTGTCCGTACACAGAGCTGGGGAGGCTGCTCCACGTACAGAGCCACTGGGGAGCAGGCACAGGCAGCAAGTGTGAGCGCCACTCAACTCTTTGCCCTGCTGAGGTCAGTCAGATTTTTCCTTTCCTATCCTTTCTGAAGAGCTACATTGCATCTTCCTTGTTCTTCCTGGTCCTGGCACATCCAGACGCTGCTACCATCCTGGAGAGAGCTGTCTCAGTGAGGGGCAGGTCGCCTCAGCAGCTGTGCTAGTATCTCTCCCAACTATGCCTTCTTCATCTGGAAGGGGATCTGTACACGTAGCTGTGCCAGCTCCTAGTATTTTTGATAGCTGCTGGCTCTGCTTTCATTGCCTGCAAGGACTGGACTGTGTCACTTTGACAGCAAGCCATGCTCACTTGGGGGTAGCTGGGAGAAGGACTGTCCTGCTTTTTAATCCTTTCTTTCTTTCCTGTATAACCTGTTAGCTGTTGTGGACCAGATAATTTTCATAGAATCATAGCAGTGCTATGATAATGGAAGGGACTCATCAGGATCATCAAGCCCAGCTCCTGTGCCTGCACAGGACACCCTAAGAATCACACCATGTGCCTGAGAGTATTGTCCAAATGCTTCCTGAACTCTGTCACACTTGGTGCTTGCTCCCTGGGGAGCCTGTTCCAGTGCTCAGCCACCATCTGGAGTGATATCCATCATTTCATGCCTCCATGAATCTTGTCATTGGTCATGAGAGTGAAGAGCCTAGATGTCTTCTGGCCCTTGTTCCTCTCATTTTATTCTCATGATGGCTTCAGCTCTCTTGCAGTTTTGAGTTCAGCCTAAAAAAAAGGTTACCAATGATGATACAGGTTTTGTGGAAGATGCTTCTGAGCTCAGATAGCATCTGTAGGCAGTCAGGGAGCAAAACTCAGTGTCTGAAGGACAAGCATGACAGATCTTGGTGACTTAGAATGCACAGATTGGGAAGGTTCAGTTGTATGTTGTTTGTAGAGAAGGTCTAGATGCTTGTTCTTGTTTCTCTCTGGATCTTTTATACCTACAAACTAGGGAAACTAGGCTCTTTTTGGTTTTTTTTTTTTTTTGCATCAGCTACAGTGATGGGCTTGTTGCATCAAGAACCTGAGACATGGTCAAAAACTGCTTAAACTTCAGTCACAAACAGCTAGAAACCCTGGGCAGAACTGTGAAGAGCTACTGGGACCATTCAAGGGACTCTGTGTGGGGTCTGTGCTTCAAGGTTTTTGAGGCAAAACCAGACAAAGCTATACCTGCCCTTTGCTAGTGTTGGCAGAGCTCCAGCCTACTGCTTGCAGCAGGCCTGGAGACTCCAGCAATCCCTTCCCACCAGCACTGCTGTGGTTTTGTGGCTGTTCCAACCTCTCCGAGCTGTCGTGTAGGCTCAGGTGCCAAGGATGTGCTGAACACTGCAGGTCTGCCCAGGCTGTGCCTCGTGGCACTGAGATGTGCTGTCCCTGTGCCCACGTGTGACATGGGGCTGCCTGACCACTGACAGAGGAAGACAGGCTTGTCTTGTCCTTGGGGAGCCACGGGGTTGGGTCTCTCTGTGAGGATATGGGGATATGCCAAGGGGATATGTTAGACAGTTGGATCTCAGTGTGTGCTTGTGCCATGGGGATATGTTCAACATGTGAATCTCAACGTGTTTTTGTCTGGCACGTTGCTTGTAATTCTCAGGCACCAGCAAGAATACGAAAAAAATTGATTTCTAAAAGTTTTATTGTAAATATCTGAGAGCTTTCCTTTTAGCAAAGTAAGTCTAAGTTTCAAACTACTCTTTTGATTTCTGTCAGAAGGGTCCAATAAATCCGGATTGTAAACTTGTAGGAAGCTCTTAAATGTGAGCACTGATAAGAAGAGAGAGCAGCCTTGAAAGTGCTCATTCCTCAAAGGACAGAGCCTCTCGGTTCCTGTTCTGCCCAAGTTCTGGTATAATCAGGCCCTGAGCAGACTTTGAGAAAGAAGTGGACTGTATAGCCTAGGAGAATATTATATTCTGTATTGGAGATTTTTTATATATATATTTACTCTTCTACTTCTTTTGAAATGGAAATAAATCTTTGTCTTGTTTGTAATGAAGTGTCTCTGAGTTTATTCTTTCAAGCCTTCCCTGTACTCCTGAGACTGGGAGACATAAAGAGCAAGATGTGTAGCATGTGCTGCTCATTGCTTTTCACCCTGTCTTACCTTGGCTTTTTTTGGTTTGCTGGGCTGCTGAAGACCTCAGAGGGAAGGAGGAGGGATGGGTCAGCAGACTTCTGCAACCTCTTGAGTCAGCAGTCTGCTTGGAGGGTCTCCTGTCAGGCCATAAGCATGCCTCAGACATCACTGCATGAAGCTCCATCCCAGCCACGTGTCTCTGCTTGAAAAGGGGACAGGTGGGGAGGGCTACTACCATGAGAGAAACAGAAGCTCAGAGATTGGCAAGGGGACCATGTTTGGCATTAATTACTCTCTGATTGCTCCAACAGGGAGCTGGGCCAGCTAGAGGAGGTGTTACCACTGGGAACATTATGTTGCCTGTCCTGTGGCAGCAGCAGCAGAAATGCTTGGTCTTGCCTCCTGTACCCCAGGCCAGTTGGTATTTTTGGCTGCAGAGATGGAGTTCCTGTAGCTGCAGGCTGACACTACATTTACCTTATGCAACAGCAACATCTGTGGGAAGAATTCATCAAGCAAAAACCATAGCTAATGGGGGTGTAACAGGCCTTCAGGGGCAACTCCACACCTCTGGGTGATGAACTGGCTTGCACATGGGTAAGATGATGGCAGATGTTGCTCCTTCTCCTGCTGAGAGGGTGGTGATTGGCTTCCTGAGGGTGTTTGGGGGATAGTGAATTCTGCAGCTGTTGCCCTGTCAACTGCCCAAGAGGCCTGGAGGGCAATGAACGAGATGGGAACAGGTAGTTTAATCTGCCAAGTTACCAAAGAGCAGATAGGAAAGTCTTCAATAGCTTTGGGACTCCCAAATATGATTTATCTGCCTTTGAAAGTGACAAGTTGTGGATCAAAACTATGACACAAAGAACAGGCAGGGAAGGCAGCTGCCATTTGGCCAGGAGGGTGTACCTTGGAGGGAGTCCAGAGTTTAGTGAGTTGTAACTGGAGAGCAGTCTATGTAGCTGGAGTTGGGCTTTAGCTGTATCCATTACCTAGAGCTGCCGTGTCAGTGACCAGAGAGGGCATCCCACTCACAGGGCACCTGGAAGTGAACTGATGTCAGCACTGGAAGGCTGATGGGGGTCTGACTTTACAGAGTCTGGTGTACGAGAATTTAGCGGCCCATGTTGGCACAAAGAACAACTTTACACACTTGTCTTGGTGTGATCCTGAAGCCCTGATTTGTTGGAAGCCCTCTCCAGACAGCAGAGCTGATTTCTTAATCCAGTTGAAATGTCTGTTTTCTCATGTCCAAGGTCAAGAAGTCGAGGTGAGAGATGGTGACATGTGCTGTACCTGGAAGCTGGTGTTATTTTTGGGATTTACTTTTGGATGTGGTGCAATCATCCACCCCCTCTGTGTGTGGGCAGACTTAGTGGGAGGGAGACCCAACTCAGGGTTGCCAGTCTGAGCTCCCACCGCTTCTGCAGCGTTGGAACACAGGGTGCAGCTGGCCAACATGTAGTACCCTGGCCACACTGCTTGGGCTACAAGAACTGTATTCTAGCCTCTTCTGATGGTAGGAAGTAAATAGGGCTATTGTACACTCAAGGCTGTATGTCTGGCTGAAAATGGCAATGGAGAGGAAGCAGGAATATTAATTGTGCACTGGGCAGGAGAGCTTACTGAGCTCACTGCTATCCCTTCCCTGATGCCAGGAAGCTAAGATTCATTAGCCATTTAAGAATTTGCAAAGCTGTTGCCTGGAAGTGAACTATACAAGGAGATCTTAATTGATTAAAGAGCAGCTTCTGACCTTTTTTTTTCAGTATCAGCACCAGAGCTCTTGGTGCAATCACTGAGATACAGCTTGTTTGGTGCATGAACCACTCTGAGTCAATTATTCCTGTGGCTGGCTCTTGCAAGGACACCATCTGCATCTCATGTTGACCTCTTCCACCTGGGAAAAGGTGCTCATGAATCCAGGCTGTCAGCTTCTGAGGGTAACAAGCAGCGTCCGAGGCCTTGTATCACTTCTACAGCCATATGTTTTAGCACACAGCCTGTCATCAGGCTCACTGGAGTGCTGGCCTAGAACTGGCCAATTAAATTGTGGCTGCCTAGCCACTCTTCCTGTGTTCTCAGGTTTATGGCTGCAAGAATAGTGGGGGCGGAAGACTTACAGAGTATCAGCATTGTGATGTCTTCAACAGGCACACCATGATGTTCTCAGAGAAGATTTCCTTCATCAAGAGGCACATAGTGATGGTGATGATTTCTTCCTTCTCCATCTTTGGGTACACTTGAGTATATTTCTGTATGTGTATTCTTTTTCAGTAGTTATTAATTATTTTGGTGGTTAGGTTTTCTGGTTTTGTTTTTTGTTTTGCTTTGGGTGTTTTTGGGTTTTTTGGTTGGTTTTTTTTTTGGGGGGAGAGGGTTTTTTTTGTTTGTTTGGTTTGGTTTTTGTCCTCATTGTTTTCTCTAAAATTGCCTTTACTTGAATAACATGGGCTTGCGTTTCTGCAGCAATGAGTGACTGACCACTGCGATAGACTTGGACCCTGGAGTTTACAGACAGATCAGACCACACAGAATAAATGTGCCTAAGTGAGAAGTGCCACCCTATCATGGTGTGAGAGGCTGTGCCTCCTGGGTATTATTGCTGATGTTGGTGGCTTTTTCATGGAGGAAGAGGATGATTTAGAGCTTCGACCTTTATGCAGGAAACATTTGTTAGAAAAAGAATATTTTCCTACTTGGGTAATTTCTTTTGTATTTTGTTTTCATGGAGGTTTTTTTCCACCCTTCCCTTCTAGAGAAAAGGCAAAAGAAAAGCCCTCTTGAAGCAACCAGGGAAAATGGTTTCCTGCTTAAGTGGATATAAGATATAGTACCTCTCTGCCACAATAGGACCTGAACTTAAATCCAGGAAGACCTTGGGAGAGGAGGGGAGACCTCATAGCACCTTCCACTGTCTAAATGAGGCCGGCAGGAAAACTGGAGAGGAACTTTTGACCAGAGCCATGCCCTAGGTCAAAGGGTAATGACTTCAAGGTGAAGGAAGGCGGATTTAGGTCAGAAGAAATTCCTGCGCGGGTGGTGAGGCACAGGCTTCCCAGAAAAGCCCTGGGATGGACGGACGGGTCTGTGAGGGGTCGGGGGAGGGAGCAGAGATGCTCTCCAGCGAGGTTCCCGCCCGGAGTGCTCGGTGCTGCCGCTGGGGAGCAGTGCCGGCTCGCCGGAGCCCATCGCCCGCCCCGGGTCCGTGCGAGCCCGGCTCGTCCCGTGCTCCCGGGGGCAACCAAACCCGCGCCTGCAGCCCGCCGGCCCGAGCCTGGGCGAGCAATGCCCTGTCCAGGGCATGTGCTAATACTGCGCCCAGCTCTGTTAGTGCTTTGGTGAGCTCCCAGGGAGATGGCCCGCAGAGGAGGGAGCCGATAAAAGCGCCATTAAGGCTGCAAAGCACAGATCACGCTGTTTGCCGCCCAAGCTGTATCTTGGTTTTTTTGTGCTTTCTGTCAGTGCAAACCTCAAGCTGCCTGAGGGAGACACAGGCACGGGTCATGCTCAGTCCCCCAAGTCCATCTGGATGGACGGAATTTAAGGTGGGCTTAGACAAATGGCCATTCCTCCTGCTTTATGTGAGCCCACACCAACAATGCTGGATCCAGTTAGGGTAACTCAGAGCGAGGAAGTCATTCTTACACCGGAGCTCAGCTGGGGCCCTCAAGACAGGGAGCTGGTGCATAGGACAGGCTGAAGGAATCAAGGTTGTTCTCATGGAGAATAGGTGAGCATGGAGTCTAACTTGCAGTCTGGAAGAGGGATACAGAGTAGATGGAGCTGGGGTCTTCTCTGAAGTGCACCAAGATGGAGAAAGAGGCAAGGAGCTAAAGCTGTGCTGATGGAAAACCTGGTGTGACATAAAGGAAAAACATTCTTTCCTTGAAAGTGGGGCAGCCCTGGGATGAGGACAAGAGGGTGATAATCTTATGTCTTGGAGAAGATCAGCTCTTGATAGGAGAAAGCCCAAAGCAGTCTGGTCAGACTTAGCCATGCTCTGAGCAGGAGTTGGATTCAAGATCCCCAGAAGTCTCTCCTCACTTAACTTTTTCTGCAGTTACATGATTTCCTGGTGAAAAAGGAGAGTCAGGCCAGGTGGTGGAGCACTGATGAGCCTAACTGGACACACAGCTCCGGTCCGTGTCGGCTCTGGCAGCATTAGAGAGGAATTTATTCAAATATGGAACACAGGATGGGAAGGAGCAGAGCTAACAAGCTCTGAGCAGGAAGTGGTGGCCAAGGAGGGAGTGGGTATTTGCTGTGTTCAGGATTTACTGCTTAAAGTCAATATTAGTAAATTAATCAGCAAATTTTTCTTATCACTGCAAGACCAGGCACTTATGGGGTGGAATGACTTTCACTGACCTGCGGTACCCTCTGGCTCTAAGTTGCTTGCCCACGTATTTCTGCTGAGGCTTAGCTACGATTTCATTTCTGCTAAGGACAGGAAGATCCTTCTGGTTCAAAACATCACCCATGAGCAACAGTCTGCCACAGATCACTCCTGACTTTCAGCAGATGTGGGGAACCCTGTACATTAAGAGCAACCTGAGAAGTGGGAACCCAGGGTGCGCAAACCAAACAACTTCCCTTGTCCCATAGAGCTGGAAGCATGTTTCCTGAAAGGATATTGAAAGGTAATCAGCATGGACAGAGAAGAGTTCTGGTTCCCCAGGATATGACTTTAGGTTTCCTCTCCTCAGCTGTCATGTCATGGCTGTCAGCAGGCAGCATGGCCTACCATGCTCTGCAGGAGGGGGGACGGGACCTGAAGCCCTGAGAAAAGCTCACAGGAGCATGTTCAGTCCAGCACAGTTGACATTATCCAATATCCTGCTGAATCTCACTATGAGGAGACAATCACAGTGGTTGCGTCCACCGTGTACCACAACATGCCTTCATCTGCATCCTGGAGGGGCCTCAGGCAGCTCTCCCACTTTACAGCACAGCAAGGATCACTGTGTCAGGCACTTTCCTGGCTCCCTGTGCTGCCCTCACAGCTCAGAAGCTATTTCCTTGCACCAATATCCTTCTTTTTGCCAGTAAGGAGGCTGCAGTCAGTTAAAGGTCTCTGGCCTCCCCCAGACTTCCCCTTCATGTCAGACCCAGACCACAGTTGCCATCCCAGAGGGTGAAAATTTACTTTATTGGATTCTCTGTCAGTGGCCCTGGGTAAAGACATCTGTCTTGGACTCAGGAAGGAGGGAAGAGAGGCAGGAGGTGATTTGTTGCACCTGCAAAACAGCAGCCTCCTCTCCTAGATGCAGCTGCCCTGGCCAGCCCATCCCCAGCTCCATCCAGGCAGCAGAACCTGCCTCAGGGTACACATGGACCACCATGAGTCCAGCTTCCTGCCTGAACCCCATCTGCATAAGCAAGAGCTCCGTTATCTGTCCTCTCAACAGAGACAGAAGCAGTACACGGTGAGTTAAAGTGTTGATTAGAGGGCTTTATCTTTCTCTTGTTTACTTTGTGATAAGATTTGTTGTTTGCATGCACACCTTTCTTACTGTCTGCCAAAGACAGAGTAAGAGCAGCTCTGAGAGGGAGTGTGCAGTACCTGGAATGACTCCAGGACTTCCTAGCAACCAAAGGCTTTTCCACAGAGGTGGACAGAGGTGCTTGCTCTAGTTCCTGCACACCTCTGCCCTTCAGGACTGCCCCGGCCCTTCCAGTGCAAGGATTAGCACTGCTGCCCATGTGTGTTCCAAGAGTGAGTGTTGCCCCAGGTTCATGGACACCTCACTCTGCCAGGCCTTCACCAGCTCCTACACACTGTGCTCCACAGTGTTTGGGGCTGTGGGTGAGGTTTGAGTAGCTCATGGCAGAATCTGAGAGATCTTGTTCAGGGGAGTGCAGAACATGTTAGCTGAGATGTCTGTGGAGACCAAAACAGGATACTTGTGCAGAGAAACCCATCCCTCCAGGAGCTGCTTGTGGGGAATGGAGCTGGATTTGCTCTGGTATGGTGCTGCTGAATGCTCTCTGCTTTGGCACCCACCAGGTGCTTTAGAGCTTCTGGCAGTGTATCTGTAGAGGTCAGGATTTCAGCATGGGGAGGCTGTTCGAAGAGCAAGCACTTGCTCCTCACGTGATGTCCCTGGCACCAAAGCAAGGTGGGATGTCAAGGGTATCCATCCCGTCACTGGAGAGACTCTTACTGGTGTCACCAGTTACACATGCTGTGATACAGAGCCTCGAGGGCTCCAGAGCCATAAAATAATCCCCTAAATCAAGAGTGCCCTCAGCCTTATGCTCTGGGAGACAGGCCCGTGGGAAGTCAGACAATGGCAATATGATCTCCACTTCTCCTCAAGAGGAGGAGGATCCTCTGTGTCAGGATATCACAGGAATGTAAGAGAGCCTCTTCCCTTGATATGCACAGGAGCAAGGACCACAAGACCCAAAACCTGGGGAGAGACCCAGGGTGCCCCCTTACCTCCTGGCTTCAGGAGAAATCCTGTGTGAGGACTGGGCAGCCAGGAAGACAATGACTGTTCAGAGTGTCTCCTGTCTTTGCTCCAAATGATGTTTTCCTGACAAAAGTGTGTAACTCTGCCAAGTTCCAGCCCAATGCACTTAGCTGTTTTCAACCACCTTTTGTCTGTCTCACAAGGTCAGAGTGAAGCTGCCCAGAAATCAAAAAAAAAATTTCCAGCTTTAGGAAAGCAAGATGTTTATTGCAGAGGAAAACAGGCTATGAGAAAAAACTTTCAGACTAAAAATAACAGTGCAAAGGGTGGTGGGGTTTATGGGGTGCAGTAAAAAGCCTCAGCTGGGCTTCTCCAGCCAGCTAAAAATCACGGTGGGTGTTAGCTTTGCAATGCCACTCACACTTACACAAATAAGAAATTACTTTCAGAAACACAGATGGATGCTGGACTGTAGGAGTGAACTGTAGCGTGGCAGAGCACCGTGAAGCCTTCCATGGGCCCAAGTAAAACAGCCTGTTTGCAGAGAGAGCATGGGGCTCATAAGCCACAGGCAACTCCCTAGAGGCTGCCTCTCTAGCCTGGAATAAGCATAGAAAGCAGAATGACAAGGAGAGGATGGGCTTTATGACTCACAAGAAAGCAGCTGCTCAAAATCACTGTGCCGTACTTATCAAGTTAGTGAGACAAAGGTCAAAGTAAAAAATATCCCCAAAACAATCAGAAAATTAATACAGAGTATGTGGGATGTATTCGTTTTCCTGGTGGTCATTTTCCAGAGGAGTATTCAACTCTTCTAGTCCATCTGCTTCTGCTGGCTTCAGCACATCCTCTTCACCTATGAGGCATGTAAGAGACAGATCATTTCCTACTGGGGCTCTCATGCATTACCCCTCTGTCCCATGTCAAAGCCCCCGTGGTGAGCCTCCTGCAATTGCCTGGAGAAGGTGTTAGGTAGCTCAGGGTGGATTGCCTGCTTTTCAAGGGCAGTCCCAGCTGGGGAAGGGAGCTGGAGAAGGTAAAGCACTGGCAGGTTCAAAGCCAGAGGCAATAACCACAACTCTGATGGCTTCCCATTTCAAGATCTCAGGGCTGGAAGCTGGACACCCATCCCAGAGCCCAGGACACAGCACAGCTCTTTTCCATGGTACAAAGGCACACCACATGCCTTGCAGCAACAGGCCTTTTCTTCCCCACTGCACAGGCATTGCTGGAAGTGCAGTAGTTGAGGGTCAGAGGATTGTTACCACCTCTGAAGGAGATTCTAAGTTTTCCTGGTTTTGAAGCTACCTGCTTGACCCACTGACTGCTAAAGTGAATGTACTGTACTCTTCCCACGCCAGATCTGGGAGCAGCTCCTGCTGTGGTAGCTGTAAATGGATTTTCTGAGCCCAGACACCAGCCTGCCATTCAGACCAGCTCAGTGCCCTCCATGCCTCAGTCCTGGCAGGTTTCAAACGTGTAGTTGCCTGCAGACACCTGCTCCTTGTCCCAGTGCCCACTTTTCTCTCCCACCATCCCAGTGTCAGTCCTGAAACTGGATGGACTGTGGACAGAACATGAATGGACTTTGGTCAGCCAGATCTGATCACAAAAAAACACATCTCTTCACAGAGATATCCCCCTGTGCTAATATGGCTCTTGGCAGAGCCACAAAATTGTTCTTAGGACAAGGAGTTATTGAGGACCAGGCCCATAGCCTCATGCCAATGACTGACAGTAGTGGGCTTGTCATCACTCCCCTGGACTTGGAGAGAGCTGTCCGTCCCCACAGTCCCACCACCCCTGCCCTCCTCTCTCAGCTCCCCAAGTTTTGTGGGGTAGGGACCCCTGCCCTGGAGATGCTGTGGGATCGTTGTGGATAAGGTGGGCACTCTTGGCTGACAATCTTCGAGAGGTAGCACTGGCACCACGGGGCCAGCAGCTCTGCAGCAACTCACCAGCAGGGTCCAAGCTCCTGTCTGCCAGCTCCCCTTCCACTGCCACTGCTTGCATCCCACCGACCATGTTCTGGATGGTCAGCAGAGGTGGCTGCTGCTGACACACTGGCTCAGGCAGGGCTGGCTCTGAGGGCACTGGCTCAGCCTTCTCCTGTGGGTCAGGCTGGGGCTCCACTGCTGGCTCTGACTCCAGGACAGCCTTCACCACTGTCTGACGGCCCCGTCCTCTTTTGGCTCTTCTGGCTCTCCTTTGCTGTTCGCTCTTATAGTCTCTGCCAGGGGTTTTCACAGGGTTGATGACTTAGGAATAGGACAAAGGACTTTCCCTTGTGCCCTAAGGCAACTTTGCTGGGTCCCCCTGTTGTGATTGTGACCCAGTTCATCCCAGCAGAAACGGCAATTATGCAGCTCCCCTCCTGAACCTTGCACAATAGCCTTTTGCAACTGCAGCAGTGGGCAGGAGCTTGGGCAACAAATTTCTCCTCAGCCCCACATTGTGATCGAGGTTTTCTTGCTGCCCCCCATCCATCTCTCCCCCCAGTGCCTGTGTAGACCTTGCAGAGCTACTGGCTGCAGGTCACCTTTCCCCACTGAAGACTGATGGCTCTCTCCTTGGGTGAAGATGGAGGGGCTGGGCCATGTCTGGGCTCAGGTAACTGCACCACAAAAGCAGTGACAGAAAAATCACAGAAGACAGAATGATGGAAAAAGCAAGATTTACCTCAGAACCCACTGAGCTGAATCTTTCTCTTGGGCTTCTGCTTTTCTTTTCCTGAGCAGTTCCCGGTCTCTCAAGCGGCGGGTTATGATGACATCTGCAAGGATAAAGTGAGTGCTAACACAACATTCTGATCCCTCTCTGCCTGGTACTAGGCCACTGCTGCAAGAGACCATGCTTCTTTTTTGTCCCAAAGAGGTCTTGATATGAAACTGCTTGAGTGCTGTACTTCCAGCACAGCCTCAGTGGGTAGGATTGGTGACACAGCACCCAAAACTCCCAGGCTCCTAGCCTGACAATTACTCTAGATTTCCAGTTACAATTCCTTGTCCAGCCGACTCTCCTACAGTAGGGACCTGGGGTGTGGTGCCTTTGATCAGACATCAGTACAGGCTACAAGATAATTCTTCATGTTTGCTCCCGTGTTACACTTTTTCCCAGACAGCTGGAACTGGCCATCACTGAAATTAAGATGTTTATCTAACAACCAAGGAGAATGCCTTGACCCACCGAACAGACAATCCTTCAAAAAAGGAACTTTTGCCCTGTGGGGGCAAGGATGAGCCAGAGGGCACAGCCTTACCCACACAGACGTTCACATGCATTGAGCTGAGACCTGTGGGGAGATGGTGATCCAGCCAGAGACCAAGGCAGGGCTAGTACACAACTGCTGGGGTTGAGAAAATTGGTCCCGAACACCACACAAACAGGCCCAAGCTGGCCTGTAGCTGTGAGGAAGACCACAGCAGGGCTGAAGAAAGACTAACTGGTCTGAGAAAGCTACAATGCTGGCTTTATTATTTGTGCAGGATGTGCAGGTTGTATACATCCAGCAGCAGAGAGGAGCACTCTCCAGACCCCAGTCACCCTCTGACATGCCTTCCTTGGCCAAGGTAAGCAGTGTCCATTTCACGGGTTGCAGAGGGCTCCAAATGGCTTCCGAGGCAAAGACCAGCCTAAAAAATGGTCTGAACTTCACTTCTCCATTTCTTTGTCCTAAAAGACAGCAATCCCTGATGATTTCTAGTGCAGACTCTAAGCAGTGATAATAAAAACTTGTCTCAAATCAAGCAGCATGAGATCCAATCCCAGGAGACAAAGGGAGAAACACTACTGCCCTGAGGCCTTGAGGGAGAGGGAATTCTTCCCAAATGTTCACTGAAGAGATCACAAAATAACTGATTTTCATAGTTTCAACAAAACCCACACAAGTGGAAAAGCTAAACTATCACCTGCTCTTTCCAAATGTAATCAAATCCATCTCCTTTCACAAAAAGCCTTGGTTTACACTAAAGTAGTGAGATCAGTGAAAAATTGTCATTTTGTCATTCCCTTGATCAGTTGGTAGAAGTGTCAAGGTAAGAAAGGCTTCTGAGGCTGAGCTGGGTATTTATTAAATGCAAGAAATATTGTACTCTAGGACAGGACAATGCTAAACTGACAGCAGGAGCCAGTCTTGGCCCAAAGTAGACTTTTACACAAGACACTCCTGATCATTAATAATAATCTTACAGAAATTTAACTTGGAGAGTATTTGTGTTGGTCTATGCTTCAATGTCTTCATCAAAGCAGAGTCAACTTTAAAATTACATCTGACAGCCCTGAACACTGACCAGGGAAGTTGAGAATAACTCCAAGACAAATGGGAGGTTGTTCCTTGACATGAGGCAGTAACAGAGACAGTAGGGCTCAGCCAGCAGGAGATGACTCTGCCATCCACATAGAAAAAGGCAGTAAACTCCCAGGGAAGATGAGGTTACAAGTTGCAGTAGCAAGATCTGCAGAGGGCCTCAGTTCAGCTACTGAAGTACGTAATCCCTTGCACATCCCACTGGCAGCCAAGGTAATTTCCTTTCAAAATGTCTTGTGAGCTGTAAAAGCAATTTTAGCTGCTTGCAATCCGTCTCTTTCCCAGCCCATTCTAAGAAAACACCCCTCATTCACTTCTGGCTGGTCCCAGAAAGCTCTTCCACAACAGCTCCAAAGCTGCCACCTGCCAGCACTAAGTAGGAAAGATCGCAGTAAAAGATAGGGATCCTGATGAAAAAATATTTACTAGAGGACACAAAGATACATAAATTAAATGAAAAGAGGAAAAAAGTATCAAGCTATAAAAACAATGAGGCAGTAGTGCTAGTCTGCACACTGACAAGCTGCCGATGCTCTCTGAAGGACTTCAGTTGCAAAGCCCTTATATGTGCTTCTGCCTTTGTGATATAACATGCAGAAAGACACGTACTAAACGTGCATCCTCCACCCCAAGCATAGACCATTAATTATTAGTTCCCTTCTGAGAAACACTTGCTAACAAAAACCACGCTCTCCTCTCTCCCAAAACTCAAGTCAGGAATGTTCTCATCCTTACCTGGCACAGCATACTCCTCACAGTCTGCAGAGGGTGTCAGGGAGGAGTCCGAGGAAGCATGGTCATTGCCTAAACTCTCCATTGCTCTTTGCAGTTTTACATTAGAAAGCAGCTTAGTTCCCTGGAAACAGCATCTGGAGATACTGGTGTGGCATAATGACAGCTTGAAAAAAATGCAGACTGCCCGCCCCAAACCTCTTATCTGGCCAGACCACTGGGAGGGTAATAATATTCTCCTTATCGGAGTGCAAAGGTGTGTGAGTCTCTGTCCAGGATCTCCTGTGTGGATTGCAAAACATGTTAGTGCTTTTATACTGCAAATAATTCCACTTCAGATAGAAAATTTACACTCACTGCTGCAAAACTCTGACTCAAAACTCTCTTTTGTAGTGGACATGGCAGGCAGGATGTGGCACTATCTTGCTGCTGCTTTCCAGAGTGAGATGCAGGGACGTGTCGTTAGTCCTTAAGGACCCTCTGAGAGTTCTGAAATGGGGCACAGACTGTCTGAAGGTGTTTGCATAGGATCCTAGCAGTGCTGGTGGGAAGGGACATCCTTCAGCTCCCCTCACAGCAGGGCTGGCTGCTTCACAAGGTCAGGATGGCTGTGTTGTCATGTTCTTTGGAAATCCCTAAGGATGGAGACTGTCACAGCCACGTTACCTGTCCAAGAGCTGCACCACCTTCCTAGGATTCAGACAGAATAATAAAATCATGCCAGTCTGGCTGTGCACGTTGAGGACTTCTTAATGATTCTTTGGTCCAGTCCCTGGTGGATGAGGACTATGAACAAAGCACTTCACTCATGAGGCAGGATGGCAATGGGCAGCCCCAGTAAAACCAGTGGGAAGACCCAGACATTCCCTTGTCCCCCATGGGATGATTTCCTTAAGTGGCTGTTCATAGGTGCTGCTAGCCCCCTGCAGCCTCTGCAGGACCATCTGCAGGGCCAGAATCACTGCAAAGGGGATGCTGCTGCTTAGGACAATGGCTTCAATGCTGAGAGCCTGTTCCATGCCCTGTGGGAATGGCCAGGCCCCTAGATCAGTTTGTGTGGGATGAGGAGGGAATCTTGGCCTCTCCTGAAAACTGCCTTTGTAGCTTCTTATGCCAGGATAGCACAGAAAAGCTCAACTTATATTGTGTGTAACAACTCTCATAGACCAGCTCTTCAGCCAGTTTCTAGTGTGCTCAGCTGCTATCAGCACTTTCCTCCATGAGACACGCAACTGCCTACGCACTGCTTAGGTGCTGGTGTCCCCAATCCCTTCCCTCCCTGCCACCATGAATTCAAAGGTGGTTCAAAGGCTGGTAGAAGAACTTGATAAGGTGTCTAACCCCAGGTCCTCTGGGACCTGACTGCCTTTCATGGCAGGGATGATCCCACCTCCTTGAGCAGTCTGAGGACTTGCCCTGGGGAAAGCAGCTCCTCTGGGATGAGCAGAACTGGCTGCCTCCAATCTTTGCCAGTCTTTTTTAGTTTTAGCGTACATCCTGTGCTCTCAGCAGGATCTCTCTCTAGGTCTCTGGAAGCTCCAGAGCTTGAAACTTCACACATATAGATTTCTTAGGATGTAACCTTGCAGGTCTCTGCTGCATTCCTCTTATCCCCTGAGTTACCACTCTGCTCTAGGGCTCCTGCCCTGTGTCCACTGCAGATTACATGGTACCTCCAGAGAGGTGGGGTAGGTCTAACAGCCCCAAAAAAGCAACAGGGTGGTGGCAGCACAGCAGATATGGGAAGGCTCTGATATGGGAGGGTGGGCCAGGAGCATGGATGGCATAAAGAGATGTGGGGCTACCAAGTCATTCACAGAATAGTTTCTTGTAGCTCAGTCTCAAATGAAGACAAGGTGCCCCAAGCTGGTGAGGGTGTTCATGTTCCAGCACCATGTGATACTGCAAAGTTCTAGATACACCCTGGTCATGCAGACATTTGAAAACTGTACCCTGGCAGGATACTTCCTGTGCAAGGGCATTGTTTTTGGAGGGGCAAACACATCAGACCTTGAACAATGTTTCTGTTTTTGTGTCCCTCATTACAAAAAAACACATTATCACAGAACCACATAATATGCTGAGCTGGAAAGGACAGAGCAGGATCATTGAGTACAACTCCTGTTCCTGCACAGGGCACCACATAATCACACCGTGTGCCTGAGAGCATTGTCCAAATGCTTCTTGAACTCTGACACATTTGGTGCAGTGACCACTTCCCTGGGGAGCCTGTTCCAGTGCCCAAACACCCTCTGGGTGGAAAACTTTTTCCGGATATCCAACCTAAACCTCCCCTGACTCAGCTTCAGGCCATTCCCTCAGGTCCTGTCACCATCACCACAGAGCAGGGATCAGTGCCTGCCCCTCCTGTTCCCCTCACAAGAAGCTGTGACTGCAGTGAGATCTCCCCTCAGTCTCCTCCAGGC
>JAODKT010001744.1:41033697-41044984 GCA_027576195.1 Cossypha heuglini
CCAGTGCCTGGAGCACCTCCTGCCCCTCCTTCTCCACTGACCTTGGTGTCTGCAGGGCTGTTCTTCTCACATGTTCTCACCTCATTCTCTTCTCAGACTGGAATTAACACTGTGTGCCCCACTTTGTTTTGGTTTTCTTATCAAATCTGTCATCACAAAGGCATTACCAATCTCTCCAGTTGGCCCAGCTTTGGCCAGCAGCGTGTCCATCCTCAAAGCCATCAACCATTGGCTCTGCTGGATATGGTGGAAGCTTTCAGCAGCTTCTGACAGAAGCCACCTCTGTGGTCCCCTTGCTACCAAATACCAGGCCATGCAAAACCAACACATCAGGACTGGGCAATACCGCTCTTGTCTGCTCACCCCAGCGAGCTGCTTCTGTGTGTATCTCACCCAAACCCAAACCATCCCTTCAGCTTTGCAGCTGCTGTTCTCCATATGTGACAGGTATCTCCACCTGAGTTGTGAGACTAGACATAGAAAATGGCTAATTTGCGTGGTGGCACTGTGGCATCGTCCCATGAGCATTATCCCATGAGACCCAGCCAGGTGGACACTCAGCTGCCTGACGCACTGGTCAGCATCCCAAACACAACAGGAGGCCTGTCACCATTCTGCAGCAAGCCCACACAGTCACTGGATGGGATGGGACAGGCTGGGGGTGCAGAGGGTGTGGAGGGTACAAAATTCAGCTGCCTGGGGGCAGGGACCTGCAGGTACAGTCGCTGCCCATGCTCAGAGGAGCCACATAGTCAGAGGTGGTTTAATACCTTACTCCAGTCACCACCTTGGCTGCAGCTGAGGTTGACAGAGCAAAATTACTTTTATCATAAGATTCAGTGTGTTGGAAGGGGGCTGTGTGCATGGATACCCAGACCAAATACAAAGAGGTGGCACACAGAGCAGGGAGGGGACAGAGAGGCTGGAGATGACCCTCAGTGGCAAGAAACAGTGCCTTTTCAACAAGCACCATGACCCCAGAATATCCCAGCTGCTTCACCTGCAAGACTGGATGCTTTACATCAGGATGAGCATTCTTATCTGCTCTTTCTCAGAAGCTGTCCAGAAGGGACAGAGAGTTACCTTCCCCATGGGAGCAAATGGGATGTATCATGTGTGCAAGGGGTGAGCAGGGGGTAGGTGTCCTACAGAAACCACCAGCAGGCTGGGAGGGCTCTAGATGCACAAGCACACATATTTGCACTTGCTGAGGATCTGACTACGACTGTGCTTAGGATGCTTTTTCCCCAGAGGAAGAAAACACTGGCCCGGTCTGTCTGAGACAAAAGAGGACAGCTTTAGCATCCCTTGTGCCTAGAGAGGTTGAGCCTGACAGAGGCTGCTTGAATCCTTCTACTGGAGGTCTATTCGTGCAACTCAGCAGGGCTGTGACCAGGTTTTAGGAAGTGGAAACAAAACCAGCTCAGGGTTCCCCTCACAGAATCATTCCTCCACTCTGCCAAGGCAGCTGCACACGTTTTATATTCCCTCTTCACTGAGTTTACACAGTTCAATAACCTTTGGCTTTCATTATTATTCCACTTTGGAAATCCCTCAACTAAAGTAAATATTTAACTGCATTAGCAGTTGTTCCCAAGGCGCATGGGGTCCTGTTAGTCTTGTTTAGTCTAGTACAAGGGAGGCCAAGGGGGATCTGATAGCAGCCTACCACTGCTGGAAGGGAAGCTGATGGAGCCAATCTCTTTTTGGTGGTGCCAGATGATAGAATAAAAAGCAATTGTCACAAACTGCAGCCTTGAGATGATCGGGTCAGGAGTCAGGAAAGAAGCCTTACCCCAAGGGGTGAACAACCCAAATCAGCAGAGAGGTGGGACATCTCCATCTCAGTGGGATGTGTACCTGACCAAATCTCACTGTGCACAAGGTTTGTTGGATGCTTGCCACCAGCAGGTTGGGTCCATGGGACAAGCATCTGTCAGTCTCCAGCACATAGATGTATGTCCTTAGATTCACATCTGGCAAATCTGATCCTAGCCAACACTCAATATGAACAACACAGAGCCCCCTCCTGCAAACTGCTCACACAACAACACAAAGTAAAGGACTTCAAAGTCGTCTTCAAAGTTTTCAGTACCAAGAAAAACATCCAAATGCTGATTGTAATGCCTCTGGTTGCACTTCTGATTCCAAGCATGGCCTGGTTCTTTGGTCATGCCAGCAGCAGGGCAGGAGCAACAGGCTGGGGCTGTGCTGCTGGGACACATCGTGCACTCCAGATCGCTCCCCTTGGATAGAGGGTGGCAGGAAGTGTCTGCTTCCCTCTGTGCTGAAGGCAGCAAGGTCAGTGGTGCTCTAGCAAAGCTGTCGGCTGATATAAGGCTTGATCTTCCTCCACCTCATTCCTCAGTGGTATTCAAATTCCACTGCCTTCACAAAGCAGATTAAAATGATATGACAGATCATATCATGATCTAAGAGAGGACAAAGGGTAAATGACCTCTTGCAAACTGGTTTTGTCTTTTCAAGCTTTTCTGCCAAGCACAAACTTGCAATGAAACCTTGCAACCTGCCTACTGTATCCTTCGAAGAAGAGGTGGAAAATTCTTCCTCAGGTGGGGCAGGAGGTTTCCTGGTAGCTGCTTCCCTCATGTTGGCTGCGGAGCTCCACCTGGGTCTGCATTTTCTCCCTGTACTTACACCAGCAAGATGGTGATGTAGAAGGCTTCAAGACACAGGATGGGGAGATGTGAAGGCTCTGGGTTTGCCACACCAGTGGTACCCACTGGCACACATCCAGGACTGCTCATCACACCATAAGCCCTTGTGACACCTCTCCCTTCCTAGGGCATGCAGCTCTGTCTGCAGGCTTTCCATCTGAGTGGGCACAGATGGCAGCTGGCCAGGCAGGATTGCCCCACCTCTGCCTGGTGGTCTTATCAGTGCCCTGGCTTGGTGTCGTCACCACTCCACCCAGCACCTGCCTTTCCTTGCTGTTATCTGCTGCCTTGCCTGGATTTCATGGCTGTTTTCGGCCTTCCCATGCTCTGCACCCACACTGATATTTTAGCTCCTGTTCTGCTGCTCCTCCCAGGATTTCAGCAGATGCTGGAGTCCCACAAGTTCTTCAGCACCCTGAAAGCAGAGCACTGCCTTGCTTGTGCAGCCCAAACATCCACCCTCCTGTTGCACAACGGAGCAGTACAAAAACAAGAGGGCAAGTGCCATGCTCATTTTAATCTTTAGCTCGCTTCCTGCATCAAAATGGTTTTTATAGAGAGGATAACAGTCTCTGTTCTGTTCCTCTGACCACTCTGAGGTCTCCACACAAGTAAGAGACAGAAGGAACAATTTGTTCTCCTTTGTGTGAAAAAATAAAATAAAAAAGCCCAAAATCCAAACCCAAAACAAAAACCAAAACCAGAGATGCAAGTGACCACCAGAGGTTTGCCTTTGGATATTCCATGGACCCAAAACTCAACATCTGAAATCTCAGTCTGTAACTGGGAAAGGGACCAGCCATCACCACTTCCCAGCAATTTTGCCAGACTTTCTAGATTCAGACCACACCTTTGGCCATCTTCCTCTTTTTTATGACTATGAATAAATACTGTAGTAGTCAGACAGTGAGTAATTTTTATGATTTATTTTATGATAGAATAATTAGCCCATGTCACTATCAAGTGTGAGAACTGACAGTCAGATGACTGAAGATTGTGAGTACACAGACTAATCCTTCCTGCTGGCACTCTCACCAGATGCAATCTGAGCCAAGGTGTCACCGATCTGGAGAAGACTAGAGCTTCCTGTCAAGCCAGGCTCTCCAGTGAACCTCAGAAGTGCCACAGCCTGAGGGAGTATCCATTGCACACCTTTTTCCCCTGCTGCAGCTGGGCAGAAGTTGCTGCAACTTGCCCTGATCCAAGGGCACCTGCTTCTCTTCTCCCTTGAGTTGACCACTGCCTGTTTAGACCTCTGTTCTGCAAGATGTGCTCTAAATGCACCTGGTGCTGCTCCTTTGGCAGCTTAAGGACGGCACTGACCTGCATTTTTCCACATGCTTGCACTCGAGGGCTGGGTGACCGAGTCCCAAGTGCAGCAGACAAAACCACAGATTTGCTTTTTGCCCAGTAAATGCCTGGCACAAGGCATGCCAAGCCCCAGTGCTGGTGTCAGGGATGGGATGAGGCTGTGACTGGGCTGGGTAGGCAGAGCTCCCTTGCTGCTGCAGCACTGTCCCCTCCTGCTCTGAGCTGACACAGATAACCTGGCTGCTGGCAGCAGCCATAGGTATGCTGCCCCCAGCATACTGATGTTCAGTCTTGTTTATCTGGGAACTCACACCCACTGTAATTAACCAAAAAAACCTAGATTTTTCGGTCTCTTTTCCCCTGGAGTTTGTTTCTCAATGAATAAATCTGTACTGGGCCCCAGTTTTTTACACCTTCTGAGAACAGTGTTGCTAATTCCATTTTGTGTGGGACTGAATGCTGTCACCACCCTGCATTTAGCACCACGCTGGAGAAAAAGGGATAGCACATATGCCAGCTCCCCTCTTCAAAGTGACAGCTGCTCTTGGTGAGTTTTTGTGGAGGAGGACCCTCCCAGTCTGCCTATTGCTAGTCCCTGAAGATAGCCCCTAGTGAATTGATGTAATAAGGTACACAGTGTAAGAGAATTGGGGAAGTCTTTCTTTTTGTCCTTGCATTTTGAGGGGGTGCTGTTCTGTGATGCTGCATTTTCATAGGTCTTTGACAGCAGGGTCACCCAGCCATGCCTGGCCACCTCTCCACATTGCCACTGGTTAATATTCATATGTCTCCACTTTCTCCTACGCATCTGCAGGTGCAGCATCCTTCTGAAGAAAAAACAGGGAATAAAACGCTCTCTAGTGTTCTGTTTATCCAGCAAATGTGCAGGCACACCAACTGCTCAGCACTTCCCCATTAGTTAAGTTGCCAGAGAAGGAAGATGCAGGTTTACATATCAACACTAGGAGCAGAAATGTGTGTCCTTGATGTTGCCTGCCACTTCTGACTTCAGAGCCCACCTACTGTGCAGGTGTAATTTTTTCCAAATGACCTATTCACTACTTTGGTATGTATGAATTAACACCAGGAGGGAGTCACAACAAATACCACTGAACAGAAGGGCACCATCACCCTCAGTGAAACTCATCCTCTTTCTTGGAACACATTCCTGCAGCCTTTGCTTTCATTTCTCTTACAAGCTGTAGAGAGAGCTTGGTAGTCTCTGAGATGTTTCATTTGCACTGAGACAGGATATCCTCTGCTGCCTATCCTCATGGAAGCTCTGTTTTTCACTCTCCACCAGTTGTGTACTGGTGGATCATAGCAGAACTAGTAGTACTGAAATCAGCTTACTCTTAAGCAGTCAGATGCTAATGCAAAGTTCTTCCTTCAGGAGCCATCAGGTAAAATCAGCTTAAGAGTGGAAAAAACACTACCTCTGAGCACAAGTGCCATGCCAGATTCTCCTCCAGAAAATACACTGGCCAAGGGACCAGCCTTGGGACCTCTGGACAGAAGTTATTCTCCTGCTGTCTGTCCAGGGAGGCAAAGCAGTGCATAGAGAAGAAATGCACTGCTGATAGGCACAAAGGCTGAGCACCCTTATAACAAATGGATTTGTGGCATTTGTATACTAAATTTCTGTGACAAATAATCAGGCTGCGTGTCAGGCACCACCCAAACCAACAGAAATGAGAAAGGAGCTGGGAACGTACAGCAGTAACCAAGCACGAGCTGGCTTTGGAGCCAGATTTTGGCAAGGCCCTTTGAACCTTATTCTAGTGATTAGAAAAAGTTGTGCATGACACCCAAACCCCCAAAACAGATAAAGAAAACTTTCAGATTAAAAGTTATCAAAGACCGTAACTAAGAAATGGTGGAATTTTTCCTTCACTTAGATGAATGTAGCTGCATGTATAGAACATATCTTCTTGCCTGGTGAGGAGCTTCTTTGCAGAGGTAGCTATTTTTTTCCCATGTTCTCCTCAACCTACACACAACCAAAGCTTATCAGGCACCTCCCTTTGCTCTGGCAGGCCTGACTCTATGCCTCATGCAGAAGATTATCACCACTTTGCTTCTGAGGCAAGCACAAAAAATGGGTCATGGGGTGCAGTTTAGCACCACGTGGTTGAAAAGGTGCAGACTTTACAGATGGATATGGCTAAGAGGAAAGGGGGAATAAACCTGGTAGGGCTCGGTAAGGAGGTACAAACTCATTCATCTTTCCTGTCACCCTCAGTCCACAAGGTGACCAGCCAGCACCCTTCAGGAGGCAAGGAGATTTGGATTAGGAGCTGGTCTGTGTCAACACTCACTGCATCAGGGCTGCTTGGGGCCCTTCCTAAATCGCTACCTGTGCAAAACCACCCCACAAAGACAGTTCAATGCTGGCAGCAGAACTGTGCAAAAGGACTTTCAGGTTTGTAAGGCGATTCAAGTTTCTTTGTTCAAGTCTTTATTTCAAGTAACGATCATTACAAATTGTAGACAAAGCTTGTGGCCTGGTCTCTTAAGAAACTTCTTCCCATGGAGACAGTGCTGCTGATTTGACCCCTCTGGACTCTCAGAAAAGGCAGCTGGACATTATGATTGGATCTCCAGAGCTTTCTGCCTCTCTTTGCACGTTCCGTTGCTGCTGCCTGTCCCTCCAGATGAAGTCAGCCCTTCCCAATCCTCCTAAACAAAGACACAGGAGCGACTAGGGACCTCATGGAGCAGGATCCCGGGGCAGGGGGCTGTGCTGGGGCACTGGTGTCCCTGCTGCAGGGTGACCTGCAGAGCCATGCCCATGTCTGGGAGCCCTGCCCTGCGGAGTACACTGCTCTGCTCTGCTGCTAGGAAAAAAACACAGGAATGTGCCTGAGGGGTGCAGCACTAAGCAGCAGGGATGACTCCCCCCACACACACAGCATGTCCCAGAGTCAGGGAGCAAGGGGCAGGCACTGGGGATACCCCTGGGCTTCTGCAGGCCTTGAAAGGAACAATAGGAAAAAGAACGATTTGGGCTGAAAGGGACCTATAAAATATTATCTAGTCCAACCCCCAGGCACGAAGAGGGAGAACTTTCACTCAACCAGGTTGCTCTAAGTCCCATTGAGAACTTTCACAAATAGGCATCCACAACTTCTCTGGGCAACCTGTTATAGTGTCTCACCACTCTCACTGAAAAAAAAACGTAAATTCCTCAGGTACAGTCTAAATCTACGCTCAGTTTGAAAGCCTTGTCCCTTCTCCTATTATTATAGGCTCTGATAAAAGAAATTCGCCCCCATCTTTCTTATAAAGCCCCCTTTAACTATCAAAAGGCTACTCCAAGCTCTGCCTAGAGCCTTCCCTTCTCCAGGCAGAAAAACCCCAACACTCTGAATTTTCATAAGAGAGACGCTCCAGCACTCTGATCTTTCTCATGGCTTCCTCAGGACTATGCTCTAAACAGGTCCACATCTTTCTTCTGGGGACCCCAGAGCTAGACACAGCATTCTAGGTGAGGTCTCACCAGAGCCGTGTAGAACCACCTCCCTCAGCCTGTTGGCCACAATTCTTTTTATGCAGCCCAGGATACAACTGGCTTTCTGGGCTGCAAGCACACTCTGAAATAAATAAAGCCCAAACAAATTACCAAAATCATTAATCTGGGTTGCTGCAGTTTTGATACTAAGGAAAGCTATACCTTATGGAAAGCCATCAGACCACTTTAACTGGTCCTGTAAATCTGAGAAACAAAGATGTTAAAGAGGGCATGTGTCCCCCAGCCCATACCACTGGAGAGGGAGCATATTTCTGTCCAGCTGGCATCCCTGGAAGCAGCATTTCTGGAGAGAGCTGTGCTGGATTTTCTGGGGAGCTGCACAGTGCCAGGGCTCCCTGCCAGTGCCTGGGAGCACAGTGCCAGCAGAGGACACCTGCTGCAACCCAGGCTACCCTGGTATGGAACCCCAGGAAATGCAGGGGCTCTACTGCCACCCACCACTCTGCAAAAGCCCTCTGCATCTGGCTGGGCCCCAAATCCTGACAATACCTTCTGACCTCTCCTCTTCCCAGGCACCACTTTCATGCCCTGGGGATTTGCACTGCAAATACTTTGGTCTTGTGAGTGACCTGGGCTTCACTCCAGCACAATCGGGGTCTGCTTACACATGTGGGGCCTGCTCTTGTCCCATAGATGCTCAGGGCTGCCATAACCATGCTGGAGAGCAGTGTCACAAGCCCAAACTCCCACTCCTCCTGGAGAAGCTGACATGATGCATGCTGGTCTTGGAATAAGCAGACAGGAGAGCTGCTGTGGGGCTGTGCTGCTCTGTGCCCTCCCTGGCCAGAAAGGGGCTTGTG
Source organism: Cossypha heuglini (assembly GCA_027576195.1). NCBI lineage: Eukaryota > Metazoa > Chordata > Aves > Passeriformes > Muscicapidae > Cossypha > Cossypha heuglini. The sequence goes on from JAODKT010001744.1 coordinate 41,042,019, forward strand.
AGGTTTGACTCAGAAGGGCTAGAACAGCTACTGCACCTCCCTCCACTGTCCCAGCCACCTTCAACTCCCCAAGACCACACACCCAGATGGGCCATGTTTTGCTGTGGGGCACTGCATTTTCATCCCTGCAGTGCTGGTGGTGACCACACGCTGCTCTTCAGCTGAGGAGTGGTTGCCCAGTGGAGATACATGATGCTACTGCTCTGGCTGAAATACTGACCCCAGCACAGACCTAGAAAGCCTTCCATGAGCTGCCTGACTGAGAACCTCCCATTTGATTCATACTCACATCCATTTCGAGATTCTGCCATGCTCCTTGAGAATTTTGCTTTTCTTCTACGAATATGGGGCTTATAACTTCCTTCTTTCTCCTCATACTTTGATGCCTAACTACAAATGTCTTGCCACATTACCAGTGAACTTTCACTCTGTTGCACTCTGATGGCTTGTTTCAGCATGTATTTTATATGTTTACAATCTCTTCCAACTGCCAAATTTGATTAAAATCAGACTTACAAGTCATTAGGCATGATGGATAGACAGATATATTCATGTCTAGCAAAGCATTATAGTAAAATAGTAATTTTTTGTAGGGAGAAAAAGACTAAAAATTAACTTTGCCAAAAAAGAACATCACAACATGATGAGGTCGAAGTGGACAATGGTGTGACTGGAAAAGTGAGGTCTCCAAGGACTCCTTACGGTTGGGCTGGAGTGTACACTGCAATGGTGAAAAGCTGAAGAGGGCTGACATGCAGCGTAAGCAGCCAGACCTTGCACAAACACATGCTTATTTTTGCTTCTCCTGGCCTGTGTTTCTCTTTCCTTGATCATAGGTTCATTAGGACACCTTACCTCTTTGCCAAAAATAGGTGTGTGGTTACCTGCTTGGATCTATAAGTCTATATTTACCCTTTCACACATCATTGCACACTTGAGTGGTGCAGAGTCTGAATGATCCCTTCCAGCAACAGGCCCTTCTTTAATCACAAAGCCTTGCTCTACTTCCAGGGACAGGTTGAGACCAAGCAAGACAGTGGTCCCATGGAAAAAATAGCAATATTTTTGTAGGATTCACATAAAACATAGCAGGCATTCATGGTGCAGAGCTATAGCAGACCCATGGAAAAATGTGTTAGACATTTCCTAACTCTCAGATGTTTTTACTGAACACTGTGCTGTCACTTCTTTTGCTATTGCTAGATAAATTTGAAGGATGGCACATATAATAGTGTCATGGGAAATCAAATTGACTCTGCTTTGAGTCACAATTGAGGTCTGGTTCACAATGCACCACTTTCCCTACAAGTGTGCAGATCAAAACTGAAAGAAGGAAAGACAAGTTTCACTAGCACAATTCCAGGTATTTTCTGACAGTAGAGAAACACAAAACTCTGGACTGACCTGCTAGATCTGAAGAATGGATTTTCTGCTGGCTCGTGTTGTAGGTTGCCTTTTGCCAGTTGATCCATAAAAGATGTCTGGAGAGCCTGAATATTTTGAAAGCTAGGTTTGCTTATTGAAGAAGGCAATTACTCAGCTGATGCTTGTTTGGATGTTGACTGAGAATATCAGTGCCCATCAGTGATGGTGTCATTATAGCATCACCAGCACCGCCTTCACTTGCTCACAACATCAAGTTTAAACAAATCATAAGGTGATTATTGGACTGACTTGCAGAATGTGTCAGAAAGAACCGAGAAACATCTAAGTGAACAGAAAAGAGGAAGCAGATGTCTCTGGTCATGCACTTTGGCAGCCCACCAGGCAGCACCAGAGGCCGCTGAAATCAGCAGATTTCAGGGCTGAGGACACGGGGAGTAGCGCACGCGCGCAGGAGCGTGTTTGTGTGTGTGTGTGTGTGTGTGTGTGTGTGTGTGTGTTAAAACTACTAACAAAGTAGTTTTACCCAATGAGAAGAATGAGATTCACTTTCTCCCTGCAGTTGCTGTTCTTTCATGAGACCAAATGAACAGCAGCATTCAGGGCTACAAGCAGGAATTATTTATTGCACTTGGAAACCACTTGATTGTCTCACGGCGTACCTGAAGCACTCTGAGCCCCAGACACACGCAAGTCTGCCAGACCACGAGCCGGATTTTGCCTGGTCAGCTGTCAGTCTCACCGTGTGAGTCATCGATGTCCCACTTACTCTCCAGCCAGCTGCGAGTGAAATGCCTGCAGCGGCCAGGGGAACAAGATTAGTGCTGTCCTCCTGACTGTCGCCGTGCCGCTCGTGTAGTAGGGCAACACCATAAAACCTCCCCCATCGTCTCTGCTGGCCGAGACAGGACAGGTTTCCTCCTGTGGTGAAAGAATGAAGGTGGTTTCTTCCCAGGCTCAAGGGCTCACTAGTTACAGTAAACATATGTAACGTTGAGGGATGTTGCATGGTGCCCAGACGCGCTTGCACAGGCACTGCTACTGGCTCGATGACGGACACAAGGAAAATCTGTCCTCGGAAAAGTGGATCAGCTGTGGGACAGGGCACCAGAGAGGGGCAGATCACCATGCTGGGCAGCTTTCGAGATTCAGTGGGACAAACCACAGCTGACTTCACCTGTTGCCGGCAACAGCCATGCTCCAAGCAAGATCTGTGACTGGAGACCTCCAGAAGGCCCTGCCACTAGCACTGCCAGGATGCTGTGACACACCGAACAAAAAGCTAGTCCTGATGCGCTGCAGGAAACGAGCTGAAACAAGCTCCACCGAGCTGGCAGAAAACTAGAGTTTATGCAGAGTTGCTCCAAGAGAAGACAAGGCGCAGCCCTCCCAGGGGCACGAATACAAACACAGGACTGCTACAGCTCGCTCCAGCACGCTGCCATCGAACACGGTGCAGCAGAGCCAGCCCAGCCGGGGTGCGCTCCAGGGCCGGCCGGACCGGAGGGCTGTCCGCCTCGGGGCCGGGGGATATGGCGGGGCACAGAGGGCCGTGCCGGAGCGTGGCAGGCCGGGGGTCCCGG
>JAODKT010001744.1:41050372-41099420 GCA_027576195.1 Cossypha heuglini
GACATGTTTGGTTTCTGGGCTGGGAGTGCCCATGGCTGGGTCATGTCCAGCCTCTTGTCAGCCAGCACCTGCAACTCCTGCTCGGGGATCTTGGACATACAAGGAAAAGAACTGTTTCTCCAAGATGTGAGAGTTCTGGATATAAACTGGTGCATCCTACTTCCATGTTAGTGAGGCACGTTTAAAAAAAACAAGGATTGAAAGAAAAAACTTTTTTGAACCGTTGTCACTCAGGGAGGAGAGGACCTATTACACAGACTATTTCTTCATTTCACAGACTGTTTCTAATGCCTGTGTAGTCAGTACAAGCAGGTGCTCTAAATTGTTGATGCTGAAGATAAGTGTGAGGGTTTTCTGATGCTTTGAGGTAGCCTGTAAAATCAGCAGTGATGCTTAGTGTCTGTATTACAGGAATGTTTAGAGGTTATGTGCTGCCTGAGATTGAATTAATAAATACTGTATATGTGGATATTGTGTGAGAAGAGGTAGGACATGTTTTACCACTGGCAGAATCCTAGCGGGATTCTGGGGGGCAAGAAGGTGAAAACCTAAGAGATGCCAAACCCACCATTTTTTAGGAGGACTCCTAGTGCTGACAGTGCTGGAGGGATTTGGTAGGTTTGGCATGCCTGTGGTCTCATCATCCTGTCACATTGCACACCTGCAGTCATAGGCTCTCATCTTGCTGTGGGTAGTTTCTACCTCAGGAATTTGAGGCCTCTGAATCTGTGGGGTCACTTGCAATACTAGGCAGTAGAGAAAACATTTGCTTTACATGTATCTCCCTTTCCTCTCTCATCTGGACGGGCCTTTTCTTTAACCTTTTTATATAGCTGGTCTCTGCTCCCTCCTGCCTGCCTGGGTGCTGGAGGCATTGCTTTGCTCACAGGCACAAGGTGGGGTTATGCTGTGTCCCTCCACTGCCTTCTTTTGAAAAAGAAGAGAAGAGCATGGAGAAGGCAGGGGGAGATAACACATAAATCAGTTTGCTCAAATTTAAGCTTTCTTGGCTTCAAAAAAGGTTTTGAGAAACTGTTAAACTTCTCCATAGAATATGCTTAAGATGTTTGGCAGAGAGCAGATGTGTGATCTTGGCAACACCACTGACAACTCCACAGCTATCTATCTGTGTGGCTGGGAGCACGTCATACCTCTGAAGCACAGGCTTTCTTGGCTGGCAGGGAGCAGCTTCTGTGAGGAGCATATCGCTAGCATCCTCTCATCTGGTCAAAGTGGAGGTCAAGGAGTGTTAATTAGGCTCACAAAGTAACTTGGAAAGGTACTGTGCTGTGCTGGAGAGCTGCTGTTCCAGGGACAAAGCACAGCAGACGGAGAAGAAAAGGAAAGTTTTCTGTCTCATGCATGTAGTGTTTTATAACACACTTGTTTCTCTGCCAGCATTGATCTGAAGCAATAGCTAGTTTCTTTGGAAATTGGGCCAAGTTTGTGTTTGGAAAGAGACAGATAACTTGCAGTTCCAAAACTGCACTTGGACGCAGAATTCAGTTGAGCTCTTTCACTTTCTCCTCTGGTGTGGCACATCTTAGTCTGACTTTGTTTGACACATAGGAGATGTTAGCCCTGTCTTGAGGGCCATCCCCACCCTGAAAGGCAGGGTGCTAGGGGTGCACAGTCCTCAGCAGGGAGGTGCTCTAGCAAGCAGTGGGTGCTGGGCTCCACTGCTCGCCTCTTTTCCTCACCCATGGACACTGCCCTCCAGCCAGCGTCCTGCAGCCACTGCTCCGCTCCCTCCTGCACACTCCTCTCCGCAGGGCAGAAGGGGGGGTTTGGTTTTGGGGACAAAACCAGCCAGCCCACAGCAATATTGCAGTGATGAGTCCAAAGTTTTGGGGTGTTGGGGCACATGGATGGAGCAGTGTCAGTGTTTAGCTTGCTTTTTCTCTGGGTTGGAGAAGGTCTTGCTGCTCAGCCTGTCCCCGCTGGATCTGTGTTTTCTTTTCTGCAGCCCCTGCCTGCAAGGGCAGGTGCCTGGTGAGCCAGGTGTGGATTGCATTTGCGCTGCAGATGCTAATTTCACTGAGCATAGCCATGGCTAGGGGCATGGCAAACGGCCTTTCCAGCAGGCTTCCAGTTGCTGCTGAGCTGCAGGGAGCTCGGGGCAGTCCCCATGCCTCTGCAGATGTTTGTCTGAAAGAGAGCTGCTTTTGCCACCTCCCCCGGCTGCGGTGTCACTGGACTTGCTTTGTGGGCAAAGAGACAAGTTACCTGCAAACCTGTCTTGCTGAATCTGGAAGTGGCCCTGTAAAGGCCTTATGGGATAGGTTTCCACAAACCTGTGTGCTCCAGGGCAGCACATGAAGCAGCTGCGTGCATTCATTGCATGCAGGCATGCAATGCCCTCCTGCTGTCCTCGCCTCCTGCACTCCCGACGCCAGCAGCACCCCGCGCTTTTGGGGTGCACGAGCCCTGGCAGGGTTTCAGCCAGACAGACACACCTCCACCCCACCTGGCACCCGGCGCTCCCCCAGCCCCAGGGCAGTGCTGGATCCAGGTGCACATGGCACAGGCAGGATGGCATGGGGCACGGGAGAGGGGCTGGGGTATTGCCTTGTGATTTGGGGCTGCTGCTGGCAGGGATGTGCCTGAGCTGCCAGTCTCCTGGGAGGGCTCCTGTCCACACATCCCATCGTGCTGCATAGTGGGGTGTTTCTGGCTGGTGGCTGCTCAGCCTTTTTCTGATCCATGTTTGTTTGTTTGTAGTTTGCTGTTAGAGGGCCTGGAATTTAATTTTGTGGCGGGTGGGAAGAGCTAATAATATGCAGATTGCCTGGTTCAAAGCCGTGAGCGTGCACTGGATTTGAGCCACCAAGGAGATCTTTGATTCTCTCCCAGAAGAACCCTCCGTCAACAAGACTGTCTCCCCTTTTTTTTTTATTAATTTGTTCTAAAGATGCCATGTGCTAGTAGTCACTGCTGGGGCTTGGGTTAAGAATTTTTTTTTTTGGCTGTAGTTGCTGAGGTAATCAGGCCAACCCAATGTTGCCAGCCCATGTGATGCATCCTCATGCTTTTCTGCCTGTTTCCCTTTGGGGTCTGCAGTTGCAGAGGCCAGACCATGTGTGAACCTGTCCAGGACAGGAGATGAGCCCAAGCAGCAGGCTTCCCTTGCCTTGGCATAGCTAACATCTCTGGGGGTATGCAACTTCACAAGTATAGATCAGGCAAATGAAATGTATCCCAGCCCTAGGGAGGGCTTTTTTATTATTATTCTTTTTCTTTTTCTTTTTTTTTTTCTTTTCTTTTTTTTTTTTTTTTATCTTTTTTGTGACTAGGATATTTCTAGAAAGGCCGAAGGAGTTTTTCCTTTAAACTGCCCCAGGGGAGCAAAAGGCTGCAGGCAGCAAGAGCCAGTGGCTTCCAGCCACTTGCCATTTTGACCGCTGGGATGGCATGCCAGGGCATGGCTGCTTGGGAGACCCAGATGAGCAAGGGACATGGGGCTGCCCCGTCCCCCACCGCGGGCCTGAGCCACGATTTGAGTCTGTCTGGTGCTACGTGAAAAGCTGCTGGCACAGCTCTGAAGTTTAGCCGGTGGGAAGTTATTTTAACGACCTTAAGAGGAAATTACTGCTTTGCTGAACTGGGATGCAGCTGCCTGCCTGCCCTGGAGCTGCCATTTGGGGCTGGGGTCCAGTCCTGCTTCACAGCCTGGGGTGGGGGAACTTGCTCGCACATTGTTGGGGGTGGAGCTGATATTGTTTTCCCCAGCCAAGGCGGGCTTGGTGTGGCTGACAGGCCCTTCCTTCCCTTTTCTGTTGGGCCCCTGCAAAGAGAGGGTTGTTTGTGTTTTTTTTTCCTCTCTTGCGAGCTCTGCTTCTCTTTTACAGCTTTTCTTTGGTGTGAGGATTGTCTGAGTGTGGCAGTGCGGGTGTGCACGTGGCTCAGTGGATGGAGAGCAGCGCCCAGCTCTCAGCCAGGACGATGGAAATGTTCTTTTCGGCTCTGTTCGGGGAGAGCCTTTTTCCAGCCGCTGCTACCTGGTTTTGCTTTCATTTTCACTAAATTAGATGCCTGAGACTGATTCTTGGCTTGAAGCATGCAGGTGGATTTTGCTTGTTTTCCCAGTGAAGCTCTCAGGAGGGTGACTCAGACGGCTGGATCACTCTTCAAGCCTGTCCCACAGACTAGTTTCCCTCCTTCCTGTTTCCTTCTCCTGGGGCCACACTACCCTCCTGAAGAACAGACTCCCCCAGTCTGTCCTGCCTGAACTCCCCAGGGCTGCCCTTTTGAGAGACATTGCTGCCTGAGTTTTCCCAACACTTCTAGTATTGGGAAAATGTTCCTTGGAGCCTCCCTAGATCACTGGATTCTGGGCTGTTTGTGTGAGAGTCCTGTCATTTGGGCAGCCTCAGATGGCAGGAGGTTTAGGTCTTGTGGCAGGCATGGCCATTGGAAAGTGGGGGTGGGAAAATCACTGGCGCTGTGTGACAGGCTCCTGGGGCTCCAGCACTGCACTGCCTCTGGCTTTTTGCAAGCCTCACTTTTTGCTTTGTGTGAGAAACTGCTTCCTGTTTATGAGCAGCACGATGGTCCCTGGCTTTTCCTGTGCACCTTCCCTGTGAGCATAAATGCTTCTGAGGGTCAAAGGTGAGGGGCAGGAGTGGGCTGGCTTTCCCTGGTGTATCTTTCTCTTACCCTGCCACTGCCAGCTAAAGCCACCTTTTACAAACTGTGAAATGTTTTGATGTGATGTTGCGTTTTGTGTTCTTTTGTAAGCTTCCTGCAGTTGCTTATTTATGTTTTCGAGGTTTTCTTTTGCTAAAAATACTCAGTGGAGGCTCATGAAGCCGCTCTGCTGGAGCTTTGTGATGCTGAAGCCAACAGGCCTACAGATGCCAGGCTGCATGGGTGACCAGAGTTGCAAGTCCACACAGCACTGTCATGCCTGTCTTAGAAGGGAGTCCATATACAATGATTTCTGTCAGGCAGTCAGCTTGAACAGAATCAGAAAAGATTCAGATGGAGTGAATCGAGCTGGAAAGTTTACCTGGTAAACATAGATAGGGACACAGTTTTGACAGGCGGGACGGCACTTGCAGCAGACTTTGCATGTTTTCTTGGCATTGCATCCTGAGTCAGCATCCTTGGGAAACAACAGCCCTAGGGCTGCTTGCTATCCAGGTGGTCTAATTTCAGCAAAAATGATTCAAAAGTAGTAGCTGGAACTGTGACTATTAACCAGCTGGAAAGCCTGTGCGTTTGTGGATTTGGCTTTAGCCGTGTCCTGCTTGGGAAGCGAACTGAAAGTGTTAATTTGCAGTGGTGGTATGTTGCTGCTGCTTTGTGTCAGCCACATGGCTTTAGGAAGTCAAGTTTGTTTTAGTCATTCTGTATTTCAAAACAGCCTATTCTGGTTTTTTTCTGGTTTTGTGTTTGGTGAATGTATTAACTGGGTGATTTGTGTCCAGCCTCTCTCAGAAGCGGCTGCCTTGCCACACATGGATGGCAGTGGTGCCTGGGGACTTCTCACTGACCTGCATGTTGGCTGCATCCCTTAGGGCAGTGTTTGTGAGAAGATGTGCTGCCCTTAAAACTGATTAAGCAGGAGGGTGGTGCAGTAGAGATCTTTTCTTACCAATGCCTTTCAAGACTATGAAACTGTTAAATCTCTGCCTTCTGCAGCTGTTTTTAGCAATGAATACGTTTTCTGCTCCCATCTTTTCTTGCCAATGTTCCAGTCTCCATAAGGCAAGCAAGAGTGACTGCTGGCAGGATGAGTGGTCTGTGTTTCGCCTTGGGGGGCTGCTGGATGCCAGCCAGCAAAATGCTGTTTGCAGTTCCAAGTGCTTGTGGCTGTCCTTGCCCAGCTGGAGCTCACAAGTCACCAGTGGGAGATTTCCTCTCTAAGTTCACCTAAATGGCAGACTTTCATTTCCTCCCGCCTTACTCTGGGTGGGTTTGAGACATTAAAAGAACCTTTGTTTATTAAACCAGAAAGCATTCTCCACTCTGATGGGGCTCGCAGTTGCTTCTTGGGAGCAGCAACTGGGAGAAGAGTCCAGTAACTGGGAGCACAGAGCCCAGCTTGTCCCAACAGGAACAGCAGCCACACCCAGTGCTTGGCAATGGACTAGGCTGGCAGGGCCCTACGAGGGATGTGTTGCTTCTGACCCACTGCTTCCTGCAGCATCCCACCGGCTCCTGCTGCTGGCAATCAGGTGCCAGCAGGACAGGAAAATAAAGCTCCTGGACACAGATGCTCAACGTAATCCCATCTGCTGGCTGTGACTGGTTAGGTGAACCATGCCCAGTGCAATGCCCTCTGCTATTTTGAATCACAGAAGTGTAGCATTATCCTAACTCTGAGTGCCAGTCTCCTAATGGCAGTATCACTGATGGGCAGGGGAACAGCTGGGGAAGTGAGTGTGCAAGTGGGTTGGGGCCAGAGGCTGTTTTGGGAAAATGCTCTCCACTGTGGTGTGGAAGCAGTCCCCAAATTCAGAGGGAACAATGTACTGTCTCCCCCTCCTGCTGCCTCCAGGCTCACTGATATGATGCCTGTCCCACAGGCACGAGGGTGACTGTGCCTGGCCCCCGATCCTGTCACCACTGAGCCCCAGTCCCAGCCATTCCATTGCGTGTTCCTTCCTGCCCCAGTTCCTCTAATTTTTGTGTCTTCCTCCTGCTGCAGAGCACCTTCTGAGCTCTCCCTGCAGGCCACATTTAGGCTTCAGAGCAGAGAGGCTTTGGCCCTGGCCCTGGAGCTGCAGGGCAGGCATCCCCAGGGCCCAGCTGGTACCATGGGGCAGAGGGTGCAGAACCAGGCACACGTGTCAGCGGTGCAGTTGGGAATTGCTGGGGTGCTGGGGGCGTGGGCAGGCTGATCCTGGTGCCCCTGGAGTCTCAGAAATCACTTCCTTCTCCTCGTGTGAGAGGGAAAGGTGCCCATCTAACCAGTGCAAAATGCAGAGACCAGGAGATCCCTTTGCACCCTGCCAAACTACAGTTGTGTCTTCTAAATAACCAGGGAATGAGCCACGCGTCTGGAGCATTATCTCTGGTTTTTTGGTAGTCACACGCTGTGGAATACACAAGGTTGATTGTGACAGCCGCTTCCTTTTTGAGCTCCATGAGTCACCTGCACCCCTTCTCAAGGGGCTCCCCCAGGGCAGTGTACCCCCTCCTTGGGGACCTGGGGGTCTCTGCAACAAATGTGAGGCGGTAGCATGTGTGAGGTAGGATCCTCAAGCACACCCAAATGGAGGAGAAGGGAAGGATACCATGCCAAATCCCTAAGGGGTGATCCCCAGACTGGTGTTTATGGTTGATGCTTTGTGCCTTGTGCAGGGGGCCCTCAGCAACCCTCCCGCTGCAGAGGCTTTAGCAGGAGATGAGTGTGTGTGCCAAGTGCAGTTTGTTGACTGGCTGGTGCTGGAAGCAGGATGTGGCAGCAGGAGAGGCCCTTCCTTAGGCTTTTGTGGTGAGTTGGTGCTGGAGCAGCTGGAAGCAAATAGAAGGGCCAGCCTGGCTGTTCTGAGAGGGCTCTCTCTGGTGCCACCTGGACTTCTCACTTTTAACCTGGTTTTGACACAGATTGTTTCAGTGGTTTCAAAACCTGCCACTTTTGAAACCATCTGCAGGAATTGCCAACCTGAATGCAAATCTGGTTGTAGTACAGAACTTTGAGTAAATAAGGGGTGTGCCTTAAAGAAGACTGAAAATATCTCTAAGAAAAAGAAACCAGGAAGGGGATTTTATTCACTTTGCATGTGACTAGCCATAGGTGATTTTGTTGGTAGGAGAGCAGAGCTGTTTAAGTACTAGACTCTTGGGCTGCCTGAGGTTGATGAGAAGCCCAGAGCACAATACTTCAGGCTGGTTTTGTGGTGCATGTGCACTTGGTTGCACAGCTCTTGGTTGCCTACATAGACTGCAGAATTTGCAGATCTCAGTGTCAGTGACTCCATTGGGTGCTGATACCAAGAAGCCACAGTGTTCGTGGGTTTGCTCTGACTTGGTGGTGTGAGATCACTTTGGGTATGGAGGGTCCAAGCTTCAATACCTCTAGGTACTGATGGGCTTGTGTTGGGACCAAAAGTTTCTTAAAAACCAAACCCAAGCAAAACCCTTATGCATGCTCAGAGAAATAGACAGTGTATGTTAATTTGCTTTGTGTTATGCCTCTCTTCCAGTTGGTGCACTACGTGTGGAGTTTTCCCAGCCTGTAAACCTGGAAGAAGTGGCAAGAATGAACCCAATGGTCAAAGCAGGAGGTCGTTTTGCTCCGAAGGACTGTATAGCACTTCAGAAAGTAGCAATAATCATACCATTCAGGAACCGAGAGGAGCACCTGAAGTACTGGCTCTATTACCTGCACCCAATTCTCCAAAGGCAGCAACTAGATTATGGAATATATGTTATCAACCAGGTAAGATGCTGCAGACAAGCTTTTATACAGCTGTCACAACAGTGCTTGTGTGCCCCTTAAAACAGAGGAATGGTTGCTTTCCTTTGAAAAGCAGTAGGCAGGCAGGAATAAGGTTGCTTAAAAAAAAAGAAAAAAAAGAAAAATTTGGCTTCTGATGATTTTGCTTTTGATGGAAAACCTGAGATCCCCGCTTCTGCTTAGGGACAATTCACTCTTAAGAACTGCTGCTTAAAGAAACCACTTGTTGAAGAGGAAAGAGTTCCTAATAGAACAACCCAATTAATTATATCTTTCCCAACGTCTTTTTTTCCCCATCTGCTGCAGGAATTGCATGCAGAGATTTTTAAGGTGGCAAGTTGGTATTAATGCCTAGTTTGATAGTAGATGTGCCATAAGTGTGTAGGATTTCACTTTATCAAGCACCTTCTGTTCATGTTAGCACACAAAGTCAGGATGGAGAAAACAAAGTTGTGGCAGGTGAGTGGTTGTCTTTGGGGGAATAGAAAAGAAACAAGCAATCATGGGGAAGTTCTTGGAGTTTTTTATTTTGGGGTTTTTTTTTTCTTGATATCTGGTGGCCTTCAATCTGCCTTTTAAAAAACAAAAGGCATAAAAATGCACATTTCACTCAAGACAAGCTGTCTTAATTTATAGAATAATGGTGTTTAAATAAGTGACTATTGTTCACTCTTGGAAAGACTTAAAATGTGCAGGCATTTGTACAGGCTGCAGGGTGAAAGGGCAGATGCAGTTCTGAGAGCCCCAGCAGAGACCACCTTCTGGGCAATTCCACTGCATTTTTTCTCTTGGATATGTATTTTTATCCTGTTTTCTCAGCTCAATAAGAACTGAGATGAAATAACATGCTGCTTTAAGTGTTAACTCCTTAAACTTCTGCTTGGATCAGCTGGTGTGTTTGGGTATATCAAACAGCATGAATATTTTAAATGGTCACCCAAGCGATGAATTTCATCACAGACTTGAAAGTAGGGGGAGACTTATCCCAAGAGAGAAAACTGATACTCCATTCCTACAATTTCTCTTACTTTGCTCATTTCCAGGGTGCTAGAGATCAGGACAAAAGAGACTTCTGGGGAATTTGCAGTCGTTCACCAGCACAGCAGCCAAGATGGCTCAGTGTCTGCATCTGATTGTGCCTGGCAGCCGCACTGCTGCGGACACAAGGCATTTCTGCAGCATGCAGACTGGCGTGCTGTGCCCTAAAATCGAGCCCTGTAAGGAAACCCTTCCTGTGTAATGCAAGAAGCAGCTGCAGTGCAGCAGTGCAGAGCCAGCTGCCCCCTCCATCCTTCGGGCTGCATTTCCCTGCCCGCGCAGCATTTGCCCGTGCGAGCTGCTGGTGCCACGGGCTGGCTGAGCCATGGGCCCTGCTGGTCAGAGGTGCAGGTGGCGGCAGGATGGTGCCTCCCTGCTCTGAGCACGACTCGGCAGCGACAGTGTGGTGTGGCTTCCAGCAGCAGTCCTGTGCTGCGGGCTGCTGCTTTCCCAGGCAGGTGTAGTCGCCCACCAGCTGTGAGAGCTGCCTGCACATGGTCTGGGGCATCAACCAGCTCCATTGTGAAGAGCTGGCAGTGCAGCTCGGGGTGGTGTTTCCCCATCAGTGGTGTTCCAGGGTGAGGAAAGCAGTGCTGGTGCCCCTAAAGGCAGGCAGTGTCTGAAGCCCGGTTGGAGTGCCTGCTGCTGCTGTGATGGTGCATGCTGGCTTGCATTGCCCTGTGTTGCTGGCGACTCCTCTTCTGTGGTCCTGTTCTCCAGCACTAGGGCTGTGTGCTTTACAGTTAACTCTCACAGAAGTTTTTGAAGCAAATGCTTTTTCTCAGGTGCATCCCTTGGGCATAGTTTGAGTGAGACTAAAATGCAGTACACAGGTATTTATGCCCTGGCCACATCCAGCACTCAGCAAGTAAGTAAGTAAGGTTAGCAAGACTACTTGATTTGTAAAATAATCATTCTCCTTCTGCATGCCTCTTATAAGCTGTGTCTAGAAGAAGTGGAGTGGTCAGTGTAGTAAACCCACTGGATGAATCTCATAAGGGTGAGTGGGAACAGTGAATAGAAAGAGATGCAGAAAATGTATTAATTCTTCCAGAAGTACAGTAGGAAAACAGTCTTATTTCTCTGCTGTCTTGACAATTGCTTTTCTCTTTTTCTTCTCTGTCCTTCCCTTTGCATCTGCCCTCCTATTTTTTTTATTTTATTTTTCCTTCTAGTGGGGAAATATTACCTTTACTTGTTAATCCTGTCTATATCAAAGCAATCACTGAAGCAAGGAGAATTACTGTGTGATCTGGTTCTTACACGCTGCCTACATGCTCTTCTGTGCTCCGCATCTCATAGAAAGAAAGAGGAGTGCTGAGCCCTGCTACTGCTGCACTGGTAATGTCAAACTTCTTCCTTTCAGCGCAATGTGTTTCTGTCACGAGTCCATTGTGTCTCCACCATGCTGTTCTTGCGTGCCTGAATGCCTCTGAGCAGGACTTGGCTGAAGTCAGGGGGATGATGTTTGTGAAATGTCCAGCGTGTAACAGGAGCCAGTGGAAAATAATGTGTTATGTTTCACCTTACATACTCCACCCCTAGAAAAGCCCCAACTCAGTGCCTGGAATAGCCACTGGAGGATTTTTCAGGTAAATCTGAGATGGGGACGCGTGGCTGGGCACACTTGCCCAGTGCCCATCGATGCCACACCAGTGACATCGAATGATGACAGTGACAGTGAATTTGCAGCGTCTCCCTCGGCCCTGCTCACTGACACCGTTACCCGTGTATTCTCCTGCACCTGCAGCCATTCCCACGCAGATGCTCCGGTCTAGAAATTAATCTTCTCACTGCATTTCAGCCCATGCAGATGCCCACACACCCAGGCTGAAGTTTGGGAAAGGGAGGACTTAGCCAATTCGCTGAAACCTGGGCAGTTGTTCGACCATTTTCCACTGGCCCCTGGTGCTATTTGCAGTGTCTTGGTAGCAGTTTTCTAGAGAGTTGTGAGCCTGTGAGTGTGGAGTGGTTGGGGCATCACTCTTATTCCTGTTACTTTGCAGGAGGTATGAGGTATGGGGGCAAAGGAGGGAATTGTGCTCAGCTCCTACTTACCCTTCCAGTGGCAGGAGAGGCAAGTTTCCACTGTGGCTGCTCTCTCCCACTGCCTGATGTAATTGTGCTGAGGCCTCAAAACACCTTATGACAGAGGAGCACCAAAGTATCTCCTGATGCTCTCTATGATACTGATATTCTGATTTTGGTACTGAAATACTGATATTCTATTTCTCTATGGCTCTGGAAATTTGTTTTTGCCTTGTCAAGTCCACTGGAAGGAGGACTTTCCCATGGACATTGCATGAGTGGTTCAGGCTATATCAGTGTATCCCTGACTTAGCTAGCAAGCTCCCACTGGAGGTGATGGCTCTCTCCTCTTTGAGAAGGGACATGCATCCTCACCATTACCTCCCTGAAATCTGGTAAGTGTAGGATTCCAGTGAAAGAGATGCAGCCATGTTTCATCTGTGCTGTCTGCAGGAGAAATCACAGAGCTGCCTCCTATATAGACGTGGGAGGCAGAACAAAGTCAGAACATGTGTCTTCTTGCTGGTTTGCAACCCCTTTAGTTTGAGTAATGATTCAAAAAGCCTCAATTTTTTTCTCTCTAGGACTAATAAAAAAGGAACTCTCCTTTGGCAGGTCTGGCTGAACAAACCAGATTCAGCTGAGGGTAAGGGATAGGAAGTAAAAAAACCTGGATATTGTTCTGCTCAGGCTGATCATTCACCTCCAGGGGCAAGCAGGAGTCAGACCTTGCAGGACTGAGCCAGCAGTTTGTTCTGGGAGTGATTGAGAGAGTTAATTCAGGAGTCAGAAGCAGGTGCTGGGTGCCAGCACTGAACTCAGACATAGGTTAAGTTTCAGGACAAGAGAACATTGGGAAAAAATGGTCAGGAAAAAGAAAATATCAAAAATGTGCTTGGACTACATATTTTCTGTCTGAAAACCTAGGAAAACACAGAGGCTATGTCTAGAGCTTGACTGCATTGTCAAACTAGCAGTCCTCTGTGCGCTGCCTCGCTCTTCAGGATAGTGCTCCTCTGTCCAAGCAAGTCCAAACTAATCAATTTCTTTGTGGCAAATAACAGCACTCACGGGATGACAAGCTACCAGGCAGAGGTGAGGGATGGAGTTTTTTTCAGTTGTGCTTTTCTCACTTTCTCAAGGGTCACTGGTGGGCACTGCGCTCTGTGCTGACCTGGAAGGAAGTTTTCATAGCTCTGGTTTGTTGTTTGGTTGTTTTTCCAAAATGTCGGGGATCAGTCAAAGGTTGCAGCACGCATTTGAGTTTTGAGAGGTTTGAATCTGAGATACTGCAAGCATGCCAGTGCTTCCACATTGCCTTAGATAAAGAAACAGAGCTTCTGGAAAAAGGGGGGGGGGGAAAAAAAACCAAAAAAGCAACACCTCTTGTCAGTTGTTTTTTTTTTTCCAATACAATTGTGTTAAAGCCCCACATAACTTCTGGGGCAGAAAACCAGCCTCCTGCCCTCAAAGCAGTCACAGTTGGTAACAGCCTTGCAAAGTTTGCGGCATGAGCTACATGCTTACCATAAAGTTACAAAAAATGGCTTGGAGAGGGTTCTTCGTTTTCTTGTACAGGCTGTGATTCCCTTCTTCCTAGTCTTTTGGATGCCGGAGTGTGAAGTTGTGTGGCCATTTAGGAGGAGAGTGGGAATGCCTGCATTAAGTGTGTGCCCTGTGTCCTGTCCCTCTCCATGCATCAGGCTCCAGTGTGAGCTCTGCCGGGGTCCCGTGGGTGAGGTGGCAGGAAGGGTGCAGAACTCTCTGTGCTTTGAGATTTTTTGGGGAGAGGTTTAAAAACACAGCTCCTCCTTGCACTGTTAATAACCCCATGTGTCACCCAGAGGAGTTAGAGGCCACCCGAAGGCACAGGTTAATTACAGCTGAGCCTCTGCTGGTAACAAAATCGGTGTGAAGTGCCCTTTGCCTTGAATTTCATTAGGAAAAGAGCAGCCAAAGGGTATGAAATGAGGCCACTCTCCTAGACTGGCTCCAGCAGTTGCTTTGAGGTGTGAGCACATTGCACTTCGCCCCAGCACCAGGATGAGTCCCACTTCGAACCCTGGAACCAAGTTTGGGTTTGGTGCCATGGGACCTGAGGAGTGCTGGGCACCCCTCTTTGCTGGGGGAAGAAAACGCTCCAATCTCATGACCTCAGCTGCTTCCTCTCCCCAGCCTCTTTGTTCCACTTGCCTTCATTTTTTGTACTCGAGTTTTCAGTCCTCTTGCTTTATGCATGATGGTGATCATCCACCCACCACCTCAGTATTGTGTGAACCCTTTTGTTTTGGGTGAGGATGCTGAGAATTTGCTCAGATCCTCTTCCATGAAAGCTTACTCCACCCTGTGAAGTAATTTATGCCCAAGGCAGGAGAGGAATGCTTTAGAAAACTTCGGTTTGACACTTGCATTTTAAAACCTACATTTGGAATATACTTGGGACAGTTTCAAGAACCTGCATTGGCTCTTCAGCAGCAGATCTATTAAGCAGTCTGGCTTAAACAGTTACCAAAATGATTGCTTATTAACCAGGTAAAGCTGTTACAGAGAATGTGGTGCTTTAAGCTGCTGCTTCTTGGGCACAGTATTTTGTCAATACTTGATTTGCATCCCATGTTGGGTGTAGGTAGTGCAGGGTAGGGGGACAGCTTGCACAGTGGGGGAGTCCTTTGTCTTGACACTGCTCAGAGAGTGTGGAGGACTGAAGGTAGAATGGATTTGGCAGTCTTGGTTTTGAGGCTGGCAAAAACCTTCAGTCTCTTCGAACGATGCCCTATGAGTTTCTTTCTACCTGCTCTGTTCCATTGTACAGGGTTTGGGTTTGGAGCTGCTGCTGCAGAGTGGGGTCTTCAATTGGAAATCCTTACTCTCAAACCACCAGTATTTTGGGGTTTGGGTATGATCTTTTAGCTTTTCAAAAATGCTCAACAAATTGCGAGCCTGTACTTGTGCTCAAAACCACATGTGCTTTTGAAATGTTCTTGCCTGAAAAAGGCTGAACAGGTTCTCCTCAGGTGCTTCGTTGCTTGGGGAGGAAAGTGGAGATTTTCCTGCCCTGCTCTCTGCCAGTCCCTTCATTAGCTGTGGTTGCCATGGGATAAATATGCCCTGCTGTAGTGCCAGCTCTTTTCAAGTCCCTCCCATCATGGTGAGAGCCTTCCTGATGTCATTTTCCCATCGAGACCCCCAGAATAGATGAACAGTGGTGGAAGAGCACCAGAAGGGGATGTGCCACCGCAGCAGTGGCAGCATCCATCTCTGGAGCTGTAGCCCTTTCAGGAAGCAGCTCGTGCTGGCCTGCCATGCAGCAACCAAGGCTGTGTGTCACAGCCACGTGCCAAAGGAGGTTCAGGAGCAGGGCCCAGGGAACATCCTGCTCCTCGGCTCTCATGGCTGCTCAGGGCTTGGCAGAGGGTCAGAGGTGAGCAGCAGCGCATCAGACCTTGGCTCCTGGTGCCGTCTCATGCTTTGCAATCAGGTCTGGCATGTGATCACACGTTCCTCAGCAGTGTCTGCGCTACAGTCTCACAGCCATGTTGTGGCAGAGCTTAGGAGGAGGGTGCTGAAATTCTGGCCACAGCAAGGTTTTGGTCCGTGGTCTTTGTCATGGCTGTAAGCTAAAGCTTAGAGTATTTCTCTCTGTAGCAAGAGTCCCTTCTTCCAAAGGAGCTCACCTCTTTTTGCTTTTCTCTGCCGCTCCAGGAAGCCCCACCTGTTTGCCCTGTATAAGAAAATTCAATTCTTAAATGCCTGTGCATGGAGTGGGACATAGAGACTGCTTAGTATCATATCAAAGCTGCCCTCTTGGGGGCTCCCAGCAAGAGGTGGGAGCTGAGCTGTGTCCAGCCTTTCCTCAGCTGTTTTTCCTGCCCCCACGGCTTGTGGCTGTCCCAGGTGTCATTGTCCTGCAGACAGCATTTGGGGTCATGGAGGTCTGCTGCAAATAAGCCATGGGTGCTGCAAGGGCAGTGCTGGGGCTCGAGCTCAGTCCATCACAGGCATGCCAGCCCTCTGCAGCAACACTGGCACCTGGCAACAGGTAAGAAACTGCTGATGTCCAACTGTCAAATTTAAGTCACTTAACAGTTTTTATTTGTTTTTAAATTAGGATGGAGAAGAAGAATTTAACCGAGCTAAACTGCTGAATATTGGATTTGCAGAGGCCTTGAAGGAGTATGACTATGATTGCTTTGTGTTTAGTGATGTAGACCTCATTCCGATGGATGACAGGAACACCTACAAATGTTACAGCCAGCCACGACACCTCTCTGTATCCATGGATAAATTTGGATTTCGGTGAGACGCCTTTTGGAGTGGTATATTTTCTCTGATACCGCTGCCAGCCTAGCAGTGCAGGCGCAGTGTTACACATCCCGCCCACCACTGAAAGCATGGGAAAGCATCTCTCCAAAAAGCCTGTCTTAACGTGCACGGCCCTGCAGGGAGCGGGTGGCTGCAGGGGAGGAAGGCGGAGAAGTGCAGCCGAGCAGTTTATTAAAATTCACAGCTTCTGGAAGGTGAAACGTAGAGTGAGGAAGAGCTAAGCACCCTTCATTTTGCAGATGCCCACATATCCCTTCTTGTGTTTCAGTCTGGAAGCTGGAAGACAGCTAGTGTTTCCACCCAGTCTGAAAAGTGAGACACTCTCACACAGTAAGAATTATGTGCGGCTTTAAAAAGACTGCATCAGACACTATTTTAAGAGCAAGACAAAATTTTTTTGGCTGTTTGGTTTTATGCCACTGAGAGACTTTCCCTAGTACATGAGAGCAGCACAGAGTGAAATTTCTTGCAGCATACGTTTGGGTTCAGCAAGCTGTTCTGAACAAAAGCGTGTCTTGCTTTTCCTTTCTGTTTTTTTTTTTTGTTTGTTTGTTTGTTTTTTGGTTTTTTTCCCCTCTGTCCCAAATTCCCAAGGAGGAGTTTAAAAATTCATCTATAAAGTGAAGATTGGTTGTGACCCTGTGGTGGCCAGTAGTGCTAAAGCTATAGGGTCCTCACATGTTTCCACTCCAGACCCAAGCCCTACTTGAAGCAGGACTGAAACTGGCACTGCAGCAGCTGCAGTTTTTTCTTGCACTGAGGTGAAACTTAAAACAGAAATGCATGGCCCTGGGGATTCCTCTGCTTGTTAAACCAGAGACAAGTCTGTACTTGATCCTGGTGATCCCTGTGTGGACCCTTTCCTTACGCTCTGAGTCTAAATTTCATCTTTCCTCAGTCTCCTGGTGAATTGTCCTGTTACAAGTGGGACCTGGTTTGCTTTCTGTATGCAAGGTCACACTGCCAGCTCACTTCTGGGCTGCAAGCTCCATTTTGGGGCACTGAGGAGTGTGGATGTGGGCACTAGAGCTGCAATAGAAGGCTGTGTGGCACATCCAATATCTCTCTGAGCTCTTGCTGCTCCTGTGGCATTCATGTCACCTTTGGTGAGGTGATACATATTTCAGCCTGTCCTTTGAGGGCAGTGTACTGCTTAGTAAAAGGCTGCAGCTACTCCCAGTTGCAAAATACTTCTCAGATATATTTAGGACTGAGCCCACCAGTTTCATGTCTCTCAGCTGAGTCCAGGGTACCAGACATGGCTGCTTCCTGTGGGTAGGTGCTGGCTGTGTGAGGGCTGGGTGAAGGGCAGCAGCCAGCCCTTTTCAGGCAGTCAGGTGCCCCTTGGCTAGCACCTCTTCTCCTTTAATGTGCTCTTTTCTCTGCTCCCAGGTTGCCTTACAATCAGTATTTTGGAGGCGTGTCTGCCCTGAGCAAAGAGCAGTTCACAAAGATCAATGGGTTCCCAAACAATTACTGGGGCTGGGGTGGTGAAGATGATGACATTTACAACAGGTAAGTAATTTTTCCTCCTTGATACTCTGGGGTGCATCCAGGCTGGGGATGAACATAAACCTGCTGCTCTCACCTGGGTATGGGGGGACATGGGATGTCTCCAGGCAGGAGGTGGTCTCTGGGCAACCTACTGGCTCAGCAAGAGCATGTTCCTGCTGGGTGCTGGTACCCCATTTCTCAGCTCCCAAGGTCGTGGGGAGAGGGTCTAGTTGGAAAAGTCACACCCTGGCCCCCTCCTCCTGCCACTGTTCATTCTCCCTGTAGTCTCATCAGCATCCACACCAGTGCACTGGCTGGAGCACTGTGCTTCTGCGTCTCCCAGCACTGGCTCAAAGAAGGGGATTCAGGACATGAAGGTGAATGTGGATGAGACCTTGACACACTTTGCCAAATGCAGCCCAAGATTTGTTTGGGTCTGCAGCCTTGTAGCAGATGCCTTTGTTCCCAGGAGAGTTCTATTTGTCAGCTGTAAGCAGCTCTGTATAATGCTGTGAGCCATGTGAGCTTGACTGGAAGGAGCTGAGCAAGGCTCAGAACTGTGGGAGAGGAGAGGAGGAAATTTTTCTCACAGGGCCGGCTGGGAAGATGAGGGCAAAGGATGAATATGGGCTTATGCTACCTTACAGCTTCACATATCCACGGCATTCACTGAGAGAAATCATCATGAGAGCCTTGTATTTGGAAGCCTTCTTCATATTTTTCAATGACAAAATCACTCTGTGATCTTTTCTCTGGGGTTTCTGAGCTCTTCTGGGCTTCAGGAAGGATGTTCCAAAAAAAATAAAAATTGTACCTTCCTGAGGTTTTGTTAAAAAACTAAGAGCGGGACAGCTTTCCAGTAGGGCATTCAGAGCAAGGTGGCAGTCCTTTCTTTTTGGGGCACTTGGATTTTGAGGAACAGAAGATGCTATACAGAAGTGAAAAGGGAGAGGCAAAGAAGAAATCAAGTACTTTTTCATCACTGATATCCATGAAAAAACTCTGCAGGTGCTTTGTAGAGAGCATGCATGCTGTCCCTCACTTGGTAGATCTGTGAGTCTGACCATGTGTCTCCTTTATGCTGCATCACTACCATTCACTTCAGTTTCCCCCAGCACTGCAGCTTTCACGTCACAAAAAAATAAGTGCTCCTCTGGCTCCTATCCAAATGACTAAAAACTAGATGACTCCCACTCAAATTTGAGTCTACAGCCTGGAGCAGGGTTAATGTGGGTGTTGGGTGTTGTTTGGAGGAGATGGAGGTGAAAGTGAGGGTGTGGTGAATTATCTTGGTGTTGGCATGGGAGGTCTCTACTCCACACATAGATAAGGTGTCTGTGTGTAAAAGGACTGGCTTTCCTTCCTTGTGTTGGCAAGCTTGGAGGTGCCTTAGTAACAGCCCCCCTCAAAAAAACAAGTAGGTGAAACCAGTGGTTATTTGTGGAAGGTGCGGCAGAGCATCCCACATCCGTTGGGTGTTTAACGTACTTGCTTTCTGCAGGCTGGTGTTTAAAGGCATGGGGATATCCCGTCCGGATGCGGTCATTGGGAAGTGCAGAATGATCCGGCATTCCCGGGACAGGAAGAACGAACCCAACCCTGAGAGGTGTGTCTCACCCTGTCCCACAGCAGGTTTAGGGGTGCCTCCTGCCCTTGCTGCTCCGTCTGCTTGGCTTTCTCTTTGCTGGGCACAGAGGTCCAATGTGGAAAGGCTGCAGCCATGACTGAGCTCTCTGCTCCTGCTCCGTAAGCTGCCACCTTCATCTGATTGTACACCTTTTCCCCAACTTGCACTATGGCAAGAAGGCCTCTCCTCTTTTATTTCTTAAACGCAGAAAATTAGATTCCAAGCAATTGTTTCCAGCTTGTCATTGGGATATAAACCTCTGCTCTAATGCAGAGCTGGAAAAGGACCTTTGTGAATTAAAACCTTGGCTGCTTCTTCCTAGCTAAAATTTGACCCCATAGGGGGATGCATTGGCCCACTGTTCACGCAAATCTTTATGGCACTGATACTCAGGTTTTTCTTCCTGCCTGAGAGGTATGCA
Source organism: Cossypha heuglini (assembly GCA_027576195.1). Classification (NCBI taxonomy): domain Eukaryota; kingdom Metazoa; phylum Chordata; class Aves; order Passeriformes; family Muscicapidae; genus Cossypha; species Cossypha heuglini. The sequence continues at coordinate 41,069,711 of JAODKT010001744.1, forward strand.
AAAATCAGATTGTTTAAACATTTTTTCCTTTCTTTCTTTGTTGTTTCCACCCTCTCCCCCACTTTTTTTCTTCCCCTCTTGCAGGTTTGACCGAATTGCTCACACACGGGAGACAATGAATTCTGATGGCTTAAATACACTATCCTACAAGGTGTTAAGAACTGACAAGTACCCCCTGTATACAAAGATCACAGTGGATATTGGCTCCCCCAATAGCTAACATCAGAGACACAACAGAGACTTGCCTATATTGCCCAGGATATCTGGTCTCACTGATGCATTATTTGTGCTGGTTTTATAACAGTTGCAATGAACCAAAAAAAAAAAAAAAAAAAAAAAGCCTCTCTTGGCATGCCAAAGTGTCTCCAAATTGTTTGGACAAGTGCTTTTTAAATTTTTTTTTTTATTTCAAACTTGACTTTACACAACTTTCTAGCTCTCCGTCATTTTGTAAGTCCAGAAGCTGTACATATGAGTTGTAAATAGTTTCTTTGCCAGAAAATGTTGAATCTGATCTATTTACTGCAGTACTCCCCATGTTGAGTTGATTGCTGTACTCAAATTTTTCTGATTATGGCCGTGATGTATCAACAGTTGCTGCCCATGATATTTGGTATTTTGAATGAGGTGCGTGCAGGCATTCTTTTAAATTCATTCCTGGTTTTACTTTGTGAAGGACTGTAAAATGCTGCTAAAATTGTCCAAGTTTACGCTTTGCATTAGGTTTTTTTCAATGGAGACAGCATAATACAACTTTTTTCTCATAGTGACCAAAACAAACATCTCCTCTATGTGCAGAGCAGGTGTTGAACAATCAAGTCTGGATTCAATGAATGTCAGTATTTCATTTAGTCTCAAAGGAGGCTTTGAGTGAGTTGAGACAGTTTGCCAGAATTTGTGGGTAAGCTCCCTGCATAGGGTGGGAGCTACACAGATGACCTCTCTAAAAACAGCTGGCTTCAGATAACCTTACTTCTGGATAGGATAGAAATTATTTGCTTCAGCACAACACGACCTGGGATTTTTTTGTGGGGTGGAGGAGTTCAGAGAGGGGTGGGTTTGTGATGTTGGTTTGGGGTTTTTCCCCCCATGAAATAAATATTAATTTAATTCCAGAAATAAATTATGGCCTTAAAATTTGCTAACACTTGTTAGCAGTGGTAGGAAGTTACCATTCTATTTAAGCATTGTCTGAAGCTTCCTGAAACCAAAATTTTCTCTTGCAAGGTTGTGCATAAAACTTGAAATATTTTAATACTTTTGTTGTTGCTGTAATATTTTAATAACTTTTAAAAGTAATTTGTGTATCATAAGCAGTATATTTAATACCAGATTAAAGTAGGGTGCAGCGTAATAGGATATGATTCAAAGCCTCCTTTATCTTTAGACTAGTAGGCCTTTTATGTGCGTCATTATATATAAGCCATGTATTTTGTTTGTTCTGCCTATTTGTCTATTAAATCTCCTGCAGTGCTGAGATATTCACAGCAGGGCCGACATCCAAATGATTTTTCTTTGCCTAAAGACTGTTTGCAATGTGTGTCCTCTATCTGGAACCTCCCTTCTGATTGTCTCAGGCTTGAGGGGCATGCACATTCTGCAGTACCATTTTCTGTCAGTGCACCAGGGTGCCACCTGTACAGACCCTGCTTTTCCTCCCCTTGACTGTGTATGAAAGCCTCAAGCGCTGACACCCAGGGAGCTGGTTTAAGTGATTTAAAGCTCTTAGCCAGAACTGAGAACTGAATTCTTTCTGGTGAGTGCTTTGCCACCAGCTCTGACCACAGCAATTTGCACTTCCTTGGCCTGTGCTGAAGTTTGTTAAAATCAGGGACACTTGTATTGGGGATCATCTTCAGCACTGTCTTTTTTTTTTTTTCCTCCCCCCTTTTTCCTCTTCTTTGGTTTAGTTTGGTTTTTTGTTACATTTTTTGAGACCTGAAGGTTTTGCTGAACCCTTGCACTGCAGGGGTGGGATCCTGCAGGGACCAGGGAACCGTGCATTTCTTCTTAGGCCAGCAGTGGCTGACAGGACACATAGAGACTTTAATTACTAAATGCCTTTTCAGTCTCACTTTGGAAACGTCTTCACCTCCTTTGGTTCAAAGCTCTTTCTGGCTAGACTTGCTGCTCCAGTCATGATGGGAGCTGAGGAAAGATTGAGCTTGCATGGAGCAGGAGCAAAGTGCAAGGCAGGAGGCTTGTGGTTAAGAGCTTATCCTTTGTGCTTATCATTGCATTAAAAAAAAAATATATATAGTAGTCCTTATGACAGATCAGGCTCCAGGTCTTAAAGATGCATGGGAGTAAAAGATGATGTGTTTCACAAAATGCAGCTCAAATGTCTCTGGTAAAACATTGGCAAGGGTGTAGTTTGTAATGGAGACACAGGAGAGGACTATTTTTAATTTTTTTTTTCAAAGCTGCCTTAGAAGGAGGACCTCACTCCTACTGCTAGAAGTAGATAACCAAAAATTATTAAGGCTGCACTTGAAAATGCCATATCTTTGCAGAGAGAACCTCAGTTTCGTGCTGAGCCTTTTGTTATTAGGAAAGATTCAAGCCAAAGATTATTCAAGCCAAGTGGAAGAGTTGGACCTTCAGCTGTAGTGGTGTCTGCTACCAGGCGAGTGGGGGAGATGCTGGCTGCATTCCTTGCAGTGAGATTCTTTGGTGGTTAGAAAAAAAGTTATTGCAACAATTCATTGTTTGGCTGTATGTAGAAATTATTCAATGTCGTGGAGGTGGGATGAGCGCTTGTTTCTGACTGTTGAGATCAAAGGTTTCTACAACATGTGCCTTGTAAGAGGGAAGAAGTGGAAACTGGAAAATCAGGAAACCTGAAAACCCTTTTCAACAGAGAGATACGAGCAGTGCAAGAAGCTGCTGCATAGTTTCTCTTCCACTGCTAAAGCCACAAACCATTTAAAGAACTGAAGCCACCTTTTGTAGCTCATGTTGCCCTTTGGTGCTGACCTGTGATTTCTAGATTTCATTGTCTCTGTGTAAACTGTATCAGCGAAACTCATTAAACGCTCTTGACTTGACCTGGCCATGAAATTTCTCTCCCTGGGATTTTCAGGGGCCACATCTCCAAGTACTCATATTGCACAGAAGCCAATTCCAGCTGAGTCCTGTGGTGGGTGGTGTTTTTTCCTCTCCCCTACTGGTGAAAACACTCAAAGTGATGCTGATGGTAACTAATGATTGAAACCCCGAAAAAACAGCTTCAAAGGAAACGCTAATGCTTGGATTCTTTGGGATGACTGACTGCTTGTTAGCATAAGGGAGGGTTTTGATATGCTGCTTTCCCCCAGGACTTTACTTGTATGCTGGACTGCTTTTACTGGGGTTTCCTGTAGATGGTTTTGCTTATGCATTCTTACCATTTATATATCGAGGGATGTATAATCCAATGTTCCTTCTTTACTATTGATCTCAAATAAAAATATTTTCAGTTACATTTGGCAGCATTGCTCTGGATTGCCTCTCTGTCTTAGTGGGTTTCTGGCTCATGGGGTGGACTAGGCTGTGCCTGAATCTCCTTGCATTAGCTTTCTCCAGCTTTTTCTCCTTCTGGCTGCCCCCTGAATTAATTTCTCAGTGCTGCAAAATTTTTGCCTTAAGACCTAAGAGTCCCCAGGTGACACCACAAAACTGTAGCGTGGTTCCTTTATCTGTGAGTAGGGGAATAGCATGCAATCCATCCTGAAATGAGGCAGGGGATGCACACTCTCACTCAGGCTGTGACTGTTGGGGGAACAGGCCACTGCTTGCTCCCTGAGTGCTTGTGGGTTTGGCTAGAGTGTGGAAATTGAGAAGTAATTCCTGGGAAACTGATGTAAACATTTGCCTGTGTTCCTTGGCAAATGCTCACAAAAACAGTTTCTGTGGAAGAGATCTTTCTGGCCAGACTGTGGCTAAGGCTAGGCATGAGCTCCAGTGCTCTCCAGGGAAAGGTGGGCTTGTTTCCAGCTGAGACCAACTACCAGCCTCTGGGCCCAGGCTGGCACAGTGGGCAGGACATTCCCAAGCTCCTGAGTTGCTTGCAGGCATGCTCTGAAGACCATATAGACTGAGGGCTCTAGAAGAGGGCAGTGGCCTCTGCCTGCTTTGTCCTTTCACAACTGCCTCCAAGGGCTTTGGGGACAATGCAGGACCATCACTACAAGGAAGTTGCCAGCAAACTGGGGCACTGCAGCAAGCTTGGTGGTCCGTGTTACATCTTCTGTCGATACTTGAACCCTGAAATGTTGCACAGGAATTACGGGTTTTACCTTCTCATGCTTCCAAATTTGGCACCTACAGGCAGAAAATAGTCTGAGAACAAGCTTCCATGTCCTGCAGACGGGAGAAGTACTCTGTGGGCAGAATACTTCTGCCCTCGGAATACTGAGCTATTCCTCCTCTCTACACCCTGAGTGGGTGAGGCTTAGTGGCTGGAAGAAACCATGTGTGGAAATTTTGTCCCTTGTTGAAAGCAGCAGCTGAGAAGTGTCACCAGCATTTCACCCTTCTCCCCACTAGTTACCAAGGTTTCCCTGGACCAGATCAGCATGTGGCTGGTAAAGGATCCCTTGACTCTTGCTGTGAGACCATATTTGCTCTAGCAGAGCTTTTTCCACCTCGTGTTCCATCTGCCTGCCAGGAGCCAGGATGAGGGAGCAGAGGTTTCTTGTATTTATCCCACATGTTTACTCTGCTACACTTTCCTGTTCTCCAGCCTACAGGGGGAAAAAGAGCCCAAAACCCACAACAAAAAAGAAGCTGATAAAAGGAGAAGTTCTAAGGTGGACTTTGCTAAACCTTTTCACCCTCTTGGAAGGAGTCTGAAGTAGGTGTGCTTGTCCTGTGTTCTTGCTTTGTGTCTTAGCACAGCACTGCTGGTTGCTGGATCTGTTCTTATTTGACTACATCCAATGTGCAAGATGTCTATATACTCGGGGACAATGCACTCACATGACACCTCTGTTTTCTGTCAACCCAAGGCAGCAACCCCACTCCTGAAGCCTGATTTCCCTATCCATCCACTGCTCTAAATATAACTACCAGCAATGCAGATGAGTGCACAAAGATCTCTGAAGAGTCAGAGATGACTTTACTTCCCAAGTCTGCACTAGACCTTGCAGTGATGAGCTAAGTGGGGAAAATAAGGAGTCTGGGTTAAGCCCAAAGGCTGGACCAGCAGTGTTTTTCCTGATTACCTTCCTGCCTTTCACGTGCATGAAAATAATTTCCAAGAATGCTTGCTCCATGATTTTTCCAAGGATGGAGGTATTGCTCATAATAATTTTGTAATTACTACACAAGGATGGAGGTACTACTGCTGTTTCATAGATCTTTCTCCTTGCCCTCCCTCAAGGTGGGCATCATATTAGGTTTTTCATTCAGCCTTTTCCCATTTGCCATGATATTCCACCATGGCTGACAGCAGCTTCATTGACATGAACTCATAACTCATCTGGGTTAGTGTCATCTAGTCTATTCTCTAAGCAGTCCTTAAGCCTCACATTTGGTCTTCCCACCTAATTCCAAAACCAAGCTGGTGAATGCAGAGATCTGGGAGCAAGCTTTGCTTCTGAAGATGCTATAAAAATCAGTTGATCATTGTGGTTTTTTTCCATATTGTCCAGTACCACAGTGTTTCCTCCATCTGTCAGTGGATGTGCATTTTCCCCAACTTCCAGAATGCCTGTAGGGTCCTTTTGTACTACCTTTAATGATCCTTTCTAGTCTGAGGTGTAGGTGGAACTTGGGCATGCTCAATACCACCTCTAAATACCCAAGCAGGAAATGTTTACTACGTTCTTTTGCTGTCTATCATATTTCCCATTCTTTCATGCTTTGTTGTTGTATCTTTGTTGGTTTTTGTTTGGGTTTTTTTTTATTACTTTGCACAAGAAGTGCCCTTCTTAGTCAAGCAGGACTTTTAGTGAAATTCCCCATCTTGATGCAGAAGGAAAGGCTTGGGATCTTCAGGATGAACACCGTGAAAAACCCTTCCCAAGGAGGGTGATGTAGTCCTGGGACACATACTGAGGTGCTGGGGGTGCTGACACCTTGGGAGGTTTCAAGGGTTGATCAGTGTCTACTGGGCTGTGTGACTGACACAGCAATAAACCAGCCCCTCGGGAGCTCCAAGCCGGAGCCAGTAGAGCAGCAGGAGTGCAGTCCCTGTATGAAGGGACACTGCTGCACTAAGGTCATGGACAATGCCAACAAGCCTGGAGAAGCCTGCAGGGCAGTTCCAAGGAAAGAGCACGGAGTCACACGATTGCCTGTGCTTTCCAAACCTGCTTTACACTATGCTTTACTAATCAGAACTTGGCACAGTGTTTACACTGTGTGACCATCTGCTGTGCTGCAGGAGAGAAAGGAAGGAGCTGTGAAACTTTCCAAGATTGTGCCCAACTCATCCAGAGCTGGCAAACCTGCTAAGCCCATGTCTAGGAGCATGTGGAGGTGCTGCTGACTGTTGGCACAGAGGAAATCACATTAAGAGCTCACTGACTGGGTTGGTATTCTTTTACATCCTCCAACTTTCAAGAGAGAGGGAAACAACTTAGTCAAAAAATGTGAAGCATTGGTAGATTCCTATGTGAAAAATAGTTTGAAAAGTCATCCCTTCAGCAGCACCCCACCTAGCCTGTTTTCTTTCCAAAAATACAATCTGCAACAGAAACAAAATTTAAAAAAAAAAAAAAAAAAAAAAATCATACCCACTCTATCTCTTTCTCTCTTTCCCATGGGATTTAGTGACTCCTCTAAGGGGAATGTCCTGGCAAGTCTTCACAGAGAAGAGCAGCACTGATGAAGGGGGTCTGGGGTCTGAGGTCACAGCACTCCAGAGCAGCATGTGTTCCAGCAATGTGGGAGAAGATGTCTCCCCACTTCCAGAAATATTGTCAGAGATACATGGGCCCAAGGAAGAGTGAGATGTGCCAGAGAAGACACCAGGACTGGAAAAATCTCTATTGAAGGGAAAAGAGATTATTCTTCTGTTTGTGGTCAAAATTTGTCCTTCTGACTGTAGTACGACCAGAGCTATGTGATGTGTTCTTACAGAGGAGGCTGTGGTATGGTCAGCCCTGGCACTGGGGTCTTCATGAATTTAATGCATCCACTCATCAGTCATCAATGCCTGGGGATATGCTTGACACAAGGAAGTGCAAAGGCTGTGTAAGGACACCAGTGGCACAGCTGAGGTGGAGTGTGTTGGTGAAATAAGACCACAGAGGCAGCCTCAGAATGTCACAGAAGCGTAGAATGGCTGGGGTTGAAAGAGACCTTCAAAGACCATCTAGTTCTGACTTCCCTGCCATGGGCAGGGACTTCTTCCCCTAGACCAGATTGCTCAAAGCCCCATCCAACCTAACTCTGAACACTTCCAGGACTGGGGCATCCATGTCTCTCCAGTTTTTAGAGATGTCATGTGAGTCAAACTCTTTCCACAAGTTCAGGTAGATAACATCCCATGCTCTGCAGAATGGCCAAGTTTTGCTCATTTCAGGTGCAAAACACTTACTTTCTGCCTGTGTCTCTAAAACTTGCTTTCTCACCAGCTCCCAGAAATTTACCTCACATATTTACCAGGCCTAGGTGGTTTTTCAAACTTGGATCTAAGCAGGAGTCCTACAAGGGGGCACAGAGCTAAGAGGACAGGTTGGATGTCTCTGAATAATCATTCTGAACCACCATCATACCCTTAAAGACCACAATTACAGAGGCAGCAATTGACTGTGTTTTGGTTATCTCTAACTTACATGAGCATTGTGGTACTTCTCAGCAAGAATCCAGGAGAAACAAGGTCTCACCACACTTGTTGGTATAACAAGGATTGCCCAGACAGCACAGAGAACAGGAATAGAAACTGAGATTTCTCAGACAGATCTACTTAGCAGCCCTCAAAGTTGTGATCTCACTGCAATGAGGATTTCTGGTGGACAAGGTGTCATCCTGGTTACAGAGGTGGTGACAGCCTTTAACATATAAAGGGCTGCTGAATATCAGAGTCAGTGTTGGCTGCTGCAGGCAGCTGGGCTGTGACTGGCTGATGTGGCGCTATGCCTGAGAGTCTACTCTCTGCAAAACCAGCTGCTTTGAAAATCAGCACATCTAAACCATTGCCACTGGCCCACCTTTGAAGCATTTTGCTAGGGAGTGCTCTGTCCCACATATGCTAATTATAATACAGCCCAAAATAATGATTAGACACATTGACACATACACATTAAACCCATTGAGAACTGGAGCATTACATGGGTACACAAAGCTATGCTCAGACACACTCGTGGCACCATGCACCCACTATTGCCAAGTCAAAAAGGTTTTGCAACCAGGCAGATGATGAGAATATCCATCCTCAGAGGTGTTCCAGTGCCATCTGGACATGTCCTGGGTGGTTAGCTCTGTGTGGCCTTGCTTGAGCAGGGGGCTTCGACCAGATGATCTCCAAAGTTCCCTTCCAATCTCAGCTGCACGTAGTCCCCATGAGAGCAGAACTGTGTGGAGCAAAGTTGCCCACAGCCCCACAGCTGTGGCACAGAACCCTCCAGAATCACACCACATTTGGCATCCTGGCACTTCCTCAAGGTGTCTGAGCTTCTAGACTGCTCTTAGCCCTTGTCCTCCACCGCCTTTCTTGCGCAGCACTGGCAGGTGTTACTTTCCCACACCACAGCAGGTGCCTGACCCTGTTCCTCAGATGTGTTTCTCATTGCTCAGCTGCTGCTGCTTTTCTTTGGAACACTTAACACAGGCTTTGCCCAGCTTTTGAGGCTGCACACCTAACCCACTGCCAGTGAGTTATTTATAGTCCTGGAGCCTCTGCTTCTGGCCTGTTCAAAAACTCTTAAGGCCCCTGCTGCTATTGTGCTTACTTCACACATTAATAACAAGAGACACCTGGCACCACAGGCCAGTTCACACACCAGGCACTCATGAGGAGCTGGCAACATGTATAACAGGCCACAACAGGGTCTTGGTATGCTGAGCATCCACTGTTTTAGTTTAAAGGCTGGGACTGTTACCAGCAGCAGCAATGTCCTTCCTTGTGGAGCCCCAGGTGACGGCAGCAGATGGCAAAAAAGCAAATCAGAAATCTCAGAGCAAAAGCTCATCTTGCAACAACACAGCAAAGCTCACTATGGGGACCCTATGGGAACCGGGAGTACTTACTTTGAAACTAAGCTAGTCCTCTTTATTCACAAGGATATTCAAGCTGAGAGCATTTGAGCGGTCTGTCCAGGATGAAAGCACCAAAATGCAAGCAGTCTGTCCAAGGACACTGAATGCTGATTGTCTTGGTTTCAAAGGTAGATGTCTGCTAAGGAAGGCAGGAGCCTCCCTTGAAATGGTAGATATAAACCCCCTCTCTCCAAATTGAAATTAAGGGGCTCTTAGGCAAGGATATGGGAATAGAAATAACAGTTCTTTACTTGTATGTGTAAATATAAAAACTCCCCAAACACACAAAGTACAACTTAATAGGAAAATTAAAAGAAAATGCAGTAGTACACAAAAACACTAACAAAGTCAGAATACAACTTGACACACCATAGTCAGGCTGTTGGCAGCAGTCTGATTAAACAGTAGTTGTAATCTTCTTGGAGCAACAGACGTGGTTCTGTTGAAGCAGCAGTCTTGGAGAAGGGTGTAGTTTTCTCCTGAAAGTCCAGTGATGATGCAGAAAGGGCTGAGTTTCCTCTGGAAATCTAGTGGGAAAAGGCAGCCTATGATGTTTCAGATCTCAGATTTTATCTAGGTAGGAAATTCTTGTCTCCTCCTCCTGGGTGCAGCATGTCACAATGGGATGATGTAATTTTATCAGTCATGCAGTGGGACTTAATGGCCCATTAACAGAAGATACCTCCCCGGAGGAAGGAGGAGTCCTGAAGAAGATAAAGAACACTGCCCCACCTGGTTTCAACAGACGGCCCATTAACAGAAGATATCTCCCTGGAGGAAGAATGGTTGGTGGAAAAGATAAAGAACACTGCCCCCCCTGGTTTTAACAGATGGTCCATTAACAGAAGATATTCCCCTCTGGAGATAAGGATCACTGCCCCTCCTGGTTTCAAGGGATGGTGATAGAATACATACATCTGGTTACATTCTGCATTGCAATCTAAGACAGTGATGCAGAGTTAAACAGACACTACTGAGGTCTTATGATGGCTCCTGTGTTGTTATATTGGGAAATGTGTACTGCTTTTGAGTCTTGACTTTTGGTACCTGTTAGGAGCTGATGGTGATTGTGATCTCTTGTCTCTCCATTCTCCTCATCTCTGCCCCTCTGCTGGGAATCATTAAGAAATACTCACTGCACTTTGTGTCTTTATCAGAATGCTTTATGTCTCATCTTCCAAATGCTATTTTTAAAGGCTTCAGTATATCCTGCTTTAGGTTGTCACTCATTTGAGACCATCCTGGAGGTTGGAGTGGTCTGGAAAGCAGTTGGAACCTGTGTCAGCTAATGCAGATGTCATCCATGACTGCCTGCCCTTTGGGCGCTCCTGCCACGTGTTCCTGCAGGTGCTCCTTCACCCAAACACTCTTCATCCAGTCAATGTTCTCCTTGCATAATAAGAGAAACCAGCATAGGATTTCCATGAAGATAAAAGAAGTATGGGTAAGGAAACAGTTGGCACCTTAGACAAACGTTGGTTTGACACTCGGGATCAACAAAGAGGCTGAAGATTGTTACCACAGTCACCCATGAGGCACAGTAATGTCAAATAAACTTGTTTATTTCCATTTTTCTTAAAACAAAACAAACAAACAAAATCCCCAAAAAAACAAACAAAAAACCCAAACAAAAACCATACCAAAACAAAAACAACACAAAAGAATAAAAAGCAAGCAGTACAGGATTACTGCTTCAATCCAATAAAGGGAATGGTTATTCTGTTATATAATCGGATTTCCTCAAAGCCTTTTTTCACTTAATATCACATGATGCTTCGGTAAGACCCATGCCTTATACAAAAAAAACAAGAGTTTAAAAATGGTTTGGTGACCTTTCAAAAAGCAGCTGTTACAAAACCTTTAAGAAGTTTGCAGATGGCAGAAACATAGTGGCATGGCAAATAATGTATCTCTCTTCCAGAACACTCTGGATCTAAACAAATCGTTACATTTTGGTGAAATAAACTTTAACAAATTACAGCAGCATAACTGTGGCAAATAGTGTCAGATGTGAGGTCTGCATTGGAAAGCAGTGTTGCAGAGAGATTGAAGTGTATCTGCGGGTAACCCCATGAGCTCTTTGTGCTGCAGTTAATAAGGATAATGCAATCCCCAGCTGTAAGAAGGTGGGTAACAGCATTAGAAACAGCTTTTGCTTCTGTGCACAGCCCTGGTAGGCAAAGCACTCAGCTCCTGTCTGTATTTCCAGAGGAGCAGGGACACATGCATATTCAAAGAACTGCACAAATGAGTGAGGAGTGCTACAAAAATTAACTTTGTACTGCACATCCGAGAGGGAAAGAGTGTCTCTGAGTCCTGCTCAGAGGTACAGCACAGCAAAAGCGAAAAGGCTGTAATATTCCCCTCTAGTCTTAGGTCAATAAGGTCTCTGCTGTGCTCCTCCCTCACACTGGGCATGTCTCTGGGGAAGAGACACTGACAGCTCTGCAGAAAACTTCTGTGTCTCTATGTTGCAACAAGACTGTAAGCCAGGGCTCAGGCTGCAGCGCTGGACACTGGCAGGAGTCAGAAGAATGACTCCATTCCAACTGCATTTTATACTTTAGATCCTCGCAAGTGTTTTGTAAGAGATGAAAGTGCTGAGCAAGTTTGGAAAAGCAGTGAGTTAAAATGACCAGTGTAAGCAGTGTGCTCAAATGGCATGAGGTGGATAAGCAAAACTGAGCATACCTCTGAGCCGAGATAGAACTGCAGATCTGAAGCCATTCCTTTGGGTGGATAATTTCACCTTAAAGGGCTGAAATTATTAATTCCTAGTGTTGTCTCAATACTCAGGGCGTTTCCTTAGTTTCTGTGTGCACAGTAAGAGCCCCATCACTTGAGTGTGTTGGGGACAGCCAAGTGAATGCCTTGCATCCACCTGCCCAAGTACTGTCTGTCCACCTTTCCCTCTGCAGCTTGTCCAGCCAGTGAACCTATTTTTTCATATCACTTACTTTCTAAGCTACAGATCTGCACAGTCCTGGGATATCGACCTCAGCTCTGACAAATCCCTTGCTGCCTGTCAGTGAGAGAACAGCCCCTCTGCAAGTGTCAGGTGCAAAAACCCGTGTGGGGTCAGCAAAAGTGGATGCAGACATCTGGTTTTAGCAAACAAATTCTCCCTGAACTCCAAGCCAAGAGCAATGCAGTTTTTTCTTTGTCCCTGGGAGGAGGGGACAAGACCCTGGAACCCAGATGTTTTCCAGCAGAACACTTATACAAAGCCTTCAGCAGTCTGCCAGAGGAGTACCACATGTCCAGATAGATGTTAAACAGAGCTGGACCCTGAAAGGATTGGTGGTGAGACAGGGAATCTTGGCAGCTGAGAGCAACAAAGCCCAGGACAGGGAGAAAAGCAGACAAGCCCCCCAAATCCCTGCGACAGTGCAGTAGAGCTACCTGGCTTTCCACAGAAATGCCTGAAACCTGCACGTGCTCTTACTGAAAGAGCCTTGTGACCAAAAAGCCTGAGGAAGCCCAGTGGACGGTTGCAAATGAGAGGAGCTTGACTGATTCATTTGCAGAGCAGAATGGGAACAGATGCCCTCTCTATCACCCTGACTCCTCTAGCTGTATTTATATTCCCTTGCCACTGCCTCAGACCCACCAGCAAAGCTGATGTTAAGGCAGCATGGTATCACCTGGGGCAGAGGGTGGTGGGCTAAAATTTCATCCTAAACAAGCTGGGAGACAGAGGAACTTGCACAGTCATCAAATCAACCAACTTCTCCTTATCTATGTTGTGATTATTTCCTCCCCCTGCTGCATTCCTTGAATAGCAATACTTGTTTTGGAAATTCCTCTCTCCAACAGTTTCAGGCTGGAAATCTTTGAGGATGCAGGAACAGTCTCGAAGTGCTGCAGGTGTCAGAAGTTGCACTTGCCCTGGATCTGTCTGACAGGCTGTCCTGCCCATGTGGACCCACGGGGGTGCCCAGCGGAAGCAATGCCCCAGTCTGGCAGCTGCTGAGGATGTCTTTTTTGTTTTTGATGTCCCATGACTTACAGGCCCTCTGTGGTTCAGCACCTTGCTGCAGAGCAGTGGTGGCACAGCAAAGCAGTTAATTCCTTCCAAATCTGCTGCTCTAACTCCCAACCTGTGCCTTGGCTTCAGGACTGTGCAAACCAAAGGAGACACTACCTCCTATGGCCAAAATACTGCAGCTCAGCAGAAGGGATCTGGCAGTAGTGCTGCCAAGCCCTTTGGCATGTTTTGCTCTCTCTGGTGGCTATCATATACACCATATAGTATTTAATATTTTGTCCACTAAAACATTCATGTCTGTACTGGTTGAGAGAAGAGATGCAATCACAATTGCACCGGTGTCAGCACGGTGTTTCGGAGAACAGCCAGTGATTAGGTGGGGACTCTGGCCTGTGTTTGAGTATGTATGCTGGCAGGAAGAGTAGTCTTTCGGCTGAAAACCGCATTCTGGAAAGTCAAAAATCAAGAGAGGGAAAGAGGCTATGGCATAGTTGTATGCTTTTCAACCCTGACAGCTGGTTGGTGACCTGGTCCCCTCAAGAGACAGCTGCAAACCAAGCACACAGGGTATGTTCCCATCCTGACCCAAAGAGGACTCAGCAGGGAAAAGGGCTGTTGGCACTGAACTGAGCAGATGTGCTCTTAACCTACGCCTGATGTCAGCAATAGCTTGCATGACCAGAAGGCAGATCAATGTCACAGATCAGGGGCTTGTCTGTCATGTTTCTGGGGAGCCTTCTGGAGAAGGCACAGAATGTGCTGATGCACAGGACAGCGCCACGCTGCAGCACATACAGCACTCATTCTCACCTGTGAGATCCTGGATAGGCTGAAGGGGGGACACCCAGGTCTGTCACTATGCATAAGCAATGAGTGCACACCTCATGCCAGCAAAGACCATGCAGATACCTACAGACCAGACCCCCTAGGGCCACGGCAGTCAGGACGCCCAAAATCTGCCTGCTACAAAGCTGTACTGCTTCCAGCAGGCTGTGGACTTCTGCTTCAGCTAGAAAGAAGCACTTCATCCACAGGAAAGATCCTTAAAGTAAGAGAGCAAGTCCTTTGAACTGCAGACTGACCCAAATGGGTGAGCAAAAAGAAATGGGACACAGCCTGCAGGGCACCCAAAAAGCCAGGCAGCATGGAGTTGGATCAGAGGCTGACAACCTTTGGCCATACCCACACTCTCTCTCTCCTGCCCAAACACTGCATTGTGCTGTGGATCCACACTGCATACGGAGCAACATCTCTGTGTATCTTACCCTGGGCCTACTGTACCTGGCAAAACATCACCCTGAGGATTGTGTGTGTCTCTGTTCATACATGTGGTTCTGCAAGGTCCTTGTATATTAAAAGGCAGCAGAGACATCTTGTACTGGAGCACAGGACAAAAAATAAGGCTGCTGGGCTATGGAGGTACCACAGCTCCAGGCAAATCTGGGTAGTTTTGGAGGTCAAAACCCCATTATAGGAGTGTCAGTCATGTGAGTCAATCGAAGAGAGACAACACGATCCTGCACACCAAAATACTATGGCAGAGAAAGCCTGAGTTGCAACATTTGTTTTGGCAACCTCTAAGGAATAAATTAACTTCACTAAAGCTAATGCAATTCACTACACACACAGAGATTTACAAATACATTGTAAGACAGCTGACGAGTCCTGGGAGCTGTGGCTGTACTGAGGAGAGGAGCTCGGGCTGTTTTGGACCCAAGGGCAGGTTCTTTTACTGTTTCCGACAGACATTCTCGGTGGCAGATGAGGCAAGGGGACTGCTCGCAGGCTACAGTTCAGTCTGGACATGCCTTTGGACATGGAGAGGTGTAAAACCAGGCAAGGGTCCATTAGAAGGAAGTGCCAACTTCTTTGCAGTGGAGAGGGACAGGAAATACAAGACAGGGAGCCAAGAAAGGCAGCAGGAGGTTGGGGATGGACATGAGCCCTGAGGGATGGACCTGGGACAGGTTTTTCCACACTGTGCTTCGTTTGAGCTCGTTCCTGCTAGCAATCCTGTGATGCACCCAGAGGAAGCAAATGACCTTTCTCAAAGGAGTTTCATGTTTCAAGCACAGCTTGCTCCCAGCACACCAGTGTTTACACAGCGCTTACTGGTCTCAAAATAGAGTACTTAAAGAAACATTGGGGGGTTTTCCCACATCGTTACAGTGCCATTTGTCACTGGTAGTGTTGTACAGGGGGACACAGTGAGCTGGTAATTTGAATCTGTTCACACATTCATCAGAAGAATGCCCCATCAGAAGAAAATATCTTTTGCTACACACGTAATATTGAACCTTATCTTGAACGCCAGAAAAGTTGACAGTGCTGAAATGACTAGTTATTCTTTTCCCAGTCCAGGGAGGGGGAATTGTCTCTCAATTTCTAATTGGCTTGCTTTTGGCCATTCTGAGCAGAGACACTGAATCTTTTCTTACACCCAAACTCTGCACAGTGAGTGCTGAGGATATTCACTGGGAGCATACCCTGGCAGGGGCCCAACATGGATGGGTGCATGACAGATAAAGCCTTGCCTTTCCAGACAGACTTTCTCCTGACTGTTCTCATTAAAAGCAGATGATTAGAGGCCAGGGCTCGTGGTGAACTGCCTGAGAGTTTTATGCCCTCTGGATGCATAAGGCAGAGTCTGCATTGCTGTGCTGATGATAATTTGCAGGCCCCTGCTCAGTACATGGCCTCAGTTGCAGTGGGACACAAAGAGCTCAGAGTGGATCTTGCTAGTCCTTCACACTGGTGACTCCAGCTCTCAAATTGCAGCTGTAAAGACAAACACAGTTATCTCTGTGCCTAAGGAATAAGACAGAACCATGAGAACCATGCTTCAGCTCTCCTGCCATCGAACAAGTTTGAGCCAGTGCGTATCTGGACACAGCATTTTGCATACTTGCACAGCCCCAGCCAGCACATGGCAAGAGCAGAAGCAGATATGCTTGGAAGAAACAGAAAGGAGGTACATGTGAAAGAGAGCACTCATCCTTCAGGTGGGCATGGGGCAACCCCCATTCTTCAAAATGGATCCCCACATTTAGCTGTGAGAAAAACTGATTTGATCCCCTCTTTGATGTATTTCCTGCCCTCATGGTGGCTCAGACTTTATACATACCTTTGCCTGCCCCAGTGTTGTGTTTTCTTGTGCCATGCCTGG
This sequence comes from Cossypha heuglini, assembly GCA_027576195.1. Lineage (NCBI taxonomy): Eukaryota > Metazoa > Chordata > Aves > Passeriformes > Muscicapidae > Cossypha > Cossypha heuglini. The sequence goes on from JAODKT010001744.1 coordinate 41,086,051, forward strand.
AACAAATCTCCCAGCCACAGCAGCAGGGAGATGCTGACACAGGCCTTCAGGCTGCTATGGAAACCATAGTCATCGTGCCTGAAATGCCATCATACTCCCTTCTGCAAATCAACCCCTTAAAACCCAGCATTAAAGTCAGCTGTGGGCCAAACCCCTGCCTGGAAGGCACAGCTCCAGCCCACCGGCAGCAGCTGAAACTGCAGGGAGAGCCTTGCTGTGGCACTGCTGCCTGTGGGAGGCAGTGAGAAAGGCCTGTCCTTGCCACCATCTCTCCTACCAGCCCTGGGTGGGCAGGCACAGCAGGAGGACAGATGAGGAGGCTGGTCTCAACTTCAGGAAGTGCTTTTTCTGTTTCAGCTCTAGTCCCTCTACGGACGCCCGTACTGGGTTTCCTTGCTACTTCCCCATGCAGTCTGAGTCACAGATGCCTCCCTGCCTCAAGACTCCTTCCCAAAGGGCACACAGTGCCTTGCAGCCTCACTTCTCACTGTGTGCCCAAGGAAGAGGATGCGTGTGGGAAAGCCATGTGTTTACTTTACCATCCTTTGGGCAAAGACTTGGCACAGAGAAACTGCTGTTTGGATGCAAGAAAAAGCTGCTTCCCTGCAGAAGGGATGCAGACAAGTACCAGACAGCTGGTAGGGTCTCTGGTCTTGGAGATACCATGAACATAAATTGATAAGGCTCAGAACAACTAGATGTAACATTTGGGTTAGCCTGTTTTGAGCAGGGGATGTGTTAAAGAGTACTCCAGACCTCTCTTCTGGTTTGTTCTTCTGACTGCCTGCCAGTATGAGCTGGCTGGTTGCCTAACTTTCTCGAGGACGTGTTCCATGGAAGATCCCCATTCCCTAAATTCAGGGCTTTAACTTGCACAAGACCCAGCACCCTTCTTCCCACTGGCATGACTGAAGCCGGGGAAAAAGGGGTGCTGGTTGGCAAAAGGCTCAACAGGATCCTGCCATGGGCATTCCCAGCCCAGAAAGCCAAATGTCCTGGGCTGCATCCAAAGCAGCATAGGCAGCAGGGGAGGGAGGGGATTCTGTCCCTCTGCACCCCAAGTGAGTTGGGGTGTTCTGCCTGAATAGGAAAAGGCTCTGAGGTGACCTTTTAGCAGCCTTCCAGTACCTGTAGTGGCTACATAAGAGCTAGAGAGGGACTTTTTACAAGAGCACATAGTGATAGGACAAGGGGAAATGGCTTTAAAGTGAAAGAAGTCAGGTTCAGATTAGATATTAGGAAGAATTTATTTACTATGAGGGTGGTGAGGCACTGGAACAGGTTGCTTAGAGAGGTTGTGGGTGTCCCAGCCCTGGAAGCATTCTGTGTCAGATTGGACGGAGCTCTGAACAATAAGGTCTAGGGGAAGATGTTCCTGCCTTGGGGGGGTGGCTGGGATGGGGGGAGGGGCGGCAGGACTGATCTTTCAGTTTGCTTCCAACCCAAACCATTCTATGATTCTGTGATGTCCCAGCATAAATCGCTTCAACACTACCAAGATGCAGCGTTAACAGTCCTACAGAGTGACTGTTCTGGTGGCTGCTGAAGGTACCAGCCACAGCAAACCTACCAGGAGGGTGAGTCTCACGATTTAGGCTGGTGCCTTCCCCACAGAGACAAACGAGGGACAACAGCTGATGTCAGATGACATAACCTTTCACCGTTTGGGGATGTGATCAAGAAAGAGAAATAGTTCACAGCGGCTGCAAAAGTCCAGCCTGCAGGTGGATCATTAACACCTGATCGATTTAGTCTTGACTGCCTGTGGCAAGGGGCTGGTGAATCATCTGCAAATGTGAGGGTGCAGGGAGAGAGAAAAGGACACATAAACATGACATTAAGGCTTGAGGCTGTGAGAAAGTAACCCGGGCACTTCCAAAATTAAGCTCATTAAACTCATGCGCAGCCTTTGGGGAAGACTGAACGCATCCCGCCCCTGCCCCCACCCTCGCCGCTTCCCGTTGCCTTCTGGAGGGGCTGCGTCCTGCCTGAAAACACAGGAGATGCGCAGAGGCGACTCTGGGTGAAGCCCCACACGCGTTTTTCTGCTCCATTTCCCGAATGACGGTAGGAGGAAAGCGGTCTGGCCTCAGCAGGGTCTGGCCCTTCACTTTGGGGTGTCTCCCGTTGGTGTGACCCAAGCTGAGCCATCCCCGGGCACCATTCTCTACCCCTGCTCCCCAACACAGGTCCACGCATCAGACCCACGTGGGGACGGAGACCCAGCCTAGCCCCTCCTCCCGTCCTGCTTAGCTACCACGTAATGTCTCTGCACCAGCACTTCTTCCTGGAAATCTCCTGAGTTTCAGCCATGCCCCTGGACAAACCGCTCTACCCCAGTTCACCAAAGCGTCATTCCCCTCGGGAAGCTGACTCCTCCCCGGTCTACTTCTTCTTAGGTCTCTCAGCCCTACGAATCCTGACCCAGGGATGCCCAAGCCCTTGGATGTGTTGAGTGTAATTAATTACTCATGCTGATTATGCATTCCCGGTTGTCTAATATCCCCCAAACTAAGCACCCATCTGTCCTCATATTTAAACATAGAAATGTTTTCCAGACCTGGTGTTAATAAAAGTTACTGATTTGCATTTGGGAGAACAAGAGAAAGACTGAAGAAGAGAAAAGGGGAGCTGGTTCTTGTATAAGCAAATCTTTCTGTCATGCCTGGTTAGCTCTTGAGTCCTATCTGTGTGCAGAGGAGAGACAGATGTTGCTGATGCTCTGCTGTATTAGCTGTTGGTCCAAAATTTGTGCCTGGACCTGATTAAACTGAAATCTTATAGCTTCTCCAAAGTATTCCATCTATGGTAATGTGAACACACTAGACAAAAGAGTCCAGAGGAAAAAAATCTTCACCATTCTGGCATTTTTGGGCTAAGAATAATTACCCACTGAAAAAACTTCCGACCAAGGCTCTTATTACAATACCAAAGAACCCTGTCTTCCATCTCCTCACTGGGCTTCCTTGTAAGTGAGAATAAACACAAAAACTGGGACAAAGGGATAAATTTAATTACAATGTTGGGGAAATTTTTGTTGGAAAAATAAGCAGTAAGGAATTCCTTTGTTAGCAAAGAAACTGCTGCTTCTTTTGTGAGCGGCTTCCATGTGGTTGTTGGTTGCACATGAGTAAGTGATTACCCTGTTTCAGTAACATCCAGGAAACTCTGAAAAAACCCAAGACATAATGCCATTGCAATGTCTTAACGAATCAAATTTCTAACCCCTGCCGTCAGAGTTACAGTATTTCTGGGACTACAACAGAAAATACGGGCAGAGCTATAAAGATCCCCCTTCAGGGGAAATAAGCAACTTCTGCTAGTGTTTAACGCCATGGCTGCTGCACCACCAATAGCTTAAGGGCAGAGCCGTTCCAGCAGTTTCAGCAAACCCTGCTTCATGCAACATGAGATGGTACGCTAGTAAGAAACCCACCCAGCAGGAACCACTGTGGTATTGGAAAGAGCAACACAGGAAGTGTGTTTCGGCCAAGGACCCCAGGCCTTCAGAGAAAACACCACCTAGCAGCAGCAAAACATAAGAACAAGCTGAGGGACAGTAGACAGTGCCAAAAAACTGTCATTTTGACTGAGAAAAGAACAGGCTGTACTGCAAGACTCATCCTAACCTTCACCTCACCAGCATACTGGAAGTGATGGCCCTGGGAAGAAGCAAAAAGGACAGTGTGGCTGGTACCCTGCACGCTGGCACAGCTGGCATGGCTGCCCCATCCAGGCAATGAGTTATTTAGGCCATGCCAGCAGGCTGTGTATTGTTCATTCCAGTGCCTAACGTACAGCAAGACATCCTGCCTGCTGTTTTCTGCTAGTATGCCTGCTCACTGCAGTCTCCCTGCTTAAACACTTAGGTTTCCACTGGTCTGACTACCTTTAACCTCAGCAGTTTTGCAGAGGGTTCTGGAAGAATCATGAACTTGGCCAATATCTTAATCCATTTCTCCTCACTGTAATGTATCATCTTGAAAAGCTTTTTGGAGTTGCACCTATGCAAGAGCCTCCAACACCCCCCACTGGGCTGGCTGTGGTCCTCCTTGTGCAGCTTAGTAAGCGGTTTGCATAATACACAATGAGAATTACTTCTGGCTCATGTTCAAGCTCTTTTCACAATTACCTTCAAGTCCTATCCACCAGTCTGAACCAATGCTCAGGGTTATTCCTCCCTCACCCCTGCGTACCAGATGCCACTGACACTTCTGCTTGCTGAGCTGTGCAAAAGTCCTGGTGGTCCAGTCCTCCCATTTAGAGACATCCCTCTGGACCAAGGCTCAGCCTTTCACCATGTCAGCCTCTCCTCATAATGATTATTTCTAGCACTGTAAAAAACACAAAAAGAACACATAAGTATATATCTCCAAATATATGTATGTGTGGTGAGAGAGAGAGAGGCATATAACATTTCTGTTTTCTTCAGACATGTGCTGTTGCACTTCTGAGTTTTATGTTCCTTGGCAAAGAAATACTGCCACAAAAAGCAATGAATATAAAAATACTCAATGAATAAAACGAGTACAAAACAGGAGCCAAGGTTTTCTTGAGGTTCATACCTGTAGATGCCAGTAACCATCTGGGACCTTTACTGGATTCTCTGCCAACGCCATGCCCTTTGTGTGTCGGAGTGGTGCTGCGACTTGGCTAACAAGCACAAAAAGCTTCAGGTGATCAAAGGACTGATACTGGGTGGCAACCTTCCCTTTTGGTAGAGCTCTTTTGGAATGGCAATTAAAGAAAAAAGCTCTGTACAACCTTCCCACGATAGTCCAGCTATGGCAAATTTGTTCTCAGTAAGTTATTGTTTAGAGGAAAATAAATAAAACCTAAGTACACCTGCCATTACAGCAGAATCCTGTGAAAATTTAGGTTGGAAGGGAACCTCTGGAGGTGCCCAGCTCCAAAGCTGTGCTCATAGCAAGGACAACTTCAAGGGGCTTGCACAGCCAAGCTGGAAGTCTCAAAGGTCTCCAGTAGTCTCTTTTCGTTGTAGTGTAAACATTAGACTTGCAGCCAACACTCATTGCATGCCGTGCCACCTCACACATCCTCAGCATAGGCAGGCATTGTGGCGTGCTTATGGCCATTGTTGCAACACAGGAATCTACCACAAAGCTGTCACAACTTGGATAGCCAAAGATACAGTGCACCAGGGAGGGAGAAGGTCTCCACCCCAGAGGAGTGGTTTCTGGACACGGCTGCACAAAGCCACAGCTTGTCCTGACGTCATTCTTGGAAGAGACAAGAGTCCTTCAGAAGGTCCTTCTGGCTTTTGTGCTGCTGGGTCTCATGCGACCTCACATGTCACCCTGGGCTCGGATGCAGCCCCTGGCCAGTCTGGGCAGGTGAGAGCAGGAGGAGTTGTGTCCAAATAGAGGTGCACCAGGGGCTGCTCCGGGTGTTCAGCTCCACTGCCCCAGGGACATTTCCAGCCCCTGTCACCTCTGAGCTGAGCTGCATCAGGTTACTCATCCCTGGTTTGAAGGGAGGGGGGTGAACTGAGAACCCCAGAGGCTCCACGACCACTAGCACTGCTGGGGGTCTGAAACCAGTCAGGTGAGACAAATTGGTCATAAAAGCAGGTGTGAAGGTGCTTTAGGAAGTTAGTCAATGAAGTGTAAAACACGATCTGTGGTGCACAATTGAGATCAAATCACCAGGTATTGCCTACCTTCTCACCTTGCACAGATAAAAGAAAATCCTACCTAGGTGCAAATGCCTGCAAAGTTTGTCTTTGTTCTGAGATTAGTACAAACTGACCTACCCTGGCAGCTGTGTGTTCCCACCTTGGCTTAGAAGGGATTCTGCAGGCAACTGTTTTGTTTTTTCTGCAGTCAAATAGCTGGCTTTCCTCCCTTTTCAAGGAGGAGCTGGGCTTCCACCACTCGGCTTGGGGTTCTGACTACGAAAACAGTAAAAGGAAGGTACCAGCAGGTCTTTCCAAGACTCTCAAACTTTTTACTTCAGCCCCTTGTGAGGTGTGTGTGTGTGTGCTTCCCAGTGACAGGGACAAAACACTCAGGCATCTCATCCAGCCGCTCTGCTGCAAGACGATATTACAGGTATTGACTAAAAACAAACAAACCACTTGCAGCTGAAGGGTTATGCTAGTCAACCAATTGTGTCCACTCCGCGGTTTCTTACGGCCAGGCCACACACAAAGCAACAGGAAGTACACCAGTTCCCGTGCTGCCTCCACAGCCAAGCAGCAGTACAGGCTGCTGGAATGTCTCTGTCCTGGTGCCAGTCCCTCCTGTCAGCACATCCCTGTCTTGCCATCTGGGAAAAAATGCCGAGTGAGTTTCCTCCCTGGCCAGGCTTCTACACAAATGGGTGAGAAGAGTAGTGTTTGTTGTAGACTCTCTTAATCTGGAAGAAAGCATCTTTCTTCAGCTGGACACTGCCCATCCTAAGGGACAGCAGCTGCTCTCCTGCACTGAACCCCGCAAGAAACACCCAAAGGTGGAGACATGGTCAAATGAAGGGCAAGCTACTTGGACATTTTGAGACTGCTTTTGTTTGCAGTACCAGGAAGGAACAGCCTAAAGGCAGAGCTCTTGAAAGAACAAGAAATTCCAGCTACCGGATGCTTTCTTGCCATGGTGCACAGGGCAGCGTGGTGGCCAGTGTATGTTATCAAACCCCAGCCCTCCAAGTCTGCAAATGGTGCAGATTCAGCCTCACCATGCTGTCAGTTTGGTTTTCTCCAAAGCCAAGCCCCATCTCAGGTACAAAGCATTTCACACTGTGACAGGGCAGTGAGACCACTACTCCTGGAGAGCAGACTGTCTTGTTGGTGCTGATGATCTCAAGGCAAGGACTGGGAGTGGGGCTAACCCTGAAGAATGGCTGCTGCCTGCTAAGCCACAAACACCATTTCCCATCCCTTCCCTACTTCTACTGCTCATTTCATTGCCTGTTGCCTCATTTGTAAAAGCATCCAAGGGCCTTGCCCAAGATTACAGCTTGGAAATGTAACACAGCCTGCAAGTTAAATATACTCAATCCTATCAAACATCACCAGGGAGTCTTGTTACTCATTATTAGTCTACAGTTACACAGAAATTAGTCTTCTCACAGTTCTCCCTTGTCTACAGTCCTTGAAAATGAAAGGGAAATGCCTTGAATCAGTGTTTGCCTGTGAATAACAGCTTTTCAGCCTAATTTTAAATTTCACTTCTAAACTTGAAGCAGTTCGACATGACTCACACATTAAAATCACTCAAATGGGTTGGAAAATCCAGCTTGTAATGTAAGTCTGTAGTGTGGTCTCCTCCTCCAAGATGATACAGCTGGAGTACACCATGCCACATTTCGCTTTCATGAGGTCTCCTGTGCTCTGTATGCACCCAAATCAATGTCTGTCCTCGCATCATAACCTGGTTTAGGACTTCAAAACCATGCAGATTAGAAACACTGCAGCCACATCTGTGAAAACTGTGCAGGGGTGCCTGTGGCTCTCTCTGTTGGTTTAATGCACCCAGTGCCCCAGCACCAGTGCATAGCTGTGTACATGGCTTTTGCAGACATTTTCTGCTAATTGCATGTGGAAACTCTACCGGGAAGCTGTCCTCTCTGGGAATTCCAGTGACTGCCTATCATCTGCAAGTTATGCTGGATCTCCTGATGCCCCGTCACTGCAAAACTGCAGAAAACCAACCCACACAAATCAGAGTCTAACCAGCCTCAGATCAGCTAGCCCTTGCAGCCTGGGGAAGGTGCCAGCGCCTCCAAGATGCCCCAGTCAGGAGTCAGCTGAGGGCAGATGAACTAAAATGAAGCCAGTGAGAATCTGAGCATGGGCCCTTTCCATACTGCTGCAGACTTCTGTGCAGGAAAATGTGAAGAGCATGAGGCAAGCTAGATACCCCTATCACCAGCTGTTTACCCATACCAGAGCTCAGCCCCTGCTGTGGCTGGATTCGGTCCTCTTCCCTGCAGCTGTGGGGGAGGCTTGGTATGAAACAGGATATGAAAACTCCCAGCCTAAGGACTGTAGGTGGGTACTAAATGTAAGTGTAGGAAATCTCTGATCACACTTGAGCCATCCTTTCACCTCTCAAAAGGAGAAGTAAGAATTACTCCAGCTCTAAATATACTTCTGCAGCAAAGCCACTTTCCAGGGAAATAGTAGTTCCTACTGCTTTCTCTGGATCCCTGGCTAAGAAAGATGGAAACTCAGGGCAGTTCTCAGGACCCTTGCCAACCCACTGCAGAGGCATCTGGTGGAAAGGAAATTTCAACCCATCAGAAGGAGAGATAAGAAAAAGCCCATAACTAATATTAACTGGTTGCTGTATTTAAAGAGGAAGGCTGTCACCTGACGGGATCTCAGCTGGTGGAGGAATGAGCCAGAAGCAAACTGGTCAATTTCTGCACTGGAGAGGTGATTCTTGCTCACCATTTCGTGCTGCTGCTGACACCTCTCACTACTGCATCCTGCAGTTTGGGCCTACAAGGAAAACACTGATAAACTGGAAAAAATCCAGCAATGACCACCAGAGTGGTGATGAGGCTGCAGCACAAGGTGCATGAAGAGGCACTGAGGGAACTCCATGGCTTCTCCAGCCTGGAGAAGAGACAGCTTGGGAGTTCTCACAGGGGTCATCCACTTCCTGAATGGTGGTCAAGCTAAAAACAGAGAGAGACTCTTCCAGAGGCAGACAAGGACAGGACATGAGGAAACAAAAAACCTGCTGCAGGATGGGACATTCCAACTGGGCATGAAAAAATTCCTCCAGTGAGGGTGGTATGACTCAGAGATTAGGTCTCTGTCCTCGGATGTATGCAGAACTCAATATGGCTGAACACAACCTGATCTAGCTTTGGACTGGAGAGTCGAACTGCAGACCTCCAGAGATGCCTTCCTACTAAGAACTCCTGGAAATCTGGAATTAGAGGGAATACAGCTGCCTTCCTTTGGAGTTTTGGGCTCCCCCCTGCTCTGAAACATCCCAAGTGCCCAGGACATATTTGAGACACTATGTGCTTCTCCCTCACCATCCCTGGGCTGCTTTCCTCCTCATGCAAAGCTAACATGGAAGTGAAGATTTTCAGTGTGGTTTCTTCACAGCCTAGGAAAGGCTGAAAGCTGTGTCCCAGCAGGCTGGCATGGAAGAAGGGTCTCAAATCCCAAGGCTGAGCTGGAGCAGGCACCATTGTACTGCATAGTGCTGTGCACTTCCAGTTGGCCCAGGAAATAACACAATGCTGCAACTCAGAGCCCTCTAACATGCCTTTGGAGACCTTCTCTGCTACCTCTTTGAAAAGTATTTTTGTCTGTGCATCCAAAGTTTTACTGATGTAGAACAGTGACGGAGCAGCCCGGGGAATTGAGACAAGGGTGGAAAATGACTGCAGGCATGCATTAAAATACTCAGCTTGTCCAGCTGAAAGAGATTTTTGCCAAACGATTTTATAAGGAGTAAGGCATTTTACAGGAAAAGCAGGGCCTCTCCTCTCATTTCCTTTCCCCTCTCCTCTATGAACTTCAAAGGAAAGAGGGGTCAAAACAGAGGCCAGGCAACTGGAACTGAATTCCTGAGCCCTAAGGTCTAATTAGTCCAAGATACATTTCACTGGGTATCTTTCAGAGACTGGCTAAATTACCAATCTTCCCTGCTGTGCTGCTGAGGGTCGGATGAAGCCAGAATGTGGTCCACAGTTTGCAGGACCCCAGCATTACCAGAGCTCTTGGGGGGGAGGGGGAATTGTCTCAGTTCAAGCCCCACGGACACAAGACTCTCCCAGCCTCCTCCAGGCTTTCTGTGGCCATAAAGTCCCTTCTTCAGCACAGAGAATGTCTCCACGACTAAACCCCCACCCCCCACAACGTCCCTACTTCCCTGTTGCTTGCCCAGAGCTGGTGATAACTGCAGTTAACAGTCCCAGAGCTGGGTGGCTGCTGAGCCTCCTGGGGTCAGCTGAGGCTATCAAAGAGCCTTCAGCCATTTGCAATTAGCCTTCCAGCAATTACGGGCTGATGTTAAACCTCCCTCCTGCCTCACCTCATCCAGGCAAGCCGAGCCCAGCTCCTGCCAACAGACCATGTGCTTCATGCCCTTTCCTGCCTTGCAGCTGTTTGCTGGTCCCCCTCCAGCTTCTCCACATCTTTCCCTACTGGATACCCAGAAGAAGGGATAACAATGTCCTTTTATCTTTGTCTCCTCACGTGGCCCAGCATTCGGTCAATGCAATCACCAGCAATGACAAATAAAACTTGGTTTTGCACACAGGTTTAACAACTCTCTGGAATGACACATCAATCTCAATTCACAGGTCTCTCCCTTCGAGACACACCGGTCTTGGGGTGGGGTTTTTCTTTAGGGAGCCACAAAAAGTATTCTCAAGAACTGAGAAACAGAAACCACACAGGCTGTTTCCCCTGCACAGCCTCTCTCTCAAGAGGCCGGCCTCAGAAGGGCGCATCCTATTTTGGACTACAGTAAATGCAAATACTTCCATGGAAGGACTAATTTCTGGCCTTGTGGCCTGAAAGCCTGATGGGAAAGGACATAACTGTCACTGCAAGCTTATGTGGCCTCCTGGTGCCATAGCATTGCTCTGGAGCATAGGAAACAAGCCTTGCAGCTTGTGAGGCAGCAGAGAGCTGCACATGAAGTCAGATGTCTGACTGGTGGGGAATGTGATGTCCTCATGGGTGATTCTGCACCCCATCCACTCCACGAATCCTGCTCCACAGCCAGTGCAGACTGGTGGCCTGGTTGGCATCAAGCACACCTCAATCCTGGCTGGGTGCTCAAGCTGCTCTCCCAGAGAAGCAAGAGAGCAGGATGCATGAAGTAGGGGAAAGCAGGGAATTGAATACTTTTGATTCTGGAGAAATAAAAAAAAATATTTTATTAAACTTCCTGCCAGAAAGAAAGATAAACATCTTGCCTTAAAAATTTTGATCCCAAGGTGCTTGCTCACCTTCTATTTAAAGAATGGGCCTGGGACCAGTGAGGGCTGGGGTCAGCTCCAGTATACCACAGATAACTGTGCTGCCTACTGCATCAAGACTGTTTTTTTCCCTTTGCATCCACTTCCCAATGGAGCCAAAATATAAAATTGAAACCTCTCTTTCCCTTATGTAATGCTTTGCCAGAGCTGGCATCCTGTGAGTGTTGGCTGGAAGCATCTCTGGAGGTCTCCAGACACTGGACTGCTGCCAGCACCAGATCAGATTAGCTGTAACTGTGTCTAGCCACAAAGTATAAGTCTGATTCTTGTGTGTTTGCATAGCACTTGGAGCACTGGGACCCTTTGCTCAGATGGAGCTCATGGAGAGCACAAGAAGATTTATCTGGGTTGTCCACCTCCCTCTGCATCTTTCAGGGAAGGAGGGCCAGAAGGGCTAGGTTAACCAGCATGTGTCCAGTCTGTTAGCAAGTTTGTGTGCTGAATTCACCTCTCAGAAAAATGTCATCCTGAGGACTGGGACAGTTCAAGACCAGGTAGACTGTCTGTTGGGTTTTTCTTGCTGGAGGCCATTAACACTGGATGAAGAACAGCAAAAGAGCACCAGTTGAATTTACGGAGGAACTGAGCCAGATATGTGCAGCCAGCACAAAAATAGCTGCCATCGTTAGATTTTGTGGCTTTTCTTTGTTAAGAGTCTGGATCAGACTTGTTTTCAAAACAACCTTCAAACAACATAAATATACCAGTCATTGAAAACAAATAGGCCTGGAACACTTAAACAATACTTCCCTGAAGTAATCCTTGCACCTCTGTAAAAGAAGTTAAATTACTTGGGATCACAGAGAGGAAACAAAAGAATGCAAAATGTTAGCCTTGTACCTTACTCACTGTTTTTTCAACTTCATGCTATTGGATTACTTCCTTAAGCACTTTGGGAACAGAGATAGCAAAGAACAGCCTTCCTTGGCAAAGGGAGGAAGTTTCTCATGCACGGCTGTATTTTCCATGGCTCATCTAGCAAAATGCACACGCCTAAAAAAACAGCAAGAAGAAGTCAGTCTGTCCAAGAGGGGCCGGTACTGTGGATTCCACATCCCCATGTACTGGCAGTCTAGAGCTGGTATCAGCTGGGTGGTATCACGGGATCACTGGGTGCAGGTGGGGAGTGCTTCATGCCAGAAAGCCCATGAGCAGCATGATCCTGGTGCTGCCCAGGGAATAAGGAGCCTCTCTTCCTGACAAAGAAGCTCATGCACAGCCAGGAGGGTCACAGTGAGTTTTACTCATCTTGTAGCACTAACCAGGGCTACAAGACTTTTGGCCTTAGGCAGAGTCTAAGCAGGACGGATGGACTGCCAGATCCACCCTAAGTGTGTTTCAAGGTGAGTTGTCTTCTCAAGGTCATCCAGGCACCACTGAAGGGCTCTGCCCAGTAGAGCATAGTTTTTCCAATTCTTAGTCCATAATTAACCAATATATGCTATTAATTTCCCTACTCATATGCTTTGTGCACTGTCATTCTTTCATACATGGCCATGCTCTTGAGATGCAGAGCTCACAATAGGTTTTTAAGGCTTGCAAACTGCAAGCAACACGCTGGACTTCCACCTGCAAACCCGCACATACTAAGAAACAAGTGGCCAAGTAATTGCTGTGTGTCTTTGCCAGAATGCCTGACCTGCAGCCCACCACGCCTGTGTCACCACAGGAAATCTTCTGAGATGCCTATGAATGAACAACAGTGGGTGAAATAATAGAATCGATTAGGTTGGAAAAAAACTCTGAGATCATTGAGTCCAACCTATGATCGAACACCAGCTTGCCTAACAGACCACAGCACCAAGTGCCACGTCCAGTCGTTCTTTAAACACCTCCAGGGACAGCGACTTCACCATCTCCTTGGGCAGTCTATTCCAATGTCTAATCACCCTTCCTGTAAAGAAATTCTTCCTGATGTCTGACCTGAACATCCCCTGGTGTAGCTTGAGGCACCGTGTCCTCTTGGCCTGTCTCTAGCTGCCTGGGAGAAGAGGCCGATCCTCACCTGGCTGTAAGTTGTAGGCAGCTGTAGAGAGTGGTAAGGTCACTCCTGAGCCTCCTTTTCTCCAGCCTAAATAACCCCAGCTCCCTAAGCCACTCCTCCTAGGGCTTCTGTTCCACACCCTTCAGCAGCTGTACTGCTCTCTGGCATTCCAATGTCCTTCCTGCAGTGGGAGGCCCAGAACTGGCCACAGCACTCGAGGTGTGGCGTCCCCAGTGCCGAGTGCAGGGGGACAGTCGGCCCTGGTCCTGCCGGTGACACTACCGGTGATACAGGCCAAGGCACCATCGGCACACGGCCGGGTCCCGCAGGCTGGTGGAGCGGTGCTCCGCGGGCAGCCGGCAGCGGGAGCACCGGCGCTGTGCGCTCCCGCTCCGCCGCGCCGCAGCCAGGCCCG
>JAODKT010001744.1:41110091-41122162 GCA_027576195.1 Cossypha heuglini
CTTGGCTCCTCCCCCTGGGTGGAGCATCTCCCAGTGGGATGATGTAATTTCATCAGTCATACAGTGGGACTTAATGGCCCAGCAACAGATGATATCTTCCTGGAGGGAGAATGGGTTGTGGAAAAGATAAAGATTATTGCCCCATCTGGTTTTAAAGATCACCCATTAGCAGATAATATATGCCACAGAGATAAGGGTCACTGACCCACCTGGCTTCAACAAATGGTGATAAAAGACACATTTCTGGCCACATCCTGTATTGCAACCCAAGACACCTTGACAGTCCCAACAAGCTCTTTAGTTTTGAGTACAAGATCCAGCAGAGCACCTCTCCTTTTTGGTTTCCCTATCAATTGAGTCAGGAAGTTCTCATTGAGGCGCTTCATGGGCCTCCTAGATTGATTGTCACAGAATTGTTAGAGTAGGAAGGAACCACTGGAGATAATCTAATCCACCCCCCTGCCAAGGCAGGATCACTTAGAGCAGATGGCTTTTTAATATGTCCAGAGAGGGGGAGTCCATGTCCAGTTCCAATGCTCTTCTACCCTCAAAATAAATTCTTCTTCATGTTGAGGTGACCTCAGCCGCTTCTCATACAGCTTCCCCTCAGGGCCCTTCACCGTATTTGTTGCCTTCATAAGGATGCTCTGTATTGGCTTAAAGTTTTTCTTACACTGTGGCACCCAAAACTGCCTCCAGCACTCTGGCTGAGGCTGCCCCAGCTCAGAGCAGAGGGAACAATCCCCTCCCTTGCCCAGCTGGGGATGCTGTGCCTGATGAACCCCAGGACAGGGTTGATCCTCCTGGCTGCCAGGGCACACCAGACAATTCTCACCCATAAATTCTCAGCTTGTTCATTTTGAGCTTGATACATTCCAGTTGCTCTCTCATGTAAAGAGGAACTCCACCTTGCTCCTCTGACTTTTCTCTGTCCTTTCTAAAAAGGACAAACTCATCCACAACAGTATTCCAGTCATGTAAGCTATCCCACCATGTATCAGCATTGCAGTGAGATCATGGCCCTGTGAATGCACATATATTTCTAGTTTTTATTTATTCCCCATGCTGCATCTCTTTGTATACAGACACTTCAGGCATGAGCTAAGAATGGGGTTTCCTAGAAGGGATGTGAGAGAATTTACCATAGCCATAAGCACCCACGATGTGTTTTGTGCTTTGATCTCCACTCCAGGAGCCAAGGAACATCTGTCTCTGCACTGGTTGCTATGACCTGCTCCCCAGGAGGAAGCAATGGCACAATCAGTGCCCTTTGGACCCCACTCCTCGAGTCCTTCAGTTTATAGCCCATCTCACCACACTGGTCAGTGTGCTGCCAAAGACTCTCTGCCCTTTTTAGCCAGGAGGATCCCATTCCCCTGTAACAGGCTAAAAATCATTAAAACACAACCCACTGCTGTAAAAGCCAAAACCTTCTCAATAGCGCCAGGCAGAAACCCAGACACTGATCCGCACAATGTGTCTGCCTCTGGCTGTCCTGATTTCTCTAACAGGTAGGACAGAAGAGAAGGTGACTTGGCCATAGGGAAGACTGGGGATGCTTTTCACCTGCCTCGCCAGGACTTTATGGTCTTCCTTGTTCCCACCTATTTTTTGGCTTGTGGCATCATTTGTACCCATGTGAAAAGTGATGGGGCTAGCGGTCTGTGACAGGTCAGGGTACCCTCTTGGGAACACCATGGATCCCAGTTCCTGAAGGGCAGGATGCCCCTTGTTACTGTCTATTAGGCTGGCAAATGGACAGCTCAGGGCCCACTACAGTCACTTCGTATTTCTTTTTACAGTAATCACGATGCACTGGTGGTGAGGTTTTCTTTCTTGGCCTTGCTGATGGACATCTAAAGCCTTTAAAGCACCAGATCTGCATTTTTGGTCTGCAAGTTGAAGGGTGGAGATTGAATTGGGGTCCTGCTTTTGTGGGTCACCAGGGTTGCTAGGTGCCTCAGGCTCACTGGTATTCATTGCAGTGGTTCTGAACCCACTCACCTTTCTCTGCTTCAGCCCTTCTAATACTGCACAGCCAACTGACTGACTCTTGTCCTTCAGCCCGTGTTGCAGCAGGTCATCCACTTGTGCACACTTTGTGCAGGTGTCAGCCTTTTCTTCAGGAGAAGCGTCTGGGCATCCATCAAAACTTACCTGTACTGGTACCTCCTTCCTCACCAGTTCTGTCTGTGTGGAAGCATCAGGCTTCTCAGGGGCTGTCTCTGTAGACACACTGGCTTTGGCTCTGGAATGCCCACCATTATGGCAGAGACTTAAAGCACTTAGCATTTATCTGTGGAACTACTTGTACAATTTATTATTATTATTAGTATTACTTTTATTATTATTGTTGCTGTTGTTACTGTTGTTATTGCTATTATGTGTTTTCCTGACAGCAGTTAACAGAGTAGTTGAAGTCCCATTCTTTGGACACTGTAACAATGCTCATTTTAGGCCCAGAGAAAACAATAAGCCTGGCATTTGTTTGTGTGTGGTTTTTGGAAAGAGTGGTTTCAATCAAACCTCACTTTTCTTAGTATGCTTTTCTAATTCCCTGAGCAGGAGTCAGTCACTAAAATGTCTTCCCAGGTGAAGCTGCTAATATAAGACAATTTGCTTGCTTGCTTGATTTTGCATCACACATTTGCAAACTCAGAGATGTGGGATGATTTACACTCGTGGGCTAAGACAAACTACTCCACTGCTGTTGGCTAGCAGCTATTCAAAACTATGGAAAAGAGAGGACTTGTAGTCTAAAGTCTCTGAAAGCAGAAGCATAAATGAGCACAGCTCTTAAACGAGCCTGCAGTGTGTGCTCTGTTTCACAGCCAACCTGTGGAATAGTTGAGCTGCCAGTTTTAAGGGGAAAAAAAAAATGGAGTTCTAAATGCCTGGTGCATAGTGAAAAGAGTAATTGTAGTAGACTAAAATATAAGCTTGATCATATGAATTAGGTGGTGTTGAATCTCTGGAAGTAATCACAAACTCAGCTTACAATAGGTCAGGTTACTGTACTACACTGTAGTTACAGAAGCAGCTATTTTGTGCTACTGTATCCTCAATTTCTAGAGCTGTCCATTCTGTTCATTGCCTCAAATTAGAAACCGTATCCCACATAAAGTAACAAGTCAGAAAAAATTCTCACTACATTTTTCAGTCTAGCTGCTTGCTCTAACTGTATGATACCCAGAATATCAACAGGAGAACAAAGTCCTACCAGCTCTTGCCATCCAGTGCTTTTTGCCAAAAGCTTACTCCACTGCTGCCAGTATTTGTTTGGGGCACAGAGTGTTTTATCAGTAACCAGCTCATTTCAAAACAGAATACTAACCTAGTCCTGCCCTGGACTGCTCTGCTAAGGCTTCTAGAGGCAACTCCTGGTCAGCCACCCTCCTCCTGGAATCTGGACCTGGCCCATCTGCTGTGGGTTCATCAAATACAAAGCAGAACTGTCCACGGTCTCCAGAGTAAGTCAAGAATATGACCTCAACTACACCAATGGAGCTCAGGGGGAGGTGAAAGGAAAACTAGTGTTCCTGAGAAAGCAAATCTATATAATTTTTTTTTTCTTTAATATAGTACACAGTCATCTGAAGCAAAATCATGTCCCATTATCATGCTCAAGGCTGTGAATAGGGTGTTGTTCATCCTTGCTGTTTTGATCTAGCAGTTGAGGAAAAAAAAAGGGGTGCTTACTGAACTGAAAAAAAGTAGCTTATTTTACTGCTGCTTAAGTCTCAAGCCAACTGTGCAGGAGTCAGCCATAGCCAGAGGAAGATTACTTTGTTTCTCCCCTCGACTCAGAGAAACCATCCTAGATAGAGCACAGGCTCCTGGCAAGTCACATTTTTCAGCTCACTGATGAGCTCACTCAAGTATAATTTGGAAAAACATTTGGCCTACAGAATTTTATTTCTGTTGACAAAGAAAACAAAAAAGTAGGTGAAACATGCAGATGAAAGATCACAGTTCTGTAGGTACCTGAAAGGGACCACATTTGAGGTACAAAATCCATGGCATAGGAGCTGTCTTTATACAATAAAACTTGTAATGCTTAGATGAGCTAGAGATGTTTTTTTCCTAAGAGCTTCCAGATATTCAAGTTACAACATATGTACTGCCACACAGCAGCTACTTAGACGAGTTCTCCTCATGACACTTTTGCTTCAAAGCAGCATGAAAAGCGTAAGCTCTGTCCCCAGCCAGATGGTTGAGCAAGACTAAACTACCACACTAGAGGTTAAATCTGGACCTGTCTTCTCAGCATGTTTTCTGAAAGAAGGCTTTTAAGATTTTT
Organism: Cossypha heuglini; assembly: GCA_027576195.1. NCBI lineage: Eukaryota > Metazoa > Chordata > Aves > Passeriformes > Muscicapidae > Cossypha > Cossypha heuglini. The sequence goes on from JAODKT010001744.1 coordinate 41,114,392, forward strand.
CTGTGAATAGCTGTCTAAAGAGAAGGGGGTGGTGCTTATAAACCAACATCTGGTCTAAGAAAAGAGGCAATGAACAATTTTATAATTATATCGGAAACACTTCATCTACAATAATTAGAACATTCATACAGAAATTTAAGAGTCAGCTTGAAATAATGCACACAATGCTTTAATTTCAGAACATCCTAGATGCACTGGTTGGTTGTATTCACTAGCCTTCTCTCCTTCACAGGATCACTTATACCCACTGAGAGGACTGGGACTGCTTTCCATGACATACCAAGAGGTATCTGATTTCAGTAATTAAGGTGGAAATCAAGCTTCACCAAGCAGCAGTCTGACATTCCAAGGCACCTGTGTACTGACAGTACCTCAAGGATTTTACTCATGCTCAGTAGCCAAGGCAGCTCCAAGCAACCACTGGCTCCACAGGCAGTGTGGCACAGGAGAGCAGCCAAACAGGAGTCACCAATGAAACAAAACAAGCTCCACACCTAGCTCTGGGGTCAGGACCGGTGCTGGCACAGGAAAGGACTATCTGACCTCATGTGGAATAGTGTGGAGAGCTTGGGGATCTCATTACGTATGACACACATCCGTGTCAGCCTCATCTACCATGTGGGTGCATTAGAGCCAGTCCCTATTTAACAAACACCAGTACAAGCCCAAAAGTTATTATCCTAATTGGTACAAAGCTTAATTACATCTTACCATGGATTATAAGTACTTGTGCATACTTTATTCACAGAGTATAAGATCTAGAATTCCTAAAAAGCACACCACAAAATCTTAATTCAAGCCTGGGCAATTGCACACATACAGGAATTACAAGATTTGGAATAAAAGACAAGCAGGTAAGGGAGTTTTCTGGACCAAGAGGCAGAGGTGAGGAGCAGTCAACTTCATTTCAGCTTGCATCCTGGAGCTTTATCCAAACTGCAAAGTCAGTTTAATTACTTAGTCTATTTCTTTATGCTTTTTGAAATGACTATGGCTGGATAGAACAACAAATAGCAGGAGGTGAGGGCAAACTGCTCGTAGTCCTTCACTCATCCACTACTGCATACAAAACAAGCATCACAAGTTATTCACTGGCCCATTTATGATGTCTGGCACTGAACACCACCTCTAGGCTGATGCTCATCATCTTCATACACTTCTCCATTATAGTGGTGTTTTCGCTTCTGAGAGGGATCAAAGTCCACTAATTCCACCTGTTCCATTTCCTCAGTTTCTTCTATCTCCTGCCTTGTAGGTAGCAGTTTTTCGAGTAAGGACAGCTTATCTGAGGATAGGAAGCCACTCTCTGGGAAGATAACCTGAAATCATCAAGAACTAAAGTTACTCAAGTCTATCTGAACTGTTTTTTTAATTAGGTTAAATACATCTACAGGTTAAAGATCTCCCAAAGTCAGCTTTGTCATCACAGACAAATTCAGAGCTTAACAAAATGATCAACATCACTAAGCTGTTTTTTAATGGCTGTAGGAGGTTAGCTTCTAACTCTGGCAACTCAACACTTTCTTTCTGCCTCAGGCTGCCCTCTGGAATCAACCACAAAAGTAAAGTACATATATAACATAATAGCACATACAACTACATATTTAAATACATAAGAAAACAAAATGTCAGCATTAGATATATGGTTAAATATATTCTAAGCTGTAGCAGATGGGGCCTGCTGCTATAACTCCCAGCATTAGCTTCTCCCCAGAGAAAAAAAAAAATCAGCATTTTCCAACCTACTCTTATGCTCCAGCACAGAAGCTGAAGTTACTTATGCACCCTTCCGAAAGGACAATAGAAACTAAAGAATATGTCAAGCAAATGGAAATTCACAAGGTTGCTGAAGAAACTCCAGTACTCAATGTACTTAGATCACATCGTGTTCCAGAAGTTTTCTCTTTGTTCTGAACTGTAATTATGACAGGCTGCATGTCCCCACCATTGTAAAGAACAAATACCAAAACAAGCATCTGATTATTGGTATCTCTTCTTGACTGAGGTAATGCTTATTGGTTAAATTTTGGATGGATGTTCAGTCCTGAAATGCCGTGGAATTGAGTTGATTCACCTACCCTGAATTCTATGATGAGACGTCCTTTTTCATATGGTCTGCGATAAATTGGCATACCTTCATTCAACACACACTTAATAGCCCCATGCTCAACAACCTGGCCTAAAGAAACAAATAAAAAAAATTACCAAAAAAGGAAGGGATCCATGCAGGCAACAGAAGCAGCTTTAGTTATAATTCCCTTCAATATTTATGTAGCTTTCTACATTGTGGTTAGGCAGCAACACCAACATGTAGTAGCCTAACAGGAACTTACTGCCTGGTAACATCTGAGAAAGCAGATTGATATCTACATTACATTCCTGTAACCTTGTTATGCTTCCCAAAGGAAGCATACTTACAAATTTATTAAGTGCTCCATCGCTTCCAAGGCTGAAAAAGTGGTTTTCAGAGACCCACGGCCTTCAATTCTCATGAGATATCCTCAGTATGCAAGTATGTCCGTGAGGTAAGGTCTGTTACTATGTCACGCAAAGAGAAAGTTACTGCTGACTGCTATGCAAAAATCCTTTTTTATTTTAAGATTTGTACTGCAAAGACTAGGGCAAAGAATTTGATACCAGCACGCATCCCTTTTACATTAACATGGGGTGCTTCTGCTCCCTTAGATTTCCAGCTTACATTCACTGTATGCTAGGAGTTCAAAAGAAAGCAAACCAACTCTTACCAGGATGGGAAGTAATAATAATAGTTCTGTTATCCAGGGTTGTGATAGGCTTTTGAAAGCCACATAGAGCTTCAACCAGTTGAATATCCATAGACAGAAGCAGATCTTCATCTCGTCTAAGGCAGAATAAATCAGCGACAGTCACAGTGAGAAACAGTGAAAAGATCATATCCAACTTCAATATTTAACTCAGAAATTACAATAAGTTGTAATTATAACAGAAGCCCAGGCAATTAAACACAGAATATCAAATACTAATGTAGCTCCTCAATTACTAGAATTACTCTGAGGGCCATTACAATCATGTCAAGCTATCTAAAGTGTTAAAAGTGTTTACTGAAAATAAATAAATACAGCAAGAACCCCTTGCATCCAGTTTCACTTTACTGCTCCTTCCCAAATTAAAAAAAAATAAAATTCTCCCTCAAATACTGAAACTGAGACAATTAATTCCTTTCTTTGTGTAGATAAATACCTTCTTTACTGTGCTAGCTTGCACTATGGTAATCTGCTACACTCTGAAGATTTATTACCAGGGAAGTTTGAACAGGTGATGGCCACTGGGTAATGATACAAGTACCTTTTAGAAAGTAGCAAGAAATACCCAGAATAGATAGTGTTAATTACTTTGTGTTCTGACCTCAGTCTGGTAATGCTAGTGATTGTCTACATATTCAAATGCTACAAAATCCTTCATCTTATTCACAGAATGTAGAACACACACCCTGTTTTTAAAAGATTTCTGGCAGGAGACTTGAACGAACAGCTAATTTTAGACTCTGACAGGAGAGAAGGAACATCCCACTTGTGTGAGAGCATGACCTCAGCATAACCTCACAAGACTAGTAATATCAAGGGTTATCGAAGGACACTAGAACTGAAGGCAATGGGCAGGAGAGACAAAAATCAAAATCAAGCAGAATTGTGACTTCAAATCCCAGGAAGCCATGAGAACAGTGGCATATCTCAATCAGTGTCTGGTTTCACTGGAAGTCAAGAAAAATCAGCTGAGTAAGCTCATCCAAAGCAAACAGAAGTGATTCTTAACGTGTGAGCTCAGTGTTCCTTGGCAAAGAATTCTGGCACCAGCTCCAAGAGCTGAGCACCATACATGATAGTTGGGCAGACCAGCTGCAGGTTTCCCAAGAACCTTTGGCTCACCGTTCCTATTTACAAGCACAATGTCAGTGATTGGTGTTGAAACACGTAAGTGCTTTCTCTAAACCCACTGATTCCCTTGTAACTGTTCTGAACGACAGCAGTGTGACAACAAATGCAACACATTTCTGTGAGACCATCAGCGGTGCTTTTAACTGGACCAAAACATACTCGACAGACTAATTCCACAAACAGTAGCACAGAAAGAGGGAGGTGTGCAACACCAAGAAGTTTTCCCTGGGAACATGAAATAGTTGAGATGTGGCCAGTGCTACTTGAGCCACTTTTGCTTTCACAATAAAAACCAGACAGGATCCATTATCCTGCCCAGAGCAGTCGGGCAGTGGAAAGTGTGGAAAACCACATTTGATCACAAGGGCACATTATATACCGAGTAAGCTTGTCCTAAGTAAGATCCACAAACATGTGCACACACTCCAAGTTTTCTGTGCCTTCGAGGCCAAGAAAACAACAGTTGACTACACTAATTATCAATTTTCTGAGCTTAGTAATTCTGAACACAGAAAACAGCCACTAATATTCGAAAGCACTAAAAATATCAGTATTTCAAGGAGTTCCTAAAATTAAAGGTTTGTAAACTCTTAACTGTAACTGCTTTTGTTTGCCTTCTATCCCCTTCTGCTGCCAAAGCTCACAGGAGATTATCTCATACTCTTAGAACACAAGTGGCCAGACTAGTTGCACCAGAATTCCCCCATCTCAGTGCTCCTCTGACCACCCAGAAAAACTTACTGCTGAATGTCAGTCATGATCCCATCTCCTGACACTCCAGTATGTACAAGATGAGTAGTAACCAAGGAAGCATGTGGAAAAACATCACAGGAGATAAGGTAAGAGAATACAAGTCTCTTTACCTTGTGAATACAGAGTGGTCTTTCTGATCCAAGACAATAATAATATCCCCTGGCTCCAGACCTGGCTCTTGGTCCCCTTCACCATGGAATGTTATTTTCTGACCATCCTTCATTCCTATTGCAGAAAACAAATAAATGTTTTTCTTGTTTTTAAGGTAAAAGCACCAACAACGAACAGTTCTATAGGCCTGAGGTGGTATCAAGATTTCTCCGGATCTTTAAGCAAGAATATCAGGATCTTCCCTTGAAGCATGCGTTTCTGGTTTTGTTTTTTTCTTTCAATCCACTCACTTGTTCAACAGACCTTAGTGATGCTAACTTGAATTCAGTGTTATGTCTCAAGACCATCAAGTTTAACTGTACTGCCAAAAGAGCCATCAATATAAAGTCCTGAAGGGAAATATCATCAAAACAGTTTTCATTATACATACAAATAGAAAAAAGAAATCAGAAACATTTTGTACAAACTGCATTTCAAGAGCAATTGACCAGTCAAATTCAGGCATTGCATAAGTTTTGCTCACACCTGTAACAGTTGCAGGTCATAATCATGACCTTTTACATGATTGTAAAAGTCATGTACTTGCCAGCTTGCGCTGTCTTACAAGATGCACTACCCCAGAGACTTCTCCCACCAGCTTTTGGGCAGTCCCCTCAACAGAGAGGCGTTTATCACTCAGTACCATTACGTTCACCCATCATGTTAAGGGTTTGTGCACTGAGCTGCATTTTCCCAGGCAAGGAAGTAGTATCCGGGCTGAGCAGCACTGTCAGGGTTGTGTAGCCAACACAGTTCTAAGCATGAGAGGCTCAGCACTGTCTCTGCACCCTATCACTACAGCAGACCTGGTTCCCCTTCACACTGAAACACAGCAGAAGTGATTGGAGTCAGTAGGGTTTTGCTGCAGGCAGTGAAAACTGATTAGGCTACCTGACCACAGACTGGGCTCAGAAGGACCTGAAAAATAATTCACTGTTTATAGTAATTCAGGTTTCAGAATCCATTCTCAGTTATGTGCCAGGCTTTAGAATTGAACATAGATAGAGCTGACCTCTCCTAGAAAAAAAGTCTACTTTTTGTAAGGCAGCAATAAGCAACCTTACTGTGTATGTATTCATCACTGTTACTCACCAAATCAGCATCATGTATTTGCTAAAGCTGCTGTTTTAGTGCTGCAAAGTCAGCATATCCAAGTGCAATACTTCACCTCGGTAAGACACCTCACCTTTGTCAATGTGAACTTCTAGGATCTTCTTCTCTCTAACAATTTTCCTGCCATTGCAGCTCTTACACCGGTCCTTGGGGCTGATACGCTCCCCATGCCCCTGACACTCCATACACACAGACTGGATCTGCTGCACCATTCCTGGCCCGATCTGGTGAATTCTGATCTGCATGCCTGTTCCCCTGCAATTAGGGCAGCATTCTACTGCACCTTTCTTACCACCACGACCTGTGAACAAAATTGGAGATAGGTGGTTATGTGCTACCAGAAAAAAAAGTCCCCAAAACATCTTCTCTTTAGTTTCAGTTCCAACATTACCTTCACATTTGTCACAGATAACGTTTTTCTGCAGTGCAAGTTTCCTCATTGCACCATTGTACATATCTTCTAAACTTACTGACAACTGGTGGACCACGTTTTTACCTGTAAAAGAACACAGATCTACTTAAGTTTAGAAGCTTGGTCTGCACGTCTCCCTGCCAAGCCATGATAAACCAAGACTCCGGGCTTTAACATCTTATTTCAATAGAGCTTTGTCTTGTTTTGCTCGTATTAGTCAAAAGCCCTTTCCCAGCTGCTGTCATATTAGGTAACAGTTGTTATGACTTTGTAAAAGTCAGAAAAGACCTTCTGGAAAAGTACAAACAGTAACAACAACAGAACATACAGAACCTCAGACGTTTTAACAAAGCCACCAACCAGATCTCCTACAAACAAATGAGAAACTCTATTTGTAATCTCCACTTCAGCAATTTCTTCCTCCCACCAGGTGACCTTCTGGAACCAGAAACGAGCAATTACATTTTTAACCTCAGGAACTCCTTAGCACTTCAGCTGCTGTAGGCTTAGTTTTGTAAAAGATGCTGAGCTCTGGGTTGTAACACTCTTAACACTTTGATACAAAACATTTTTTCTTCCCTTTTTCACCAGACCTGCACTAAAGAGGTGATGGGGTCAGCACTGCTCATAACAAGTTTAAAGTTTTTCCCAGCACGATTACACTGGAATTTAACTTCTGGGGAACATTTTATTGCAACTCCAACTTAATTCCACTGCAAAGTGCAGGAACACAGAAAGGTTTTATAGACTGCACTGGACCTTGATCTCTTGTTCAGACAGTTGTTTTTAAAGATACACTTATAGCAGCTTAGTTAACAAACCATTTTAAGCTACTTTACCCTTCCCTTTCCTATTCTGTCTATTAGCAGTTGGGCTCTCCAAACACATCTGGTTAGCGATTAACAGGGGACGACGCACAGGAGACCAAACTACCACCGTACCAACCAAACGCCCTTCCTTGTGGTGTCACGCGTTAAGAAACAACAGTTTTCTCAAATTTTCAGATTAAGACTGTAACTTCACTTTAACTCTTTTTAAATTCCTACATCTACGGTATTCTCCTCAGAGATTCTGATACTCCAGCCGATACGTTACCTCGCCTCTCCCTCTGCATCCTCCCTCCGCCGCCGAAGAACATATCGAATATGTCCATGGGTGACCCGAAGCCGCCGCCGGAGCCTCCCTCCTTGATGGCTTGCTCGCCTCCTTTATCATACAGCTCCCTCTTCTTCGGGTCCGACAGCACTTCGTAAGCTTGGGAGATCTGCTTGAACTGCGGGAAGGACAGTCACTGGCACTCAGGCGCCTGCAGCACCCCTGGCGGGACCCCCGCGCAGCCCCCTCCCGCCCGGTCCCACCGCCCCGGCCCGTCCCGCCAACCTTCTCGCCCTCAATGGGGGTCTTGTCCGGGTGGTACTTGAGCGCGAGC
>JAODKT010001744.1:41122773-41134413 GCA_027576195.1 Cossypha heuglini
ACCGCCCCGGCCCGTCCCGCCAACCTTCTCGCCCTCATTGGGGTTCTTGTCCGGGTGGTACTTGAGCGCGAGCTTGCGGTAGGCCTTCTTCAGCTCCTCGGCGGACGCGCTGGGCTTCACGCCCAGCACGTCGTAGTAGGTGGTCTCCTTCACCATGGCGATGGCGGTGTTGGTGGCGGTGGTGGCGGCAGCAGGCCCCCGGGGCTGCGGACGCAGATCCCGCTCTCCACTGCTCCGATCCCGACTCTTCTGGAAACTTCGGGCCGGTCCTGCAGCCCCGCCGCTTAACAGCCGGCCCCGCCCCGGTAGCCCTGCCCCGCTGAGCGCCGGGCCCAGGCGAGCGGCCCACCAATGGCTGTTCGGGAGGGCAAGACACTTGGCCAATCAGCGCCCTCCTCCGCCGCCCGCATTGAGCGCAGCCCCGCCCCGCAGGGCGCGGGTGGTGGCTCCCGCCCTGCCAAGCGTCTGCCTCACGGCGCGCCTGCGCGCCGCGCGGTTCCCGCCCTCGGAGGTGCCGAGCTACACTGGGTACGGGACGCCGGCCCGGCTGCCGCCTTCCCGGTGTCGCTCCGGGCCTTTACCTTCCCCACCCTACGCGGGCCTGGCTCCGCCGCCGCACAGGCCGGCCGGCGGTCCGGTCCGCTCCACTCTACTGCGCCTGTGCCAGGACTCAGCGCCCACCTCCGTGAGCACGGGCCTAGTGCGCCTGCTCCGGGCCACGCGCCGCGGCGGAAGCCGCTTCCTGGTCACGTGGGAGACGCGCTGCAGCAGCTGATTGGCTGCGGCGGGGGCTGCGCGAACGTCGCGCGCGCGGTAAGGGGGTGGGATCCGTCCTCATGGCGTTGCCATGGGAACGGGGCCCACGGGGATGGATGAGCTGTAGGGATGGTCGTGCCATAGGGATGTGGTGTACTGTAGGAATGAGTGTGCCATAGGGATGGGTGTGCCGTAGGGATGTGGTGTACTGTAGGGATGGTTGTGCCATAGGGATGTGGTGTTCCGTAGGGATGGGTGTTCCATAAAGGATATGGTGTGCTGTAGGGATTGTGGTGCCATAAGGTTTGGGGTGCCCTAGAGCTGGATGTGCCATAGGGATGGCTGTGCCGTAGGGATTGTGGTGCCATAAGGATGGGTGTGCCATAAGGATGGGTGTGTGATAGTACCTGTGCTACACTGGGGATGGAGCCTTGCTTTCCTCTGGGATGAGCTCACCACCACAGAGCTTGGAGGAACAGCACTGAGCACCGGGCAGGGTGAGGGATCTTTGCTGTCCAGGGTCAAATTATTGTAAACTTGAATGTCTCATAGCATGGTCTGTGGTTGACTGTGTCTGGATGAAGCTGTCTTGGCCCTCTTGTTGTCTCTTGTCTTCTGCTGCTCTCTCTTGTTTTGGTGGTTAAGTTAATCTCTCGGGTGAACTCTGATTCAGTGGGAAACAAATTGAGTTTTTTTGTGGCTAGGTTCTTCTGTCAGGTGGGATTATCAGTCCAATTGATTTTTCCAATATATGGTTCATGGATTTGAGAATGTAGGGTAGTGCAGGAAGGAAAGCAGGATTACCCTTTCAACAGGAACCTGCTGTTAGATTATGCAAGTGCTGGTAATGTGCTTTGCCTTGGACTTCAGGAACATGAACGAAGTTAGTAGAATTGGCTCAGCTAGTGGATGGGCTGGCAGCAGAATTCATGGACCCTGTTCCACAGGAAGGTGGTCCATTGGGAAGTGGTGTGTTGGTAACACACTGTCTGTTTTGCTCAATAGCACAGTGATGCGTGTGTGCTGGCTCGTGGGGAAAGAGCAATGCACTCAGCGAGTGAAACTGCCCCACTTGGAAGCCGTGGTGATTGGGCGTGGCCCAGAGACTGGGATAACAGATAAGAAGTGTTCACGGCAGCAAGGTAAGGTGGTATAGCTCAAATCTGCTTTCTATGTGCAGCAGCAGCTGAGCTTGCCTGGTTCCTCTGCGTGGTCTGCAGTGTTGCCTGGTTCTTGAAGTCATCGAGCCTTTTTAATAAGCATTTTAGAAGATCTCTGGTGCCTGAAAAATCAGAGACACCTAATGACAGGACATCCACCTCCATAAACTAAAGCATTGAACTTTAAATGTGAGTTCCCAGGCCCACCGTTGTGTTTCACTGCCTGCATCCCTGCTTGGTAGCCAGCACTTCTCCCTGGTGTTCCATCGATTTTTAGCGTGACTTGTTATTTTATACGTAAAATAATGTGATCTTGGAGAATATATGAAAATACCTGTCACCTATACTATACTGCACATCTTCTCTGCCTTATCTTCTGTGCCTCTGGACATAGTCTTGCTCTATGCCTTAATGTCACAGAGGACTGGTAAGAACATCAAAAATATGTATAGGACATCAACACAACCCACCTTTCTTCTGAAGTAATTCCACCCTTGTCTCAGTGTATGGGTTGGCTCTGTTTTACCTGTGGTCCTGGAAAGAAGAGACAAGGCAGAAATATTCTTGGCATACATTCACGGAGATCAGCTCCAGAAAGAAGCAGGTCTTCTAAAAGAGGAGTGTTTTCTGCAGTGGGTGGTTCAGCAGAGTTCTTTTTATTTATGTTGTTTTGTGACACTTTGTTCTTTCTTTTCCAGTTCAGTTAAAAGCAGACTGTAACAAAGGGTATGTCACAGTTAAACAGGTATGTTTTTATGTGTGGATTTACAATATTTCTGATACTTACTGGGACAGTTGTACTTAACTCCACAAATGCTCCAAATGATGATTCTGATCACTGAGTCTGAGGGTCCTAAAGCTTTCTTATCACTAAGGGAGGTTACAGCAAGTGGCCCTCGGAAGTGAACTTTTTTCTTTGTGCACCTCAATGAAAGATGCACTATTCCTTCTAGATAACACTCCAGTTTAAGACAGGCAGACTCGCAGCATCAGGGAATGCTGTTGTGAGTCTTCAACCAGTTCTGTCAGGTGCTGCATTTCCGAGACTTTGGACTTCTTCTACTAAACTTGCTTATCTTCCTTCTGAGCCTTAAACTTCATAAGCTGAGGCAGCCCTTTGTTTAAGGCTGAAATTCTTGTGTAAATGGGACTACACAGTTGTAGGAGATTTTTGTTGGTGGGCTGATAGAGCCAGAGATGTGATTACTTATGGGAAGGGATGGGATGTGAGACAGCACTGCAGGAATGCTCATATTACCAGATGGATGGAGGCAGGCGTACTCCCTCATTTATGAAACCCAGTATCTTTGAGGTAACATGAAGGGAAAAGTCTCTGGTGCTGGTGTTTGTGTGTGTGTGCCCGCAGCATCAGCCTGTGTGGACAACACAACATGTTCTACCTACTGAGGGGTAACGTCTTCTCTCAAAATGCCTCCAGAGCCCACTAAGCACAGGCGCCCCAATGGTATCTGATGAATCTGGCAGAGATATCTTGGACAGTTTTTCACAGAAATCAGCCCTAGTCATGGTTTGAATACTGTATTACTGGAATCTCAAACTGGGAATACTTTCTGGTGGTGGGTGCTAGTGTGTTTTCTCTGCCTGCTGAAGAGTTGCTCTCCAGGTGAGAAGTGTGTGGCACAAAGTTCCAATGATCAGTTGTTTGATACTTCATTTGCTGATGGGAAGCATCCTTGACCTAAGTGAAACTGCAGAGCTGTAGACTAAAGAGATCCTAGCTGGAATCAGGTGTGTGCTTCATTGCAGTGGATGCCAAGTGAGAGGTATAGTACCATCTTGTGAAGCATGCAGGTATGGCAGTGATGAAGCTAATGAAGCACTGTCTGACTGAATTCATCAGTCACAGGAGAGAGCTGATTTCCTAAAGCCTGTTCCATGCATAAACATTAACCAAAAGCATTTTGCTGAAGACTCTTAACTTTTGTAGGGTCACCCACATGATGAGGCAAAAATCCATCTATCAAGCAAGCACAGTAGCTTGCCTACACCACTGTGCTATTGCACTAAAATAGTTCACTAAAACTACTGTTACTCCTCAGCAATAGTTGCTGCTGTTACTAGTTGTTTAAGAGGCTGCTAATTTGTGGGGGAAGTGTGGCCCAAGTGATGCTGTAACTGTAGTTGCTGCAGACCCAGGCTCCCTGTGACATCAGGCCTGGAGGTTGCGTGCTGACAGCTGTGACTGCAGGAGTGGGACAGAAACAGATGTCCATGGTGCTGCACTACCTGGTGTGCTAAAGCAGGTTAATGTGGGCAGTGAACGCAAAATGCATTTCCTTTCCAGGGCAGTGGTAATCCAGGAGAACTGAGCAGAAGTTGGCAATTATACTTACAACATCATTTTCTATTATTTTTTCCTCTTTCTGTCTACCAAAGATAGGGGTCAACCCAACTAGTGTTGATCTTGTGAATATTGGCAAGGATGAAGTGGTGAAAATGAAGCCAGGCCAAATTCTGCATATTGTGAATAACCTTTACCCTTACACGGTGCAATTTGCTGAAGAGTCTGGGAAAACTGTTCCAAAAGTAGACAAAATGCTACATGAGGACACTTGTGGGAATGATGATATGGAGCCTGTGCCCAGAAAAACAATGAAGTTGGAGGTGGTGGATACCCAAGGCAGTTCTATAAATCCCAAGCTAAGCAATACCAGTGTATCTACACATGAAGAAACTTCAAGCAAAAAGGCAAGTGTGTTGATATTAATACTTGTGCTGTTTCTCCTGGGGTTGTCTGCTCCATGAGGCGGAGGTCTTTGTGGATTCTGCTGGTGGCAGGCATCTCAGGTGAGCACAGATCCTCAAAGTATACAGAGCATGAGAGGTGTTATGTGCTCCTGACATCACCCAGATCCTGGGAAAGTTACTTGAGAACCATTCTGACCTGACCTGAGGGTTAGGTGTGTGTGATCAAGCTTCCCTGTAGCAAATGAGGATTTAATATCTGATTTCTGCTGCACTTTCTGCCAGAAGAACAGTCCACGTGAGCTCCATTTATCTGAAGTCACCCAAGGACACTGTCCTGGCTCTTGAGTGGTTATCGAAAAGCAAGTGCACAGAGAACAGAACGACCTGAGCCTTTTTATTTTTTTTTTTAGTTTGTTTGTAATTGCATTGAATTTTTTTCTGCTCGTGCTTTGTTCATTCCATATGGCAGAACCGTGTTTACCTTAGTGAGTTTTACCAGCCAGAATCTTTAAAAGGGCGTTTTTAAAAGCCCTGTGACATGGACAAAAGAAAAGACCTTTGAAACTAGTGCAGTGCTGGAGGAGAAGACACAGAGATTAAACCCCTTGAGACAAAATTTTAGTCTCAGGTTGCTGTGAGTTAACCACTTACTTCATTTGTGGACTTGGGCTAGTTATATTAGGGCCAGATTTCTGGTGGAATGAGCAGGGAGATAACTCATACTGTTTCCCTGCCAGCATTATAGTAACGTTTGAATGTCTTCCTTTATAAAAATATCATTGCTGATTAGTTAAAACATCCGTTTTGAAAAAGGTGCACTCAAGGCACGCCTTCTATTAGGTGTTCAGTAGCCAAGTTAAGAAACAGCTTGTGTTGGCTTGATCTTCCTGTGCCTTTCTGGTTTTCTCTGCAAGCCACTGCACAATTTAAAACAATCAATACTTCTAAGGCTCAGGCCACACACTGAAACTACTCATTTCTGTGCAGAGCAGTATAACTGGGATAGGACAGTTAATGGAGATCTCTGTTCTTTTTTTGGATCTTGTGATCCCTGAAGCAGAGGGCCTTGTGTCATGACATGTGCAGGCAAATTATTAAATTTAAACATTTTTATAGCTCCCTGTTGTTGAATTTCCAATGTTTGGAAGATTGAACTTTCCATCTTCACAGTATCTTGTTAAAAGTTTTCAAAAGTAGCTTTTTGGGGGCAGCTGGGGCAGGCGTGTTGGTATTTTATAGAAGGGAAATAATTGAGCTGTCATTCAGCTCTTATTGTACTGCTGTATGCTAATGAATATTCTTAACTGAATCTTTAAAAAAAAAGCAATTGGACTCTTAATTGTCTTATGATTTATTTTTCCCCTTCTGTGCTGTAGGAACATTTAGGACACTGGAGTCAGGGTCTAAAGAGCTCCATGCAAGATCCAAAAATGCAGGTGAGAGCTGTATACTTGTACTCTGCAGTAGATCTGTCTAGCAAAGCCACATGAGCTTTTCTTCTTCCTTCTGCAATTTGCATTAACAATCTGGTTAATCAGTGGAGTCCTGCATAAGGGCTGAAATATACTTGCATCTCTCTCTGTAGTAGCATTAACTTGGGAATCTCCACTGTACTGATTTTGCAGAGTGTCATTGTCTTAATTATCTTTGAGCTCTCTGTACTGTGAGATTTGGCCAATAGATTTCAAAAAAGTTGATGGGAGAGCAGGTGAGCTGTGCAGTTGTTTTGTTTCCTCAGGGAAACCAACTAGAATGGGGTTATCATTTTAAGATGAGCAAGCCACAGAAGTTTCTCCAGCAGTCAGCACTGTCTTGTTTCTTAGTGCAATTTCCTAGTTTCCAGCAAATTCTTAACTTTCACACCTTTATGTCAGATTACAGGATCTGACCCCTGGTCTCACTAGGCTCCTTCAGGTAATGATCACTGTCAGGCTGAAAATAATACAGTATCATAGTGTATGTTGAATTGGAAGGGACCCTTCAGGATCATTGAATCCAACTCTTAGCTCTGCACAGAACATCCCCTGACCGAACAGAAATCACACCATGTACCTGAGAGCACTTCTTGAGCTCTTGACAGACCTGGTGCCATGACAACTTCTCTGGGGAACTTGTTCCAGTGCCCAGCCACCCTCTGGGTGAAGAACCTTGTCCTGATATCCAGCCTAAGCCTCCCCTTACTCAGCTTCGGGCCATTTCCTCAAGTCCTGTCACTGGTCATGAGAGTGAAGAGATCAGTGCCTGCTGCTTCTTGCCCCTGACAAGAAGTTCTAACTGCAGTGAGGTCTCCCCTCAGTCTCCTCCAGGCTGAAAAGACCAGGTGACCTCACTGTTCCTCATATGGCTTCCTTTCAAGGCCCTTCACCATCTGCTTAGCCCTCCTTTGAACACTTTCTAAGAGCTTTATATCTTCTATTGTATCACCCAAAACTGCCCCCAGCATTTGAGATGAGGCTGCCCCAGTGCAGAGCAGGACAATCCCCTACCTTTCCTGGCTGCATCCCAGGACACAGGTGGCCCTCCTGGCTGCCAGGGCACTGCTGACTCATTGACATCAATGACTCCCAGGGCCCATTCCATGGAGCTGCTCTCCAGTCTGTACACACATCCAGGTCTGCCCCACCCCAGGTGCAGAATCCAGCACTTCCCCTTGTTACTTCTGCCCAGCCCTCTAATTTGTCCAGGTCTCTCTGCAGGACCTTCCTGCCTTCAAGGGAGTTCATGGGACTTCCTCCCAATTTAGTGTCATTAGCAAACTTGTTTACTATTCCTTCCAGTCCCATGTCCAGGTCATTTATGAAGGTGTTGAAGAGGATGAGATTGGAGCCCTGTGGAACCCCACAGGTCACCAGTCTGATGTCACCCCATTCACTGTAACCCTTGTGCCTGATCCATGAGCCAGTTCCTCACTTAGCTAAACAGAAGGCTCCTTTTTCTTGATGGATTTTAAAAAAAATTTAAGTGTGAAGTGTTGAACTGCTAGATTTACAGAACTGGATGCCCATTGACCTAGAATTGCCAGGACTTTCAAATGAGTCTGTCTATAGGGGATGAAAATCTATGGAAATTCTTCCTTACTTTTTAAACATAAAGGTTAATTTTAATCCGTGAAGCAGGATTCTATATACTTTCCAAAACAGGGCTTTCTTGGCCCAAAATGTAAGCAGGTTTTAAAACGGTTCTTTTAATGTTAGACACAAATAACTGTTTATGAGTGGAGGTTAGGTTTATTAGTTGTAGTTTCAATCTGAATACACAAACAATAGAATTCCTATCTTTTCTTTTTAATCAAATATTAAATGGCAATACTTCTTTCTTCTGAAAAGACTTGAAAGAGATCCTGTTGCTGCTGGTGGCAGGAGCAGACACTAATATGTATGTATAAAATATCTTGCAGCTGAAAGAATCAGTCCTATGATTTGTGTACCGATAGAACTTTAATCTTCCTTTTTGTAGATGAGATGGATCTGTTTATAAACATACAAGAATAATTAGGAAAGGCGACAAAGACATCATCCATCTCTAATCAGCAGGTGCACTGCGAAGAGACCAGGGACACAACCTGGCTGCTTTTTGTTGCTGGGTTCTCCCTGCTGTTGTTTACAAGCTTCCCAACCCTTTCTCTTCCTTAGCTGCATTGAATTATTGTAGAAGGCAAAACAGAATGAAAACAGGAAGATGGGCACGATAGACAGGAACTGTTCTCCTTCTTGTTAGTCAGCTGGGTGGGATGAAGTGAAATAGCCCAGACTGGAATATTTTTGTCTTTGTAATGCTGGTGGAGGTCTGCAGCGCACTGCTGGTAGCACATCTGAGATTTGTGCTTCACCCCAGACATTTGCAGCCCAGTGCATTCCTACATGTTCTGTATTGAGCACAGTGGTTTTGTTTGTGACTGCAGAGCTTGAATGTAGCCTGATAGAAATTGAGCTCCCTAGGCCTCACTGGTATCTCAGTCCAGGTGATTTTCAAAAGTTCATATACACCTGTAGCTATGGTTAACTTATTGGAAAGTAAGGTTAGAAAGCTTTTTCCTTTTACTATTAAGTATATGAAAAAGGATGTTTGAACACTTCTCCATAGCTACCTGGTGTGCATTATGGAAGAGGGTGCTTATCCTGGAGCAACTTAATTCCAGCAAAAGTTCTTGCTGAGTAGCATCTCTCCACTAAGTATAGTGCTTATAGGGACTATATATATGACTTTCAGTCAGAAAGTAATAGTTACTTAATTTTTTGCAAGGTTTACAAAGATGAAAAGACTGTAGTCATCAAGGATAAATATCCCAAAGCTCGTTACCACTGGCTTATCTTACCCTGGGACCCCATTTCAAGCCTGAAGTCAGTCACCAGGGACCACCTTGAACTCCTGGAACATATGCATGTCGTTGGGCAAAAAATGATCGAACAGTGCCCTGCCAGAGAGAGCCTGGAGTTCAGACTGGGTTACCATGCCGTCCCCAGTATGAGGTAAGACCTAGAGGAGTCGTGTGGTGGACATGCTGTTCTTCCAGTTACACAGATTTGGGGCTAAATCCATGCAGAGATTCGGCCTTGCTGAAGAATGGGCAATCCTCAACACTACAGACAGCTTGGTGTGCAGTCCTTTGCCCCACACTGCTGTGTAGATCCCAGTGCACGGGTGTCTTGCTCACGGTGGGAAGTGCCTGTTGGGCTTCTCCAGCAGAGATTGGTGCCTGGGGCTGTGGGATGCCTGTGGCCCAGCCCCAGTGGCAGGAGCACTGCTGCCAGTGCTAGGGCATCCCCCACCCAGGGTACCAGTATGGGATTAGAGACTGACTCCTAGACCTGTCAAGTCCTGCCTAATACTGAGCAAGGATTTGAGTCTTGTGTCTAAGTCCAGACCTTAGAGTGTCCAAGTGCCTGTTGATACTGCAGTCAGTTGTTCTCCAGTTCTCAAGTGAAGCTTTTGAGCGCTGATCAAATCCCATTCAATTACTCTACAAATAACAAAACTTTGGTTTATTATTAAACCTTTAACAGACCTTTGGTTTGCTAACACTGCTGTCTCCGCCTCTTTGGAAACCAGCAGGAATATAGACTGCAGTGAGGGGCCAATGAAATATGCAGACTAGTGACCCTGATTGTTTATAAGTGAAATGCTTGGCAAGAGACAGTGCTTCCAGAACAGGCTGTGTTTCTTCTGTCACAGGGTCAGGACTGACCCACAAGGCTGCACTCTGCCGAATCATGTTTGCAACTGTTACAACTGCAAAACAACTTCGAGCATTAACTTTCTTCTCTAGTACCTACATTATATTTTTTTTTTCAGTCAGCTACATTTGCATGTAATCAGCCAGGATTTTGATTCTCCGGCCCTCAAAACCAAAAAGCACTGGAATTCTTTTACTACAGAGTACTTCTTAAACTCCCAAGGTAATTAGAACAAGTATTCCATAGCATATAATCCTGCTTGTAGGTTCTGGCTTTGGGCTTTTCTTCCAAACAAATGTGCAAGTCATACATTTTATTGCAGTAAGTGAAAGGTTTTATTTAATTTAAGATATTGAGGAGTAGCACTGAGTAAAAGTCAGCAAATTTGTGGCTTTTTTAAAATAGACTGCAGCAATAACAGACTATGCATGCAAAACAGTGCACAGGGGTTTGCAGTGTCACATGTTTCATGATGCTACCTGGTCTCAATGCCTTTGGTCTTTTTTATCCCCAGATGTGATAGAGATGGTACGAAGCAAGGGGAAAGTGATGGTGAAAGACCATACCTCTGAACTTCTCAAACTTCCCCTCAGATGCCATCGCTGTAAACAACAGCTGTCCACAATCCCACAGTTAAAGGAACATCTTAGGAAACATTGGCCAAAATGATTTTTCAAAAAATTATCTTTCAATCTGTCTTCAGATTTCAAGCCAACACAAAGACCACAAAATGTTAACAGAAATGTATGTTTATTAACTGGAATAACAAATGTAATGTGGGGAAAAGTAGCCTAGAAACAGCAGCGTACTAACTTGGTAAGAGCTTCAACAAAAACCCAAGCCCTCTTCTTCTTTCCTACTAAAAATTCAAATAAAGTGACTTCTGAAATTGAAGCTGTTTGGTTGCAGCTTTATTGTGGTACAGCCGCACTAATCTGCAAGTGACCTGAAGTCTGGGAGAAGTGCTTTGTTTGGATGAAAGGATTTATCTTAACTCAGAAGCTGAACTGAGCCCAGGTCTAAGTTTCTGCTGGGAAAGGAAAGAAACAATGATGTAGAGGTCTTTCTCTTGATGGTTTCTGCCTACACTGAAGTTCCCCCCTACGTGTTAATGTTGCAGGCACTGGCTGACAACGTACTGTTAGTGGAGGGGGAGGAGCAGCAGCTGATCATCCTCACTTTGCTCTGCCACTGAAAGGCCTGACAGTTCAGTGCTTCTGATCTGCCCCTCAGCTATGGAGTGCACTTTGCCTCTCACCAGGGTGCCAGGACAGCCACTGCTCAGGCTCTAAGTGGGGCAAACAATCTCTTTTGGGTACAAGGATGTATTTAAATGTTTTTGTATTAAATCCATGTGTAATACACAATGAATAGCTTTACTGCTCCCCAGCATAATAAAACTATCAAGGTTTGCAGTTGCTTGTCTGCATATGTTGAGGTTGGTAAAGAAATTCTGTGCTTTAATCCTGTCCTGTTTCTCCAATCAGGATTTTCGTGAGCCTCTAATCATTTGACCATTGTCAAAATGTGAACTTTTCAAAGCAGCGGAACTGTACGAATAAAAATCTCTTGAGTTCAGATCTGGTTTGTACAGTTCATCTTAAGCCCAGCTTTGAACTAAGTAAGATGCTCTCTGGGTAAAATGGCTTTCAGCAAAAGAGTGCACAGAGCTTTTTCTATACAAGCAAAATGCTGCTCCTAACAATAACACATTCTGTGGGGAAAGCGTCCACTTCTTCCATTCCCCCATGCAGCAGCATGTTGCTGTAACCACTCAAATAGTAAGCTGATTGTTGGGGGTTGAGTGTTTTTCTATTACTGTGTCAATTTAAAGAATTTTT
>JAODKT010001744.1:41134513-41150274 GCA_027576195.1 Cossypha heuglini
CAAAGGAAAACTTCTGCCTTTACTGGCAGACACCTGTCCTTCAAACCAGGACACTGATGTTGCTGGAAAAGAACAAAGATGTTTCTGTCATAAACTTTTCCCCAAAAACGTATTCTTTCAACCTGGTATGCAAGAAGCCAATCCATACAGAGGGTCATGTTTATTTCATGCTTGTGCAGCGATGGGTGCTGGGTGGTGAAACCACAGAGCCAGCACACACAGTTCTAGCCAAGCAGTGTAGCTAAGATATTTTCAAAATATCTAAGTCTGCACTTACCTGATGTCTAAATATCTGCCTACTCAATAGCTATTGAACAATCCTTTGCCTGCTTCAATTTAAAGGTACAGTGCATTTTGAATTTATTGCGTGTGTTCAGTAGGTAGGATTCTTCATTTGGAGGTGGGTAATCTAAGCCTTAGAGATGTGGTTTTCACATTAAAATGAGCTAAGTTCATCTAAAGGATTTTTTAATTTCAGTAAAACATATGGAACATTGCCAAATGCAGTGTCCAATATCTTATTCAAGATTTCTGTTTGTTCTCTACTTGTTTCAAAACTATTCTGCAAGACCTTGCCATTTCCCACTTTTCTTTGTGTTTAAAGCATTTATTGTTCTTCTGTGACTCACTGTGCAAAATCTTTTCTTAAACCATTCATCTTTCACCAGAGTGGGGAACAGTAAGGTGAAGGGTTGGCCATGGCCTAATTTAAAACACCAGCCACAGTTCAGCTTTTGCTGCCATCAGTAGTATGCTTTAAATTACAAAATAAACCTTAGAGAGTTAGGAACAATGACAAAAGCACAGCCAGTCTGTGAATTCATTCTCAACACAAACTAGGGCTTCAGCTGGCTCCAGAGGTAAAGTGCTAATGCTTTGCAACAGGAACTAATTTTGGACGAAGGCCAAATGCTGGAGAGCTGTGGTCTTTCTCATGGCAGACAGATCAGAATGCGAAGCCATTCTTCCTCACAGTGAAACACACTGCTTATGGCCCATGGCCCATGACATCTGGGTGGGAGTTGTGGTTTTAGTACCTCTCAGAGCAGGTCAGAGTGAAGCATAAACCCCTACAATCTATCTGTATGGGAACAGCGTGCAGCTGAGTCAGTTGCCACACTAATGGGGAGCACGATTCAGAGGAACAAGCCTCTGTATGATGCAAATCAGCAGCATCACGAGGAGAACCAGAGCCACCAGGGCTGACTCCAGGGGGAAGCATGGCAGCATGTCCAGCACTTGCTGTGTGAGGTCACCACTATATGGGAAAGGTCTGCAGTGGGCACAAGCTCTCTGAAGCCAAGGGGCAGCCGCCTATAGGGGCTCAAAGCCTCAAAGCCATGAAGGAAACTAAGGCAGAAAATGTAGACGTTGTCATAAGTTACTTCATATGTGGCTGTGCAGGGGACTCACTGTGTTCCTCCAGTCTTTCATCTACAGCTGGTAAGTCCATACAGGAGACTAAGCAACCAACACAACATCTTTGTTGGGAGAGAGAACCTTAACACTCATCAGCCAGTGATGATAAAGCATCTCCCTTCTACCCTGGCTGTAATTACATCTCTTCTGGAGCTGTATTATCTTTGTGATACTGTTACAGGAATGAGGCCTAAAGCCAAGGAAGATGTGGTAAAGGACTTCCCATGAGATATGCCACAAGCTATGTGATGAAGGGATTAACGTGGGTAATGGGGTGACAGGCTATCAATGGAGGGCTAGATGACCCTAGCTGCCCCTGCAGCTATCCAGGTGAGAGTGATGCAAGCATTCTGTTCCACTCTTATGAAAACCACTGCCTTTATCCTCTCTTGGCAATACTCATTTATACAGAAAGTGGTTCTCTCCCCCTCTTCTCCGTTGACAATTGCAGTTACAGAATATTTGACTATAGTCTTATCTCTGCTTCTCCCCAAAAGAATAAATTTATTCTTTGAAAGCCTCCAAGGCAGAGGATGAGAACATGACCACCTTGCAGACAAGTCAAGGGTCTTATTAGTCTCTTCCCCAGAGCAGGGATGCCTCTTTGGAAAGATCTGTGGCTCTGACACCATTGGAGTATACCTGGGAACAGGTGTACATAGTTCTATACACTTGTATTTTGCAGGTGCGTTTGTCACTGGCAATCTAACAAGAACCTGTAATCTGTTGCTCCAATGAACCACAGTTTGTGGACCTGTTAATGAAAGTTCCTACTGAACTAGATGGATTTATTTTCCTTTCATTTAATGAAGCTAATCAGCAGGTGAAAAATATGTAACAAGAGAGATAGGCTTCCATACAGCCACATTTGCTCAGAGGCTGAGAAATTTTTAAAGTTACCTCCATATTTCTGCATTAATGACTTACATCCATTCCTGGTACCTATTTGTATGAGCCTCCACAGAATTCGTAAGAGCAAATTCAATGTGTCTATAACGACAGTAACTAAAGCTGAGTATATTTCAAGATTATGTGCACCGCTAAGAAAGCAAAGAACATGCCAGCAGAAATCAAGGGAAAGCTGACTCCTAGCTACTGCTGAGAAGAAACTAAGGTTCAGCAACTGCAGAAGCAGTATGCAGGACATACCCTCTCGAGGCTCACCAACACTACGTGCTGCTCCCAGCTCTACTGCTCCTTGCTCCAAGTTCACTCAGGAGGGAAAGGTGTAGTGGAAGACAGTAAGAATTCAGCGATGAATGATTTAGAAGACTGGTCTTTCACTTGGATGGCAGATTTAAAGGGGTTTTGCCTTGGTGGGAGATGAAGAAAGCAAGCCTAATACGAAAGGGTCTTTGGTTTTCAGCATCACCATGATGGAAAACCAAAGAAATCATATGCATACTTAGGGACAAGTATGAATCCTTAGTAAGCCAGTGGCAGTATTACCTTTCTCTTTCTAGTCAATAAACTAGGTTGGGCAAGACCTCAGCATTTCCTGGCATCAGATTTAGGAATGTCAGGAATTATTGGTGTCAGTGTCACATTTCAGTTGCAGGGCCAGAGTGCTCCGCAGAGGAGCACAGACTCCCTCATCAACCCTTTCTCCAGATCTGGTAGATGGCTCTGTATTTCACCATGGACTGTGCTCTGCTACCATTCTAAAGACTGAGATCCTGTGAAACAGTCTTGCTCTGTAAAGCCTTTCATGTGTTTTGCCATCTCAAAAGGCTTTATTCACTCTTGGCAAATATCTTTCCGGTGTAGTCACAGTATATGACAACAGGCTCAAGTTATCCCCACGCAATCCAGAACAGGACATGCAACTCAGAACAACTGGAAACAAGACGTGCTCCAATGCTTCGCACTGACAAAACACTTTTACCACTCCCCTCCAGCAAGCCCAAGACAGCACAACATATATGGTGCAAAACCAAATGGCCACCCCAATTTGAAGGAGCTCTTGCCACACAAAAACAGTGACCTGCAGCACTGCACGTGCTCATGCTGTGCAGTCAGAACACGGCTTGCTTCTGTGTCATTAAACACCTCCGAGAGAGTAAGCACCTTGTTTGTGCGGTGTTTGTCTGCAGCACTCAACAGAAATGGCCTCAACACTGCAGCTGCCAGGCCAAAATTAACCAAGAAGGGTTTGCAGCCTTGTCTCCTTCCTCTGCTCCTAGAACTGCTGGTGTTACTTCTTGCATCAGATCACAGAAGTATTCTGGGGTAAAACCTGATTCTCAGTACAAGACCAGTTTCCAGATGACACAGTTCTGCAATAGTGCACAGCATTATCAGGGTACAGCTGCTGATCTGTCAGTGCCATAAAGCAGAACTAGTCTACCTGCTTTGATCTCAGATAATTAGGGTAGTATTACCCAGCAGAGTGTGACATCGACACCTCCGGCCTACTTTTATTCATGTTTTCCTCTGTCCAAGACCTCCCTGGTGTGAACGGGCCCAGTTTCAATACAGCAATGGCTGTTGGCACTGCAGGCTTCACTCTGATGTAACAAACCAATCATGAAAATCTGGTATCAGCAACACCCAGCTTCAGCAGAGAAAACACAAACTTTGTTTAGCAACTACAGCAATTTGCTATTGGTACAGTCTTACAGGTGAGTTCTCTACAGCAGGTTGAAGCACTTAAAATGTGGCCTGTCATCAAGGCAGGTATCAGCTCTGGGAGGGAGGGATGGCAGAGAAGATAACCCATCCAATACTGGTGGGATTGCTTCATCCAGAAAGGGGTAACAGTGGTAGGAGCTGCATATCCTTTTGCTCTCCAGCCTCACCAGCCACCTCTGCAGTGGGTGTGAGTGGCTGTGCCTGTAAGTGTGACACCATATGGATCACAGTCACAGCACACCAAGCAGAGGGACCCTTCACTTGCACAGCCCTAAGAAGAGTGTATCGGAAACACCGGAACAGCAATGGCTTTTGCAAAGATACAATGAAATTATATGAAAAGTAAGAGTTCAGAGTCCACAGGGCTTCCTTGGCTTCTTGTTACTGGAGAAGATGCAGTTTCCACTGTAGGCTTTTATTGAATTTTGGTGGAGTCAGTACTTCTGGATCTGAAAGGCAGATGGAACAAGTGTCAGAACAGGGGGTAACAGGAATATAGTTTTTTAAAGAGGTGTTAACTACTTTGTTCACTTTTCTTACATCAAAGGATGCTGACAAATCTCTTGACTTCTATTATTTCCCTGTAGTGACTGATCACCAGGATAGTGTCCTCAGAAGATCTGCTTTCACCAAGAAACCTCTAGGCACACCAAGTCCCCTCTCAATTGTTAAGTGTTACTGTTCAGAACAGGAGGCACAGGCACAAAGCCACAACCATTAGTGGCACAAAGCAGAACTCCATTCATTCACCTGTCACTTACCAATCATGCACCACAAAGAGCTGGCTCCTTGTGGAGTGAGTAAGAGGCACAAGGCTTTTTCTGAAGTGGCAAGTGGCAATAGACAGGTTGCACCTATAGATTCAATAGAGGATTTGCCCAGGCAATTTCAGGACTAGCAGGGAAAGAGGATGTAGGACTAGAGAGAAGATGGAAGACTGAGGAGTTGGGACCACTGTTTGCTAGGTTTCTCAGCCCTAATTTTGTATTCACTGCAAGGACTTTGAGATGGAAAAGTGACACCAGAGATTGTAGCCTGGTCTGGTCAACAGCGTGGCCTGGCTGCCAAAGCCAGAGAGAAAAAATCAGCAGGTAAGTTACAAGAAGAATTACCTAACCCATTCCTTAAGATACCAGATTTTCAATTCCCTCACAACAGACTGACATTACACACACAGGAACCCAGGAGCAGTTGCGGTATTTTAGCACAGAGACAGTTTTAAACTGAGACAGTTTTAGCATACAAATTCAGAGCAAAATAAACTTTATTAACAAAGCTGCTCACTTGCCACAAGGCAGGATGGTACACCATAAAGAAAAGCAAGGAACCACCATAGCTGAGTAACTGCACAACTGCTGGCAGGTAGCAGTGCTTGGAGAACCTCCAAGCCCACTAACCTTCCTGACATTTCACACCCAAACTTAACTCAGAGCCTCAACTAACCTTGGACAACAGGAGACGTCATCCTCTTTTGCTGATAAGCAGCCATAATGCTGTTTGCAGTTGAATTGGGTCCCAAGACCTGTAAGAAGAAATACCCATTTTCCAACCTGAACAAAGCAAGGCACAAGCAGGGATACTCTCAAAGGAAACTGCTATTACTGTCCAAAACCAGGAGACCTCACAGTACAAAGTGAACAGGATCCAAGTGTAATCAGTGTGATCAAAGCCCAGTAATGTCTCAGAAAAAGTTAACATAGAGGCAGAGAGAACTGCTTTCACACAGCTTTTCAGGACACAGAACTCTTATCCCAACACCTACTTCTTTACAGCACCATAAATGTAATGATTCAGCAGGACTGATTTCATTAGAGCACCATCAATATTTAAAGTTCATCTGGGAGTCTCTGTTCCCACAGAACATTTCTGATCTGTCTTTAAGAGTCCTGCTAATGAGCAGTTAGGGAGAAGATACTGGGGAACCTCTTGTGTTGACCATAAATGCACTGAAACCACTTATTAGAAATAAAGACTTTTTTACTCTGGAAGGGAACTAACTAAAGCCCTTGTCATTTCCTTATTCTGCATTAAGTTGAAGCTTAGAAGCCTGACATAACCCTTCTTTTTGTAATTTACTCCTTAGGATATATGGTTCAGAATAAATTGACCAATCCAGTAGCTTTTCACTTCACAAGACCAGGCTGGGTAACAACTGCTCTAGTGCATTTCTACCACTAGGCCTAGAAAAGAAGGGAGTGTTCTCATGTTCTACAAATTGCTTAAGATGGAGCTTACAAAAACAAGTCACCACTAGGACAAGGCAACACAAGCCTCAGAAGACCTCATCACATCCAGTGTGCAATTCAGTGCAGGGAACACAGTAGGCTATACATGTTGTCCCCATCTAGAGTGTACTGACTTGACAGGTCCTGCCCAGAATGTCTGCTGAACCTCTTAACAGAAAAAAACCCCAGATTTTGAAAGCCATGGAAGGATTCTAGGCTCTCTTCTGGAGAATGCAAAGTACTGCTAAACACTTGATACTGTCTAGTGAGTGTGATAGGTAATGTGGATGAGCACAGACCAGGCTGACAGAGCTCTGTTGCAGGTCTGGAGTCCAGATTTCTGGGACTGAGGTCTCCATCAACTGCAAAACCTCTTCCAGGACTTGGTGCAATGCCCCAGCTTGCTCATCATAACCAAAGAGCACAAGCTGCTTCAGAAGGATGTGTATCTCTCCTGCAGGAGGGAACAGAAGCAATACATAGCAATCAACACAGGTATACTGAATCAGACAAATCTGTAGTAGCACTGAGAAGGCTTATTTTCTCTGCTCCCAGCTTCAAATGCAGAGAGCTCACATGTAACTCTGAGCACAGAGGCAGATTAACTAAAGCAAGGTCCAACAGAGATGGCTGTATGGACCAGGCAGCTTTTCTCCCCAGCATATACAGTTAGAAGAGGGGGCACACTACTTTAGCTGTCCTCATCCTCACAAGCTGCAGCATGGATTGAGATCACCAACTGTCCTACCTTTCACAGTCTCCACAGCACGAACACTCTCTCCCAGGACTTCCAGAAGGGCGATATCCTCAAAAGGACTCCCCTCCTTCAGGCTGTATTTCTTACGCTCTGCCTTGCGTCGGTTCTTTGAGGATCGCCTGAAAAGAGTATGTTCAGTTACAGTGTGCACAACAGGACTGGCTGTTAGCAGGGTTAAATCTGAAGGAACATCAACAGTATGCATGCAAATTGTCACTCAAATCCCTGCTTTCTTCAGTGACAGAGGACTGTGTGTAACTGTATGTGCTGTGACAATGTTTTCAGTGCTACACAACCAATATCCTTAGTGGTTTGAAACACAAGACAGGAGTCAGCCTGTTTCTCTGCTCCAAAAATGACTGCTCCATGTTCCAGCAAGGTTAAAGCATGTCTACAATATAAAGCAGGAGCTTCTCCAAGAACAAAGCAGTAGTCACTATCAGGCAAAGCTGAGGTCCACTTAAAACACTGGTGGCCAGGGTCTGTGCTTGGCTGTGAACATTTTAATTTCTGCCATCTCCAGACCCTGCTCAGCTCTGATCACAACCATGATCACAGGAAAGCAATTTCATTCACAGACCAGACCTACTTGCATAATGTTCTCAAATGATCCACACACTCTGACGCTGAATACTAAGGCTGCATTCTCCTCCTGTTTACATCTGTTCCACAAAAAAAAAATCTGACTAAAAAGTCCACATTTTTCCCACAGCTGTATTCTTCCACAATTCAGCCAGGGAATTCAGAAGTGGTCCCACGGACTACACCAGCCTGCTACACACCCCACCCCACACTGGAGCTCATACTCTTGAGAGCACTCAAAAACAATGCACACAACCACTGTGGGAAGACATTGGTATGAAATTTAATAGCAACTCCCACACACCAAGTGCGAAACCTGGGCCAAAGAACACAAGTCATTCACGCAAGCTGTTAATGTTTGAGAGGCTCTGCCTGTATTCTGTATCTAGCTTTCTACAGCCAGATATTCTGGCTACATGCCCAACACTCATGGAGCCAGAACCTGCCCAGAGTCTCTGCTCTCAGCTCCTCTCCCAGGCACCCAGTTCCTGTTGCACTAGTAGCTTCTGGCTTTTTCTGCTTTTCACTTCCAATGAGAGTTACAACAACCATGAAATGCCTGCAATTAAAGCAGCTCCAAGGCACACAGAGCTGCAAGGAGAAGCATGCCAAGCTGACCTCCTGGATGCTGATGCCAGAACAGTCACTACCTGATTTGAAGATACCTACGCTGATATTCTTGAATTGCTGTGTGAGTATTTGCTGTTCATGTCACTGGCTGTCACAACACTGCTGGTTTCAGAGAAAAGCTCCAATTCTGGACAATTTGGCACTTCATAATCTGCAAAACATGGTAACAACTGTCACAGTATGGAAAAAGGTCAGAATTCTTTTCAAGCTTTCTGACTGATCTGCGTAGCTTGCTGGGCAGATTCATTCTACTTGCTGGCGCTCTGGAGCCTTATGGCTCCCACACTCACTGAGCCAGCACACAAGAAGGAACAGTAATTGTGAGAACAACACTGCTCCTCTGCCCTGATGGGGATTGTGATATTGAACAGCACAATCAGAGGGATGACAATCTCAGTGCAGCCGATCTGGACTAGGACACAGCATTCTGCTTTCAGACAAATTCCCTGAGCCTGAGTGAGCTGGCAGGTGAATATGCACAAAGGACATGCTGA
This sequence comes from Cossypha heuglini, assembly GCA_027576195.1. Taxonomy (NCBI): domain Eukaryota; kingdom Metazoa; phylum Chordata; class Aves; order Passeriformes; family Muscicapidae; genus Cossypha; species Cossypha heuglini. The sequence goes on from JAODKT010001744.1 coordinate 41,143,252, forward strand.
GCACTTCTCACCCAGCCAAGATGGTACTGTGGAGACAATGATATATCATTTTGAAGAGCTTGCAAAGGTGCATTTTCATTGCATGAAAGCTGTGACCCAAGGAAGTGCTGAAACTACAGAGTAACTGCACTCCAAGTATGGAATGAGAAGGGGTTGAGAAGGGTGCTGCTTTAGTACTGTAGATCCCATTGGAGCTGAAGGAGAGCAGAGCTCCATCAAAGCAAACAGAAACCACAAACAAAAACACGATCAAACATAGTTACTTATGCAGGAGAAAGTTATATGCACTTCAATACTAACCCTGCAGGTTCTCACAGGCCTTCTCCTTCAGCTCTCGCACCACTTGCAGGCGACTCTTATGGCGAAGAAACGCTGTTTTCTGGGAATCTAGGAAGATCAGCTGACTTTTCTGAGCTGATAATTAAGAAAATCAAACAAACATTTATGCAAGAGAAATAGAAAAACATTTTTTACACAAGCACAGTCCTTTAACAAACTCATGAAAAAATCCCTCAACTCATAGAACATGAAAAGAAAGAACAAGGAATGGTAACAAAACATTCTTTCCGTGTGGAAGGGAGAATAAAGCTATAAAATAATTTTTTATTTCCACAAACTACTCATCAAAGCTTACATGACAGATAACCATTTTCCTGGGTCCGTAGCTCTGCTGCCATATATGCTTTGGAACAAGGACTGTCCGGTTTGTTCATGGACATGCAGACACAGAGCCCTTTGCAGCTTTTGACTATGAGGTCTGGAAAAGTTCCAAAGGAGCCTGACTAAGCTAAAAGGATCCCATGACACTGCAGGGCTGCAGGATGCACTGAGGAGAGCCAAGTGCAGCTAACTGAGCAGCATCAATTAGGTGGAAGCAAAGCATACTTCCATACATCTTCCAGTACCAGAATGCTGTGACTTCCCACAGACCCTGCAAAGATCTTCTGTAGTCTCTATAGCACAGAGAAATCTTAGATTCTTGCACAGACTCACCTTCCAATATAGCAGGTTTCAAGTTGGTCTCCAAGATATCCAGTCTACCATACTTGTGAATCTGGATCAGCGAAAGAAGACAAGGTATCATTTAAGGATCTAACCCAGATCACATCCCTCTGTTTTGGAACTCTAAAGACATATTTACACTTCTGTTCTTTTGGTTTGAAATGTCTTACCAGTCTCAAAGCCTCTTCCCAAAGAGCCCCTTCTAAGAGCAGGAGAACAGCCTCTTCATAATCCTAGAAGGGAAGATCAACCATGGGCTGCTGCTGATGTTAGTAATACATGTTCAGGTAGAAGCTATTCAGATGTGTATTTCTATGCAGCAGTATCACAGTCAAGAGAGGAAAACACTACTATGCTAGCTACTTTGATGCGTTGACCTCAAAAAACCCAAACAAGGAAACAAAAATCACAAACCAACTCAGCACAACTATGTTACTTCTCCCACACTAAGGGGAAATCCCTCTGGAACTCTGTCTTCCTTATTCCAGCCCTTATGTTTCAGCTCTCTGAGACAAAAGCTTCTCATACCAAAGCATGGGCAGCTTCAGGAGTGGAAAAACTCCGGGACACAGCATTTATCTCCACCCTGCTCAATGTATCACCCAGACCTGCCCTGCCCTCCCCAGGGGGCCCATAGCATAGACTGTTTTGCTGTCAGCATGCATGGAGTCACATGGGGAGCAGGAGAACAGAGAAAACACAGACGGTGTATCTGACTGACACTTACTGGACATTACTGGGACACAGGCAGGAGGGTGATTACATTACCTGAGTGTACTGCTCCAGGAGTATGGCTGCCTCTGCATACCTTCTCTGTTCAACTAGTTTTCCTACAAGAAGAAGTGGAGTTTCAGCTTTTCAGAAACAGCTGGATTTTGTGCCAGAAAGTGAAGCTGAGGAAAATCCCACTCACTGAGAAACTTTCTATCTGCTCATACATGTACTCAATTGCGAAATGACAGCTGTAATTTAAAAAGGGCATCATAAGAAAGCATTAAAGGCATGAATGACTGAAATCATATTAAGTGACAGAAAAAGCAAATACTGGAGTATCCAGCTCGGGAGGACTAGACTCCCTCTGTGTTTAGTGCCCTTCATAAACTTCACCTCTGAGTAAGGCTGAATTCAGGACAATGCTCCATTCATTCTCTTGCTGAAATATACACCAGGTCCACAACTCATGTCTGACACGTGTTAGTGAGCTCAAATTCTGTGACCAGCTATCTATTTCTCCTTAGGACGACACACAGCTTTATGTATCAGCTAGTCCTAGCTGCTAGCTGGCTTCAAGGAAAAAACAAGATGCAGTTCCAAATTATCCAAAAGCCTTTAGGGCTGGTGAATAGGCAAAGCATTTGCACCATTTAATGTCTAGAGGCCTCAGTAACATCAGACACTTCAGCCCAGGTCAATTCCTTGCAGTTAACTAACGAGGCAATCTGGAAGAGCGGTCTGGCAAGCAGCTGCAAGGGAACAATGCAAGAAGCAGTCAGCACTGGGCAGCAAAGGCCATGGTTTGCTTGGCAGCTCCTGGGTTGCCTACCAATTCAGCTTCAACATCTTTTGGCTCCTTTGAGAAACAAAGGTTATGTGCAAATGCACAAACCCTTCGGGAAACATGGGATCTTTGTTCTCATTTAAGAAAAGTGCTGCTGAATACTGAGGTTTTCATTGAATTTTAGGAAAAATCAAAGCGAACTATAAACAACAGCAGCCACTTCTGCTCTGCACATTTCCATCTCTTCAAGGCCTACCTGCCATGCTCCGTGCCAGGCTGGACAGCTTATCCTTTGTGTAACCAAGCCGTGATGCCATGCACAGGGCTTGCTGCCAGCTGCCACTGCTCTGAAAAGCATCAAGTGCTTTTGCAAAGATGCCAGCACGAGCAAGTATCAATGCAGCCTGTTCATACAGCTGCTTCTGCATCAAGTACTCTCCATATGCATCACTGATATCCTAGAAAAAGAAAGGGAAAAAAAAAAAGAAAATAAATATTAGTAAGGTCAGTAGCAGTCCTCCATTAGAAAAAATTAAGGGCCCATCAACAAAAGCTTCTTATCCAGCTTCTTCAAGGAGTTGCTAGGCATGAAGTTTCTACTCCATTTCAAACTATATCAAGCCAAAAGCTGATGATCAGCACATGGACACACTACAGAACTACAGCAAGTGTCAGAGGGAGGCACCTGACTCTCCAAACCAAATGATGGGTAAACTAGATACTGCAAGAAACCAGACCCTTCCTCCCCACTGACATGAGCAGTTCTTGTTAGAATGTCCCTCTGAACCAACCTGCTTTAGGAAACAAACACTGGCACAAGGGAACATGCAAGCCCTGTAATTCCACAGGCAAAGGCTACTCAAAGCTCACTACCTCCACAAGAAGGGGCAAGTGGATTTGATTGAAGGATACAGGGGGAATAATCAAATACTCCCAATGAGTCATTCAGAAACAGAACTCCCTCATGAGTATAGACTCCTTTCTGCTTTCACTGTGTTGCAAATACACTGATTTTCTCTATTTCCCCTCTTACTGAACTTGTACAAAGGCTTATGTGTTGTGTATTTACAGTATCTATTTTAGATTGTATTAAACACATTTACATTTTATCTCAGCCTTGGACAAGTTAAAGTTCTTCAGTAACACTGAAACCAAAAAAGGACACTATGTACTAGGAAACAGCACATCTAAAAGTGTCCAAGTTCTACAGACTTTTCGGAATAGTTTAAGGATAATGAATTGTCCCTGCACAGTCTGCAATCCAGAGAGATCAAACAGGAAGAAGTCTTCCTGAGGTTATGGGAGTCATTCAGCAAGATAGTGCAGCAGAAGAAACAGGACTTCCAGGTGCTCTGAATCACACAATCAAAGGAATAACAACCACTGACGACCAGGTCCCACAGGGTTAGTGCTGAGAGTCATTCCAGCTGTAATCTCAGAAGAGGGTCTCAGACAACACTGGAATAGCAATGACCTACAGAACTTGAACACAAGCAGCTGCAGTTTCATTCCTGCCCCCATGCAAGGTGATGAGGAGATCCAAACACACGCATAAGGGAATATAAAGCTTTGACTGACACTGTCACGAGCTTACGCACCTTGTACTCTTGAGTGCTAGAGGGGTACAGCTTCAAGGCCTCAGAGTACAGATTTTGATCTTTCACCAAATTCAGAAATTCAGAGAAGTGTTCAGGACCTGCAGAAATAATTTAATTTTTGTAAAAATGAAAGAGAAAGTACGTGACTCTCCTGTCTCCCACACAGTTTGGGTTCATAGCATGATGAAGCAACTAGAGGTGCCTGGGTGGAAGAGCACTCATCCTACTACTGTAAAGTCAAGTTGTTCACTTCTTTGAGGTTTGCTAGAGAAACTAACCAGGCAAAATTCACTTGAACAGGAACAACACAAGACTTCATGTGCTTCATGACCCCAGAGGAATAAACATTTCTTTCTTCCCGGACCAAACTACAGTACAAAAAGCAAGTAGCAGAAGTTCACCAAGCATTACCAGATGGGAAGATGATCTTGTGCAATCCTTCTCTTTCTTTAGCTATTTCCCCCAAAGGCTCTCCAAAATGGAAAAGTTACACTGCAGAAATCCTCCTTAGGACACCTACCACATTTGCTGAGGTGGCCAAGAGCTTTTGTGTATCTCTTCAAGTGTTTGTCTATTGTATATCGCTGATAATTGGTTTCCATTTTCCGGAGAGTATTTAAGAAGGGCAAGTATTCTTTTGGGTCCTGCAAAGAATAATAAAAACTGCAGTTGAGCTAATCTGCTAAAACCCTTATTTGTCCCAGTCTTCACCAATAGACAGTCTCATATTTGAAAATATGTGATAATACACTAAAAATGACATTTTTTTTACAAATGTAGGCCATCTTAAAGAATCAATTTGTGCATATACTCTTGCCAGAAATTACTAACTTGAATTACCAGGCTCCCACATGGACTTCAGCAGTATATAAAGGCTAATAACATTTGAATTTCAAGCCTGTGTGTCATATCTAATGTTGTTTCCTATTATCTATGATTGTGTATAAATTTGCATCCATTAAGTTGATCAACTTTCCCACACCAAAGGAGGTCATAAAACCTGTTAATACAAATATGGTGTTCTATAGGGTGTTCTAAGTGATGGGCAGCAGAATTTGCTGTAACATTAGGTAACTCTGAAGATGCTGATGGGCATTTCAGTTCAGAGATTTCACATTAAACCCTCATGAAGACACATGCTATTATGATGGAAACCACTAAATGAGCAAGAACCAAGAGTACAGAACGAGAATGGAAGGCATGCAACCACAAAACTTCAGATACCAATCCCTCCCTTCCCCAGAGCTACTTTACCCTACTGCTCTAGAAGAGCTCTGTTTCATCTTGAGCATAAATACATTTCCCAAGTTGTGCTCAAGAAGTCCCAAAGGATGCAGAGACATGACACTTTCCCTGCATCATCCCAAGTACACATAGGGCTTCTGAGCAACTGGAATCCTGACTGGATAGAGAGTCATTACTACGAAAACATGCAGGCTGATCTGCAGACTACAAAGAACCTTCGAGAAAGTAGAAAAGTAAGCTCCTTGGCTGGAACTATAAGCCAAGACCTTTTGAGACTTTTCTGCCACCATGACGACTAAATCAAAGTCATATGTCCCCAGGGAATAATCATACAATTCATTGACATCCACAAGGAAAAGCAGGTACTTCAGTGCTTCTTCTGCACTCACAGCTTGGACATCTGGTGTAATGCTTTCTGCAACGAGATAAAGCAGCACATGACCTGTTACACCACCAGCAGTGGAACCCTGACACGAGGAAAGGATGCATCAGGCACAACTTGACATCAGGCAGGGACCATCAGACCAACAGCTTGTTCTATCTTGCAGAAGGGTTACTTTGCCTTTGCTGGGCAACTTCAAGAACCATCCCAAGCAAAGCACTGAACATGAAACTGTGATGAGCGCAAAGCATTCAGCTCACAGTAAAGGCAGTTTGCTAGTTTGAGATACCAAAATCCAGAAGACGAACTTCCTATTCCACGTTGGGAGAACTAGAGTTCCAACTGGAAAGTGAAAGCACGTCCAGCTCTGGGGTTGCTCTGCCAGCAAACCTAGGTAAAAGGGTGTAAAACCCTTTAAACCTAGGTAAAAAGGTGAGGGCATGTACAGCAGCCTATCTTAGCTGATATGCTGCTGTACCTAAACACACAGCTAGTTCCAAGTACATTTCAGGTTTTCGGATTGCTCCATAAACAGTCATCTTAAAATAATTTTCTGGGTGAACCACACTAACAATCAAAAGTGTTCAGGGATACATTCAGTGCAGTATTTCAGGGTGCAGCTGCACTGGAGCTGAAGGTTGAGCTCTGGGTGGTGAGAGCTCCAGTGTGAACTGCCAACCCCTTGCATAACAAAGGGGACAGAAACCTGTGAGACAGCAGGAGCTGAGGATGTCCAGATTTTTGCAGAGATAGACTGTGAAGGTATAAAAGTTCTCACAAGCCCAGGGATAACCTTGTTCAGGGTCCCTCCTCAGAGGCATCACCTGCTATTTTGTTACTTAGTTATTGCACTGAGACTAAATTACATTAAGGATCAGGATGTCTGAGACTCTGCTATGGGAAACCTGAGGTTGAGCTGGTAAGGAATCTTGGTCTGTGAGTGTGAGGGGTGATCTCAGCTCAGGTGGTGCAAATGTGACTGCCAGTGTGGTCCTGGGTGGTCAGATGGAGAAGTTTCCTCCTTAACAATTTTGGTTGGACAGCGAAGTTTCCTTAACACAAATGTCCTGCAAACCACCCATTTTCAAAACTTTTGAGTTCCTGATACAAAACCTCGAAGATCGTGAACCTTCTGGAGAGCAATTTCCAGTTCTGGAGGACTTTTCTTTACGTGTGCTGTCAGTATTGATAGGCAGTATCTGAAAAAAAAAGAAGCAGTGAATGAAAAAGTGAGAAGGCAGAAACACAGCTTATTCCTTTTCAAGCACAGTTTGTGCAAGTTCTAGTTTATGTTTTAG
>JAODKT010001744.1:41158607-41173217 GCA_027576195.1 Cossypha heuglini
GGAGAAGGAGAAGGAGAAGGAGAAGGAGAAGGAGAAGGAGAAGGAGAAGGAGCAGTTTTAATGGCTACTGGTCCCCTTCTGGACCTTGATAATGGTGGGTAAAGGGTAGAATGGAGGAATTCAGTGCCATGTGCCATCCTCTCTCCCCAACGCCCTCAAATTCCAAGGAACAGAGCTATCCTGTTACATGCATATTTAGCATGCACCCTTGCCAGGCTGGGTGTAGGCATTAGGACTACAAGCAAGTGCTGACCAGTAGGCAGCTTCATGAGATGTCTGGCTCTCCCACCAGAAGACAGCCTAATTCCTTAACTCATGGCCTCCAGGCTGCAGGTCTAATAAGAGACTTAATCCCTTCTAGGCACTGTCCAGAAGTGCTCTCAAACTTCAGCCACAAGTGACAGATCTCCAGTACCGTAAATTCAGGCGCTCTTCCTCTGCTCCAGCCATGTGAGGCACTGCAGTCAGATGGTGAAGGACAGACTGAGCAGCATGCTGACCTTGACCAACAACCAGGAAGGTGCCATCTGGCAGCCAGGTGAGAAATCGGAGCCCCAGAGGATTCATCACTTCATTGCTGCTGCTGCTCACATCGAGTCTGTCACAAAATAAAAGCGGTTTGCACACAAATAGAATCTGACTTGAGCAGGCCATCTCACTAGAGAGGCAGAGGACTTCCTAAGCACAGCCTGGCTATTCAAATAGACAGCATGGCTGGGAGAGCTCCAGTGAAGAAACACAGCTACCTAAAGCATGAATCTTGCCACAGGCTGAGCTGAAGATAAAGGATGAGACCTAGAAAGCTCAATCTGTCTTCCGTAGGTAGTACTGCTTCCATGCCAACTACCTCTAGGAACAAACAGCGGGCATGGTGGGATTTTTAACCTCAACACTGTCTCTGCCACGCAAGCAGCTCTGTTGCTCTGTGTGTTGTGATCATGGGCCTGGGCACTGCATGATCATTCCTTTGTGCACCAGGCACAGAAAGGCACAGGAAGGGATAGCTCAGTGCTGTCACTAACAGTCACTGGTTCCTCTAGATTGAGACCTCAGTAAAGGGCATTTCTCAGCACTAGCTGCAGACACAGTGTCAACAATATGAAACCATGTTATCTGACAGCTTCTTAAAAATCTTGAGAAAAGTGGTCAGAGCTGTGACATCTAAAGCATCCAGTCAGGTACAGCTTTTTTCTCCCCTCTACAGCTGTAGTAGTTCTATATTACCTGTAGGTTTTATCCAGGTATGGTGTTTCCACAGCTGCTTTAAAGCCATTTCCTCCTACAGCTCCAAACTTGACAGATGGGTCATTCACTGTACTCTGTCCTAGCAAACACAAAGCACAACAACGTAGAGTTTAGAGATTTACCCAACAGAGCCCCTTCCATCTTCAATCTTATCAAAAAGTAGATGCTACATGAAAGTATTAAAAAAGTCAGAAAATGCCATCCCTGCTTGTACAGCCAAAATGTAATTCTCATTAACACTCACTTCGAGGAAGATGGCCCCCTTCCAACATAGAAGTACAAAACAGCTGTTTCCTCACAGCAACACTGTATATAGAACTCCTTTGGGAAGTGCTGGGTGCCCCAGACAGATTCTCAATCACTTCCCAGTGACAGTCAGCATCATGCCATCAGAGAGGCTTATGCAAAATACCATGTGCTGCACTCAAGCTGAAGCTAGGCAGTGGAATATTACCAGCACAATTACACAGTCAAGTGCCAAACACTTTCTTTTCACAAAGTTAATGCACCTTACTAGTCTCCCAAGGTACTGTTCTCAGGAACACAAGGTTTCTTTTAAGGAAGTTGCAACATGCTCTCACCATATCTGTACAGAGAGATCCTGTTATCAGCGTCCAGGACAGCCATGTCCCCGCTATGTTTGGGATCTGTGTGAAATGCAACCTGATTAACTGCCTGTTGGAGCTGGAGCTCATAGGTACACATGGGTGGAGGAACCACAGCATGCTGGAAGGCTGTGACAAGCACTTTATCTGCAGAAGAAAAGAGAAGAAAATCCAAGATGCACCCCAGTCCAAATGTTAGTGCAACTCTTTCTGGATTCTTTATTGGAAGCAGAAATAATATTACAAGAAAATGGTTGCTGCATTCTTAGTGGTCATCATCATTTAGCTACCCCACCTATCAATTACATGGACCCCTCCTTAAAAGCTTTGTAGAAACAACTAAAAAAAGAACTGAGTATAAAAGGCTACCCCATCTTTTCTGACCCTAGAGCTAGAAAACTGTTCTACTGCTTACCTCCATCTATAACAGCCACATTTGCCATATGTTGACTATTCTCCCCCAGACCATGGTCTGTGGTCCAATGCCAGTCATAGAAGAGGTACTGCCAGCCCTGGCAGAGTATATGTAGTCTATACAGGTTCTCTCGGTCCCATAGGAGTGACACCAACTGATTTTCCTCCAAGCAACCAAAGTGTAGACTTTGCTTCAGGTACCAGTGATAGTTCCCTGTGGTCCACAGCTGAACTGTAGAAAAACAAATAGTTACCACAGACTAGTATTTGAGACTCAGCTCAAACTCCTTCCCAACCACCACTGTCCTTCTAGGGCTGGGTTAAGTGAAATTAAAATAACAGTTCTGGTCTTCAGTTCTTGAGCTGTGTCAATACAACACACAGCACAAGAAAACAACACACTTCTTTTGTGCAAAAGTCAATCCTAAAATTCACTGAGCTGTCCTTGTGAGATGGTACCCTTGTTTAATGAAGGGCTCAGATGTTTAGAATACCATTTTACCACTCCCAGTTACAGCAGCCTGGAAGACGCTTTGAACCCAGGCTGAACTATCAGTTCTTCCTCACTAGCTGTGCTCGTTTTGGCTGGGGCAGTTAATTCTCTTCACAGTGTCAAGTATGGGACTGTGTCTTAGATTTGTGCTGAACACAGGGTGGCTAAGTGATGTTTTAGTTATTATTGAGCAGGGCTTACAGAGAGCCAAGGTCTTTTCTACTCTTTGTACTGTGAAGCTGGCAAGGAAGCCAGGGATGCACAGGAGCTCAGGAGGGAACAGAGCCAGGACAGGTGACTCCAGCTGACCAAAGGGATATTTCAGACCATATGACATTATGTTCATATACAAAGTGAGAGGAAGAAGGAGGAAGAGGGGGATATTTGGAATGATGGCATTTTTCTTCCCAAGTAACCACTACACATGATGGGGCCCTGCTGTCCTGGAGATGGCTGAACACCTGCCTGCCCACGGAAAGCAGTGAATTGATTCCTTGCTTTTTATGGAATGCATGGCTTTTGCTTTTTCAAAGCAAACTGTTATTATCTCAACCCACGATTTTTCCAGCTTTTACCCTCCTGATTGTCTCCCCAGTCTTGCTAGTGTGAAGAGGGCAAGTCACTCTGCAGGGCTTGGCTGCTGTCTGCAGTTAAACCTTGACACCAGCACAGCAGTCTAAAAGCCATGGCTAAGCCTCCAGTGTCTCATACCCTGCAGCTAAGTACCCACTATTAATGACATTTGCAGGAAAGTGTTAAGAGCCAGAGCCTCATGGAGTGCTCTCACCGTAAGTGTTCGGTTTGGAGTTTTCCACCTTCAGGTCTTCCAGCCATATAGCCAGGATTGTAGAATCTGCATTCCAAAGCATTTCATTAACCTGCAGAAATAAACATGGCTCTTACTGATATTCCTGGTCCTAGAACGTTTACAAGACCAGGAGGTGTTCCAACAACAAACGGTGCATCAGTTAACAAACAGAGTGCTTGTGTATTGCAAAGCTCCTGACAAGGCATCCTAAGAAGACCACAGATGAAGAGGCCACAAAAATGACAGCGGCGTTCTCTCTGCTTTCCTTGACACTGAGGAAGCACCTGCCAAAAGACCTCCCAGCATCCAAGAACAGAAGCTGAAGTAACACCCTAGCAATAGCTTCGCTTATTTGGGATAATGTGAGTATATAACCTCAGTCTTGCAATGGCTGACATGCTGAAAAGTACTTTTGAATCATTTGCCTAGTATTAAGTATATAGAGCACAGAAGTACCCCAGGGCTACAATGATCCTTCACTACATGTCTTTGTTCTACAGGCTTGCAGAGGGCATTGCGTCTTCTCCACTGGCTTTTTTATTGTTCTCTTTTCAGGTCACTTTTTCCATTAGGATAAGCACAAAGTATTAGATTAAAAACCTCTTCCTAGAATCTGCAAGAAATCTAGCCCTCTTCTCCATTACACTCCCATCAAAGAAGCCCAGACAAAGAACTTACTTTGACTTGCCCTTTCTGGAAAGGGAGGGTGAACTCTCCATGAAGAAGTCCATTCTTTTCCAAAAAAACCACATCATGTCTGTTGGGTTTTTCTTGTGTAGATGCTATCAGGTTTCCTAAGGGCCTTAAAAAAGAGCAAAATGAAAATGCATTGCCCACACAGTAACTAACTGTCATTTTAAACCCCAGTCATCTCATATTTTTTTCCAGTAACACGAAGAAAAAGATAGCAGAGGATGTGTTTTCCTCAGCATTGCTCAGACAGTCACAGGTCCAGCAAAAATCAGAGCTTATAGCCACAGTTGACCAAATTAATGTCAGCACTAGGAAAGGAACCTGTAAAATTTCTTTCTTTAGTTGAGCCCAAACTCACTTGACACTGACTATAAGCACAGAATGGAACCCTTCTTCCCACTTGTGATGCAAGCACTAGGATTTCAGGGTTTAAAGGGCTACTCTTCCTCACGTTGAATCAGAAGGCAACTTTCTTCAAGTTTTGGGAAAAATCAACAAAATGCTGAAGAAATTAAAATGATGCTGATCAAAGACTGTGACCAGGGAATAACAAGGAACACTGCTGTCAGCATGCAGACTGCAGTACTACTCACTTCCAGGACAGTGCTTGTTCTAATCCTGAGATAGGCTCACTTGTTGACTGCAGCACAAGCTCTCTGCTCCATACCCGGACCTTCCGAGTACCTGCAGGTTGACACAGCAATGAGACAAAGGTCTAAGAAAATACTGGGAAAAGACTTTCCCAATTTAATGAGGGTAGAATAGCAAATTTTGATGCATTTCTCTTGTGCACCTTAAGAGCTAAGAACTTATTCTATGTCAGGCAGTTCTCCCATAGTAACCAAGTGACTAAAGGAACTGTATTAGGAATTTCAGTCTGATGTAGTTCAGCCATAATCATTTCCCCGTCCAGTTTTCATCATAAAAATGTTAAAATTTTGCAATAAATTTATGATCGTCCTTAATCTGAAGTACTGAAGGTAAAAACCCAAACACGTGAAGTAGCAGTGTGGTTTGATGCAGTTCAATATGTTGACCAATACACCTGAACTGCTCAAAAGTAGTATTTATAATGGAAAACATCAGTTACAGTCTTAGAAGTAATGCATATGCTCACCACCTCTTTGACTTCAGGGAAAAACCAAGGGAATAGTATCATGAGTATTTTAAAAAAAAGTGTGCAAGGCTAAACTCTAGTATGAGGGACAGTGGGTATATGAACCCAAACTGATTCATCCATTTGGCACTGAGAGCCTATCAAGTATTGCTTAAAGCTTGGGCAGCTAAAAGAAACCGTTCAGATAATACCTACAAAGTAGTACTCCCTCCTGGCATCTCACTGAACCGAAAACCAAACAGCAAAGAAAGTATTCAAAATATCCTATCTATAAAATGGCTCTGAGAACATCAGAGCAGAGAAAAGGGCAATGAAACAGCTCAACTCCCACTCGCTTTAGGTGGCCAACAGATCATAAACAGTTCTTGCCTTACCTAGATTCTGCTTAAGAAGCCCTTTACACATGCTGGTATTTCATAGAAGTTTGGTGCCATACCTGTCTCTGGACAGACAGCACTCACTGCAACAAACTGCCCGTCTCCTCTCCATGTCACCCGAGGCCTGCCATCATCCCAGGCTGGTGCCGGTAACACTTCCTGAAGCCACACAAAAGCAAATTCCATCAAAGCTTGGGAAGGCAACTGCTGTCTTTGTCTAAACAGACTGCTCCTTCAAGAGCCTTAGGATGAAATCCATCCATTAAAAAGTGTCAAGACTAGTAAGTTAAAAACTCGCTATTCAAAAACATTGTTTTATGAAACATTAGAATTAAAACTATTTAATTCAATCTGCTCCTCCTCCAAGTGCATACAACTGTCTCTTCACATGAGCACACAAAATTCTTCCCATCCACCAGGGTCTCTACTTATGGACAGCAGAGCATAAGCCGGACACGATAAACTGAAATTTGTTCAGGACTGATGCTGTAATGGCTGCAAATCTTACTTTGAGCTCTGTTTGAAAAGTAGTAAGTTCTTGAATTCAAACTAAGATAAAAATGCATGATTTCAGACAACACAGAAACAGACAGAAGCAGTGTATGAAGAGAACTACCAGAAAGGTGATAGCAAATTGGCACCACAGGAATAACAGAAACTCTATTTGTTCATGTTTTCCCTGAGAGAGCATTGGCTTGACACAAAAAAAACAAATATAATACCGTCTGTTTGCGATGTGCTGCCTGCTTCCCTTCTGATCCATGGAATTGTGTCTCCTTTTTACCCCAACCAAGTGCAACAAACTTTCCTGAAGAAGAAATAATCCTTGTAGTGGAAGATTTACGGATAATACCTTAACTACTGTGCACTTAACTACTGTACATGCCCACAGCCTCAAGCCGCCCGCATCTTCTCCCCAAAAAACCTGCTGAGAAGTTATGCAGTCTAGAAAGTACTTTCATACCTGAATTTATGTTGACAAGTAATAACATTGACTTTACCCTTCAGCTGTCCAGCAGCACTACAGGCTAAACAAAATGTCTCCTGGGGCCTCAAAGTGCTCAGCTCCATCTCCTTACTTTCCACATGCTTACAACATATGAGTTACATCAGCTAGGATAACTTCATGTCAGTGCACCTCTCACCTTCTCCGAACTCATCTTGGTGGATTTGCTTCTCAGTAATTGGTTCAAAATCCCGTGTCATCATGATGAGTGTCTGCTGACCTGCAAGGCAGATATTAAATACAGTATTGGTAATGGTATCTGCAGCAAGTAAAACCTCAGATGTTCTCCTGTGTGCTCCTATTCTTCTGTCATGGACCTGAATAGAGAAAACATGGTACTAGAGAGAACATATCCTTCAAAGCAAGAAACCTCAAACTGAAATGGAACACTTCCAAGTTTTTCTACTCAAAAATATGCTTCCTGGCCTAACCTTAATAAGTCTTTTTCACCTTCCAAACAAGTACCTGGTTCCTTTTCTCCTGAGATATGAAGGATAAGAAGGCAACTGGAAACAGTCACCATGGATTTATGAAGAGATCATACCATCCTGATAACCTCCTACAATGAGATGACCAGCTTGTGGATATGGGGAGAACAGTGGATTTCATTGATCTTGACTCTAATAAGGCTTTTGATGCTGTGTGCCACAATATCACCACAGACAAACCCAGGAAGTATGGGATACATAAAAGGACAGTGAAAAAACCAGCTGAACTGCCTCAAAAGCTTGCTAACACTGTCAATAAGTGCAGCTCCAGGTCAGTCACTGGCATGCCTCTGAATACCAGGAGCAATGATTAACATCTTCCTTAATGACCTGGAGCATGGGACCCTCAGCAAGTTTGCAGATGACACAGAACTGGGAGAAGCAGCAGGTACAGCAGAAGGTTGTGCTGCTGTCCACAGGGACCCTGCAATGTAGGCAAGATGGGCTGTCCAGAACTTCATAAAGTTCAACAAGAAAAAAAGTCATGTTCGGCATATGGAAAATAATAATCTCAGGCACTAAGACAGACTTGAAGGAACCGAGTGGCTGGAGTGCAGCTTGACAAAAAAACATAAACTATGTCTCCCGATGCACCTAGTTGCACCAGCTAGCAGTATGCCGTGCTGCATAGGTGGACAACAGCATCCTGGCTGCATCAGGAGTGCCGCCAGCAGGCTGTGGGAGGTGATCTGGCTCCTCTACTCAGTGTTGGTGAGACATATGGAATGCTGACTCCATTTTCGGGCTTCCTAGTGCAAGACAGACATAGACATACTGGAATGGGTCTTGCAAAGAGTCAAAATGATGATTATGGGCTTGAAAAATCTGTCACATGAGCAGAGGCCGAGACAAGCCAGACTACTCTGGAGAGAAGTCTCCAGGGGAATCTCATCAGGGTGTGTAAATGTATTACGTGGGAGGTGGGGTACAGTAAAGAAGACACAGCCATGTCATTTGTAGTGCTGAGGGAGAGCATAAGAGCCAATGGGCACAAACTAAAATACAGAAAATTCCCTTAAAACCCAAGAAAAGGTTTGTTTTTTTTTTTAACTCTGAGGGTGGTTACAGATAGAAACAGGATGGCCACAGGGGTTGTGGGGTCTCAAACCTAACTGGGCACAATCCCCCAACAACTTGCTCTAGGTAACACACTTTGAGCAAGGTGGTTGGATTAGGCAATCTCCAGAGTTTCCTTTCAGTCTCACTCTACGATTCTGTTTTGTCTGAGGCTAATTTTATTTTCTAGGTGAGTCACATCTGCAATTAATTACGGTCTCTAACACATATATTTCCTGCCAAAGGCCAAGAAAGAGTTTTTGTTACTAAGAAGTCAAGTGGTGATATAAACAAGCCTTTGTGTTTTTGAGGCAAGATCAAATGTACTCTCTGGGAGATTTTAAGGACTAAAACCTCTTCCACAAAGAAGCTCTTTGGGCCTAACCAGTTTCTGCTTGGATCTATGAAGCACTTAATGAATCATGAAATTAAATCTAATGTATAGGATCTGGTAGAGTTTTTTCCACTTTAAGTCTTAGTCCAAACTTTTTCTTCCTCTCTCTCAATCTTAGTTATGTTTTGTGCTTTGGCCATAGAGAGTTTCACTCTTACAGACAAAAAGCTTACAGGCTGTTGTAGATACCTGTTGCAAGCAAAACAAGCTCTTGGTCAGGACTCCAGCTCATGACACTCAGACCGCTGTCCACACTTCCAACACATTCCACCTGCAAGACCAAAATAAGATCCCAGGAATACGAGTGTAGCACTATCCAAGCACAAAAGCAAACAGTCACCAAGGCAAAAGAAAATTGCCTCCTACTTAAAAAAGAAGTCTAACTTCACACTTTTGTGTTGAACAAAACTAAAGAAACATTTCTGACTAAAAATGGTTCTAGAATGTTTATGAATAAAGTCAGGTAATGTAGAGTCTAGCACATCCTACCACAAACAGTTTTAGAAAGAGCTTTATTCTGCAACCCTTATGCCAGCACATAGAGTGCCAGTACTAATATAGCCAGATAGGGCCTGTGATTATATTGGTAAATATTATTTAGTAAAAAACCACAGACATAATGACTCCTACCTAGACAATTCCAACACACAGATATACTCTGACCAGCCTGTGTATGCTGAACTTGACAACTGTATATACCTGTACCAATGTCAAAGTCCATGGAAAATTGGTTTTACTGGGCCGTCATGAGCAGTAGGCAGAGAACTTCTGTTATGCCTGGTTACCCTGACTTGCAAAAAGTGTGGAACAAAACAACAAATACACCACTCATTGTGTTCAATAGCAAGATGATGCCATTCAAGGAATTAGGCTTGGGTAAGAAAAGTGAGACCGGGCACCAGTCAACAGAGTAACTATCACTCTCGTAGAGAGGGTTTCAGAATAAGCAGAGGAATCTTCCAGACCTCTTTCCCAGCCTGCACCAAAAGAAGACTGGAAAGTAAAGCAAAAAAAAAGAAAAGCAAGCCAAAACCCCACAAAATAAAGAATCTGAAGTTACACCTGTTTGCTGATGCATCTATCACTGCAAAAAAAGTCTCCTGTATCACAAGCTCTGTTAATTTCTATTCCCTTATGACATGTTTTACGTTGCAATACAGGACACATTTTGCAGATACAGCTAACTGCATATTTAAGTTGTATCTGCAAATCAAGTGCAAACGTAAAAAAAAGTTCCAAAGCTGGAAATAACCACAATTTTACAGCTAACCCAGAGAGACCACTGTCATCTCACACCCATTTAAACCTGCATTGTTGGACTGATACTGCGGAAGCTGATTCAGATTTCAGAGGGTGCTGTTGTGGTGTTTAAGTGCCTTGCTGAAGATGATACAAATCTGACACTGAGGATTGAATAGGAAGCAAGTATCTCAGTTACTGCCACATCCGAAGTCAAGTCAACATGTATCAACTGATAATGGTAGCTACACTGAGAATTATGAATGGATTACTTTATTCTTCACCTAGTCTTAGCAATATCCTCTTTCCATAAGACTCTCCAGCAGATCCTTTGCTGCTGGAAGCCCACTGAGCAAACTTAGAGGACCCAGGCTATGGCCAGGCAAGCCATCATTTCAATTCTGGTTCTTTTACAGAGCATATATTGTCTTTAATCATTCTCAAAACTACCACAAAAATCAGCTTGTCTGTCCAGAGAATGGAGATTAGAAACAGTTCAGTATGCAATGAACATACAACTGGTGCCTAAAGGAATTATAAGTGTTACTCTTTGCTCTGAATTTCCTCAGTACTGTTGAGTCTTTCCTGCCATGTTACCTGTTTCGTGCTCAGATTGCACAGTAGAATGTCTCCAGCTGCTGTAGCAACACACACACTCTCCTGCTCTGGAAGATCTTCAAGACCCACAATGCATCCACTTCCATCCTCAGGCAAGAACCCATCCACAGTCAGAGAAACTTCTCTTGACACCTTGATACAGAAAAGCCAATGCCTTACTAATTACACATCACCTCACTGGAATTTTTGAAGAAATGACAGTGTAAAAGCCATAGATATATTTCATCCTACTACAGTTGCACAAAGCATCACACAGTAAAAAGAGTGTGTGAATGGCACCAGAAAAAAGCCAACTTGCAAGTACTTATCTTCACTTATCCACAGGAAACCGTGAAGATCCTCTTATGGTAAAAGTGATAGAAGAAAATGAGAAAACCCATATACAGAAGCAAACAATATACAACTTCCAATGTGCCCTGCTAATCATCTTTAAACATCTTTTTCATACTTCACCACGGTATCAACATTAAGAGGTGCACAGGTAGCTGCTTAAAGTGCACTGCTCTTAAAGGCATGCAGACTTCTAGACACAGCACAGAAAAAAATTTCTAAGGAAAATAACCCGGATGGTTAAGGCGCAGCACTATTTGAAAATTAAATCTCTGGAAAGCTCCAAAGGTCTTTTGTCAGTTAATTTCAGAACTGAATGTACTAAAGGATTAGATGCCTCAGAGTTGCACAGTGAGAAGAAAGTAACCCAGCCCTAGACAGGAACGCATGACTCAATAGCATTTTATTCCTTTAGCGGTATGTTGGGGTTTTTTACCCCCTAGTGCAAAGTTTCAAAAGCTTCCTCTTGTACTCTTCACTATCTCTTTGCCTGCTTGGCTCTGTATTGCGAGCCTGTCCGGATGCAACTGTTCGCCAAGTCGTGCTTAAGACTAAACCACCCGAATGACACGCGTCAAACACAGCCACGCTCTTAAAAAGGCAGATTTAGTATTTTAGAAGCACAAAAAGCCTCTTCAGCCGCCCAGACCACGGCGCGGTGAGCCAGCAGCAAGCGGCGGCGGGAGCAGCGGGACGGTCCCGAACCCGCAGACTCGGCCGCCGAGGGGGAGCCAACTCAGGACACCAGCGAGTACCCGGCGGGCTCCCGCCGGCCGAGGCGCAAAAGCCCCATTCCAGCTTTGCAACCAAAGCCGACCCAACACAGCGGCAAGCACCAGAACCCTGCCCCGCAGCCGCGGCTCTCACCGAGTCACCGGCGGGATGTAGCTCCACGAGCCCGTACGGGGAGCCCACGAGAACCGCGCCGGGCTCGGCGCCGAGGCAGAAGCACTGCGGGGCGCTCTTGGCGGCGGCGGCGGAGCGGCACCGGCTCTGCTGCGGCTTCACCCACCCTCCGCTCCCTTCCCAGCCTCTCCCCGCCCCGGCGCGGGGGTGCCAGGCCGGGCGGGCCACGCTTCCAGCCGCGAGGGCATCGCGGGACGAAGCCATGAGCGACAGCCCGATCCCACTGCCACCGGCTTCGGCCACCAAGCCCAAGCGGGCGCGGTCGGCGCGGCGGCCAGCAGCCCACCCCGCGTACTCGGACATGGTCACGGCAGCCATCCGGGCCGACAAGAGCCGCGGCGGCTCGTCCCGGCAGTCCATCCAGAAGTACGTGAAGAGCCACTACAAGGTGGGCCAGAACGCCGACGTGCAGATCAGGCTGGCCATCCGGCGCCTGCTGGCCGCCGGAGTCCTCAAGCAGACCAAAGGAGTTGGTGCCTCCGGCTCTTTCCGCCTAGCCAAGGCCAGCAAGGCCAAGAGGTCTCCTTCCAGGAAGAGGAAGAAGGCAGCCAGGAGATCCACTTCGCCCCGCAAGAAGGCTAGGTCCAGGAGATCCAAGTCGCCGGCCAAGAAGCCCAAGTCTGCCACCAGGAAGGCCAGGAAGAAGTCAAGGAGCCCAAAGAAAGCCAAGAAGCCAAAGACTGTTAAGGCCAAGTCCAGACCCAAGAAGGCAAAGCGGTCGAAATCCAGAGCCAAGTCCGGTGCCCGGAAATCGCCCAAGAAGAAGTGAGAAGACTAGAGGCGTTTCGGTACTCTCCCCATTGGTTCTGTAAATAGCTGTTGCCTTTATTTTTACTCCTTTCTACTGCATTTTATAAAGAATTACTCTAGTCTGGAATTGAAATAGCTAAAACAAGGCAGTTGATGAATGAAAAAAAAAACAATTTTGAAGTGTTACTGGTCTGGGTTTTTATTCTGATGTCTCAAAAATTTATTTTGTGTGTGTGTGTTGGTTCGTTAATGCTTGTTGTGTGTTGGGAGCGATGGTGATGTGTCTGTTGGGGTCTTGCAGGATTTCAATTCCTGGTCCTGCTCCAACTCCTGGGGGGTTACGTGTTTGCTGGGGCCGGGTAAAAACACTGATGGGGAAGCTGGAACGTATGGCTGCAAAAGCCCTGGCCTTCCCTGGGAGAGGAAAAGGGGTCCCTGTTCCCTCATCCACTGTTGCAGATCCCCACCGTGGGGATGAGGTGAGGAATGTTGGGCTGCTGGGTGTGAGGTCCAGCTGGTGCTGGAGATAACTGGGGCTGCCCACCTGCCTGTGGAGCTGGCACAGCACAGCTGGGTGGTGGCAGGGGTGAGACAGAAGAGCTGGAGCGGGGCCAGAGTCTTCCCACATTGGCTTTCAGGGAGTTGAAGGTGTCCATGAAGTGGGATCACCGTGGGGAAAAAGGACAAATACAGCCACAAGCAGCTTTGCTCCCCAGGGAGGAACATCCTGAGGCAGTGGACAGCTCTGTAGGCTGTGGTGGGCAGCCAGGGACAGGGCGAGGCAGAGCTGCTGGGCTCAGCCCTGCTGTGACCTGGGGGCTCTGGCTTTGTGCCCAGTGGGGGCTGGCACGACTCCAGGGCCTGCCTGGCCCCTGCCAGAGCCCCTCCCTGGGCTGGGCTGAGTGATCCTGACAGCCAGGGCTGGCAGGGAGCCTGTGGGCTGGCCTCACCGCTCAGCAGGGTCTGAGCCTCAGGCAAGGGCTGCCTAATCCCTCCTGGCTAGAGATAGATAAACTTCTTGATCATCAAGCTCCACAACCACCTGGGCCAGGAGCTCCAAAATCCCAAGGGCTCTGGATGCCCAGTACCTTTGGACTTGCTGTGCCTAAATCTCATAAGCCCAGGGTCTTCACACTCTCTGATGCCTCCTTCAGCTTGTTCTTCCAAAATCACTTGGGCAAATGGTGCCTGAGTCCTTCAGCCATTCAGGATTCCAAATTCAGTACTTCAGGGTACTGAAATCTTTGGCCTGGATGCATCTAATCCCTGTGGGCTCCTGTTCCTAAGACCCTTGGATCAAAGGCTCCAAGAACACCTAGACTGAATATCCTGAACACCTTTCAAGAGCCTGGTACCTAATTCTCCTGGAATGAGTGGTCTAAACCAGTCTGGCCACAGAATTCCCTAGCCAGCTGTAGTAGGGGAAGGAGATTCCTAATCCAGATGGAAGAGGTTGCCCAGAAAAGTTGTGGATGCCCTATCCCTAAAAATACTCTAGCCTAGTTGTGATGGGGCTCTGAGCAACCTGGTCTAGTGGAAGCTGCCCCAGCCCATGACAGGGAGCCTGGAACTAGATGATTTTTAAGGTCCCTTCCAACCCAAACCATTCTATCATTCTATGACCCTTTGTGTCCAAAGCCATTGAACCTATAGTTCACAAACACATTCGGCCAGAGGTGCTCATATCCCTTGGGTTTGGGTACTCTAATTTTCACCTGGTAAATCCTAAACCTCTCTGTCCAGTGGGTTATTGGTCACCTCAGCTGCATGCGCCCACATACTACAGATCATTATCCACAGTGATGGACACCTATGAACCACCTAGCTGCAAGGATCCAAGTCATCTGTGCTGAGGATCCCAAATCCCTAGGTAGAGGCACCTAATGCTCCTGGGCTTGTTGATCCTTGAGATCCATGATCTGCTGCTGTGAAATCCCTCAAACCCTGGTAGTGACCCTGTTGATCTCCGTGGGACCTCCAACTGTTACTGTATAAGGGTTACAGAGCGGTGAAAGGACACAGTAACATGGCACTCTCTTGCATGGTGCAAGAAAGAGCAAGAAAGAGCAAT
>JAODKT010001744.1:41176622-41190305 GCA_027576195.1 Cossypha heuglini
ATCCGGGGTCGGCGGCGGCTCGGATGCCCCCCCGCCCCAGCCCGGCGTGGCACAAGCGGTGCCAGGCTCAGGCCAGCCCCGTGCCAGGCTCCGGCCGCCGTTGCTGGTGGCCCGCGCGGCGCAGCTGGGCTGGGAGGCGCTTCCTTGGCGCTGCGGGAGGCACGGGGAGGGGCGGTGTGGGCTGCCTTGTGCTGATCGCGCCAGCAGCTCCGGAAAGGTTCATACAGGGTCCACCCTGGTCCGTTTTCATTGGTGAGTCAGTGTCAGGGCAGCTTTCGGCTAAATATATCTTTCAGACAGCTCCCCGGGAGCGACTGAACCGAAGAAAACCGAACTGAGACAGACGCTGCTTTTCTGTTGCAGTTGGATTTGTTGGAAGCTGTGGGTGACTGCTTGGTGGTGCTTGCAGCAAAAGCTCTATGCCAGGAGACGGTGACTTCCAGGAGCTCCTCTCTACTTCCCTTAAGGAGGTGAGGTCTGATCTAGAGATCTTTGAATGCAGCTCTGACATGATTCCTTATAACTCGGTTCTTTAACCTAATGCTTATTAAATAACCTAGATTAAATTACCTAAAATGCATACTTGGTCCTGTTCGTGGTGTGGACCCATGGACCATCACGCTGGCATGAAGTAGAAGTATGATGGAATCTTCAGAGGGTACAGAAGATACTTATACTCTACAGACATAAAAGCCCAAGCATCTGTTTGGAAAAGTTGAAAACGTTTGTTTCTCCTGATGGTACTTCCTTTGTGACAGACAAAATTAGCTTGGGAATGAAGTTTTTTTGTGTGTTTCAGAAGCTTAGTTGAGGCAACACCTTCTGAAGGAGTGCTTGTTGCTGACATTTGTGAATGTGTGCAGCACCATGATCCACAGTGTCATGGGAGTGAACTAAAAGAATTTAAGTAGCTTTTCACGAAGACTGAACATTATTGATAGTTGTCTGTAAAGCTAATGTGGGAACAGGAGGGGGCAGCAGTAAACACGATGGGGCTTAGCCAGCGCTAGGATGGATAACCTTTCAGTCATGAGGACAAGTTGTTCCTAAGAGCAGAGGAAAAAGATTAGCTTGGGAAACATCTCAATGTACTCCATTGTATTATCTCATTGACATAGTGTCATACAGCTGGATGTTGTGTTGAATAGTTTTGTGTCTGCAGTTGGATTCACAGTAACTTAACACAGCAGCAATTTATTTGCTCACATATTTGCTTCAGCTATGTTAGTGTCTGGAACTGAAGTTTTAAAAAATGCAAGAAGTTATTTATAGATACTTTTTTGGAGTGTTGTTATCTTCCTTTATACAGGAGCTGTGGGTATCTGCAGCTCTGAGCAAAAAGTCACACCTGTGATATGGTTAAGCACTTGAAAAAGTGCTTGGAAACGTGGCAAAATTGTCATCCTTGCATAAGTAGGGATGTACCTGAAGGTGTGCCTGTGTAGCTGACTACAGCTATTATGTCTGAGAGAAGTTAAACTTGAGATCTACAAAGATCCACTTCAGCCTGAGTTTTATCTTCTCCTTTTACACTTCTGGGACCCAGGTGGTTACTTTGGTCACTAATGTAACTGAGTCTCTTTTGCAATGACCACAGAATTACCTTCTCTGGTGCATAACCTATCATATGAATCCATACTACCTGGTGAAGAACTAACACATAACATGGAGGCATTTTAAAAACTATGGTCAGCTGACACAAATTATTCATAAGGATGCTGCATAATGCTGGATTTTTCTTCAGATGCCATGGTTCAAAATATTAGTTGAACATTCAGTGCAAGTACCAGGACACACTTACCTGCAATCCCTTGACCTGACTATGTGCCTACCCCCCAGAGCTTGTTACCTTGCCAAGTTTTCTGCAGCTGTTCCTTAACATTAAGTACTGAACGCCCTGGTTATTGCTATTGATTTCGTGTGCCCACAGGCTGTACTTATTTTTCACACAAGAGATTGTTGTACTGTTTCTTGGCTGCTAGTCCAGCATAATTTAGGTATGAAAAAGGAGAAAGCAGGCATTAGAGGTCATCTGAGCAGAGGAGGGCAGGGAGCAATGACCAAAAGTAGAGTTGAAGACCTTGGGTTGGTAGTTCAAAAGCTAGGAAGTATTTTTTTGTCATATGGCAGACCTGAGCTTATTCCTTCCTTTTTTGTTGTCTGCAGGTCCTGTAACAGTGATGATATAATTGGGATTGGCTTATTTACCTAGAGAATTTCCTGTTTCAATCTATTTCCTTAAAGAGATGAAGAAAGGACTGGAAAGTGGAGCATGTACCCTTGCTGCTCCAGGCAATTTAGTGGAGTCAGATCCAGACACTAACAGCAGCAATGGAACCTCAGCAAGAGAGAAAGACATGCTTCCTTCTCCTGGAGAATTGGAAAATGTACCACTGAAAACCAGCACAGAAACATCCAGAAAAAAACTCTGTGGCTATTTAAATAAGCTCGGCATCAAGGGGCCAATTAAGACCTGGAAGTCTCGCTGGTTCTTTTACGATGAAAACAAATGTCGCTTGCTATACTACAGAACTGCCCAGGACATTAATCCTTTGGGGTCCATTGACGTCTCCAGTGCCAGTTTTGACTGCAAAATGGAAAATGGGGAAGGAGTTTTTGAGATCAGAACACCAAGCAGAGCTTTTATTTTGAAGGTAATGAAAAATTCCCAGTCAAGACAGACACATCTGTACTAAGGTATCTCTTAGCTTGAATTTCATTTAAATCCTCCTAGCTTGGATTGCTGCCACTTGGACCTAAATTACTTGCACTGTTTCGGCAAGTCTGGGACTCCTTACCTGTGGTATGACTGTTGTTTAACAGAGTAAGAATAAAAGCCAAACTGTGTGCAAAATTAAAGTATTTGAGGAGTCCTGCAGTCCACATGTAATTTACTGAGCGGAAATGAACTCCCCTGTCTAAAATGGTTGCTCCAGGAGGATTCTTTGCTAGACTTTTATTTCTATGTAATTCATTGTTAAAGAGCTCTGGGGATACTTCCTGTCTAAAACAGTTGTGACATTTCTGCTTAGTCTTGGACCATAATAAACCAAAACACATTTAAAATTAGGTCAATGGTCCACTGAGATTCTACCCCTTAAGACTGTACTAAAGATTTCCTCTGTCCCAAATCAGTGTTAGGACCAGAGGATACAGATACAGCATAGGCTTGATATAGCTGATCTTTTTTTTCTGCTAACTTGTGCAGGAGAATGGTGGTCATCTCCTCAGGATGTCTCATGTTGATGAGATGATTCCCCTCCCTTTCCTGTTTTGTGTTATGTTAGGCAATCAGCAGACAGGCGATGATGTACTGGCTGCAGCAGCTGCAAATGAGACGTTGGGAATTTTGCAACACTCAGAGCAGATTTCCTGTGGGCAGCTCCCAGCTTGTGAATGAACCTCTGCCTGGAAGAACAAGTAGGTGTTGCACATGTCAGCCTTTCTTTTGCTTTCAGCCCCATGGTGATGAATGATGTTCCTCATCTGGAAGTGGGTAGAAATTCTGACCAGGCTTTTAAGTACGGGTGCCAGCTATCACTGCTTGGCCAATGTTTGACACTTCGCCTTATTATTTATGAAAGTGAGTAAGATGGGTCCTAATGCACAGCATATGTTTGGAGATTTTCAGGTGTCATGTGGATCATCTTGATTTTCCTCACACATGTGAAATGTGCACATTTGATATATCACTATTGTAAGCCTTCTGAAATTTAGAGCAAGTAAGGTTTTTTTCAGCAGTGGGCTGAAGATGTCCATTCCTAGAAGTGGTATTAGACAGGTCAGTGGATCAGGGAAGGGCACAACCAGGGTATCCACCTGTTTAGTAATGACTAGATGCACATTTTCTTTGAAACAAATAATCCTCTCCCTAGTGAGCGTCTGCTCTAAAAGGTTCTGCTACAGCAGGCAAGAATTTGGTAACAAACAGTGCTTGCAGAGTGTTATCCACCCATTAAAACTATCAAATGTGGTTTGGAATGTGGGAAGAGAACAGCAAAATTCTCCTTCTTTATATCTTTGTGCAATTAAAGTTTGATGGTTTAAGTTTGGTCATGCTCATATATAGGGTTGAAATCACTTGATTGTCCATGAGTAGATCATTCTGTTTGTACATGGAAACTTCTGTAATTTCCAAATTTCTAATTTCTTCTTCTAAAATTAAGGAAGTCTACTCTAGTGTCCTTGTTCCACCTGACCTGACTTGAACATGTAATGCACACCTGTAATAAACTACTGTGGTTGTCAAGTTACATGAAGGACCCAAATTCAATGGAATTCTGTCTTGCTCATTTGCTTTTGTGTCCTATTTTGTTTTTACATTTGTAGATGTAGTTGACAATGAAGACTTTTTGCCTCTCGTGAAAACACCAACAGAAGCAGTGGGTTTAAAGGCAGCATCTTTGCCTGCACCCCAAACATCTACTGCTTTGCAGAACATCTCCCTTAAGCACCCTTGGACAGAGATACAGTAAGTGCAAGAAGAGAACTGCAGTGTGGATGACATGCTGGCCTGCCACTGTGTGCCTTCCTTGTCTGTCATGTATTGTGTGAAATGGGACTCTTGCCTAGGTGGGAGAACTGTGAAGCACCTTTTTGGAGCCTAGTCCAGGCCAAAGTAAACTTCCTGCTGGTGGGTCTTTCACATCCCCCTGTTCTGATGCATTTCACATAATCTAGCTCTCTTAGCAAAGATGCTGGTAGCAGACCTAGGACTTGGTTAAGCTCTCTTCAGTGTAGTCAGTGTTTTGCATGCCTGTGTGTGATGCGTCTGCCCAGCAGTCTTGGAAGAGCACTAGTCAGGTTCAGCTGTACTCAGTAGGTAGTCATAGAAGCCCATTAGCTCTTTCCAGTAGTTTCAAAGGACCGTAAGTGTAGTGTATTCTCCAAAGCAGGAACTCCAGGAAAAAGGACCTTGAGCCTGTAAGGTGGCCTGACCGCACAGCTTGCTGAGTTTCAAGGATGTTAATATTCCTAGTGTCTGCTTCTATCTGCTGCTGCAATGGGTAGCCCCATTGTCTTGGGTAGTTACAATTTCACAAAGACAACCTCATCAGTATCTCCTTAAATGTTTCCTAGTCACTTACTTACGCATAATCAAAAACGAGTTAGTGGCCACAGGTGTGGTAGGCAGCCAAGCACCTGCCAAATATTGTTGGTGTGGAAGTTGCCTGTAGTTTTTTTACCACCACTGCTGCAGCTACGGTCTGATGCCTTTATGAAGAAAGATCCCCCATGAGACCAGCGTTTCATGTTAGCAGCTTCATTTACAGTTAGGAAAGCAGCGAACCCTGAGTCTTTTATAGGTCTCACAACAAGGGACTTGTTTTGTTTTTGCTGAAGGACAGCACAGGAGGAGAAGGAAAAGACCTATACGTTTTCTTTCTGGTACAGGTTTTACACAAACTTCTTGTACATTTATAGTTATCCATGATTCTATGAAGTCATGTCTTAGTGCTTCTGGCAATATCTGATAGCAGCAGTTGTAACAAACTGTTTCTGGGTCTGACTGCATTTTTGTTCCTGAAACTCTTTACTACATTTTAGCTTTGACTTTGTAAATAACCTTTGGCAAGGTTATTTATTAAATGTTTCAGAGAACAGGATCTGTGGCTGTTTCAAACGGGATCATTTGTCCCAGTTTTGGCTGTGTTGTAGGTAACTGAGCTTCTCTTGGCGGCTTTTTTTGGCACCTGGGGATTTCTGCAGTGAACTAAGGATAGGGATAGAGGGACAGGGAGGAAAGAGGAGAAGGAAGGATGTGGTTGGTCTACTGTTACCTTTGATCCCTCTCTTTGATTGGATGTGTTTATGTATAGGGCTCAAGCACATGAGGAAAGACCATCTGATTTTACATTGTTGTGCTGTACTGATTTTGTGGCATTTTCCTGGTTTACACCAGTTACAACTTTGCTCTCCTCAAATCCACCAATTCTATGAAGAGTTCATTTTCTCAGCACATGAAGGAGATAAGTTTTGGGAGGCAGGGTGGGAAGGAAGGGAAGGTAAGGCATTGAATGATTTGAATATGCACTGGCTGGCTGCAGTCATTATAATTTATGTTCACTAGGCTGTCTTGATCTCCTCTTGTTTCAGAAACACTGTCTACAATATTTGTGGCTCCAAGCAGCTCTGGGGGAACAATGGGAATGTCTTTAGCTTTGATGAATTCCAAGAGCATCCTCAGAATGTGGGTGAGGAGCAAGAGGCAGAAGTGGAGGCAGGATGTGCAGGTGATTGTTACTGAGCTGTGTGAGCTGAGTGGGATGCCTTCTAGCAGGGATTAGCAGGACAGGCGGTGGTGGCAAGTTTTCTAGGGATATGAAACCTCTGTTACATTGCCTCAAGTCTCTCCCTGTGTTGTTACCACAAGATTGACTCTTTTGGCTCCGCTTCAGGCTCCATCTGCCTCTATCTTCTACCTCTGGAACCATCTCCAGAGGCACACACACAAAAAAAAAAAACCTCCAAAAAACCAACCAACCAACCAACCAACCAACCAACCAAAAAAAACCCCAATCCACCAGATTTATTTCTTTGGGATAAAACTGTAATTACTGCACAGTCACAGGCAAAGTGTGGCAGCTGCACTGCATGCATACCTTTCCATGGTGGTAACCTCCATTTGCTGGGGCCAGATTGATGAGCAGGGTACAAGGTGGGTTAACAGGTACCATAAACCATCACGATTTTATTTGTTGTGGGCATATCAGAGTCTGATCCCTACTGTTTTGCCTCCTGCGGGTCAATTTTCCATGTCCTGTACGTCAGCCTTCTCTGTGGAACTGTTGTGAGTCCCCGTAGCCAGACTTGGGAGTCCATAGTAGCAAAGCACCTGATTTTGTGTAAATTAAATCTATTTCCCCTCAGTTAAGGAGGGGACCTTGGAAGATGGGAGGATGGGACCCGGGCTGAACTGGATTAGGAGAGCCAGGTGGATGAACAGTGGCTTCCCAGGCTCTGAAGAATTGTCGAGGGAGAAGAATTCAGTGGATAAAGTCAGCGTCCTTCAGCAACAGATTCTGACGCTCACAGAGGAAGTCAAGTCACAGAAGGTGAGTGTGGTGAAGAAACTGCTATTTCTAAGGGCCAGGGCCCTGAGGCTGGTCATAGGGACTCCGTTGCAAATTGGTGTGGTAGAAGCACTGAGAAGCACTCAGCAGGCAGTAACTGGAGACCACTTGAAGCTCCTGGTGCTACCACCTTGCATGTACCTGAGTGTGTCCAGCACAAAAGAAGACCTTCAACCATTTCTAGTAAGTGCAGCTAGGTGTAAGAGGGAGGTAAAACAAATCCAAGTGTACTCTGCTGTTGTCTTGCTTGTGCATCTCTATTGTTCACTAAGTACAGTCCTGAATAGTTACTGTAACACTGGTGAGAACTGCCAGGTGAAGTCATGGTGTTAATAGCAGGTCATTCTTTTTAACAGTGACCCACCTTTAAGATGTGATTTGACTGTAGAAGTCAGGGCAGGGGTCACTGCAAGGGCTGTCTCTCATGAATGATACTGTTCTTCAAAGCATGGAGCAATGCCAGGTTCTCTGCTAATGATGCTGATAGCTCTTCCAGCGGAAGAGGCAGGAGAGCCAAGTCCCATGTTGGGCAGTCAGTTGATTTGCTTTCTTAAGTGTGAGATGGCAGAGCCTGAATCAGCAATGTGTTGTGGGGCAAGGTTCCATGCCTTCACGCAGGATAGAATGCAGGACGACTTTGACAGAAGGAAGGTTAAAAAGGACATTGCACTTTCCTTCTTGTAGCACAGGTAGTTGCAGATAGCATTCTTTCCCTCCCATTTTACCACACTGCTGACCAGATCTCCATGTTCTCTGCTGGGCTTCCCAAGAATGATTGTAGGAAAGCCAGAGTTCGGATAGTGTGGGCAGCAGCTTTTATACTAGCAATCCTTGTCAAGTTGTCTGTGAACTGCTGCAGAGACCTTTCAGGCCCAGCTCTGAGAGCAGAACCTCTCACTCTGGTGTCACTGTGGTTTCAAGATTTCTGTGTTGTTTTCCTTCTAAAAGCAGTCAATTTCAGGATATTTCAGTGTTGAATCTGTGCTGTCCATACTGCCATTGCCCTGGACAACACAGTGATGTGATGGTTTTACGTTCCCTTTCCAGGAACTGGTCAAACTTCTGCACAAAGCTCTGGAGGCAGCCCAGCAGGAGAAGCGAGTATCTAGCATGTATCTCACTGCAGCAGAAGATAAGGACAGGCTGGAGCTGGTGCGCCACAAAGTGAGACAAATTGCAGATCTAACAAGTCGACTGGAAGCTCTTGAACAAGAAAAGAAGGAACTGGAGCAGATACTGACTTTGAGAGACAGCCATATCCATGAGCTCAAGGAACATGTGCAGCTTCTGATGGAGAAGAACCATGCCAAACAGGAAGTCATCATGACCTTGTCAGAGCAGATGGCCCGAGAGCTCTCTGACCCCCTGCAAGAAGCCAACACAATCACTGTAGAGACATTGTATAAACAGCAGGAGGAGATTGAGCATCTGAAGGTGTGTGAGATGGCACAGGTCTTTTGAGCCCATTTTTATTCCCTCAGGTTCAGTGGGAGGGTGTTCTTTGTGGTAAGCACAGAATATGCTTCTGCTGATTGCTCCATCTGTCTCCAAATGAGAGGGAGGCTGGAAGGGGCTCACCTGATGCCAGTAGGGTACTGAAAAGCATCGGGGTCAGTTTCAGCTTCAGCTTGGAGCCTGTTTTATTGGACTTCCAGTCATCATTCAGTACCTGCCACTTTCTTTTCTTTCTTTTGTTTCACAGCTGCAGCCTGACTTGCTGCCTTCACTTACTTCAGTGTTGCAAACCATTTTCCGATACATCCTGATTCTTTCAGATACAGGCTGTTGTATGTGCACAGCTTCTTTAATTATGGGTTGGTGTGAGGTGGAGAATTGCCAAAAGAGCCATTTTCTGTAGAGAGTGTTCATTTTTCCTGCCAGCCATGGGGCTGAGATTTGTTTCACAAGAAAAAAAAAAAAAAGAAACCAACCAAAATTAAACCAATCAACCAAACAAAATCCAAACAAAACACATATATTCTTAATTTTATTTAAGTGCATCCCTGGCTTTATATGATCTGGATCTGTGTTTTTAAGAATATAGATACATTTAGCATTTTCAAGTGTTTTGTTGATGCATGACAGTATTGTGCCTTGATTTCCTTTGTTGCCAATATTTCTTCTGGGGAGTCCTGTCTGCTCCTCAGAATGCAGAATTTTTTGAGGTATTTTATTGTCATTAACATAATCTGATATCCTTGAAATATCCTTTCAAGCCCCTCAAGAACTCTCCTTGTGTGACTGTTTTGCTTCATGGCAGGATGATATTGATGCATACAAAACCCAGAACCAGTTTCTCAATTCAGAGATCCATCAGGTTACTCGACTCTGGACAAGTGTTGCTGAGAATGAAAAAGCTCTTCTGATGAAGGTAAGGCCAAATGACCTTTTTTCCTTGGTGTGAACTGCTACTAATTTATTTTCAAAGTTGACACTGGAATAGATTTTGATCCACATGGAATAAACTTTCTTCTGTTTTTTTTTTTTTCAGTGTGACCTCTTTACTTCTTTGTGTTGTTCCCAAATTAGACATGATCATTTTAATTCTTCACAGAAGTAAAATACCCACGAAGATCAGTCTTAAAGGTGTTGAAGCTTAACCCAGATTTCTGCATTTCAGCTATGCAAATAAAAAAGCAATACTGTGTAGGCAATCAGAAAAGCTTCCTAAGACCTGACAGACTGAGTCCTGGTTCCATCTAGTCATGGTTTCTCTGCTGGACTTGGCATGCCAGGTGGCAGCACGCTTGAAGTCCTGCAGTTAGATTAGAATTCTTGTGCTTTCCTAATTTGTATTTTTGTTTCTAGCAGTGTAAATGTGAAAAACCTGGTTAGTCTCAGACTTGTCTAATCCTATTTTCTGGTCCTGAACCACTTTCAAGACTGGAGGTGTGTGCTGGTATTTTTTCTGTGGGTTTTGCCTAGGATTTACTTTCCTGGGTTTTAAGGTACTGTTGTGAATGGATGTCTTAAGTTGCTTAAAGAATCACTGGCAAAGGTTAGGCAAAGCAGGTTCAATATTGAAGTGAAAACATGGCAAAGCTCATTGCCAAGGTTCACTCTACTACTTACTAGATGGTTAAAGCTCACAAAGATAAAATAGTACTAAAATCTATAATCAGTTAATCTAAAACTAAAATAAATTAAAAATCTACCTTAAAAAAGCTGGGGATGGAAAAGCTTTAGCATAAAAGGAATACGGGAGCTTGGGTACACATCAAGCTTGGGCTTGATGTGTACCTCCCATTGAGCCACAAGGTTCATGAGGACTTCTGTGCAAAACTTAGCTCTGGACTTGTACAGTCGTTTGAGCCTAAAGATTTTAACAGCTCTTAAACTTAACAGCACTTAACAGTGGTTGAATTTAAACAATTTACAAAAGATTCTATGGAATTTACTGCAATCACAATAGTAACGCACTTATAGGTCTAACTTACTTGCCAACCTAAAATACTTAAGAATCTAAATGCCAGGTACATTTTCTGTAGCATATTCACACAGACCTAGAGTACATACAAGGTACCTGTGAAAATTCTCCCTCGAGCTCAGTGAAGTGCTCTGTCAGATGTCTGCATCTTCTCAACAGGGAAAGGGTTGAGCCTCGAGGAGTGGACCAGGCTTTGTCATCACTGGCAGTGCTCCTTTAAGTACAGCAAATCTGAGAACTCTCTGGCTCTAAGAGGTTCCTGTCAACGGAAGGTTGCTGGTCACAGCTCGCTGTGGTCCAGGAGAGCTCAAAGGGTCTCACTAAGAACCACTGTTTGTAAGTTCAAAAGACAATTGCCTTTAGTCACAGTAATTTGCCATCCTGGCTGCAATTGATAACTTTTGAAAATTTGATGACAAAAATGTTCTTCCACTTGAGTTTGCAAGAAAAATAAGTTTCCAAGGGTGTTTGTTAAAAACAGAAGCTCATTAGACTGCGGGAACAAACTGGACTTCTGGACAGCAGATCAATATGATTTTGCAGAAGCCGATTTATTGTTTATAATTCACCCTAATTATACATTTCTAGAACCATCACCCATGTGGGGACATATTTTACAATTGGTAATTTTAGGATATTGATCCAGCCATTCAAACCCCCCAGAGTTCGTAGTTGGTGGTCACATGCAGTTTCGCCGCCTCCCGTTATTTTGGATCTTCTAATCCTGGTATTCTGTGTTTTCAACTTCTTCTCTCCCAATCTAGCATAGTTTATGTTCCAGCGGCCTTGGGGGGTTTCAACAAGTTGTCGAAAAACTCCTAAAATTTTCTCATGCTGTGCACCTGTTATAAACACTGGTCTAAACTAAGGAATACACAAAAACAGCTAGCTAGTGTGAAAGAAGCGTGTGAATGGACAGCAAAATATGCAGAAATAACTGAACAGCAAAACATAGCAACTAAATATAGTGTTTGGCTGGTGCACACGCAAGGCCCAGGTTTGTACAGACATGGCCACGGGGGTCTAAACCTTAGTCCAGCATTATGACATTAGACAGCACCTGTTCCTGGGAGCAGACAATATTTCTGATAAGCACAAGAGCTTAGCCCAGGTGCTGTTCATCAAGACTGAGGCCTAACAAGCATTTCTGAGATCACAGGCTTTAGATGGAGGAGTGCACCACCACAGGTATGTCTTCACAGTTATGGATTACGGGACAGGGCAAAAAGCTGCTTCTGGAGTGCTATTGCCATTCTTACATCTGTTTGCTTTCTAGTTCTTTGAAACCCTGCCTTCCTTCTAACTTACTGCCCTCTCATGCTGAGACTGCCGTAACCTTCAAAAGGGAAGTAATCATACAAGCCCAGCATGCTCAGTGTGGGGCAAAATGCTGATTTAAGTGGTAGTATGAAAGAAACCGTGCTCCTTTCTGTCCTCTCTATAAGCAACCTAATTCTCTCTGTGGTTTCTGTTTTGTTTTTGTTTTCAACTTCTGCTTCCTACTGAACAGGAGTCTTCACTGAGCTTCCCATGGGACACTGGGTGAGTCTTGTCACCTGTGTGGCCTCAGTTCCCCACTTGTAGAGTGCATTAATAATCCTTACTGGTTTTTTCTGCTTTCTGTGCCCAGGACTAAGGTGGTGGCAGGTGCTGTCCTGCTGTTTGATCTCAGTTGGGCTTGATGTGTACCAGTGCCATGGGACTGGGGATGCTGAGGGGCATGTGGTCACCTAGACTGTGGTGCTACCATGTATCCCTGGTAAAAACAGTATACTTACCGCTCAGTCTCTGGAGTGAAAGCATACAGCTCAATGTGGAGTAGAAAACTTGTCTGAGGATGAGGGAAAAAGACTGGAGAGAGCTCAGATGCAGTGCTGGCTCTTTGACTGCGTCCTTAGTTGAGCTGGTGGGGTGTGGCCATCTACTGATGCAATGCAGTAGTTAAAATAGGTGATGGTGTAGTAGGTCTCCCACTCAATAAGCAACTTCTGTTGCATGCTAGCTACTGCAGCTTGTGCTTGTTCATAGACCGTGGTGATTAATTCATGGCTGCAATTCCACTGATTGTGGAAAATTACTAAATGTGTTTCCTGGAGCCTTGCTTTTCAGAAGCCTTTGTGTGCAGACCAGGCCAGTAGAGAGCAGTGGCAATGCAGGAAGGACTACCACTGAACGAGCTCTTTCCTTCTGGTTTCCCCATCAGTGTGCCTGCCTCCAAGCAAGAAACTGCCAGATGGAGAGCAAATACCTGACAGTCTTGAGAAAGCTGCAGGAGGCTGTGCCTGGCCTGCCCAACTCGCATGCTGAATTGGTGAAGAGCCTCATCCAGGAAGCTCTCCAGTGGGATGTGAAGGAAGAAGCAGAAGAAGGTTTTAACTTGAACCCTGTAAGGTAAGAGTTGGGAGCATGGGGATATTTGCAGATTTGTAGAAGCCTGTCTGCAAAGGGAAGTGTGCAGGCAAGATACATCTGAGAACATTTTATAGCAGGGGCCTACATATGTGTCTCTGCCTTCCTGCACAGTCAGGGCCCCTGTTCTGTAGCAGTTCCCATTTTATCTGTTTGGTCAGTCTTGCAGGTTCCTTTTGAGATGAGACCCCCTAGGCCAGGCTTGGTTTCTTTGTCAAGAATATGATGATATCTTACAAGTTTCCCACCCTGTGGACAGATGGTGCACAAACCCTTGATAAGCTGTAGTATCTTTACTCTTGGTATGTTCTGATCATTAAGAGATTTGGATTGTGTACAAGGAGACATCAGGAGGGTCTGTGGATCTCTGTTCTTTGATCTGATGCCCCAAAGCCTTTCCAGTCCACTCCTACAGATCTGTCTCTGCACTGGGACAGAGTAGGGAGAAGGTATACAGGGTGAGCTCGCTATTTCTTTGGGGGCTAATGAGGGGTCTGATGAAGTTGGTCTGCAGCTCAGAGCAAAGTTATGCTTGAGTTGGTGTGTGTATGCCAGTGCTGCAGGCTCTCATTTGTCTTCAAGACTCTGAGGTAGGCTGTCACATGCCGCTGTCAGAGAAGTGAAGGAGGAGTACTGCTACAAACGGGTGTTTGAGATTGCTTTAAAAAAATCAGTAGCAAGGGTATCAGCAAAACCCGGATTTAATATTAAGTGGCAGCACAACAAAGTGAAGTTGAGGCCTAACAAGCATTTCTCAGATCTCAGTGCAGCCTG
>JAODKT010001744.1:41216457-41234776 GCA_027576195.1 Cossypha heuglini
GGTCACCTGGTCTGTTCAGCCTGGAGGAGACTGAGGGGAGATCTCACTGCAGTTATAGCTTCCTCATGAGGGGAAGAGGAGGGGCAGGCACTGACATCTTGACTCTTGTGGCCAGTGACAGGACTTGAGGAAAAGGTCTGAAACTGATTTAGGTAAAGTTTAGATTGGATAGCAGGAGAAGGTGTTTCACCCAGAGGGTGGTTGGGTACTGGAACAGGCTGCCCAGGGAAGTGGTCACAGCACCAAGCCTGACAGAGCCCAGGAGGTATTTGGGCAATACTCTTACATGGAGTGACTCTTGGGGATATTCTGTGCAGGGACAGGAGTCGTATTTCAATGATCTAGATGGGTCCCTTCCAACTCAGCATATTCTATGATTCTATGATGTGGTGGAAGAAAGCACATGTGTTGTCCCTGTGACACTTTCCTTTGCCACACTCTCTTGCTGGCTTGTCATGCTTCAAGTAAGTGGCACCTGCTGTTAAAGAGCTTAAAAGTGTGTTAGCAGTTTTCTGGAGAACAGAGAGAGATGTCATTTCTGACTTAATCAGCCACTCAAAGAGAAAAGCCTCAACTGGAATCATAATTCCATAGGCACGGCATGGGTGTGGGAGAGTTTCCCACACTTCTCTTTTGTGTGGGCCTCTCACTATTTTTTGCATGCAGATAATGCTGTAAGGGAGGTGGAAGAACTCTGCACCCATGGGTTTCAGAGAATACCTCTGCTGCCTTTCAACAAACACAGTCCTGCTGTCGTTGCCCCCAGAAGGACAGGGACCATTTCTCTATAATTCTAGCTCACAATTGGGAAGCTCTCAGCTGGTTCTGCTCTGGTCTACTGTAGTAGGTACCTGTATCCTTTGCTGCCAAACCCACTTGCTAACAGGATGCAGCTTCTGGGAGGGCAGTTACAGAGCCCCTCTCCTTGGCAGTGACAGTGTAATAAGGAGACCAAGAATGCAAGCTGCAGCTGGAGGGAAGTAGGTCTGACATTAGAGAAAACTGCATCCCCTGGAGGGCAGTGGAACCAGGCAGGTGAAGGCCATCATCCTTAGAGATTTTGAGGGCTCCACATCTGTCCTGATTTAGAGCTATGGGTAAGTTGATTGTGAGGCTTAACTGGAGATCAGAGAGGCAGTGTCTCCTACGCTGTGCCCTTGCATATGGGGCTGTGCTTTCCTTCCCAGACAAGTAAGAACCTGGTTAGTGCCTCTGCAGCTCTTTAGCAGCTTTCATTTCCCCAGGCAGTTTCAGAGATGAGATACAGACAGGTGTCATGGGGGAGTGCAGGGACATGACATCACATTAGATGTACATTGAGACATTCAAGTGTAGTGTGTAACCTTCAAACCTTCACAGAGCTCAGGAGAAACATCTGCACTTGGTGTGTTTCCATTGCCTCACCATCTTGTTGGGCACTTCAGGTTTTCTCATGTATCTCTGTTCTGGGGGCAGCCACAACTGCTCAGGTAGGCAGAAGAGGTTTGAGAAGAAATCTGGCTAGCCCAGTGGATCCGACTTGGACTCCTGTGGGCAAGTAACCAAGATCTTGGGATTCTCTGAAGGTGAACAATCTTGAATCCTTGAACCAGTCATGCTGAAGGAAAGCCTTGGCTGCAAGGAAAGCCTTCTGTACAGTAGCCTTCAGAAGAGATACCCACTCTGCCAGATGTCTGTGAGCATGGTTAGACCCCACAAAAAAAAGAGGTGGGACCAAGTGTCCTTGTCTTCCCCAAGAGCATGGCACGTTACTGAGACCCAGCTGCATCATTTTGGTGGGGAGCCGAACCTTGGTTTCTGAAACCCAGAAGCCAGCTTGGCCTTGAGTAGAAGGAAACTTCTTTCTGTGAAACAGAAGAGTGAAAGCATGGTGTTCTAGTTTCAGGAGAAACTGCTGAGCTTGCAGAGTGTCTGATGATGAGTTTTTCAAGGCTGCCTTTCTGACAAGAAACGTTGCAATGTCCCTGAAAGTTTATAACTTCCTTTTTAATCTGAGTTTTTGCAGGTGTGGGGGGGCAGAAGAGGCTTCCAGCTTTTATTGTTCTTTGAACCAGGATTGTTTTATTTGCTTTGTTTTTGTAATGAAGCGGGATCTTGCCAGCATATAAAAGGTCTCTAAGTTGGAATTTGCCCTCTTGTTGAATTCAGAAGCACATTAGTACTTACAAGGAAGTTGATAAGCAATAATATTTTCTTTGCTGCCCAGGTAACCAGCAAAGTGAAAGAGGGTATTGTCTCTGGAGAATGCAGGCAAGTTAGCTTTATCTTTCTGTACACAGGCTATCTTGGAAAGCTGGAGGTGGATCAGAGGAAGGCGGGGCTTACCCTCCAAGGAGGCTGGCATTGCCCCATCCTCTGCTTCAGTAATGCTGTCTCCTGCCCTTCCTGAGAGCTCTGATAAGCCTCATGAAACTGAGCTGAGCTTTGGGGTTATTTTGGGTTTTCCCAGTCTTCACACTCCCCTAATCTGCTATGGTATCTTGTAAAGGCCATGTTGACGTTTATGTCCTCAGTTCACCATGTTTCTTTCTGTCAGAGCTTGTGGAGTGGACAGCCACATAAGGCAGAAAAGGGAGTGGGGAAGGGACAGGCTGAACTGCCAAAAAAGGGTGTTACCACTGAGTGTGGAATCATCCCTGGAACGTTCCCCTGTGCCTCCTGGGATGCACAAACTGACTTTGCACTGGCCAAGCACAAGTGTCTTCACACGCACTGAAGGTGGTCTGTGTGCTTTAGCTTGATTTCTAGCTGATGCTGGCTTAAAAATATTAATGAAGAAACTTCTCCTGTGACCAGGGCTGATTCCTGATGCTTTACTCCCTGTGCCCAGGTGAGCACTGTGAACCTTTAAGAAGCGGAGCTCCAGGTGCTTTTGGCAGTGGAGTAAGAGGGATGGTGCCTCAGGCTCCCTTGCTCCAGGGTGAACCACTTTGGTTGCTTATGGGGAGAATGATGCTTGTCAGGCCACTGCAGGGAAGTCCAGCATCTGGCAACAGCCCCTCCATGGGCACTTGCCAGCTCCTGGGCTTTCTAAGCAAGCTGGAGGCTCCAGACTGCTTTATGCCTATAACCATTTATGCCTAAAACCATTCCTGCATGAAATTTAATAAAGATAAACTCAACTTCTGCCCCTGATGTGCAGCCTCTCCCTGCAGTGAAAGGAGCAGCTCTTGCGAAGGCTGTGAGGGTCCTGGTGGGCAGCAAGTATGACAGCAAGTCATCAGGGTGACTCTGCAGGGCAACTGCAGCCTGAGCTTCTCTACAAGACTCCAGATAGGCACATTTCCCAGGGAGGCCAGTGGGATCTCCATCCTCGTCAGTCCTTCAAACTCAGCTGGACAGTCTAAGCAGCTTGACCTGCCCTTGCAGTGAACTTTGCTGTGGGCTGAGGACAGGACGAACTCAGGACCTCCAGAAGTGTGTTCTGGCCTGATGTCTTCATGTGGTTCTGTGTGCTTTACTGTTGTAGTTTCTCTTTGCTTCTTCCACTAGTCCCAGGGAGGCTCATGTACACATTTGGTGTCAAGATGGCAAGTGACAATGGCAATCAAATAAAGAACAGGTGACAATTCAGCCAGCACTTCACAATGTTCTGGGAGGTTCTACCCAAATATAGTCTTGGATTCCTCACCAGATCAGGAGATAGGAGAGTCTGAGCCTCTTCAGAGCTGTCTGAGGCTGTGGTTTCTGCTGGTTTTTCTCTTTGCTCTCTTCACTGCTCCTCACCATTGTTGCTGACTGTGCTGGGATGAGTTAAAAATAACCTGGCTGAGCTATTTTTGTGAGGCACATGTGCTCCCTTGTCCATCTCCCTGCTCTGCCAGCATGGCAGAAGAGCACAGAAGAGAAGTACCAGGCAGTAGGGATGTGGCAATAACATGGACAGGTGTCACCATGAAGGTGTTATGCTGGATGCCATTTGGCATTGCTGCCTGCCTTGGGGAGTGCAATGAGGTTTAAACTTGTGGTTGAACACAAGTGCAGTTGGAAAACCCATTGAGGAAGGCCATGGGATTTTTGCTGTCTCAGCCTTGTCTTGTGAAGAGTAGTCTTGTTTCACTCACTCCTGACAGCCCTTGCCTGCCCCTGGACATAGGTGCTTAAAATTATTTTGGGGTTCACAACACTTGGTGTATCTTCTAAAGTAAAAAAAAAAAAAAGTTACACTATGTGAATTTTGCCAGGCTTGGGACCTTGGCATGTATTTGGCCCTAGCTGGGCAGCCTTGGGTTCCATCATTAGAAAGATGCTCTGAGACAGTGTGGCAGCTGGTGATGATGTTTGTGGGGTGCATGGCTGCAGTGGGTTTCTGGAGCCCTTCTATTCAGTACAGGCTGGGTTTCTATGCCTTCCCTGGCCTAAGCCATTAAGTGAGGGATGCAAAAGTACTGAAATATCTTTCTGCGTATGGTCTGAGCAGAAGATGCCTGTGTCAGTGGGGGAGCCACTGTCTCACTTCTCCCGAGGCTGTGTCTGTGCAGTACCCTCTATGTAACCTTTGACCTGCTGCCAGCATGGGGCAAGGGCTGACATGTCTCTTTGTGGCATGTCTCCTTGTGACATGTCTCCTTGTGACTGACATGTCTCTTGCAAGGACTCTCATGAGACCTCACGTCCTGCCCTGGCCAGCGTGCACCAAAAATGAGGGGCAGGAGAGGCTGCTGTGCACTCTCAGAGAAAGCTCTTGAACTTCCTGTTTCGTGGATGAGGAAATCAAATCATTACTTTAGTTTTGAGTGACTCCTTCACCTTCCTACTTCATGTCCTTTCCACTTGTGTAAATGTTTATTATTAAACAGCAGAGCTATTTGTTTTCCACGACCATCTTACCAGAGCACCATATTTAAGTATCTGTGCCTTGCTGGAGAGCTGCAAATATTTTGGAGTGTTATTTAGAGCTGGGTTTTCTGATGGAAGACAGCATCTCTAGAATATGTTGTTCTGTGAGATCTTGCTTGCTTGGGTCATTCTTTCCCCCAGCCCTTCCGTGGATCCTGGTCCATCTGCACTGGAGGCATCCCTTCCCAGGCAGCCTGCCTGACGTGCTGCTGGGGTGACAGGAGCAGCTCCCCCAGCTCCTGGTGGCTGCCCAGGAGAAGGGACCTTTGTGCTTCTGCAGAGGAGCACTGCTCAAACAGCATTGGTGATGGACAAAGCTCCTCTTTCCATCACTTGCTCTGCTTCTGAAAACACAGATGGGAGCGCCTGGCAGATGCTTGGTTTGGTGAAGGCTCCTTGCCCGTGCTTCATGATGAGTCTGCTTTGTGGAGCAGGAGAAGGATGTGGTGAGTGTGCTGGCCGTGTCCCTCTTGGGAAGGACCGGCTGCAGGCTGGGAGCTGCTTTTGGGAAGAGACACGTGTCTGTTCCTGAAAGCCGGCTGAAAACTTAGTCTGAGCTCCCTTTATCTGAGCCTCGGAATGGTGGGTGTGGACCCTTGTGGAACAAAAGACAAAGAAAGGCAATTGATAAAATCGAGGCCCATCGCAGGATGGCTGATTTAAAAGGCTGGTTCCCAGCTGGCCGATTTAGAAGCTTCCAGCTTTGGTGGCAGATAGCCTTGTTTTTCCAAGGGTATGCCTCTGAGCAGCTGCAAAAAGGTCCTGCTGCCTGATAGAAAGGCGTGCTGAAAGGTTTTTATTTGCTGCTGTGGATTGATTGGAGTACAGATGCTCTGGAAGACGTGCTACATTATTCATGTGGTAGATACCGTTGCTAAAAGCTAATGTACAGCCTGGAGGCTGTGAGGAGTGGTACGGTCCTTTGTGTGGTTTTGTTGATTCACTAGAGAGGGTGGACTGCTCTTAAGGTTTTTTTCTGA
Source organism: Cossypha heuglini (assembly GCA_027576195.1). NCBI lineage: Eukaryota > Metazoa > Chordata > Aves > Passeriformes > Muscicapidae > Cossypha > Cossypha heuglini. The sequence goes on from JAODKT010001744.1 coordinate 41,222,277, forward strand.
ATACTGAGATTGATAAAGCAAATCGAGGAATGTGAGATCACTTAGTTAATGGCTCTCCACCTCCTTTCTTGTTTACAAAAACTATTTGCAGCTTTTTTTTTTTTTTTTTTAAAATGCATTATTCATATGAAACTGCTTGCTAGGCTGGCCCTGTTTGCAAGACTTCATCAGTAACTCAGTTTTCTTGCGGCACCAGCTTAAACTGCTTCCCTACCCCGGCTCAAGTGTCTGCAGTGGGTGTCCCACTTCGGATTCTCCGTTAATGCATATTCAGTAGCCTTACCCACGAGATTCCCACTGCTGTTCAGGGGTACTGGGGCACCCAGCAGCCGGGCTGTGGGACACACGTCTGTGTTTCTGCACGCTGGGAAGGCCTCACGCAGGGTTTAGCATGCAGTGCTTGATACACAGGCCCTGTTTTTGTGTGGAGAGCTGAAACTGCAGCATGTGGGGGTAAAAATGCAGTGTATGTGCTTTGAATGAACTGCCTGAGATCCTCTTCTGGAGACTGAATACACAGAAGCCAGCCTGGGAGCGTCTTTTTCTGTAGCTCTCTTTTGTTGATTGTTAGCAGTCAAGGGACATGGTCAGGACCATGGTCTTGGTTAGGTTCTCCATCTGGGGACTCTGAACTGGTAAACTGATAAACCTTACCACCAAGGCGACATTTGCTTCTCAAGGACTTTGCTTCTAGACCACAGTTGTGGAAGAGATATGGCCTCAGTGCAGCAGACTCCACCTGCCCTGCGTTATGTGCAAACAAGTCATGAACCAAGAGGTGAAAGCCACCATATCAGTGCCATTTATTTCCCTTATGACAATAAAACTGTAGCCTCTGAGCTGGTAGCATTGTTTGAGATGACACGTGCAGATGGTATTTAAAGCTCTGGGTTGTTGTATAATCGTATGGTCTGGTTGATTTTGGTTCCAAAGGAATTCATTACTGGTAATTTCCCCTTGATAGTGTGATAGCACAGAAGTGGAATTTGGATGGCAAGTCCGCCTAGGGGTGTGTCACCTACTGTAGTGCAGATTCACCTAGGAGAGTGTCCATGGCTTTGAGGGGAAGGTAGCTTCAGCTGAGAGGCTCACAAACCATTTGGTGTGATAGGTTTGTGGAAAGCAAGTCCAGAAGTGAAATGGTCTGTTCTTATTTGGCATCTGAACCAGAAGGCTGGTGATGAAATTCTGAGGGCTCTGATTTTGTCTTGAAGCAGCAACTCAACACATACTGTGATAAAACAAGAAACAGTTTCTCATATGTGTGTCTTACAAATTGTAGATAACACCAATATACCTCTGTTTGCCTTCAAGGTTGCCTTTTTAAGAGTGTACTTATACTCTGTCCTTGAAGATGGAAGCATGTGTGGGTGGATTTTTGGGAAAAAAAAAACAACAACAAAAAAAAACAAAACTCAAAAGTAAACCTGAGAGCATTAAATTAAATTCAAAATGTTGCCTGGATAAGGGTGGGAGCCAGCAAACTAGTCTGTAACATGCAAATGGACTCACCAGGGCAAGTGGATTGCTCAGCATAGCCCAGCCTATGGCAGGACTTCTGTGTGCTTATGACTATGCTGCTGGGTGCAGGGAGGTGACTGGGAAGGGAAAACAGTCAGACATGCTGGACTTCAGAGGTGTATGACTGATTGCTTGCAAAGGTAACGCATAAATGTTCTGAAGAATGTTCTCAGGGAGCAATTCCTCTTTCCTGGGCAGGAAAAGGCAATTTCTATTTTGAAATTAAAGAGCTATAAAGGAATAAAAGGAAGAAGAAAGAAAAGCAGCAATGATAGTGTTATCTGCTGAGCTGTAAGGTGTGAGCTGTAGTTGCTCTCTGGATTTTTGGAGCCATTAATTTTCATGTACTGCAAAGCACAGGCACCTTTGCTTATCCTGTTACTACCACTGGGCTTTCCAAGCCTGTTTTTGTGGGAATGAATTTTCAGCAGAAGCTAAAGCCTGTAGTTATATTAACACAATCACCAGTATTGCTGGTCCTCCTTGGCATGCAGAAACTAATCCAAAAGAGGTACTTCTCACAGGGGGAAAGGAGAAGATGCTTTCACCCCCTCTTGCCTTTAGAGAGCCATGTCTGCACACGGTGTGCTGAGCAAAACCTACTGCAGAAGCGTGTGTGTCCTGCAGAGAGCTGCCAGGTTGCACAATGCTGCAGGCCTGACTTTCCATAGTAGGAGCAGCAAGGCTTTGTGCAGCCTGAGAAGAGAGGCTGTGACAGGAGGTGTTCTCTGGCTCACTGATTCTCAATCTGGGCTCCTGGGTGCTGCTGCAGATGTCCAGTCACAGGTGAGACAGGAGGTCTCCTCCTGCAGGTCAGGCTTTCTGTGAGTGATCTGCTAATGATACAGATGCTTGCTCTGCTGGACATGGAGCTTAGTCTTGTGTGTTGGAAAATCCTGCTCCCAGAGCCCCAGGAGAGCAAAAGCTTAGAGATCCTGAGGAACTTGACCCCTGGTAGGCTGTGAACAACAAGCACTTCAATGTCCTGCATGCAGCCCAGTCTGAGGATCCCGGTGGGTTCCTGGGACACTGCTTAGCCAGTGAGTTGCTGCCTAAGGGGTGTCCTGTGATCAGCTCAGCAGTGCAGTCCCATCTGGCAGGGGTCACAGCTTCCAACCACAGTGAATTCTTCTAGGGAGAAATGCAGAGACCTCCCCAAGCCTGGCCAGATTCCCTTGTAACAGCAAGAAGGGATGAGTGGAGCTTTGGACTGCAGTGGGGCAGGTGATGTTGGACAGTGCTTATGGAAGATGTGTGGGGACCTCAGTGTGAGCTGTAGCACACATAAAGAGCTGTCTGAAGTTAACTCAGAGCAATTAACAGGATGTCTTTGAGGACTCTTCAGAGGATGGAGGAGATTCCTGAACTCTAGATACAGTGAAGCTTGAGCCTCTTTATAAGGAAAACATCAGAACAGCAAGAAAAGGTGGAACACGTGGGAGAAATAATGAGATGAAAAAGGCAGCATGAGCTTGGTGAAACCAATTGTCAGCATTGATTTCATCTTCCAGAGGGTGGTAAGCCCAGTGGATGTGGGATCATTTATCTTGACTTTGGGAAAATGTTATCCCACACAATTAAGATAAGGGAATATGCACTATGTACATTTGTCTGTGATCAAGTATATGTAAATCTGGTGAGAGAATTATAAAGGGGAGCTTACATGACAGTTTGGTATCAGAATTTGAGGATTAATTGAGAAGAATTTTGCAGGATTTTTCCTGATGTCTGATGCTTTTTTGGTATTTTTATTAGCAACTAGGACACAGAATTAAACAATAAACAGGAAACCAGGAGGAGAAGGAACTTGCCAGAATGATAGGGTCTGGTTTGAAACTGCGTTGATGAGCTGAAGTAATGGCATGAGAAAATTAGGGTGTGGTTCAGCGGAGAGAGGTTTGGGTCTTCAGATAGAGCAATACCATCAGACCCAGTGCAGCTGTGCAAAAAGGCACCCAAAGGCTGCCTTTAATTCCAACAAGACCCAGTGACATGCTGTAGAAAGAAAATTATAAATATGAACTGGAGAATATCTGGTAAATTTTAAAGGAAGCCTTGGACGGTTCTGTCCATCCATGTTAGTGGAATAGATGTATTCTGCCAGTTTTAGGTGCAGCTGCTCTGGTAAAATGCAGATGAGCCAAAGAGGGTGGAAGCAAGGAGGACAAATTCGTCAACTGTTCAGAAAACGTGGCTGACAGAAGCAGAATGAGGTAAAAATCAGGGACACTGTGTGTCAGCTGTGGAGGAAAGCTTACTGCAGTAGGAAAGGTAGAGGCTTTTGGCTGGAATCTGGCTAAATAGAATAAGAAGCAAGGGACACTGATTGCACAAAAGGAGATTTAATTTTGACAGTGGAGAAAAGCTGCGTAATTGTAAAGGCAGCTGTCTGCTGGGTTAAGTTTAGCAGGATGATGATGGTCTCTCCATTACTTGAAAATTTTGGAATAAAAGTCCTTAGGGGATAATATAGAAAAATAAAAGATAGGGACAGGAAAAAAAGATGGACTCACAAGACCTGTGATGATCTCCTTTTGTTTCATGAATTTATACTTCCTGGAGGACATGTAGGTGTGTAAACAGAGTGGTGAAAGTCTCTTTTGAACCTAAGCCTGCAGCACTCAAATGGAGGTGTTTCCCATTTTTCACAAACCACCTACCCATTTGAGGACCTTGGTAACCTCATGCTGTGGTGAGGAGCTATCACAGTGCTGGAATCTGAATATACCATGTCATTGTGACTTTGGGTTTTGTTAATGCAGTTTGGCTTGTGAAGCCTGGCAGGGGTTTACAAAAGCTGGGCTGACTCTCCATCTTTCTCACTTTTATCTGCATATCTTCCAAGTTCCACTTTTTACTACTTTGATGTCATCCTCCTTTTTCCACCTTCCCCAGAAAACCTTCTTGCCTGCCTGATCCTCATCTAGTTGGTCTTGAATGAGAGAGTTTACACTTTGGTCCGGCTTTTTTTGTTGGTTTACGTCATCTGTTCGAGCTGCTGCTTGTTTTCCTTCCTCTTAGCATGGCTGATCATGAGTCCCTTGCAGGCAGTGTTCTGTGACAGGGATATCTCCCTTCTTCTTTGCACTGAATGCACACAGAAAGTTCTGGTCTACTTTCGCTGCACCTGTTCAGGATCCTCGCCCGGGAGACCAGGGCAGATTTCACAGGGTCTCAGCATGGCTGAGGATGGAGGTGCCCCTGGAGTTCACCTAGTCCAGCTGCCATCTCAGAGCAGGGTCAGGGCATTGTCTAGCTGGGTTTTGAGTGTCTCTAGGACTCCACAGTCTCTCTCAGCAGCCCATGTCTGAGACAGGCAGAGTGTGACCACCCTCAGAGTCCAGAAGTTCCTTTTTACGTTTAGCTCTCTGATCAAGCTCAGGCTGAACAGCCTGTGGTTCTCCTGATCCTCTGCCTTGCTCTTTTGAAGGTAACACTTACACTCTTCCAGTCCTGAGGGATGATACCCCATTGCCATGAGCTTTCAAAGAAAACTGGGAATGACCTTGCAACAACAAGAGCTTCCTCATCTCCTGTGGGTCCATTCCATCATGCCCTTGTCCTTATCCAGTCTGTTTAAATGTTCCCTGACCTGATCTTCCTTCAGCAAAAATCTGTCTTCCCTGCTTTGGATTTTCTGGAGCTCTCAGGGCTCCAGGGTGCCTGGCCTGATCCTAGCAGTAAAGGCTGATGTGAAGAAGTCATTCAAGGCCTCAGCCTTTTCAGTGTCCTTGTTGCTTCTCCTAGTGTGCTCCTTTGCAACAAACTTCCTCCTTTGTGCTTGGAACTACTTCCAGACACAACAGAGTTACAGTTTATATACTTTCTGCCTTCTCAGGGGAAAATAAAAGTTCCACATTTCCATTAAGAAAGGAGCTGAAAAGCTGGAGGTCTGACGCCTGCATCTTCCTAGTGCACCAGTGAGCAGCCTCCTCAGTACCAGGAGACTGGAAGGTGGTGCACTGAGTACTTTGCCAGGTGTTGGAACAGAAAATTTGTTACATGCTTGTCTCCAAGCTCCATTCTTCGCAATATTTTCTCCATAGGGACAGCAGTGTATTTCACACAGCCTGACCCAAAAGCTTTCGCAACCCAAGAAAAGGAATGCTTAAAATGAGAGGGGGCAGCATGACTCTTTCAACACAAAGTTTGGATGGCTGTACTGAGGGCTTGGCCTTGATTTGTTGAAGTACATTCTTATGGGAAGATCTCATTATAAACAAGTTGTCACCGAGCAGGAGAGAGGAGCATTTACCTTTATGATGAAGACTTTCTTCACTGGGAAGCAAGGGCTGCTAGTAGATTGTGATGAGGGCTGTCTCAGACCAATGAAGCTAAAGGATGTTTTGTCAAAGCCTCCACCCTCTCTTCCAGCAGCCTGGCAGTGCAGTAATTCCCTTGGTGTTTTGAGGGGTCTCCTCCAGTTTCTTTGCAGGCTGCAAACCAGGGTCTGCCTCCCCACCTGCCTGGTGGTGCATAGGACTTTTACCCATGTAATTAGTAACTCTGTGATTAAGAGAGTCACAAGAACAGCCCCATTGGCTTCCCTCTGGCTGCTGGCTGTCCTCTCTGGAAGCAAGAGGCAGGTGCTTCTGAAAGTACTCCCTGCTCTGCTGGTTCTCCAGGTCGTGCATGGAGAGCGTGGGTAGAAGTCTGTGAAGGTGGGTCAGCCTAAGGAAGGTGGTGCAGGGCACCAGGGGAGTGAGGGAATCTCGCTTGTGAGAGTTGGCAAGGTGCAGCTGGAAAAAGTTGCAGCCATACTGGTGTGTCACTAAGGACTTCCTCTTAGCCAGAAAGTTAACTTGCATGTGTGATAAAGCTATCCCTTACTGCTGCTTCAGATGAAAGGGGAAAGAGGAGAATGAGGTCAGGGTGAGGTCTGTTAAATCACCTGGGACTGATATTGGTGTGGGGATGAACAAATGATGACTGGACTGTTGTCCAGTGGGCTGACTGCTCATGCCTGAGCCTGGCTCTGTTCACACGAGTCTGTCCTGTCTTCCAAAACCTTTTTGGGATGAGTGCATGCTACTTGAAGAAAACTATGCCTTACTACCATATTTAATTCAGCAAGAGTGAATGTGTTTCCCACTCTGCTGTTTCCAATGAAGCCCTTTTCATTTCCATGATAGCTGGTGGCAAATGAGGACACATGGGAAATTGCACTGATTGCTTGTACTAAAAAGTGTCACCTGCAGACTAGCACAACAAACAGACACCTTTCTCATTGCTTCCTTGCTTTGTGATCACTGTGCTCCTATGAGGGCTGCAGCCAGCAGCCCTTTCTCTGCGTAAGGTAAGAAGAAAGGGTGAGGAATACACTTGGAGCAGTGTGAGGTTGAAAGTTTTAAAGCTGTCTGGAAGTGAGAAGTACCTCTGCACTCTGTTTTTTTCAATGCCTTTGAAATGCTCTTGCTTAACCACAGGGGCAGAGTTGCAGTACCAGGTCCTGGGGAGAGAGATGCAAGGTGCAGGAAGAATCACACCTCTCTGACCAGGAGAGGGGACAATAGTCTGCTTAAAGCAGAGAGATACTCAAACCAGGACCCTTTGCCTGTGTGAAGAATGCAGAAACCTGGTTTGGGAGCAAGTAGCACATGTCTTCCTGCTTCAACATAAATCTGTTGTGGTAACAGCAGAGTGAGGAGGGGGGGAGTATTTTCATGGAGCTCTCTTGTACAGCTTGCTCCATATGGGGTCATGTCATGAAATTTACAGTGTATGTAGATGGCTCTCAGGCAGAAAACCAACAGTATTTCATGATATATTAATTGCCTTATTTTAAATGATGTGTTTAACTCTTTTCTTCCTACAAGTCCTGGGGTATTGGGAATGGGAATGTATTCCCTATTTCCAATAGCTTGGTGTTCAGTGTGAGGCAGTATTGAAGCTGACTTCATATTAATCTTTTTCTTGTCATCTGGATGCAAGCATTGTCTAATTATCATTGGCAGAGACAAGACAGCTGGAAGGGCTTTCTGAGTCTCCCAGAGTGACTCTTCTTACTTTTTGGCATCAAGTTACCTTTTTCATTTTTGGATGAGGAGGAATGAATTTTGAGAGAATCAGCAGTGTGGAAGGAAAGTAGAGGGGAGGAGAGATTTTAGCGGAAGAGGAGAAGGATAAGATGGATAAAACTGATGGATGATTTCAAGAAAGAAGGAGAGAAGGGACCAGAACAAATAATGGATCTAGGCAGATTCCAGGAATGTCAGTGATTCTTACTTCTGTTTGATTTTATTACTTGGAGCCCAGTGCAGGTAAAGATTTTATTTGAGGCACTGGTCCTATAGGGCTGAGAAGAAGACGTGTGTCTTCTCAGGAATTTTCTAGCTGTATATCCTTGTGCCACTTTCCATCTACTTTTTTGCATGAGGTTGGAAGTTTGAATCTCTGTGGCTTCTCCTTGCATGCTTGCAAACAGTCCTTTCAAAAGACTTGCAAGGCTGCCCCTATGGATTTTTCTGGCCATAGAAACCTCACTTAAAAATTATTAGGCTGAAAGGGAAGAGGCATTACCAATGCAATGCAAGTTTAGCATTCCAAAGGAGAAGGTAAAAAGGGAAATTAAGTTTTAATGGCATTTGAGATTGAAATGCTCATTGTAACTTTCAAAATCCCCCTTACTAGCATTTGCATTCCTTCTTTTCTCCTCTTCTTATCTCTTTTGACCCTATGTACAAGAGAAGGAATGAGGACAGAGTGTATTTTTTTCTCTGTTGGTCTCTCTGCTTTTCAAATTACCTCTAACTTTCAGGAGATCGAGACCTCGGAAAAGTCTTTCAGAACTTTAAATTCTCTTGATTCCCTGGCAGTAAGGACACAGGAGAATGAGAGTCCAACCTGACAGGCTAGATCACTTGAACATCTGAAGTGGTTTGCAGAGTGGCAAGTAAGAGGTACAGGCAGAGTTTGTAAACCTGCCTATGAACAGTAGAAAACAGTACTTAAATGTTTTTTTGGTAGACTTTGCTTTCCCCTGGAGTGCACTGGGAGTAGGTCTCCAGAGGTTTGGCCGGATTTCAGCCTGCATCATGTGATGCCAGGGCAGCTTTCATGCAGGAATACAACACAGGCCATGTGGACAGCACGTCTCGAGGAGAAGGGAGACTCCTTGCACCAAGCTGGGTGAGCGTGAAGCAAACATAACCACTATTATTCATTGCCAACATTCATTGGCACGCGTTTCCACTCTGAGCAGAGGTGTGCAGCACAAGAGAACAGAGAACAATTGTTTGGCATGGGGCATGTACCACGCACATGATGGATCTGGCAATGGATCCATTGTGCACTAGGGACTGGAAGGCTCTGAGCCCAGGTGTTCTGAGGAGTGTGGGTTTGGATGGGGAAAGGGTACAAGTTTGTCTCTTCAGGAGATGCTGTGCCAGTTATGGTCTCCTGAAGAGCTCTGTCTGTTCTTTGATCGCTGCAATAGTGTTTCACAGATTTCACAGAATATTCTGAGTTGCAAGGCACCCACAAGGGTGAATGGCTCATATGATCCAGAGACCAAGATCAGAGAAAGGCAGTGTGTCTCTTACCTGTGTTGCTTACCTGAAGGCAGACAGAGCTGGAGAGCTTTCTGTTAGAATTCACAAACTGTTATTGGACTAAAAATACTGCATTGGCTTAACTGAGTGCTGCTTCTGCAATCCACACAGCCTTTATGTGCCCTGCTTCCATGCCATGACTGCAATACAGTCTTGTGAGAGACTCACAAGACTCATCTAACGTGATGCTCTGCAGGCAGCGTTCTTGTGCTTGCACAGGTGTGGTTTGTATGAAACTTGTAAAAAAGGCTTTGGATATCTTACAGGTGATGTAGGGAGTAGAATGCCTGTTTGTGTGAAGAGTCAGCTGTGAACCTCCTCCCTTCACTGCCTTGAATCAGTGACACAGTGACAGGTGTTGGCCCGAGGGAGTCAAGAAGGGGTCAAGGACTTGTGCCTTGATGGATGAGTGCTGGGTGTTGCCATGACCCTGCTGTGCAAGAGGTGCAGAGAGGGTGTAGTTCATGTCTGGAGCTGGGTCCCACAGGACAAGGATGTTGGGATGGGCCAGGGGCAGCTCTGGGCACCAAGAGCAGCTCTCTGCAAACAGGAAGGTGATTTCCAGCCTGGTTAGCTTGAAGAACTTTCTGGTGCCAGACATCTCAGACAGCTACCTGAAGGAGCTCCACATGGCCTTGCCAAGAGCAGAAATTTCTTATGCCCCTGGACTTGTTCAGCTCCTGTGAGTTCTCCAGGTGGTGTTTTTGTGCCATTTTTTGTATTAATTTCCTTCCTTTATGGTGATGTCATGTGATCTTTGCTTTTGCTCACCATTATCTTCAGGTCTGTATCTTGACAGGGTGGTCTTGTCCTTTTTGCAGTCTCACAGAATTGCTGAGATTAATCTTGAGGAAATAAGGCCTACTTGTTTTTACAATGCAGTGGAAATGGTTTCAGCTCAAACTCTGCATCAAATAAACAAACTGAAATTGAAATTTGGCTTTCATTTACCATTATACCACTCTTAATAGCAATCCTGAAGAGTGATATATTTGGAAGGAGCTAGTCTGGCCAATTAATGTTTGGAATCATGGCCACTGCTAAACAGCTTTAATTGCAACTCAGTTCTTGGTACCATAATGAAGCAGATTGTTCTCAAGTCACTGTATCTGATTCAGCTGCTTTGTCCCTAGATGTTAAAAATTGAAATTTTGGCATTAAGCACTGCAACTGAAAATGGAGATACCGGATGCACTTCTGAGTGGGTTAGTGCAGCCAGGATGAGTGGGTGTGTAGACCTGCCACACTCCGGATGTAGCAGACTTATTGCATATGAAATTAAAATTATTATCTGATTTCTCTTCCATCACTGAGTGTGTTTTCTGTCCAAATCAGGAGCAGCTGTAGCTCTGTTGTCATTGCTAGGCTTTTATTGAATCTGCCTGGGAAATGCCAGGAGAGATTAATGCCATTCTCTCTCCCACTCCTATGACTGATAAAAGTTTTGCTGCTGCCTAATTGGAAACTTCTTTGATGCAGTTAAAACACACTCTCTTGTCTCTCCTAGACTTTGAAAGCAAATGATTTATATCCTCCTTGTATCAACTTGTTCTGTTTCTGAAGCCTACTGTCATGGCTTCCCTCCTTTATCTCCATCCCAATGTTTTTAGGATTTCTTAGCAGATCTCACACCTCTGATCATTGATCTGTACAGCTCTGCCCTGAATTCTCCTCTAACTCTCTGGCACGTCCTCAAGAGCAGTGCCCAGAGCTGAAGTCTGTTGTCTAGTGTTCATGTTGCTGGTGACTGAAGCCCAAGCTGAACAGAATTCCCAGTGCAGGCCAATGGAGTGGAGTGTGAGCACGCAGTATACAGCATCCTCTTGTCTGCACTCTTGTTACATGTCACTTCTCTCCTGGAAATACAGACAGCTCATGCCATGACTTGATATTTCAGCACAAAGCCAGTCTACCTCATTTCTTGCTTGTATTTTCAGAATAGGGAATATGCCTGGAAGGAAAGAATGGAGAACATCCAGGCTGGTAAATGGTGGGGTTGTTCAGCCTTTCCCCTTGTGTAAAGTCAGTGAAGAATTGTCACCAGCACTAAGCTCATTGTTGAATCGGGATGGGTGGCAGCAGACATTCTTGGCTCTGAAAGAGTCACAATGCTGAGCCCTTGGGGTTTGTTTGGCAGGTGGGGGCGTGGTACCTCTTAGTCCTGCACCTGGCAAGTACAAAATGAGTCACCTTCCTGGCAATCAGCAGCAGGATGCATGGAAGTCCTGGCTCCCTGGTCTTCTGGGGCCATCATAGCTGTGCATGTCTGTTCACAGGGGAATGAGCTCTGCGTCATAGCTGAGAGTTTCCTGGAGTGGCATGGTCACACTGCCTGGCTGTGGTTCCCTGGGTGAGCAGAGTGAGGTCTCACTGCTGCCAAAACACTCCAGTTCCCCTCCTTCCAGATGTGATGTGACCCCTATTATTTGTGCTCTTTTTAACCCACATCAGATACTTTTTATGATCTGATTCCGCTCAAGTGCCTTGTTCTGGTTTTTGGTACAGGATGGGTTTTGCGACTGGTTGTTGTTGTGATATTTTGCTTCTTTGTTTGCTTGTGTTTTCATAATTCCCATCCTCCCCCACATTAATTTGCTGCTCAGAGTAAGAGAAATCAGCCTGTGGATGGGGCTGAAGGTGCCAGACCACAAGCAGTCCATGACTGTGTGCTTCCTAGCAGTGTGTGGAGCCGCACCCAAAAACTGTCATTTGTAGGTGATAAGGTGCCCATCAATCTTCTTTCAGGCCTTTCCCAGGATGTAAGGAAAATAATTTCCTGGTCTGCTCCCGGCACTGCCAGGGATGTCAAAAACACTAAGGATATCAAAGATGAGAAACGGTAGAATAAAGTGTTGCAAAGTTTTGAGTTTTCACACTCTTGGGGCTGACTCTGCTGCTGTGAGTCTTTCACAAAATACTGTGGTGCCAGAATACAGGGTACTCTCTATTTGATCTGGATTGAGCTACCATATGTCTGGGGTTCCTCCAACATATTTCACTTTTTCCATGTGGTTATTTTGTCCAGGACCAAGATAAATTCATCCAGAATTCACAAATGTCATGCATGGTTGTAGTGGGTTGACCCAGGCTAGATGCCAGGCACCCACTAAAGCTTCTCACTCACTCCTCTCTGCTGCTGGACAGAGGAAAGAAAATTTAGTGAAGAATTCCTGGGTTGAGATTAAGGAATGGGGAGTGGTCATTCATCAAATAACATCATGGGAAAAACAGGCTCAACTTAGAGATACAAAGTGAATTTATTACTTACAAAATCACAGCAGGATAATGAGAAGTGAAATAAATCCTTAAGAATACCTTCCCCACACCGCTCCCTCCTTCCCCAGCAGTGCAAGGAGATAAGGAATGGGGATTATGGTCAGTTCATCACCCGAGGCTGCTCCCACTGCTCAGAGAGAGGAGCTGTTCTCC
>JAODKT010001744.1:41247928-41262930 GCA_027576195.1 Cossypha heuglini
AGAATGCTGATTGATTTTGGTGAATGGCTGGATTCGAACACCATCAGAGAGAAATAGATAGCCTGCTGAAAGAAAAACTTTGTAATTTGTGGTTTGTGTCAAAAATACCTTTTTGCTAAACCCAAAACCTAAACAATTTTTTTTGCTGCTTGTAGGAAATGTCTTCTGAAGGATAGTTCGCTGTTGTTTGTCCCCTATCAAGAGATCTTTAAAAAAATATAGAAGATTCATCTCATTCATAGAGGTTTCTCCTCCAAGTTACATTTTGGTGTCTGAACCTAATACTGTCTTCTAATACACGTGTAGGCATGCACAGAAATTTTTTCACAGCAGCACATACTGAGGAATGCCTGGGCAGTCATTCCTTTCTTTACAGTGGTGTCATCAAGAATTGACTATCAGGAATCCTTAACATCCTTAATAGACAGAGAGCACCCAGGTCATTTGAAGAACAACAAGCAGAAACAAGTTTCTTTATGGAGCTGCCTTGAAAACGTTCTGTAATTCCATGGCTCACCTTAGGTTGATGATATTTTTTTTTCCAGACTGGAAAGCTTGACCCGCATTATCCCAAAGTATGTGGGCACAAAGGAAATGTTCTGGACATCAAGTGGAACCCATTCAATGACTTTGTAATAGCTTCGTGTTCAGAAGATGCCACGGTAAGTTTACCACCTTGTACTCTGTGTTAGTACCTGGCTAATGTGCTTTTTGGAGAATGAAGTTAAAAGAAACAAAAAACTCATGGATGAGATGTGAAAGCATGTATATACTTACTTAAGAAGTCAGATAAGAGGAAGATTCTTTTCTTTCTTCTGAGTTCAGACCTGTGTGATGCCTTCCAGATGATGTTCCAAATCAGGGTAATGAGGAAGATCTGTTTTGTGGGGTCTTTTGCCTTTTTGTGGTGTGTTTGTGTGATAAAAACAAAATATGAGTTTAAAACGGAACGGCTATTCCAGTTTAATCTCTTTGAAACTCTGTCTTTACTTTAGAATAAAAGCTTCAACACAGCATTATCTGGACCAGCTCTTTCAGATTAATTCCCCGCAGAGCAAGTTTGAGCTTGTTCCTGCACTCAGTTGCTCTGTAAAGTCAATGCTGGATCAGTTGTGGTGAGGAGTATGCATCATACAGCTCTGCAGTGGGTGCTTTGGCTGAAGCTAGTATGATTAAGACGCAGACACTATAGCAATTGAAAGATTCAAGTCACCTTTGAAAGGGACAATTTAGCTCATATCTACCTCCTAGAAGGTCACTTTCAAAAGATCTTGTCAAAAGTGTGATGTTGACATCTTTGATAGCGAGGACATCTGACTAACTACCATGCTTTTTTTCCAGAGATCCCATATGAGATCTCACTGGGTTTATTCTCACTCTGCCATACAGAATCAGGGAGGTTTCTCCTGACATTTTCTCCAGCCCTGGCTTGGTTCACATGCTCTGCCATTTTAGTTCTGCCAAAAAGTCACTCATGATTATACACTTTTTTGATTGTTTTTCCTGCTTAGTGACTTGTCTTTGGTTGATCGGATAGTGCTCTGGCTTTTTTTTTTTTTTTTTAAGGTTTCTTTCATTTCTGAACTGGTAAAATAGGTGGTAAATATTTTGTTTTATCTTCCAACCTGTATGCCAAGGTTTCATGCTGTTGCAGGAAGTATGGCATGGCATGGCAGAAAGCACAGCTTTGGTCACTCTTTTGAGTCTCATGTGAGAACTGAACACAATCTTCAAAACATCTCACTGCAGCTACAGAATCACAGAGGAATTTGCATTGAAAGGGAGGTTGGGTAGTTTTTTTCACCACTTCTCTAGGCAACCTGTTCTGCTCTTTACTCCTCTCATGGGGAATTTTTTTCCTTCCAGTGTAGTTAATGACTTATTATCCTGTCCTCCTACCCTGCATTTCAAGACAGAGCCTGGCTCTATTTTCTCAGTAATCCTGTAAGTTTTGAAGGCTTTTCTTAATTTACCCAGAAGCTGTCTCTTCTCCGGAGCAAGCAAGCCCATCTGCCCCAGCTTCTACTCACAGGGTAAAGTGCTGAAGGCTTCTGATCATCCTGGTGGTCTCCCCTGGACTCACAAGTTTATCAGCATCTTTCTTGCACTGGGGGGTGCAAAACTGGATGCACTATCCCCAGCTTTCCTTTCAAGTTTTCTCCAGCAACTTCACACCTCAGGCTGAAGAATGGAAATGTGGAGCATGTCACTGGCCTCAGTACAAATTGTTCCAAGAAGTCTGTCTGTTTGTGACTCTCTTTTTACCACTCTCTCATCTTCATCCTAGCACCATCTTAGGGGTCCTCTGCACTGTGACATGGTGTACAGACATCTCCTCCCTGCCTGCTAAGTAGCAGGGACAGCAGACTGGTTTATTGGTATGACTGTCTTTCCTGATACCTCGTACCTAGACCTTGGAGGTCACCTCCTGCAAGCCCTACTTGGGAATTGGGTTGTTCCAGGCCTTATTCAGATCAGCTAGGAAGATCTCTACGGCTACAGATTCTGTGGCCTCACTAGGTCCTTCTTCCGGGTGTTGAGTATCCTTCCAGGGAAAATGGGATGCCTCTGATCTCCAGGCATTGCCATATTGCCATATCCATCCATTGCCTTTGATGCTCTCCTTGTGGTCCTTCACAGAGTTTGGCTCCATCTTCTCTGTGCCTTCATGCTATGTAGTTGAAGGGCAGACAGAGACTGAACAGATTGTTTTCTTTCCAGCTCTCCTCAGATTTGCTGTGCTGCTGTCTCCTTCTCATCTCATGTCTGCTTTTGGACTCATTCTGTGGGATCAGCATCTTAATTTAACCTGGCCTGTTCTGGAGAGCTCAGATTGGACATACTGTTGAGACATCTTCATGGCAATACTCTGTTTCAATAGAAGATTGAGAAAGGCTTTTTGGGGGTCACAGAGGTGTCCACCGCTTCCACTGGGCTGGACATGAGAGGAAAAGCTGTCTTCCCAGTCTTTTGTTAAAAGCCTGGTGCTCTCTCCCATTTCTGGGCATTTGTAAGCCACTAATGCAAGTAAGACTTGTGTGCAAGGATGCATCTATTTGCTTACTGGGCTGGGCCTCCCTTTGAGGAAAGCTGCAAGTTTTTGAGTAGATGGTGGAAATTTCAGTTCTCCCACATTTCTCATAGGTTTCTTGACCATTAACCAGCCTTTCTGGAGCTTGCCTTGGTGGTACACTGTTACCAAAAATTGGTAAAAATAAAAACTCCTTAACGCTAATGTAACATTAAGAAGCAGACATTCTTTATTCAGCCAGATGCATGAGGGGATATCTCATCTGAAATATTATGCATTCTGACTACAAAATAAACTCCCGTTTAGATACTTTATTTTACATATATAGTCACTGATTCTTCCCTGAACAAACATACATATAATAATAATTTCCCTCAAATTGTAACATGTTTTCTCTCCCTTTTACACATTCATTTTTCTGTCCTGGGGATCTCTTTGGTTGTCCCTGGTGGCCAGTGACTCCCAAAGTCATACTTGACTGCCTGATCAAGTGGTAAAAGTTGGCACAACTGGGCTGGTTGCTTTCCAGTTCTTGTTACAGAATGAGCATTGTGCAGTTCCACAGGCCAGTGGTTTTTGAAGAATAGGCATTGTGTTAGCCCAGGTGCAGACAATTTTTCATCTGGCAGTACTACAGCTATCTTTTGTGGGGCATAGCTGGAGCTATGTAGAATGGTACTTTTGGGCATGGGAAGGATTTTCAGTTCTCTGTGAACACCGAGTTCCAGTTCCCACTGCTGTTTCAGGCAGGCTTAGGACTGAGGCCAATGCAAATGGCTAGGGCCTGAGAGTCTGAGCTTATCCTCTTACCTCTTCCATTCTTTGTGGCAAATCATCAGGCATGAGGAGTTCAACTTGCTGAAGATCTGCTCCCCTCTGGTTAGAGGAGCAGCCCTTTGCCTTTTACTTCATTTTATCAGGCTTTATTCAAGGTGTAGCAATGTAGACAGCTTGTTCATGCTTGGATTGTCCATGCTTGCTCTGCAGGCCTGAGTCTAAGACCTGCTTATTCTGCACACTAAAGAACTGGCAATTTCTGCCATTTAATGCAACCTGAGATTCCTGTGAGGCACTTTTCTCTGCTTTTATCACCAACCATTTCACAGCATGAGGAGTGGATGGTTCATTCTAGGCAGTTCTTGTCAGCATGAACACAACCTATTTTTCCCTTTTGTAGTCTCTCAGCCCCATTCCTTTAGTGACAGCTGTTGAAACTGTAAAGAATCAGTTGCTTTGATTGTAAAGTGTGATGTTTTCTCTAATTGCTGTAGAAATTCATGTGGATACTGCTGGACTCTAGAGCCATTATATTTCTGGTGGGCTTGATTCCTCATTGGGATAAACACTGAGAAGAATGCTTATGATGTTTTCCAGGAGGTCCCAGAATTTGGGTCCGCTTCTTATTTTTCTTAGAAAGGAGTGATCCTCATCAACCAAACAGCAGGAGACATGGGCAGCTGTGACTGATTTCAACAAGCTATGTTCCAAAGAGCATTTCACTTTTGCTTCATTCTAAGAACTAGAAAAATTATGACACAAGCATAATAATTTTCATTGAGCCAAAGGATCAATCATCTGCTAGCATCCTAAATATTTGTGTTCCTAGGGGTAGTGTGAGAAAGACTCCTTTTATACCCAAATAGGTTCAGCCCCTCTTGCTGGTTTCCTCTACTGTTTTCTTCCACCACAGGAGGACAGAGCATTTTTGTCTTCATGCAGCATCCTTCTAGAAGGACCCACAGCTGTAGGTGGGCCTGTTACAAGACAGCACACTCCCAGTGCTGGGTGGCTTCAGTGTAGTGCTGCCCCATGTCTCTGCTCAGGGTGTCTGCTTTGAGGCCACCTGCGTGGTGTTCTGTGAACTTTGACAAATGGCTGTGCCATTTGCAAAGCATTCAGCACCAGCACAGCTTTCTGTGAGACACATTTCTGCAGCTGAACTCCTGGCCAGAGGAGTTCTCATCCTCAGGACCAGGATGAAAAGGGCCAGTAGAGCAGGAGGGGATTGAGCTTGGATCAATCACTGCTATAATATCATAGAATCATTGAATTATTATATCTTTTGGGACTCAGATTTGCTGGCTCCTGCTCAAAGTTTGTTAAGAGGCAAGTTCTGCAAGATCAGTGGTTTACTTCTTCGTCTTGGGAATAACTTGTCATAATTGTGCTGACAGGTCTAGGGGTTGGATTGCCAAATTTAAAGAAACCCTGATAGGACTGCTGTCTAAAGATAGAACATAAAGAGGAGTCTTCAGGTCCACAGAAAAGTAAAGATACAAATGACAATGACAGGCATTCAAAAAAGCCAAGTGCATTTGTATTCACTACAAAGGGAATAGTAATTCCAAGGCAGTTAATAGCTATTGGTAAATTCCAAATTAGCTCCTTCTCATGAATCTCACGAAGACTCATCCTGTGCCATTCAGGTTAAAATCTGGGACATCCCCAATCAGATGCTGAAAAGAAACATTACCACTCCAAAGAAGGAACTTCTTGGGCATGCTCGAAGAGTTGGTCTGATTGAATGGCATCCCACGGCTGATAACATTCTCTTCAGCTCTGGCTATGATTACAAGGTGGGTCTGTGCTCCTAGGACACCCTGTTTGGCTGGGTGTTTTGAAATTTGTTTTAATTTCAAGCTATAAGATGGTACTAAAGAGTTTGGAAGCTTTCTTCAGGGGGAAGTTCCATGGTGACCCAAAGGCAAAAGGATATTGCTTTAAGTCCAAAAGGACTGTCTAATTTTCCAGTCTTCCAATGAACTTAGTCTACTCTGCAGTTCTCATTTACTGAATTGGATGCTGCATGCAATGCCATCCAGTTTTCTTTGTGCTAGTGCTTATATCTGCACTGATGTTGTCTACTTTTATGAACAAAATGTGCTGCAAAGGAAATTAAAATATTGGACATTCTTAGCTGACACTGATACATTACTGTTAGTATCAGGAATTATTTTAAGTTCTGGAGAACAATCACTTATGATGGTAAGACCTATACATGTAGAGAAAAGATGAAGAATACACAAAGAACCTGGTGTGTGAGACAGCAAAGGGTTGATTTTTATTATTTTTGCTCCAGATAATGATTTGGAACCTTGATGTCAAGGATGCTGTTCTTTCAAAGCCAGTAAAGATTCTTGATGCTCACAAAGATGTGGTCCTCTCCATGTCATTCAACACAGATGGCAGTCTCCTTGCCACTGCTTGCAGGGACAGAAAGATACGTGTGATAGACCCTCGTGCTGGAACAGTGCTACAGGTAGGTTGGGTTCAGAGGTTTATGGTCCATCTGATCTCACCTCTTGGAGTGTTTCCTCTCCTGGGTAGCTAGCTGCATTGCTGTAAAAGACAAAGCATCTGTGCCCTGCATTGCCCAAGACACATTATGGTGATATTCCCTTCTACTTTCCATGGAACGCTTGCTGTCATTGTTGAAAACAGGGATTTTGTATCTTGATACCGTGTTCCTTGCTCTTTGAAACCTTACTTGGATTGTATTGTTTTCATAGGTACCTCTTGCAGCCCTCTGAGGGACATCATGGGAGGGAGTGTAGAGATCAGGTAGACAGGTGGATGCAAGTGTACGTTTGTCCAAATGATCAAGGTTGTTCTTTTTCCCTGGATTTTGTTGGCTAGGTGAAACTGGTTGCATTTGGTAGCTATTTGCACAGGTTTGTGTACACAGAAACTGCAACTGCAACTACTAGAGACTACTGTCTTGCAGATATGTCAATCAATAACTAGAGAGGTGAGATTGGCTCAGCTGGTCAGAGCAGGGTGCTGATAACACCAGGATTGTGGGTTTAATCCCCCTATGGGCCATTTGCTTAAGAGTTGGACTTGATGTGACACTCTATGTGTCCCTTTCAACTCAGAATATTCTATGATCTGTGGTTGAGCTTTCGGGAATGATCCCGAAGATTTAGGCCACTTTTTTCAGATGCCTGTGAAACCCTGCTGACTGTCGTTCAGCTAGGCTGAGCAGATCTTTCAGATGTCAGTGAATGAGAGTTGTCATGTAACATGAAATGTAGCTATGCAACAGATGTTGTCTTACTCATGCAATGTCCTTTCTTTTCTACAGGAAGGAAGCTACAAGTCTCACAAAGCCAATAAAGTCTTATTCATTGGAAACATGAAAAAGCTGTTTTCTACTGGAACGTCTTTGTGGAATAATAGGCAAATTGCATTATGGGATCAAGTGAGTTGGACCAAAGATCTTAGCCATACCAGCTTCAGTTTTCTCTCTTTTGCTGTCACTTTAACTTTCCACCTGCCACATACACTAGAATTGATTTATAACAGCAATTCAGAAGTGATCTATCAGATTCCTGAAGGGTATATACGTCTTAGCGCTCTGAGATCTGACTGAGTTTCTGGAGAAGTTCTCAACATAGAAGCCTAAGAGAAAAAAGTGAATGTTGTGCCCATGTCCTGGTTTTGGCTGGGATAGAATTAATTTTCTTCTTAGTAGTTGGCACAAGGTTATATTTTGGATTTAGTATTGAAAGCACACTGGCATACGGGGTGTTGCTAAGTAGTGCTTACCCAAAGTCAAAGACTTTTCAGTGTCTCATGCTCTGCCAGTGTGCAGGTGCATGAGAAACCGGGAGGGAGGATATCCAGGACAGCTGATCTGAACTGGCCAGAGGGATATTCTATACCATAGAACATCATGTTCAACTGGGGGGAGTTGGCCAGGAGCAATGGATTGCTACTCAAGGACTAGTTGGGCATTGGTCAGCGAGTGGTGAGTGGTTGTGTTGTCCATCACTTACTTTTCTTGAGTTTTATTCCTCTCTCTCCCTTTTCTTTTCATTACAATTGTTACTGTTCTGTGTTTTGCTTTTTTTTTTCAATTACTGAACTGTTCTTATCTCAACCATGGGCTTACCTTTTTCTGATTCTCTTCCCCGTCCCACTAACGGGAAGCAGGCAAATGGCTGTGTGGTACTTAGTTGCTGACTGAGGTTAAAGCACAGCAGCCCACTACAAGAAGAAACTGTTCAAAAGACCTCTATGTGGTTACTGTAGTTCTGACTTAATGTGGCTCTTACTGGTCTTACTGGCAAACTGGTCCTGGTGCTGGAAAGAGACATGAGCTCTAGACACAGCCTACATAGATGAAGCCCTCAATGAAGAAAAGTGTGTCAGGTTTTTGACTTCTGATGATTCTTGACGGTGGAGTACTGAGGTAGTGCTTAATTGGTCATTTCCAAGACTGATCTCTTGTCAGGATGGTTGCTAACCTTATGAAACTCTGCTCTCATCTACCCTTTCATATGTAGTGAGATGTTTTTACTTTGTCAGCATCTAAATATGTCCCTTTGCATCAACCACCATGCAGCACAATCTTTTGTCTCTTTGTAGTGCTGTCAGGCTTTGTTACCAGACAAAGCTGGTAGACCAGGCCTATGATTTACTGTGTTTTGGCTATGT
Source organism: Cossypha heuglini (assembly GCA_027576195.1). Classification (NCBI taxonomy): domain Eukaryota; kingdom Metazoa; phylum Chordata; class Aves; order Passeriformes; family Muscicapidae; genus Cossypha; species Cossypha heuglini. The sequence continues at coordinate 41,256,399 of JAODKT010001744.1, forward strand.
TTGGAAATGGCTTCTTTGCACATGTGAGAGGCAAAGCACCATGCGGCTGTCTGAAGGCTTTCCACAATGCTGAACAGTACTGTGACACTACATGGGTGTCATGTCAGGGTTTTACATGCTTGGTTTAAGAATACAGTGGGAAGATCTGTGAGGCGAGGTATGTAAAGCCTCCTTAGGAACAGGGATTGGCACAGGGCCTGCCCAGCAGGCCTCTTTCTCAGGTCCACACCCATCTCTGCATCTAAACAGAAGCTCTGGCTTACTGCAGCCTGCAGCTGGTCAGTTCTGCAGGAGAAAATGTACATTAACTCTATGCTAAATACATGTTTATGTGAGAATTGCCACATGAACAGCCATAGGATGCCAGAGTCTGCCCTGTAGGTCCTCCCAAAATCACTCCCTTCAGCAGTGCAGGGATAGCTTTGTACAAGACGTGCCAGCTTTGCATATGGAGTGGTGTGCTGTGTCCTCCTACATGGTTTTCCTGCAAAAGGCCAGTGGGAGGTTCTGTCCTTGCAACAGGCACCTCCCCACTGAGCGATGCTGAGATGCTTGGCTGATGCAGACTGCTCTTGTGGGTGGTGCACCATTGTGAAGTATTGCCTTGACTGAAGTTTTGAGAAAACATGAGTAAAATTCAGTGTGAATTTTACACCAGTGGTGCAGGTGTACCCTGAAGGCCCCTTCACATCCTGAGGTCTGGCCCATGTAGAGGCAGGCAATGTTTCTTACTGTATCTACCCTGAAATGCCCCCAGATGCCTGAGGTGTTAGAGTGGTAGGAGCTGATGTCCTGCCCCCAGCCAAGGCGTGGGACAGACCCCCCTTTCCCACCGACAGAGCAGTCTGTGCATGGCCCCTGCTCAGGGCTCAGAGCTCTGCTCACATGCCACTGCCAGGTGGGGTTCAGGTGAGGTGTCCTGGACTTGAGGTGACTGACAGGTGATTGCAGCTGACCCTTTTTCCTGTGTCCTGTCCAGAATAACCTTTCTGTGCCTTTACTGGAGGAGGATCTGGATGGCTCCTCAGGACTACTGTTTCCCATCTATGATTCTGACACACACATGCTTTACGTGGTGGGAAAGGTAAGTGTTTTCTACATCAGCAAGCGCAGGCCTGTTTGATTCTGCTGTCAGCCTGTTCGGTGACATACTGAGGTCAAAGATGCTCCTGAATCATGTTAACCTAAGGATATGAGCAGATGGGGTGGGGCCAGAGGGTGCTTCATCATCAGGCCACATTTACCAGGTTTACAGATGTACCATGTTTAGTGTGCAGAAGTACACAGCTGGATAGGAATTTGAGGGTAAACATTTGGTTCACTGTTGATCCTGCATGGCTTCTTGGGCCAGGAATTCTTCTTAGACTGTCATGCTGAACAGCAGAGTCTGGCTGATGTTGATTGTCTTTGCCTTTAGGGTGATGGAAACATACGGTACTATGAGATAAGCCCTGAGAAACCATACCTGAACTACCTGATGGAATATCGTTCTCCCTCACCACAGAAGGGAATTGGTGAGTGGAAGAATATCTAATGTTACAGGAGGATTGTGACTTCTTTATTTTAGAGGTTGCCAGAGTCTAGGACTATCCAAAATACCATTTAGGAAAGAGAATGGGTCAGGTTCTTCCACACAGGTTTACAGGTGCTTACAATCAGCTTGGCCCGGCTCACACAAATATGACAGGGGGTATTACAGGGTCAGAGCTTGGAAAGGGCCTTTCTGACCAGCAGAGCATGGGCTGGTGTGGATGATACAGCTACCCCTGAAGCGGCCCCCTGGGACCTCATCCCCTGAGATACGAAACCCTTCCTTAGAATGACTCATGGTAGAGAAATGTTCACCCCCCTACAGACACCCTTGTTATCTTTTAGAATTTCTATTGGTCTTTAACTTTAATAAATGATCGATCTTCTCTTACCTAAAATCTTAAAGTAATTGGATAGTTTTCAACTTATAATTTTACTGGTTAGATTTCAATCATCCTAAACCAACCCCTTGTTACACTATGTATTTGGATTTTGCTAGTAGAGCCCTTTGAAGAAGTAATGCTATCTTCAGAACCTCTGCTGCGATCCCAAGATCTCATTCCTAGCTAGCTGAAGGTCTGCAAGCAAAGCTGAATCTCATAAAAGAGCTATCTGCCTAACCGCTGGGCATTGCTTGCACTAAAGACCTTGTAGCTGAATCCTGCCTCGAGGTACCCAGGAGTTATTCGGGTTTCCGTGGCAGCCAGGAGCCAGAACCACCCCAGCTCTGGCAGCTACAGGCTGGGAGGTTTTACTGGTCACTGCAGCCTCTCCTCTCACATACCTGGTCAAGGTGGAAAGAAGGATATTCTGGATTTCAACGTGGAGAATGCTCCTTGCTGTTTGTCAGTCTGCTTCAAGATTTTTGTCTTTGAGCTCTATTTCTACAATTCCCACTCTGTGATTTCTCTGGTAACAGATTTTCACAGCTTAATGCCTTCAATCTTTTGATTGACGTCTACCTTCTTTTTTACTTACATTTCCTATTTAGAAATAGATCTACTGTGATTAAGTCACCTCTCCTCCCTTGGAAACCCTTGCTTATAAACCTGTCTGTGTGCTACCCACTGTTTAACTAATTCAAGTCACAGAATTTAGCTTTCAGCCCTCAGACCTTATTGTTAACCCTTTCTTGAACTTTTTCTGGCCTACTCTAAGAGTTATATTTCTCTACATGTTTCTAGGATCATTAACAACCCTCCACACTATCTGTGGACACTCCTGCTCTTAGAGGACATTGGTACAGATATTTGGCAGCACCGAATTTTGTGCCTGCAGGTTGCCTTCAGAAAAAATTAGAAGGAATATATTATTTAAAGCCTAACTGTAAGGATCTCCTCATTATTCAGTTTTTATAATACCTCCAGTACAACATCCTTATTTCTCACTGTCATAGTCTCTTTAAAAATCATTTAATGGAAAGGAAGTGTACAAATGTTTTTAAAAGGCCTAAATGAATCATGTCTACTTCCTTTACCTGCTTTGTTCAGCTGATCAAGCATACTGGTGAGGTTATTGTACAAAACCTCCTTTTCCATATTACCAAAACAAAATACTGTGTGGAGGAGTGGAGTTTAGATTCACTTTTAGATGAATGCATAATGTAAGGAGCAACAGACCTGCACGTAGAATCTACTGCTTAATGAAGTCATTGGGTATTAGTAGAAAACTAAACTTGGGTGCCATGAAGCAAGGTCTGCAAGCATACGGAATCTCTTTTGTTAAGGGAATTGATGTGGATATAGCTTTAGGCTGTATAAGCTAATGGGAGAGAAATCCACTGAGGTTGTCAGGTGATTAGAGACCTTGTGTGGCTTAGCCAGTCCCTAAAACACAAATGGACAGAATGGATGTTCACACCTTTCTCATTCTCATTTCTCTTTTTGGACAGTGTTGGAGAAGGATACTTGCCTGGAAGGTATTTCAGCCATATATAGTTATTCTGGTGTTGTTTAGGTATCCTGAAATCCCTTCCTAGGAATCCTGATGTTCTAATCCTGAGGCATCATCTGCTAGTTCTGTTCTGTTCTGTTCTGTTCTGGTCACTCTATTGGCACCCTATTAGAATGAATAAGGAACAGGAGGCTTAGCATGAAAATCACACATGTTGTATGCAATTACGTGATGTGACAGGATAAAAAAATTATTTAGTCTTCTCATTTGTGCCACTGAGCCAGTTTTGGATGCAGACCTCAAACCATGCTAATGTGGTGCTGATGCTATGACTCCTTTCTTTGTTTGATGACCCTTTTCACACGGCTAATGATACTAACTTTCCTAAGGAGATTTATACTCCATTTATTTCATGCTCTTCCCCCAGGAATAATGCCAAAGAGAGGTCTTGATGTGGCAGCTTGTGAAATTTTCCGTTTCTACAAGCTGATTCCAACTAAAAGCCTGATTGAGCCCATCTCCATGATTGTGCCTCGACGGGTAAGTCAACCTCAGGTCATATTCATATCTGAGGCAAATACCAGTGTTAAAATAAGGACACTACCTCCTCTCTGTGACTCTTGGGGGCAGGAGAGTAGGAAGAGCAGGGGATTTTCTCTCTCCTGGCATGAGGGACGTATCTGGCCAGTTTCTGGGGCAGCCCTGCGAACAAACCCTATGTGGGTAACTCAAGAACTAGGTCTCTGTTTAGTATCTGACTTTCCAAGACATGCTGCCAGGTCTCCTAGATGTCTGTGAACTTCTCCACTAGAATCTGCATAATGACGAAAGAGGGAGAGGGGTTGGAGCTGATGTTGGGTGGCATAAAAATCTCCTTCTGGAAGGAAGAAGAATCACCCTGGTAAAACAGGAACTATGAATTAATGGGTCTCTCAACCCCTTGGGAGTTGTGTTACAGACAGTTGTTCTGCAGCATGTAAGGCATGACCTGTTGCACTGAGGGTGATGTAGGAGTAAGTCTCAAAGCTGGTGTCATTAGAGAAAGAAACAGGCTTTGAATCTGTAGCTAGCCAAGGTAGCTCCCATGTGACTATGTGAGATAGGCGCAAGGGAAATGTCACTACTGTGCTCTCTACTTCCAGAAAGTAGAATATGTAAAAAAGGCGTGAGTTCCTTGAATTCAGAGAGACAGGAGAACTAATGCTCATTCCAACTCCCAACCAGGCGTGTTCCTCCAGCTTAATCTCCTTGGCCATTTTCTGTCAGTTGATAATCAGCTGATGCTCTGTGACTTGTCCATCCTTTGTATCCACGTATTCATCCTCAGGAACCTGATTTCGTGGGAGTTCAGTTAGCCTATGTTAACCTCCCCCAGTCTGAAGACTTACCAGCACAAATTAAATTAGGCCTTCCGATGCAATTCTTCTGAGTTGAGGTGAAGAGCAGAGAGAGAGAGGTTCAGAGCAGGTAAAAAGGCTTTATGTCCATGCCAGTGAGCACTCATGATACTCCCTGTGTTGAGAGAGAATAAATTGATTTCTCCACCACTATTGAGAGCTCTTTAAGCCAAAATCTGGCAGGCACAGTTACTCTGGACTTTTGTTTGCTTCCAGTCGGAATCATACCAGGAAGATATCTACCCCTTGACTGCAGCAGCCAAGCCGGCACTGACAGCACAAGAATGGCTCAACGGGAATAACAAAGGTCAGCACGTGGAGAGCTCCTCTTCAGCTCCCCAGGGCTTGGATAAGCTGCTGACAGCTCTCTGGCCTATTACCTGCCAGAGAAAGAGGAAAGAAGGAAAAGGAGAGATACAGTAAATATGACTGGAAGCTAAAATAACTTGGTGACTGTAAATTCTGGAAGCTGCTCCAGTCAAATGCTTCCATGTTGCTCTCTGAATTAATTGCTTACAGCTGGTTGTATGAATTGCTTACACCTGATTTCTCTGGTTGTGGTTTGTGGGTGCTCACTTGTCTCCTCTCTCCCTAGGGCCTCTCTTGGTATCCTTAAGACCAGGCTCTGAAGGTGTGAACTCCCTACCACAGTTTCTTGAGCCAGAGCCACTCACAAAAGCTACTGACCTGAACCAGCAACAGGGAGGAGGAGGAAGGATATCACTGGAGGACAAGCAGAAGACAAGAGAGATTGAAGGCAGCAGAAAACGGCTGAAAGTGGAGGAGAAACTGCCAGAAAATGAGCAAATGTGCCTCTCCAATGGCTTTGACATACTTGAGTGTCCAACACCAAAAACTAAAAGTGAGGTATGAATGTCTGGGGTGAAGTGCTGGGGCCAGAGAGGAAGCCCAAAGCCAGATGACAAAAGGATGCCATTTACATGGTGGCAATTGAGCGAGAGTTTATTTTGCAGGCCTATGTCAGTGCAAGCCTCTTTGTTCTTTGTGGTGGCAAAAGCTCTGCCTGCCTTGACTGCCACATGGGAAGCAGAAATATGGCACAACAGCACCCCAGCTGAGGGGGTCTGGAAAGGAGGGAGCAGTCAGCGTTTTCACTTCCTAGGCATTCCTGTGGCACAGACCTGCTTGGTGGCTGCCTGGGGACAAGGAGGTCCTTGTGACTTCCAGTTCTGGAGGAGAGAAGGGGATTTAAGCAGGATAACCCTTTGATGAGAACTGCAGTAGCAAGCTGGGTGAGGCAGCAAGGATTCCTGTGAAAGGAGTGGGTGCACCTGTGGTGTCTGACAATAAAGGCAGAAGCTTCTCTTTGAAATGGACAATGTAAACCTCCTCCCTCCAAATTAGTATAATTTTGAAATTAAGGGGCTCTCAGGCAAAGATAAGGGAGTTAGGAATAACAGCTGTTTACTAGGAAAATTAAAATAGAAATACAGTATTACAAAGAACAGAAAATTAAAACAGAAATACAGTATTACAAAGAACAATCCAAAAACACTGACAGAGTCAGAATACAACCTGACCCCCTGTCAGTCAGGATGTTGGTAGCAGTCCGATTAAATGGTGGCTGCAACCCCTTGCAGTGGCAGATGTGGTTCAGCTGAAGCAGTACTCCTGTAGAAGGATGCAGTTTTCCTCCGAAGGTCCAGGGATGATGTGGAAAGGTCTGGCTTTCCTCTGGAATCCAGTGGAAA
>JAODKT010001744.1:41279100-41290336 GCA_027576195.1 Cossypha heuglini
CACAAAAAAGGTTTTTCAGCCAACCTATCCATGGCATCTCTTCAATCTCTTCCCAATCTGGAAACTTGGCTCATATTTCACTGACTTTTGTATACTCCCTGCTTTATTCCTCTCATTCAAGGGAGGTCAGGAGATCTGCCGTCTTATCTGGGCATTAGAAGGGTTAAAATTGCACACAGAAGGTGAAGGGAGCTGGGCAAGGCCATCCTGGAAACCGTGCCAAGGATTCTCAGGCTTCGCCTCCCACAGCTGCTTTGAGCTGGCTGCAAAAGCTTCTCTCTTTCTCTCTCTTTCTCTCTCTTTCTCTCTCTCTCTCTCTCTCTCTCTCTCTATCTCTTTTTTCCGGCCATCAGGGCCCCTAGTTGAAAATGTGGGGGGCCTTGGTGGCTCCCCCACCCCAGCCCGGCCAGGCCGCATGGGGAGGGGGGCCAGGCCGGGCCAGTTGGCACCTGCTTCACCTACGGAAGTGAAAAGAGAGCGATTAACTTCTACCGATGTGAGTCATGAAAGCAAAGTAACTTTTTAATTGGTTACCCAGGCTGTCAATTATTAAATCAACTTTCTGATGGGTCCCTGCAGCTCACAGAGGAAGTTCTCATAGAGGAAACAGCCCCTGTGTGTGCCTGTGCTCTGTGCTCCTCTTCCTTTCATGCAAAACCAGCACATCTTTTGTTAGCTGATCTTTGGTTATGTAATCAATGCTCCGGTCCAAAAGCGCAAGACCTTGACTTAAACACTTGCTTAAAATAAATTCCTCCTTCCAGATCAGTGATTTGTACCACTTTTTTAAAAAAACCCTGAGAGTTTGGGAATCGATGCATTCCAGAGAATTTATGTTTCACTATCAAAATGGTGACAGATCCTTACTTACATCTGTTGCAGCTATCAGTGCCTTCAGCTGAAATCGAATGCAAAGTCCCACAATCCAATACTTCATTGATTTCTACACCTCTTTTTCTTTATGTGCTTGACTTTTTTGTGTGTAGACTTTAGGGCTTTTTGTGTTATTGTAAGGTTGTTCAATTAGGGAAAAAAACCCTCACTTTCAGTAAACATTAACCAGAATTCTGTTCTGAAGAGATTTCTCTGTCCCAAATGTAGCATTACCTCAGTCCAGAAGAGGGAACTATTGTTTCATGCATGGTAAGTCCAAGGAAATAGTTTAGAGCCTAGTCTAATGTGAAGATGAAAAGATGAAAATGGTCTTCTCTAGAGACAATAAACAATGAGGTCTGAAAATTGAGATATTTAGAGACTTTAACAAAACAACTAAATATCAGAGCATATAAAAGCCATCTATCTTTGCTTTTAGAGTATTCTTAAAATGGTGATTTATATAAAAATGTGTAAATATAATTAAACTGTTTACCACAGAATAGGAGCACCTGAGATCACACTCACTTTCTGATGTGGGAAGTAAATTATATTAGTTGAGTTATTTTGGTAATGTACTTGGTTTTAATTTGATTTTATGTTAAGTGCATGAGCCTTTCTCGGGAACAATAAATGCCCTATTAAAAATGGATATCTTCATTTGCAGCTTTCTGCTATAAGCCATTGCCAAAAATCAGAAAGGAGGAGTGTTTTCCTTCCCACAAGAATTTACTGAAGTATACACTGGCACTTCAAACTTACATGTTGTAAATGCCTCAGTTGCTTTAAGAATCACTTATTGAGAGTAATTCTATTGTTATAGTTGTATTATTCAGTTCTTGTAAGTACATGCTGAGATAATTTAACAGCCGGTGCCCTTGTAGCTAATTGCTGTCTTTGGAGAAGGGACTTCTTTCTTACAGCCTCTCAGAGATGGTATGTTTCAGTTGTTAACTATATTTTTTTAGCCTATATGCTCAACATTAAAGAAAGCATTTGTATCCCAACGTATTGTACGTGTTTCTGTTATTGTGCATAAAATCATGCAAATGAGTGTCAAGTAACAAGTAAAGGCACAACACGAAGTCATTGAACTACTGTCAACTTATTTGCACCCAAGACTGGGATTAGTAGTCCAGATTTAGGACTCAGAATGCGAGAGAATCGTACCTTAACTGTTGTCAGGACAGTGTGTGGACAACGTGTAGGTGTTGTCTCCCTAGTATTAGTACCTAGTACATGGAAGGAAGTCTGCAGAGCTGTTAGCACTGATACTAGCTAGCATCTGTGGTTAGGTTTGAATAGAAACTGCAGACCTACCAGAAGCTGCCAATTAATGGTTTGTCAGTCAAACCACAGCAATATTCTCCCTGCTACTACTAAACAACAAAGGAATGTGTGCAGACTGATAAAACCAGCCCTGTGGCTTTGTCTTAGTCCTGCCTAATGCTGCCACCTATTTCCATATGGCTTTCTCTGTTCCCTGATTCATCTTGCTGGCAAAGGGCAAAATAGATGAAGCATGTTTAAGTAAAGCTATCTGGGAGATGACACTGTAGAATGACTTGTGGTTACCACCAATAGGCTAAATGCATTTCTTAAGTGAATCCACATAAAATCAGCAGGACAGAATTTCATATGTTGTGTGTCAACACTGCACTTTGCCGTAGAGCTAAATCAGTTTCTGAATCTACGAGGAAATAGGTTTTCCCAGTTACAATGAGTTTGTTCTCACTCTTTCTGCATTTCCTAAGTGATGGAATCTATTTTGCATAGTTCTGTGTTTAGTTAATCTCCTTCTTCATCAGTCCTTGTACCTTCCCACTGATTTTTAAATTTTCCTTAGGAATAGTGACAGGAAGTAGTAGGAAGACAACTATGGTGGTTTGCCCTATGAACCATCAAAAAATACACATTAAAATTTCAGCTCTGGAGTCTTAATGATTGAAAATGATATTCCAAATTGTAAGAACACAGCTTAATTTGCAGTTAAGATCACAAGAAATTTTAATGACAATTTAGAGTAGCTCAATTTTTGTCAATAAACTAAGTAGATAGGACTCCAGATGATACCTTGGGGCTATATTATAATCTTTCTCCACATATTACTTGTATTTGCATTTACAGCTGTATTTTGCCACAGTGTGAAGTGCTTTATAGGTTTTCTGTACAAAAGAGTTTTGCTGTACAAGCATACAGACATATTCAAGCAAATATGATCTGGAACCCACCAGGGAGAGTAAGTGTGGTTGACTCCAGTGTTTCGTCCTCAGCTGATTTTTGATTCTAGTTATGTATAGAGCAGAGCTGAAAGGACTGAAGGGGTCATCAGTCCATGTCTCTGCTTGAGGAAGGATCAAGTGCACCCAGACCATTCTGGCAGGTGTTTGTCTGGCCTATTAAAACCTCTGGTGATGGAGATGTGTGTCATCTTCAGGTAATCTGTGCCAATTCTTTTCTCTCAATAGGAATTACACTAATGTCTTGTCTGGATTTTCCTTTCTGTACATTAAGGTTGTTACTTTTTGTCCTATTTTGTGGAACTTTAGAGTACACTATTCCTTTTTACTCTGCAATAACACTTTGCCTTGCTGGAAACTAAGTCCCTCAGTGAAATTACCCTCAGTTCATTCTCTTTTTCCTCACTGGTTCATCTCACTGTTTCTGTGGGTTATTTTAATCAGTTCTGTTCAAAGCCTGTGATGCAACACTGTACACAGGCTCCCAGAGGACAAGGGTGCATTCAAAGGTTATCTTGGTTGTAACCATGTTTCTGAATATCTGTATTGTATGATCTTTTTTACCTATAGAAATGAATGGAATATATTGCTCAATAGATTCAGTATAAGCCTAGCCTCCCTTTCTGTAGAGCTGCTATGTTCTTTTGTCCCCACATTTTTCAGATTATGTTTTCTGTTTTTGTGTAGTATTTCATGCGTCTTGGTAAAAGTATTTTATGAACATCTTGAAATAAAAATATGCCTGAGGAGAAATGGGAGGTCAAACTTCAAAACTATGCCATTAAGAGTAAGCAGGTGAATTCTTTTTTTCTGGAGGTTGCAGTGCTATGTTGAATTACAGCAACTGGAAATTCAGCTGTCTTAATTACTGGAAATCAATGAACAGTTGTCCAGCTATTTTTGCTCAACCATTCATGAAGTTGGGTGAGTGCCTACCTGGCTCAAACTTTGCTTTAATTTGCTCCTCTTATGCTGCTTGTAAAATTATTAGATGCCTTGATATCTTGTTCCCTCAAGGAGAGTATGAGAATGATTTGAGTACAGAGTACCATAGGATGGGTTCTCCTCCTCATGATGAGGCCTCTTTCTTGAATTTTTAGTATTGGCAGAAGGTCTTATATTTCCTTGCTACACATAGGTTTCCTGAAATACGCATAGTTGCTTATAACAGAAAAATATTAAGTATAGGCTACAAATATTAAAAAATGTTGGAGAAAAATCATTAAGTGCTGGCAGAAAGTGAAGGTAGGAAGGAACAGGATGGAAGTAAGTCTTCCCTTTCAGTTCTAAGATACTGACACCTGAAGGACACTATCAAGAAAGCCTGTGGTGAATTATTTGACCTGTGACATCCTTGGGTTATGAAAGTGTGCTTACTGGATAAAATTTTAGCCAAATGTGAGGCACAATGTCCCTTGTAAAAACACCTGGGTGAGTTTTTTTCTGGATTGGGTAATGTGGAAGATAAGAACAGACAATTTAAAAATCCCTTCAGTCTTAAAATTATTGAATGAGCAAAAGATCAGTGAGAATACTGTTACCGAGACCAAGGGTAAGTAATGTGGAAGGGAAGCTAAAAAGGAACATAGAAGATGAGGGAAATTCAGTAGTAATAGGTAATATGGCTTCTAAAGAGGAAAGAATGAAAAACAATGCAGAGGTTCAACTTCATCTCCTGGAGTGTGATGGAAGATTGATGCAGATTTCGGAAGTCCCCGGATTAGGCTCTTGAGGTGCCCATAACTCATATGTAAACATACGTATATACACTACTACATGTATATACACAGACATCCTTTGGTATTTGGAGTGTTTGCTTTGTTATAAATAATTTTGAAGGTTTATTTGGGAGAACTTGAAAATGAAATTGTGTTTACCCATGAGAGAAAGACACTACTATGACTAACACAGTGTCAAGTGTCAATAATGGTTGGCTATTTTCTGTGCAGCTGTGGCTTTCTTAAAGATTAAATTAAGAAGGATGTCCTAAAAAATAAACACTATACCATCATTTTTCAGAGAATAAATAGATTTGGGACAGAGAAATCAAGAGATGTGCACTCCATCACAAACAGAACTTACATACCTTCTGGGAAGGGTGTGTGAGTCATTTCACTTGTGTACTTCCTGTTAATAGGCAGAACCATCCTTTCTATTGGCATAGCACAGAATATTTCAACAGAGCTGTCAGGTGAAAGCACAAATATCTCTTCCTAAAATGAGGAAGAAAGACAGGTTTCATAGAGCTTGATTTTACTTCTGACCTTTAAATTGAGGATGTGGAGAAAAAGAAGGGAAAGGAATGATTTTGGTGGCAATACTCCTTTATTATACATGTTCAGTGTTCTGGGTCAGAACGGGCATCCATCAATATTGCAAAGTACTCAGTGGAGCAGCTGTGGTGGTCCAGCGCAGGCAGGTTACAAGCCATTGCTACGTATTAGCCATCTGGGAACAATTGGAAACGCCTGCCATTATCTGCCAGCGGCAGCAATTTGTAGGAGCTACGGTGCATTATGATGGATTAGCTCTGCAGCTGAAGGTGTCATGACCCATTTCTCTGCATCTTCTTTGGGACGAAAAGCAAAGCAAAGGCTTTTATTGTTGCAGTTTTAGGGTAAGGAATCTAATTTGTAATGATGCTGTAGGACAGAAGGGAAGAAAGGCTTAAATAGCCGCTGTGCCTGTGAACAAAGCATGCACTTCAGTTCAGCACTTGGCTGCCTTTGTGGTTACCTACTTCAGAGAATTCCTTTTTCAGGAGTTATTTACATACTTCCACGGACATTGGAGCTAAACCATTAACCCCACTCTGGGACTTGTTTGCCAGGATGCTTCTTCAAGGATTGGTGATCTGCCTTCTCACTCCTACCCCTCCATCTCCAGCTTGCTGTGCTCTGGCTGTCCTTCTCCAATCCCATCAGCCTTAGGCTACTCTGATAGTCCTTGGCAGCCCAGCTCCTTGCAGTTCCTCCCTCAGGGAAGGCACTGAGTCTGTGGTACTCCTCTGTGTGACACTGGCTTGAACACTTGTAGGGAGTGTGAGCCCTCCACGGTCTTTCTGACAGAACAGGACCTTTCTGAACAGTCTCTCTGTCTCTCATCTCATCTCATCTCATCTCATCTCATCTCATCTCATCTCATCTCATCTCAATCTCAGTTTCCCTTTATCCTTACTCTGGTTCAGTACAGCAGGTTGTGCAACAGGTAACTAATCTGTACAAATATAGGCATACAGACATATTTTATACTCATGATACTCACATTCACATGCTCTACCACACACCGCTGCTGATGTGTGTGTAGTACTTAGATAGTAGGCTTCTTTTAGTGTGCAACTGATCATATTTGCATTGTTTCTGGAGCAGGCACCAACAGGAGGTTTTGTACTTCTGTTTGTTTATTTGCTTGTTTCTATTCTTTTGCTTAGTTTTGTTTTGGTCTTTCAAAAGAGCCTGAAAGCAATGCATTTTGATTTACTTTTTTTTAAAGCAGAATGGCATCTGGTTGTGTGAATCCCTTTACTTCTAACCACTACTCTGACTACTGTCCAGGCCTGTTTCCCTAGGGCTTAAAGGGAAAATAAAATACCATATTTGTTGGGCTAGCTACTTAGTCTATTGTTGGCTGCTGGCTGATCTCCCATCCCAAGAAAATAACTACAGCTGACCCTTTGATTAAAAATCTTTCAAGAAGGTTTAAATATGTTTAAGAAGGAACAAAGCAGTCTAAAACATCAAGCAGGAGATTCCTACACTTCTGTCTTTTTTTTTATTTTTTTTTATTTTTTTTTATTTTTTTTTTTGGCTAGGTGTATCAGGGCTTTGTACAGAAATGCAAGACATTTGTGAGGAAAAGGTGAATACTTTCTTAATCTCAGGAAGCCCTACATTTTCTGGTAGGTTTTGTCATTGTCCCAACAAGCAGAGAAAATGTGATTTCTGCTTTCTGGGATCAGATCCCTCTATAATTCCTTTAATTGGAATTTGAATCCTGAACCTGAGCAGCAGTTAGTGTGCCTTACCTTGCACAAGAGCAAAACAAATTCTTGGCTGAATTAAGATAGAGCACCTATACTCTCTCATGTTGATATTAGCATCAGTAACTGCACATTTTCAGCCCCCACTGATTTCCTCTGTAGTGATGGATATCTAGTACTGTCAAGAATGATAGCAGTAGCAACAAGACAAGAGTCATTTTGGTGGGAACAGGGCTGACATGTCCAGATGATTCTGTTATATTCCATATGACATTCTTTCCTCTGTAAGACACAGTAAACAGTCTTAAACTGTAGACTCCTTGTGATAAGAAGATAGACGTTCTGTGGAATTTTCTTTGAAATGTGAAGCATAATCTACTCTTGCAACAATATTTATCCATTCCTATTCACTTCTTAACCTTACAGTACTCTTTCACAAGCCCCTTAAGAGACTGAATGAAAACTTTCATTTTTCAAAAGAGAAATAGGAAATGAAATATAGATACCAACTAAAACATTTATTATTTACTCCTTACTGCTTCACAAGTAAGTGAAATTGTAAGGTTGGAATGGGTGGTAAAGTGGGATATATAAGATATCCCAGTCATATTATGCAGGGGCTGGGAGATGAATATTGTGCTGGGGACATGAAGGGATGAGTTACAGAGCAAGTGCAAGTACACAGGAAATAGGATAAGACATGTAGTGAAAAGAGGCAGATCTGGCTGTTACCTGCCTTACTGCACACTGCCCTGTGGAAACAAGCTGTTTGTGCAAGCCAGTGGCAAGTAGGCACAGGCAGATGAAGCTGCTGCAGTGCTGGGGAAAGGCAACTCTTCTGTGGCATTTTCTTCATGTTAAAAAGGTTTGTGTCTGTAGCTGGATTGTTTCACAAATTTCTGGTGTTCCCTCTACCAGAGTTTTAGTTATGTATAGTGAGGAAAACTGTGATTAAAGGAAGCACATCAACTAGATTTAAATTTCAGTGAAAGTACATGTACAGTCCACTGAAAGGAAGAGCAGCTCTCCTTGCATTAAGCCAAGAAGCTTTTTGTTGCTAACCTTTTGGTGAGAAATGAGAGAAGAAAACACATCATCATGTGTTATATATATAGGTTGTGGTTACTTTTCTGTCTTGTATACACAATAGCCACTGTGCTCAGAGAAAACAATTGGACATTTTTATGGAGAGCTTCCTAATGCGGCAGCACAGCATCTTTTCTGAAGTTCCATGAGAAAAATGCAGAAAAGGTTACCTGTTGGGGTATTAACTGCAGTCTTGCCACACAAGATAATGGTGGATTGCATATTAATTCTTGAAGAGCTGCCTCATATGTCATAGCTATCAATGCAAGCTTGGAAACTGCAAGTGTAAGACAGATAAAATAACAAAAAAAAAGAGGGAGAAGTAATCTTAAATGTGAAAAGCAAAAAAACATGCTAAGAATGTTCTTTTTGAAAGCACCAAATTTCTAACAGATCTGCAGACAAAGTGACAAGGGATGAGGCAGAAGAGGGTACAGTTGACTCCTGTTTCTGGTGTGAAGGAGCACTGGGGCAGGGACTGAATTTCAACATTCACATTCCATCCAGGGCAAAAGTGAGTGGACTCAGGGAGTGGTGTGAGCATTCTTTCCCTGGCATTTATAAAATATATAGCACCTAAACAAGCTTGGGCTTATTTAGGAGTGGTAGTGCTGCTGGTACTTTTCAAACTGCTGTGGAGATGATGACATCATAGACTTGAAGAGGAAAACTCAAGCTTTGTGCCAGAGCAGAAAACAGTGCTTGTGCTGCAAACAGGTGGATGTTATACATGGTAACTGTCAGGCTCAGAATATTTAAAAAGGCACAGGGGCATTTAATATATCAGTGCCTGGAAAATTAGCTAAACATTTCTTAGAAAAATGTTAACCTTCTACCTTTGGGGAGAGACCTTACATGCCTCTCCTGCAGGTTTTATTCTGGAGAATTGGCAGTGTGTTTGCTGAGAAAAACGACAATGAGTAAACAGGTAGGATCATGCCATATCACTGCTCTCTATTCTGCTGTCCCAATAGATGTATGCTTTTGGGCCAGCATCTGGTATGGGGTTTCATCCTGTTTAGCTGGAGGCACTTGGTGTGCATACATTTGGCTCCAGACCAGACACACCTGCTATGCAGACAGTGAAGCCTGCTTCTAAGGAAGGAGGATTTTGTCTTAGGTAGGAAAAGTTGGTTTTTCAAAATGGTGAAATCTGTGCATGATGTGAGGACCCTGAACATGGTATCACAGTGATCCGAAGAGATTCATCAAAGGGGTCATTTATAGAGATCATTCTTGGCCTTGTCTGGAGTCTTAAAACTGGAGAAGTTTTCTTTCTCTGTCTCAAAGAAGGTTATTGAGGACAAAGGCACTGTTGATGCTCAGCTGTCACAGTAAGGCACTGTAGGTACTTCAGGTTTGCAAAACCCTGTGAAAAGACATGTGCAGTTCTAATTGGCTTTTGTTATTTTCTTAGAGCACCTTCTGGGGCATTCATTCCTGTGGCCTCATTTCAGCTGCATGGCAGGTATTCATCATTAGTGCTTCTTTGCCTGCTGTATAAATTTTTTTCTCAGCATTTTGAAAAGGCCTGATTTATTGTCATAGGGATGCCTTTGGAGAAGCTCTGACAATTCTTGCAAGAGCTGTGTAAGATATAGTGACCCTTGGCTGTCATCAGCAGTTACAGAGGTAGGAGAATAGCTAGTGTGCTTTCCACCTGCTTGCCCAGGGTCAGGAACAGGTAGATTAGAGCAAATTGAAACAAAGTGACAATGATCCCAGCCTTGAACACAGCAGATCTCATATACAGGTGGATCAGGGTTTTGGATTTCTGGGGTTTATTTGCTATTAAGTCTGTTTCATACCCTTCTGAAGATCAAAAAAAGGTAGCTACATTATTCTTTTCCTTTCTCCACGAAGAGTGGCCCCGTACGCCTTCCTACTTCCAGGTACAAAGTTTGATTCTGCTTGGACCAGGACATAAAACTAGTCTGAAGCAGGGCAGGAAGGAGTAACTTAGAGATGTGCCTGAGCAGGGCTGACTGTCACCCTCATGTCTCATCTCCAGAAACAGAGACATTTTTCAACCAAATACTCAGTACTCAGTGATACAAGGGAGCAGAACTTCAACATACCTCTCTTAAAAAACCCCGAACTGCTGAGTATTGAAGGCTAGTTACTACTATGATTATAATTTGATTATGTTCAGTACCAGAAAATCAAGCCTTCTGTTGACCAGTTTCCTCTTTTTCTGTCTAATATATAAACACAGCAAAGAGAAAATACAACACATTCTGTACTTGAGGATAATGGCTGCATCTGAAAGCAGCTGTGGGAAATCATTACAGGGGTGTCAAGGGACCTGAGATCTGCTATTGAGCTCCTAGGATTATGCAACAAAATATTACTCTCTAGTTGGAATTATCTCACAAAATGATTTCAGTTTTGTTTCTGAAGCTATTATTTATAAATGGAAGTAATAAATATGTGCTTACTGTGCTTACCTGAACAAAATGTCTTAGGATTATAGAATGATTAAGGACCCAAAACTTCCAAGACAGTCAAGTCTAACATTTCACCAAAAATCATCATGTCAAAAAACCCCATAGCACTAAGTGCCACATCCAGTCCTTCTTCATTTTAAGGGATGGTAACTCCAATGCCTTTCCTGGCAGCTTTTACCAATTCTTGACAACTTTTTCAGGTATAACCTGAACTTTTTCTAGTATGACTTGAGGTGGTGTCCTTTTGTCCTATCTGGCTATCTGGGAGAAGAGACCAATTTTCACCTGGCTATAGCCTCCTCTTGAGTAGCTGCAGAGAGATAAATGTCTTCCCTGAGCCTCCTTTTCTCCAGACTGAACAAATCTCACTGTCTCAGTTTCTTCTTTTAGCTTTTACTCTCTGGACCTTTCTCCAGCTCCACTGCCAATATCTGAACATGCTCCAGCATCTCAAGGTCCTTCCTGAATTCACGGACCTGGAAATGGACACAGAACTTGAGATGCATCCTTGCCAATGCTGAGTGCGGGGGGAACAGTCAGCCCTGGTCCTGCTGGTCACACTATTGCTGATACAGGCCAGGATGCCATTGGCCTTCTTGGCCACCTGGGCA
>JAODKT010001744.1:41291804-41310104 GCA_027576195.1 Cossypha heuglini
TGAAAAGAGATGAGGTTGGTCAGGCAGGACCTGCCTTTCCCCAAACCCATGCTGGTTGGGTTTGATCCTCTCGTCTCCTGTACGTGCCTTGCAACAAACTTTCAGGGATGAACATATGCAGAAAATAATTTTATAAGACTTTTATTGCAAAAAAAAAAAGTCTTCACATAAACTTGAAAGACTTCAATATTTCAGCCATGCAGATGAGTTTATCAGTGCATCATTGTGTCACTTGATAACACCATAAGACTGTGAAAGGATACACATATACCCCACAAGCTAGTATGTAAGTGGGCAGAGACACAGAAAATTTTTTTCACCTCAAAGACTATGAAAATGGTCACGGTGAGTTAGACCAAAGGTCTGTCTAAGGCAAGATTCCTTTTTCAGTTGTAATCAAAACCGAGAGTGTAGACGAAATTAGGACCAGAGAAAACATATGTGAAATTTCCCCTAGGGTCCAATTATTTTCAGCTTGGAAACTCCCTTGTTTAGAGCTGGGATTAGTGTGTTCTTCCAGCTTTCTAAATATTCCACAACCGGACACATGAGAGCAGTGGATAATAAGCTAGTGGAAAAGCTTTAACTCTGTCCTACTGTGAAGACAATAGTTTAAGAAATCACTGAAATGGATAGCACAATGATGAGGGAGTTTAGAAAGCCCAGTCATGTATATAATTCTGTAGTTAACGTTTTTCAGTGGAAGGTGTGATTACTGGGTAAAATAGAATATAGTTTGCAATGGCTAAAATGGCCAAGAATGTGATCTCTAAGCATCTTTCTCTGTAGCTCAATGACTGTCAAAAAGGCTTATGTCTACTTTCTTATCTGTGAGCCACTCCTTGTACTTCTAATCATAAACTGTTTACTCCAAGAACCCCTCCAGCAAGTTCAAATAAACAAAGCAACTGGTGAAGTGGTAGCTGCATGTGAGTGCCTGGGGAGAGGGATGTTATAAATGCTGACAATAGATGGGCTCAATATATTGTTTGAGAAAGTTGTAGCTAGTTGCCTCATTCATCATAGTGACAGCAATACTGACAGCTCTCTGCAGTGCTTCATCTGTGAAATGATGGATCAGCAATGAGGGCTGGCTGGCAGGAGGCACTTGAAACATCCAGGGCTTTCAAAGTCTACTTTCTCTGTAATGCTTTGTTCGTGCTGCATAATGGACAAGCACAGGCAGTGTGCTGAATTATAGGCTTGAGCCTTGAGATCCAGCCTGGGGATAATTTTCTTAAATCTGCACAATTCTCTCCTTTTCAGATGCATGCAATAGCAAAGCCTGTGGCAGAAATGGGGAAGGTGAGACCTCTTCAGGGCCTGGGCACTCAGAGCTGTTTGAAGTCGGCACGGAGATGCAGAGCAGTTACTTAAGATAGTGGGAGAGGCCAGACTTATCTGTGATTTGCATTTGGAATGGAATTGGCCTGCATGTAGATGCTGATGACCAGAGATTATTTAAAGCTATAAATCAGTCTATGGGCTGTATGTAGAGAGGCAAATTAATGATGACATAAATCTAATGGCTGGTGTTGCTTAAAGAGTAAGTGAAGTTACAGTGCCGTGACAACAGCAGATGTATTCAGAGAGGTTGTGAAATAGAGTTTAAAATTTGGCAAAGATAGGTTGAATAAAAGTAGTATGTGCAGGACATGAGTGAAATGCTCCCTGACAGCACCATGATACTTGGATTTTTCTTCTTTATTGCTGTGAAGCTGGTAGGAGACTTGTTAAGACAGAGCAGTAGCAGCATCTAAAGCTGTATTTTAGTTAAGGGTCACTGTCAGTGCTTTTGTTATAAAAATTGTTCCTCCAGATAATATAGTACTGCAATAAAAACATTCACTCTGGCCTGAAAGGTGCTGCTTGACAGTTGGTCCAGGAGCACAAACGGAGCAGTGAAACAACCCAACTGGAAGTCTGCTGAAGTCAAGGGCAAGGCTTTTGTTTGCTTTCTGATCAGGCTCCGTGTAAGCTGAGTGGCTGTGAGATGAATTTGCAATGCTGAATATCCAGTCCAGCAGAGCATGAACAGTGAAAGCTCATGTTTCCCTACAGGGACTATTGTCTGAACACACTAGCTTTGTAAGATGCATACTAAGTGAGCCCATTGCCAAAACATGACACAGATCTTGGTCAGTTAATAATTTCACCTTCCCCTTCCCTAAAAACTCACACCTATGGCATGAGCAGGGGCCAGTCAGCCCAGCTTGCAGAGATGGCACAGATCAGACCCTTGCTTGGATCTGTCACTCCTGACACTGGGAAAGGGGTCAAAATATCCAAATTAGGACTGAAGTATTTGTTTATTTGCCCTGAAGTCAGTCCAAAGAGGAAGCTAATTTCAAAGGTGAGCTGTGATATGGAAGTGCATGGCTCCAAATTTATTGTCTCAGTCCAATGGCTGAAGTGAAGAAGGGTTACAGAGGAATTGCTAGTAAGGCTCTAAAGAGGCATTGTCCTGCTGAGGCCCTTCCCAAGACCTGGTCCACCATGCATTCTCACAAGGCAGTCCAGCTGGAGCAGGTCCAGGTACTCTGTGGAGGAAGATTTCTTCATGTTTTTTGAGTGGCTTGAGTTGTGGTTCAGCATGTGGTTGGCAGAAGAGATATTTACAACTTAATGAGTGTGAAAGGTCCTCCAACTGAAAGGGAGATTCCTGTGGTATTAGACATGGAAAATGGGGATTCTTCAGCCAATCAAGGCTCCCTCATGAAATACAATCAGGGCAGTAAAAGTGGTGTTTTTCAACCTCTTTCAGTTTTCAGACCCCTAAAGTACAGGGAGATTGAGGATGCAGACAACAATATACTAAATTAAAGACAACAAATATAGGCTTGTTTCTCTTAACTACTTTTTTTCCAGTTGTGCTTAGTCTGCAGGCCTTATAGAGTATGCAGACCACACCGAGAAAATAAGCTCCTTGAAGTGGGTATTCTAAAAGGAATGAATTTTTCTCATGTGCCATAATTTCTGATTTACTTTGAAGTTTAATCACACTGAAGTAGATGTCCGAATTTTAACTGGACATGACCCAGCAAGGTGTACTCACAGCCCAGAGTACCAGCCACATCCTGGGCTGCAACAAAAAAAAAGATGGCCAGGAGATCAAGGGGAGATTCTCCCGCTCTGGTCTGCCCTTATGAGATCCCACCTGAAGTGCTGTGGGGCCCTCAGCACAAGAAAGATGTGGATCCGTTCTGGTGGGTCCCAAGGAGGGAGATAAAAATGATAAGAGGGATGGAACAACTCTCCTGTGTGGACAGGCTGAGAGAATCAGCTTGTTCAGCCTGGAAAAGAGAAGGTTTCTCTTCTTTCTCTCTGGGGAGTGCTTATTATGGCATTTCAGTAAACCTAAAGTGGGCTTATAGCAAAGATAGAGACACTTTTTAGCAGGGCCTGTAGTGGTAGGAGAAGGGGTATGGTTTTAAAGTGGGGCACTGAACACCCTGATCTAGTTGAAAGTGCTCCTCCTTTTTGCAGGTATTTTGTATTAGGTGACCTTTAAAGGTCCCTTCCAACCCAAACCATTCTGCGATTCTGTGATCAGCTCTCTCCCAAATAACTGAAGCATGCAAGGAGTTATCTGACTGTGAGGACCTGCATCATCTTTGGGTTGGAGTCTAGTTTTGCTGTTTTTTGAGAGCAGGAATTTAGATGTGAGTGGTCCTGAGCAGTGTGGTGTGCACCCCATCCTGGAGCTTGTACAGAAGGGCTGTTCCATGACCTCCTGTGTGGTTTGTGCTGCTGAGCTAGTGACCTCAGCCAGAACTTTGTTACTGGAGAAGGGCTCCTCCCTTTGTGGTCTAATTTTAACTCATTGTTTCATCTGAAGGAAGTCAAACCAATAGGGCTTTGAAAAAAAATCTACAGTGGTTGGCTTTGCTCACTGAAACTCCACAAGCTGAACGGACATGGAGCTCAAATTAAGATCTGCCTGTCAGAAGAGGTCAGTTGTGCCCAAGGGTGGGGCACCCTGTGAAACTTTTCATGCTTTGACATGTGTGAAGACTAGTTTTGTTTGTGGTTTTATCATTTGTTTGTATGATAGTGAGTTTGGCATTGAGGGTTTACTTTCATTAATCTGTTTTTTTTTAATAATTGATTTATGAGACAAAGAGGAAAAAAGTTCACAGTGAGACATTATAATTTAGGGTAGTTTGGCTTCCAACTTGAAAAGTTCTGTGAAAAAACTTGTTATTTGATCTATAATCCCATTTTTAACTTTGTCATGGTATTTTCAGAGCTACTTATAGTTTGTGTATTCTAAAACAACTGATGCATTTTGTGGCACTGGATTTATATATTTCTGCTGCCTCTTTGTTTTTATAAAAGAACAATTAATGCTATTTTGATCTTGCATTTTAATTTCTAGAGTGTATGTGTTTACCCAGACATTGTATAAGTATGGGATTTGCTTACTGATTCATCATTCTAACAGGAATGGGAAAGAACAGTTGCAAAATTAATCCAGTTTATCATTTGTCCAGTCTGGTCACCCACCAACCTGGTGAAGTCCTATGACATTTTCTCAAATGTGTTGATTGTTTTAAGTGTGTTCAGGATTGCTCCACTGTATAGAACTGCTGGGAGGGGGACAGATTTTCCCACTGGGAAATCTTAATACTATGCTTTACATTCCAGACACACTGCTACCATTATTCTGTGTTGGCATTATGCAGGGATCACAGTCCTATTGTCAACTCAATAGAAATATGATAGGAAACTGATGAAGAGAGGGGTCTGACACAGGGCTGTCAGATCTTCCACTAATCACTCTGGAGCTGAAATATGTCTTTTTCATCTCTACATGAAATTTGTGGACCAATGACAGACAAAGAACAGTATCTTTAGAAAGTACTGGTCTGGCGCTACCTAAGAGCTAGTGTATTTTTATGTTTGGTTATGATAACATCAAAAGTTCAAACATTATTTAAAAAATGGCTTTTTGCTTTTTTTCTCCTTTAAATTACGATCTTAAAGTGCATGAAGGTTTGCAATGCAATTAACAGAGACTTGGGCAATATTATTTATTGTAGGGTTACTTTAACTGTGGCCTTGTTCAGTTTTTTTTTCTACTATGTCCTTATGATACAGTAAACAGCAAAGCATACATCAAAGTCATGCTTGTCATTGATATAGCAACTTGCATCTTACCTTTTATTCATCATGTATGAAGTCATGTAAGTTGTAAATGTGTCAGCAGTATATGATAATGTCAAAAGTTTTGTGTTGAAAGTGTCAGAGTTTCAGGGGTAAAGAATTCAGAGAGATTAAATAAATCAGAGGTATGGGGGCTTGTGGAATAATGGCTAAAATCCATTATTTGTAAGTGTGCTTTTATCTTTAATCAGAGACCCACTAAACACTTTTAACTTCTTGGAGTCATTGAAGTATGATAATAGGGAGCATCTCTGGAAACAGTGCTTATTGTAGACAGTGGCCTCTTCCTCATAACAAAACATTAAGGCACTGGTTTTAGCACTACAATACATGGATGCAGGCTCTTTGACAGAACCTTAAAAAGGAAATCCCAAGCAGAGATGCACTTTGGTGTCAGAAACCTGCTGTGTGGGGCATAGATGGGTCCAGCTCTCTGGGAGCAGGATGGTGGGGATGTACCAAGTGAGATGCACAGCCAGCAGCACAGGATAGCAGATGGTGAAAGCAGATGTGGGCCAGCCCTGCACAACTTGCAGATTCTTTCTCATGCACTGTGTTATTATTGTATTAGGTTGTGGGGTTAGCAGGACTCAGAGTGTAATACTGGGTAGTCACAAACTCCCGGTTCCTTGGGAAACAGTGAGCACTGGGTTCTTCCGCAGGGACTGAAGTCCCTTTTGGTGAAACCATATCACCTCTAGGGAATACCAGTGCCAGGGCACTTCTTCCATATCCTGTGGCACACAGCATGTCTTGTGGAGATTCCTGTCATGCTTACTGGAGGGGTGAGACATGGGTGTCAACCCATCAACTCTTGTTCACACCACACCTTTGAGGACACCCTAGATAACCCCAGCACTGTAGTAACTGGCACACACCCCCATATAGCTTTTGGAAATGTGTAACTCATGAGGAATGTTTTATATGCCTGTGCCTTTGCCATTACATCATCTGCAAATCCCACATTAAGTTACTTGGTTTCTACACACGTATATTTTACATATTACAATACGCAGAGAGTAGTAGAATCAGGTAGTAAGTTTACGACCAAATGATATTTCTCTGATGAATACTATTTCATGTTAATGCAGGGAAGGAGAAAAGACCAGGAGATACTGTGTCTCAAGAGCAGTGCAGTAAGACTGAAAATATGAAATACAGAGAATGTATTTATATCCCTCATCTATCTCATTCAGAGCTATCTGACATGAAAAATTCAGACAGACTCCTCCGTCTGGGACTTTTCCAAGCTTGGCCCATGTCCCAGTCAAAGACATGCATACTTGAATTGGAAAACCTGAAAATGCAATTTAAAATAAAGCATTTTAGCGCATTTCTGTGTTTAAAAGAAGATTCTGAGTAGTTGTTATTCAGCAGGGGACTAAAATCCCTTTTCAAAACTGTGTATGCCACAGAATGGAATTGTTATCCAGAGGTCAGTTGTCCTCTATGCTTTTAATTACTTTTGGGATGATTTTGAGTTACTGCAAGCTCAAGCCCTTGAGATGTGAAAACTGTAATTAAAAGAGTGAATTTTTATGAGGAATGATGGACAGTAGGCTGTACATCACAAAATGTCTGTACAAGGCAATGGCATCTAAGCATGGCTGCTCAAAGTGTGATTCAAATTTTCTTTCCATTAAATGGGTCAAGCCATGAACTGAGACTCTAGAGGGCTTGCTAAGTTTTCAAGAGGTTTGGGCTCAGTTTACTAGATGTCTATGCCAGCTCCATCTCCATGAGTTTGGATTACAAACATCATTGATAGCATCATATGGCTTCAGCCCACTGATGCTTGAAGAGGAGGAATGGCAGCAACAAGGAACTGAATGCTGCAGTGTCCTCTGTCAGAATATGTTTTTTTGTTCATATATCTCCATTTCTGCCTTTTAGAGTGGCTCCTTTTGACAAAAAGTCTTACCATGTGAACTCAGCTTGGTAACGATTGCAAGGAGCAGAGTTTCATTTATAACTCTCCCTAAAAGAGCTGCTGTACTTTCAACTCCTTTAAATCAGAGGCTTCTGCAGCTGCATATTTCAGGCATATAGAAGGCTGGTTGTGTTCTCAATATTTCTTTTGATGTTAGGCAGCTCAGGATAAGATAGAATTGTGAACGCTCCTTGGGTTATAACTTGAATTTACAATCTTGACAGCTCTGTTCCGGCACAGTGCCAAAAAGCTCTTGGTACATTTAAGCAACGATAGGACGAAGTGATATTGTCTCCTAAGGGACAGCAGGAAACAACTTGGCCTTTCAGAAATGTTGCATTGATGTGTTTTCCTAGGAACATCAAGTCTAAGTATGGTAATCTCCTGGTAAAACATCTCCAGGGATCTCGACTGAGAGAAAGGTATGATAAAACTGCTGGATGGAATGAAAATAAGGAAAAAAATGAAAATGGGAAATCAGTTTCCCTTTAGATAAACCATAAATCTGCAGGAATAATTTCTCTGTAGCAAAAGGGATTCTTTGCTCATTAATGAGAAGTTTGAAGGGGTACTTCCACAGTAATTGTTGCGTAATATAAGTGCATGATGGATTCTCAGCATAATCTAAAACTTGTCATTGAGAGATAATATCAATGAATTTGTCACCCTTTATTTTTACAGCAGTCACTTCTGTTTCATCTTGGGCAAAATGAATATCAAAATCCAATCTTGTAAGTCATGCCTCTGCACCAACAGTGAAAGGCTAAATAAGGAAAATGTGGGCTAAATAAGGCAGACAGTTTTTATGAAAAGAGGCATAGAGGCAGAGGTGCTCAATGCTATTTTCCTCACTCTTTGCTGGTGAACTCCCCAGAGAAAGAACTTAAGGAGGTTGAGAACAACCATCAAGTGGATGAAGGTTGAGTCAGGGATTACTTGCACAGACTCAACACCTACAGGGCTGTTGAGCTCTAAAGGCTGGACCTAAGGCTGCTGAGAGAGTTGGTCAATGGCTATGTAAGGTCACCTTCAAGCATTTTTGAAAGGCTATGGAGAGTTTGGGGAGAATCACAGCAACTGAAGAAAGGCATATATCCTTCAAAAAAGGAGAGAGAGATGATCTGGGATCCTCAGGACAGTCAAATCTCACTTTGCTTCCTGAGACAATCATGGCATGAATTCATTTGGAGCACATCCCTTGCTGCATGAAAGAGAAGGTGATTTGGACCACCAGCACCACTGACCAGGGGTGAATCAGATGTGAGACAGCTGGTTACCTTGTGGGATAAAGTGTTTGTAGACAAGGAAAGAACATGGAATATAACTTTGGCAAAGTTTCCAACAGTATCCCACGAGGTCCTTGAATCCACTCTAAACATTCGAGTCTGGATGGGTAAATACCTCTTGACTGGTCAAGATGAAAGGTGGTGGTCACTGGGCCAAGTCTGCCTGGAGGCTTATGCCCCATGGAATCTTTCAGGCTCTTCTCTGGGGCCTTTTCTGGTTACCATTTCCAGTGGTGCATAGGGGAAGTCACAAGAGCACCTCAGTGCCGGTGGAGAGAGGATCAATGAGACAGGGACAAGCTCCTTATGGCAGTTCGTGGCTGCATGCTAGAAACTATGTTTGCTTTCCAAAGATAACAGCCAAGCCCTGGAGGAGCTGCCCTGTATGGCCCATGGTCTCTGCTCTTGGAGGCTGCAAACCTAGAGCTGAGCTGCTGCTCTGTGCAGGTGATGAATAAGGGGCCCTCTGGGGCCCCCATTTCCCAGCAGTGCTCTGGGAAGTGCTCTATGGCTTTATGAAGCAGAGAACAGTAGAGCATTGTTTTTTAAAGTGCAATTGAATGTTTCACATCAGCACAGCTCTGATTATGCAGTAGATGGAATTTTCGGTCTTTGCTTTACTAAAACATTTTATCATTTTTGGCAGCAAATGGGATGAATCAAATCTGTGATCACAATGCTGTGACTTTGCAGTAGTGATGACAAGGACAACCTGCCCTCTGCGGTCTGCACGTAGGGTGACATGGTCTTTGTTAAACTCATTTACACCTTTGTAATGCCATTGTAAAACTGTTGCTGTCCTCATTGCTCAGTCCTTTCAGTCTACTCTGAGGGAGTGGACATCAATACATAAAACTGGGGTCTCACATTTTTTTCTATGGCAACTATGAAATTTCAGAAATTTCTAGGAAAAAATATTCTGTTAGCATTTTTTTTTTTTACTTACCCAAAACTGAAAGAAGTATGGGTGAAAAAACTTTCAAATGTCTTTCTGAAACTAGGCACTCCTCTCCTTTAAGGCTTTGCCAAGGATGCAAGGGCTGTTATCCTGATTTCTGAGTAATTTCCATGGCAATATTTTTTCATTCGTATTTTGGTTTTGAACTGTCAGTCTTCCTACATGCCTTATTATTCAGCCTTATCTAGACAGAGACTTTTTCACAGTGCAAAGTCTATCTGTTTTGGTATACCCAGGAGATTTTACAGTGGTAGCTATCATACTAAGAAGCAAGCAGAGGCCAACAGATTGATTTGTTGTGGCAAAAGAGATGAGTCTGATATTGATAGGCCTAACTGAGGGCTCATGCTTCACCCAGCAGGCTTCAGAAGGCTGCTTGTTATTTCATTTTTTGGCTTAGAATAATGTGATAAATGACCTCTTGTCTTGCTTTGTGGCTCTCTTTGCTCCATTTATTTGTTGTCATCATGCTCCCATGAATATTTCATCATTATTTCTACAAAACATTGCCCAGCAGGTTACATGAACATTAGTGTTTGAGAAAACAGAATTTGTCAGTACCAAGCTTTTGAAGAGGTTTGCCATTTATTCATAACAGAAGGGTGGAGAGGGTCATAAGAAGCTCACTGACTTAATGAAGAGATGAAGGAGGAGGTAGTGAAAGAAAATTGAGAGAACTGATCATTCTGCAAGCTGGTGTAGGCAATATAATATGTGCATGCACACCATTTTTTTCCCTTGCTTACTGTAATTGTGACACTGTGTTGTATCTTTGTAAAACACTTAGGAAAGACACTGCAGGTTCATTGACTTCATTGCCCGTGACAAAAAGAAAAAGATTATGGAAAGTAATAAGCAGCAGGCATTGTGCATACAGCTTACTCAAGGCAGCTGGAAGAACTGTGCATTGTGCGGCAGAACAGCTCTGGAGAGAATGAAATACTGCAACAATAAAGATCTTGATGGGATTGTGGCTGTGTTAGTGTAGGAGAGGTCATCTGCACATACTTTCTCTGTCGTAGTGACTGCCTGCAGAGTTTGGCCCCTAACAATTCCCAGATATAGCATTTCCCAGCATTCATACAGCTGAGGAGGTTTAGAGGCTGAATATTAAAGTACATGACTAAGAGAAAATGTCTTGTGAGCTCAGTTCTATGCTTTGCAAAATATTAATTTTCTCTGTATGTCATGAACTGTGGAAATTCATATATTCTGTGGTTATAAACTGGTCAGCTTTGGAGAGAAATTCTCATACAAGGTGGAACAAAAAGAGGTTTTATAAGAGGTAGGAAAAAGGAAGAATTTGAGCTCTATTTAGACAAAAGAGTTCAAAGGCAGTTTCAGGCAGTTTTCATTGTAATACTTTCAAACAATTGCTGATTTTGAAATAGGTATATTACTTTTGGTGTTGCAAGGGTCAAAAAATTGTTCTTCAGCAGGAGAAGTTCCGGTTCTGCTTAAGTGCAGGAGTTTTTTAGTGTGCTCAGTTGGAAAGAGCCACCATTCTTCACAAACCTGCTGTCAACATCACACTGCTTGTTCCTAACTCACCAGCTGGATTCTCCACACATCTGCTGGATTAGCAACATCCCTGGTGCCTACACCACAGCCTCCCACTGTCTCTGTTAAATATATGGAGTGTGCATCTACTCATGTTGCAGAGTGTCTGTGGGGACACCTCTCTAAGTGTTGCTGGACAAAGGTACACACAGGATTTCAACCCTACGGGTCAATAAAGAGGGTAAACCATGCACAGAGCTGTGTCTAGATAAAGACAACACAAAAATATTAGGCCAGCTCAAGCAGAGGGTGAGTTCATAGCATAGCTAGTGCCACTCATAAAAAAGCTTTGCACTCTTAATGCTCTGCCATGTCTCTTCTTTCAGGTATCAGTCAGACCCAAATATGTGGCACCCGATATTTTAGATGGACAAGTTGGGCTTTAAGGCAAGGCTCCTGGATACAATTTGTGACTTGCCTGTTGCTGGGAGATGATTTTCCTGCCAGATTTTCTTTTTCTTGCTCTACATATTGATAGGGAATACTTGTCCGTACTTCACACTGTGGTGCAGTGGACTCCAACTCAAGGCTGATGGCACAGAACCTGTAAACAGCTCTTTATCCTTCTGTGGCAATTTGCAAGTCAAGACTGAATATATAAGGAAGAATAAACCTCAACAAAACACAACAGAAATACATAGATGTACTAAAATAATTGTAGGGAGGATGGACTACCTGTGAATGGAATGGAATGGATGGAACAGATAGAACACCTGTGCAGGTGGAAGATCCTGAATAACGTATTAAAAAAGAAAAGAAAAGAAAAATAAAAAAAAGAGGAAAAAAAGAGGAAAGAAAAGAAAATACGTAAAAACATTAAAAAAAAAAAAAAAAAAGAGAAAAAAAGAAGAAAAGAAAATAAGTGTAAAAAGGATGGGTTAAATCTCCCACTGGTACAAAATGTTGTAACACCATTTGAATACAGCAAACTTTCATCAAAAGCATGGTCTTTCAAAACAGATGACTCTGTTTCACAAAATGTCTCTCTACTGTATCCTTCACGATTAATGAGTAATTCCTCATGGTGAGTCCAGAAGAACAGAAGAAAACCATTTTTGGCTCCTGTTTTCACAGAGCATTGTTTTCTACCAAGGATATAGTCACAAAATACAATCCTGATGCTCTTTTTATGTTCTCCAATTTTCCCAGTTTAGAGACTTTGCAAGCGCTTTCCCTTCATCTGTGATAAACAGAGTGCTGTACTAATGCTGCAGAACCCCACTATATTTATTTCTGTGTTTTGTGCAGCACCTTATTTGTTCTTTCTTGGAGACACAAGCAGAACATTACTGAAAAAGTTTAGCTAATTTACTTCTTTATTTCTTTTCCATTGAAGAAGCATTAATTCACTAGCAGCATATCAGTAGAAAGCAGAGTCTGAAGCTTCAGAGAAATGCAGCAAAGCACCAGGGATCTATAACTTCTGCTGGGGAAAGAACTGAAATTTGTTACCACATCCCTAAGAGATCCATTTACAGATCAGGTAGAGATAATAAGAAAAGAGCAGATTCATATATACATCCTTTAAGATCAAACCTGTGACAAGGAAATAATTTTGATTGATTGCAGAACAGCAGAAACCAGTTTCTACAACGAGTAAACCAGATCCTCAAAGGGATTAGGTCAGTACATTGCACTAGAATGTGTAAATGTATGTTTTAGATAGACTTTTACACAGTATTAATAACTGGTAGTGTTAAATGGAGCATTACAGAGCATGTCATATCACTGCTTCCTCACTTTTTTTTTTGTTAAAATGCACATTGCAAAAACCAAAAGATTGCTGAGTCACATATTTTCCAATTAACCTTCTGAATTATTATCATTTTTACATTTTGCATTTCTTGGAAATCTATGTATGATAATCTATCTCTGACCAGTGGCAGATCTAGGGTTAAAATTGGGCTGGACTTTAATTGACTTATGAAATACTCAAGTTCAAACAGGTAGATCGGTGTAAATATGTTTTATTTTGATAATTTTATATGAGTTATTCTGAAATTCACCGGGGGGTGAAGCTGTAGTATTTTGTTTCTCCAGCAACTTCAGAATTTTTGAAGAAGATGTAAAAGACCACATGAGACTACTCCTTACCTGCACCTTCTGGAGCAGCACAGCTTAAAGTATTGTGGAAAGCCTCTTCATCGTAGGTGTTTTGCAGACCAGCAAATCTAGGGATGCTGCAAGCTGTTAAAAAGGATGGTGGTGGTGTTCTCCTAGCTCTCCAGTCTTCTCTCTGGAGACTACAGCTGTGTAGTGGAAAGAGAAGACAAATCAGATTTGATAGAAATAACACAGGAAATGGTGCAAATGTTCTCAATGCTCATGTATCCCCTTCTTATCTCAAAGGGAATCTGAACATATGGGATGCTCCGTGGTATTGAACACCATATCTTTAAAGTTGAACAGAAAAATAGTTTATTTTTGGAAGATAACTAACAAATGAAAGCTTGTGAGTTCATAAGCACATTAGTTCCTAGAAAAGTTAGACTTTTTTTAGTTGTTACATTGATGATCTTTGGCAGCTTCTCTCTAGAAATTTCTGAAGTGTAGGAAGTGAGTTAAATTTAACTGGATGGGGTTAAAAGGCCTTTCCTTAGTGGCAAATTATTTTATCACAGTGTATGTTAGAAGTTTGTTTCTTAGCGTTCATCTGAAATCTACAGTATTGAGCAAGATATTGGTCTAAATATGCCTAAGGCCAAAGGCAGGGTAACAACTCCTATAAAATTGTACTTTTGCTAAGTTGTCCTGAGACTGCAAGATGAGCATTTTCTCTTTTTAACTGTTTGTTTTTCATTTCTGGATAAAATAATCACTTCAGAAAGTCACTTGCACAGCAAAATTAAATGCATTTTTCTTGTGGCTGTTCCTTGCACTGCTGTCATGAAGGAAGATGACCAACGTGATCTTGGTGGGGAGCAGTAGCACTGAAAATTCTGTTCTTAGACAGAGGCATTGCACTTCTCAAGTCATCATAAAAACACATTAAAACAGCACTGTGTCAAGATTGCTTGCATGTTTGGTATTTTTGCAAGGCTAATGCTGATACTGCTTCAACAGCATTATTATCTAACTTTCTCAGGAAAAGAAAAAAGCCAGAGACACAGGCTACAGATGTTATAGCATCAAGATTCAAAAGAAAAATGTAATAGAGGCATGTTGAGACTAACATGGCTTTTTTTGTTTCTCAGGTTTCCAGCAGAGTTAAACATCCCAGATGGCAGAGGTTGGTTTGAGCTTTGGCTGTAAATTAGCCCCTATTCAAGCAGCATCTGAAGAGCATCTCATGCCTCTAAACTAAAATGTGTTTCAGAGTTGTAAGCTCATTATTTTGCTGCACTTTTTACCAACCCTTTAGTTTTGGGACCTGTCTTTCATAAATGTGTGGTCTTGAGCTCTGAACTGACAGGAGTGAGGTAATCTTACAAATTAGAGGACATGATTATGGTTGGGTCCCTTTATGGCCACTTTGTTGGTCTTTGGGATGGCCTTGTTTCCCCTAAACTTGGTGTTTGAGTCCTGTCTGTCTCCTAGGCAGTCTGTATGAACCTCAACATGCAATCCAGCAACTCATTCTTACAGCTTTGCTAATGGACTCATTTATAGAAAAGCCAACATGCAAACCCAAGGCCCAAAGGCTTATAGCACACCACTCAGATTGTCCTGTCTGAAAAAGCACAGGAGCGCAGTAGGAAGTAAAGGAGGATTTGTGCAGCTTGATTGATCTCTTCTTCTCTGAATTGCAGCATTATTGAATGTCTTTCATTACAGAGGTGTTTTGCAGAACACTAACAGGTTCAGACAAGACTTCAAAATGGCTTCTCTGCATGTCTCTCTGTACTATTTGTCTATTTATTTTGGGGAGATAATTACACTGGCATTAAAGTGAGCTGTTGGAGAGGGATTGGAAGGATAAAGTCAGTGAAAGAGATGAATTTTTTTATATGATGGTAAATTATGAGTGAAGGCTACTAAAATGGAGGGATAATTAAAAAAAAATAGTAATAATCTACTGGCAATTCTTGCATTCAATTTCAGTGAAGTGCTGGATCCTCATGGATTTCAGCTGATTCTTTTGACCTATGAAACTTGTTCCTGAGCCACATCCTCAGCAGGAGTCTGCAGGATGCTTTGGGTAGTGCCTGAGGCATTAAGTGTTCTTGTTTCTCCCAATATACATGTTCATTAGCCATTTGTAAAGCCCATTCAAGATGATGGAAAAATATCTGTCCACTGCTGTTAGGGACTGTTGACCCAGTTTTAACTGCATAAATTACTGATTTCATCCTAGAGCTTGGCAAAGACACTCCATATTTTCCATGCACAGCTTATTTCTTCTGAATTGTGTTTGTTTCACACATTGCTTATTTCTTCTGTATCATTTTTGTGTTTTAAATGGGGAAGTGGTAGGGATAAAGAGAAAGGAAATGAAAAGGAGCAAACTCAGAATTCCAGGCAGCCAATGCAGGATGGGCACCTTTCCAGGGCAGTACATTACCTGAAAAAGCCATTGTTCACAACTGGTTCTGAAGAGATAGAGGGATTCAGATTCAGAAAATAAAATTGTTATAGCTCCATAACTGCATCTTTCACAACTTTGGTATCATACTGAGTCTTGTGGACTTGGCATCAAGCCCAGCAGCAGATGTCTTGCACTGCATTGACATATAGTGTGATGATACCCGGGACAGAAGCATAATTTCTGCAGCAGGCATGTGAAACAATTTTTTTTGCAGTCATTTTATACAATCCTGAGGACTACATTTTGGAAGAAGGAACAGGGCTGCTTTGATACCTGTAAGCCCAGATGACTTTAGATGAAGATCAGGGCTGGGTTGAAGCATCCTTTTGTTTTGCCCAGGACTTGCAGAGAGGATCTTGGATGGAGTGATGGCTGATAAGCTGTCATAGCAGGCAACACAATTGTTTCAAATAACTCCTCTATGTTTGTTTGTTTATTTGTTTCTTTTCTTTTCTTATTTGGATTGTAAATTTCTTTCTGATGATTATTAAGGACCAAATCTTCACAAGTATGCCTACTGATATTTTTTATTGGTAGTGCTGCATTAATGCCTTGGACTCCTGCTAACAGACTACTCCTGTGTACAGACATCAGGGCTACTGCACCTTGGGAACCCAGTGTGTTCATTGTGTTAGCAGGCATTCCATTTACTAGCTTATTCAAAGCCTGCATAATCAGTTCTCCCCTGTCATGAGCAGTTCTCCCCTGGGCTGCAGTATTTTGCTCCTACAGGTTTGCACTGGATGGAGGAACAGGTTTGCCTTGCCATGTTGCAGGCACATCAGGAAGGCAAGTCAGGATTCATGTTCCTCTGCATTAGAAAACTTGTGTCCTGGCTAAGAAACAGGATATCTTGGCCATGGTCACAAACCTGAATTAACTGGTGCTGTCTCAGAAAACACAGTTTTGCTCTTGGCTCCTTTTTCATTCTCTCTTCTGTCATACCAGTGAAAGCAATTGTATGGGTGCTTGGTGGATCTCTCCAGAGAAGTGAAGCAGACTAAATACTTCCTTGATTTTGCCTCTTAGCTTTATATTGGACTTGCTTCACTTTGGCAGACACTCACAGAATCAGACAATGGGTAATATTGAACAGGGCCAGTGGAGACTATTTAGCCCAACCTCTCTGCTCAAGCAGGGTTACATAGAGCATGTTACTCACTCAGGACTGTGTCCAGACAGCTTTTGTCTATCTCCAGAGAAGGAGACTCCTCAAGATCTCTAGGATCTAGGATGTTCCATCATCCTCACTGTAAAGTTCTTCTTCATGTTTAGGTGTTCCAGTTTGTTTGTTCTACCATGAGGATGTGGAGGGCTGGAATGCTACCAAACCAAGCAGTCAGCTAAAGGGCAGATGTAAAGCTGTTTATGCTGTTGAGAAATGGCAGTGCCCACTTAATATGAAATTCTGCCTGAGGTTCAGTCTTCAGTGCTCTCACAAATTGCATTACCTGTGGCTGATAGCTTCTTTGATATAGGGATGGTGATATTTTTCCCTTTTTCTGTAAATTTGCAGTGTAATTTTGAGATGCTGGGGATGGAGACTATCTCCTCTTAGGTATTTGTAACCATTCTGCAAAACACAACCCCAATCTAGCTGGACTTTTTCAGGCTTCTATAATGCAAAGACTAGAAGCCAATAAAAAGTAGAGGAATGGAATTAGAGGAAGAGAGCTGTAATAATGCACAACACAGCCCTCTGCACTTTAACAGCGTTGGGGAAGGTCTGTGAAAAGATCATTTTTGAAGGTACATTTTTGTTTTGGGGACCTGTGCTTTTCTCACTATGCACTCAAGAAGAAGAGGTAAGTCATATGTCCTTTGTGTCCAAAGAAATTGTCAGGAAGTCTTTCTAGGAAGTACTCAAAGAGAAGTGACATGAAAGAACACTTCACATATTAGGTGTATTCAAGAGCACAGCCACTGGTTTGCTAACAGCTTGCACATGTATTGCAGAAACAGGCCAACATTAATTGGCTGTCTATTTCCAATATAAGGCAGAAGTTCCTAAAATCTTCTGTGTGCCACGGGAAAGATGCAGAGTTCCTGCTTCTCCAGGAACAGGGCCATTGCACTCTTTAATACAGTCTGTAGGCAAGCTTCTTCCCATCCTGAATTGTTTTCTTTTTGAATGTGAAAATACAGCTGATATCACATCAGGTCTCGTAAATGTTCCTGAGGTAGTGAAACCAGTAAGAAAGGTGAAGAAGAGAGGAGCCGTTGGTAAGCATTTGTTTATTTAATGTGATCATTCAGATGTCCAACAGGAGAAAGCAAGACTTATCTGTACTGCTATTGGAACATAAGTAATAATGTTAATGACAGTACTTGACAATAATTGAGACCTCAGGGGAAAGAATGATGGAGAGATATGTGGTAGGTAAATATAGAGTGAAAAAAAATCTTAAATAAGATTGACAAGCAATAACATTTAATATTTTTTATGGGAAAAGTGAGAAATTACTTTAATACAATTTTAAAAGGAAAAAACCCAATCTGGTTTACACAGCTCAATCTCTTCAGGCGGGAATTTTACCTGCTAAAAGGGAGATTTGAACTGGTGATTGTTGTGGCTTCCAGCAAGTCTTATTTTGAAAAACCTAAATTAATGTTCCTTCTCGGTTGTTAATTTGATTTTACTGCTACTGAGCTGGCAAAATGTACATGTTTCTCTGCTGTGTTCTCTGCAAAACAGCTGTATATCTGCCAGACAGAGAGCTGTAAAAGCTGCTGTTGTATAATGGGTGCTGAACTGGAGGCAGGTAGGTCTCCCTGCACTTGAGAGTCAAGCCCTGCATGAGCTCAACAAGAGACCCATATGAATCTCATGAGGTTTAACAAGGCCAAGTGCAAGGTGCTGCACCTGGGTCAGGAC
>JAODKT010001744.1:41310270-41368183 GCA_027576195.1 Cossypha heuglini
CTGCTCTGCTCTGCTCTGCTCTGCTCTGCTCTGCTGAGACCCCACCTGGAACCCTTCATCCAGCTCTGGGGTCCCAGCACAGGAAGAACTGCTGGAGTGAGTCCAGAGGAAGCCACCTCAGAGGGATGGAGCACCTCTCCTACAAGGAAAGGCTGAAAGAATTGCTTGTTGGTTCCTGAAGCATCTGGTTTCCACCAGGATGAATGAGATGAAACTGCTGGTGCTAAATATGGAATAGGGCAGACAATTGCATGGTGCTGCCTGAGGAGACACTTCCATTCACCTCCAGGCTCAGAGAGCAGTGAGCAGTCTTTTGACTTGAGGCTTGTTTGTTTTGGACTGTCACAAATTATTTTTTATTTTTAACATAAAGGCAATATGCCTTCAGTGGACCAGTGACACCAAAATACTTTTGTTTATAAGGAATAAATGCAGTGGTTTGGTCATTATCTTTTCATCTCCAAATATTCACTTAATTCACATCTTCCCCTTGGCTATGCTGGCAGGTAAGCCTCAGGCTGTGCATGATATCCTTCATCCAGGAGCACAGGGGAGAAGGGAGCCAGCTCCATTTCAGTCTCCTTTTTCATGTGCTGTCCAGTGAGCTTGTGACATTAGCAGAAAGAAAGAAGCATTCTCGGGGCCAGAAAATAAATGTAAAAGAAAGAATATACATCCAGAGATATGTATGACTCACTAGGAGTGAGTTCTTTCTTTCTCTGTTGCTTGATTAGTTTTGTAGAGATGCGGGAGAGGGGAGAGGCTGGCAAGATGGAAGAAAACCCTTGAGGGACCTGTAAGTCATGCAGCAACTTCCTCAAAGTGATAGCTGGTGAAGATATCACTGGAGAGCCCAATGAACCTGAAACCAGAATCCCTTTGGTCTGAGCTGAGGAAGCCAACCCTGTAGATGGGATTAGATTTTGGTTTTTCATGGGCTGGAAGAAAAGGACTATGTGACAGGCAAATTACATGAGTGACTGTTGGGGTGTTCTTGTGGTGCTGAACTGCAACACAAAACTGTCCAAAGGCAGCTGGCTTCAACAGATTGTCTTCTCATACTGGCACACCCAGCACAGAGGTGTACAAGCCTGCTTTGTTACCTTCTGCTCCATAGGGCTAAGATACAGCCCTTAATCACAGGCTACACATCACCATAAAATCTCTTAACAAAGGAATTGCATCTCAGAAAGAAAAGTCCTGCCCTCTTAATCTCAGAAATTTATAATTCCTTTTGAGCAAGTAGTGGTAAAGAAGAGCCCTCTGCTCTGAGGAGTTGTTGAGTTACTGTGTGCAGCCAGGGCTCCCTTCCTCCCTGGTGCCTGCTTCTGCCAAGGATTGGGAGCACATGGCCAGTTATTTCACAGTGAGATCTGGGTTGTAGCCCCTGGAGGTACATGCAGGGATAGATGATGGAGTGGTTGGGAGGATGCAGACTGAATCACAGCCTGTGCCCAAGGGTGAAAGCCTGGCCAGCCCCGGCTGACCCCAGCAAGTAAATATTCTGCAAAGCAGCACTGAGACCAAGAGAGAGGGGGAGCCCAGCACCCTTTGAGGGGCTGGTGAGAAGGGACCTCAGGCCATACAAGAACTTCAGAGTGCCCAAAACTTGGGCAACAACCTACAAAGAAAAAACAGAGCACAGCAAACTTCTCTTTTGTTTTCATGTGCCTGACTTTCCTGTAAAACCAGTAAGTCCTCAAGGAGATTGGAGATTCTCTTAAGCTTAAGGTCTTTCAGTAGAATAGAGGTGGTTAGAATAGATAAAAACCATATTTAGCTGATACAAGTTAAGATGTGGACTTCTGTTCTGTAAAATATCTGGAAATCATCAAGGATTGATTATCACACAAACCCATTCTATTTTCTTGTTAGTTTCTTTATTTGTAGCTGTTAAAAGATATTTTCACAGACTGTACAACTATTCCCAGGAATTTCCTTCTCCCCCCTCTTTTTTCTTTTTTTGAAATACATTTTTCTTTTGATCTGGGCTTCTGCTGAAGCTCTGCTAAAGAGGTGGCATCTTCCACTTTGGCTTCTGGCATTTCTCCCTCCTTGCATTATTGCTATGGATCCTGAGGTGACTTTTGGGGGCTGTTTATCAATATCAAGTGACAGCTGCAGTGCAGAGAGAGCAGAATTGTTAAGCCATGATTTCATGCTATCAGTCTCCAAACATGACCATGGCAGTCCAGTGCAGACAGAAACATGCTAGAACTAAACCAGACAGAGACTACTGTCCTTGGAAGCTCCAGTGGGTACACAGATGTCAGCTGCAGAAACCAAAGACCCATCTATCACTGTATATTTCTGGAACTGATGTTTTTATGCACAAACCTGCTAAATATAGCCTCTTCCAGCCTTTCTTCCACAACATAAATGACAAGGGCAACAGCAGAGGCTTGCTTTTATGAAGAAGTTACTGACATTGAGTAAGATTATTACCTCAGGTTGCATGGATATTTGTGAGGCATTTTAGTTGCAACTGGAGTGAAAAAACAGAATTGAAGAGTATCTTACCCAGATGTATTTTACCCTATCTAAAGTAGTCCACCATGGTCAGTATAAAAACCCTCCTGGAAAATACCTTGGAGAAAAAAAAATATTTCTGACTGATGAACACCATTATTTAACTATGCACAATGATACATATGGAATAATTTCAGCCTGCACACTAAATGTGCACATTCTAAATTCATTTCAGTGCAAGACTTAATGGGACTGTCCTTGGCAGTGTGCACCCCCAGAATCGGTTTAGCTGTACTTGCATGTCAATTAATCTCAGAATCACTACTCTCATTGAGAAAAGTCCCTCCAGGCTAGCAGTGCCAAAGCTGGATGACGCAGGGGATTTTCTGCTGGGATTGTTGCCAGGTGATAACTCAAGCAAGAACAGGTTTCAACCCTGCATGTTCCCTTCTGTCAGCAAGGAAAGATTACCAAAGAGAATTTAGACCACATATTTTGTGCTCCAATTTTTCCTTAAGTAGCAGAGTAGATTAAAGGAGTTGGGATGCCTTCCTGAAATTTAAGAGTTGGCTGCAGAGAAAGCTTGTGAGTAACCCCCCTCAGGACCTGTTCTTTTGCTCGACTCCTTTGGAACTGAACCCCCACAGGAACGGAGAGAAGTCAATACTATTCTTCTCTGTGTATAAGGAGCTCCTCTCTGTATATAAGGACGGGCTCTGTGCTGCTGTGGAGCCATTTGCTCCAGCCTTCCTGCTCTGCATTTTCAGACCTAGTTGTAGAAGGATCACAGGCTTACTTCACTTGCAGGAAAATGAACTAAGTTAAGTGCAATATCTTTTCAAAGGGGAATATGGTATGTATTTACACAGTCTTTAAGCAAGTTGATTTTTTAATTTCATTCTCCAATGCTCACAAACTCATAAAGTTCCAAATATGTGAGGCCATGTGGTCTGGACAAAGAGGGCACGGAGCACTTGCTGTCAAGTCCTCATCAGCTTTTTGTGGTTGCATTTGATAGGACACATCAAGCTTACTTTTAGATATTGCTTTTATATACTTTACAAATCATCAGCTATTAAGAAGTAATCCTTTGGTTTGGGTTCATGCTTACATTATCCTTCATAAATCTTACATCAAATTCCTGTTCATTGTCTATTTTTCCTTGTGTGAAATATGTTTGAGGTGTCTGTTTTTGCTAGGCTAACAAAAAAGATAGGTATCTGTGATTTTCCACAGATTTCTAGCCACCTTGCAGGTATGCTGACTGGAGGATCTGTAGGCTCATCAGGAGCACTGGGCTGGTGGTTGTGAGAAAAATGGCACTTCCCTTGATTTTGCTTCTGGAAGTGGTGTCCTGAGAGAGATCTGTGTTTCTTCTAGTATTCACATATGCACTGTCACCTATTCTTCATGCCTTCTTTAATTTTTTGCCATCAGTCTTTATAAGCTTATAGATAACTGATAGTTATGTATAACTGAGATGTTTGTTGTGGTCTGTGAGATTTTAGTGCTGGGTACATCTTTCAGACTGAATTGCTAGTGGTCACTGAGGTCAACAACTTAGGCAAAACATCATTTGAGGCCCTTAGGAAGACTGCCAAAGCTTTTATTGATTTTCTTGTATGCTAGTTCATTTCTAGAATCTATAAGCAGTGCCCTCCTAAGAAGTAAACAAGGGCTGGGGAGTGTGGCTAATCACAGGACAGGATGAGTAACTGAGTGTACCCTAATATAAGGTAAAGGAATAATGACGCAAAAGGTGCCCTGTACTATTGGATGTGGAAAGTAAAGTTTTCTCCCCAGCTGACCTGAGGAGCAGTTAAACTACTTTTATCTGTACTGTTGTTTGAACAGAAAGGAATGGGGACGGAAAAATCAATCATGAGGCTGTTCTGCATCATGTTCTGGAAGGTAATACCTTATACAATTATTAAGTACCTTTTAAGACAGACCTAGAAAATCTCTAAAAATGGACTATTTAAGATTATGAATCAGACAGATATTGCTTGCAAGTACAATTTTGTGTTCAGAGGCTGCAACTGTGAATCTTTACAAGGTCAATATTGACTTTCTTACTCTTTGTTCCGTGCTGCTGAAACCCATCCTTCCACTCTGCTGGGTGTCAGCAAGACAGCTGGGAAGTATGACTTGAAAAGAAAAAAGATGAGAATGAAGCAAAAGTCTTGCAAAAATTTGCTCACGTTTATCTGGGCTTCCAACTGTTGCAGCCTTACCTGATTCAGGTACTCTGCCTCTGGTTGGTTGTTTTAAAAATGAACTTTCTAATGTGAGCCACAGTGTTTCTACTTGGCTGCAGAAGAAATAGATCAAGGTCTCTCAGTCGTCTAACACTTATAACACTTCTCTTCACAAAAGTGTACTGAGAAAAACTCTGCAAAGATTCTTGAGGGATGAGGGGTTATTCTCATCTTTCACCACTGAACAACATATATCTCCAAGGCTAAAGACTGCTGGCTTTATTCTGGATTCCTGACAATATGACTGAAATCTTCTGTGGCCTTCAGCAAGTCTGGGTTCAGTCCCAGTGTCTGGGTTCCTGTGCCAAGGACCATCAAGGGTGCTGGTGTTTTGTCTAGCCCTATCTTCAGTGCTGGTATCTGCACATTCTGGTGCTAACAAGGCCTTCTGTAAGAGAGGTGTGCTTTGTTACACTGGCTTGTGTAACTGGAAAATGCATATAAACTTACAGACGGACTAAGCCTTTCTCAGTGCCTAGGGACCCATGAAAAACCAGGCGCTAAAAGCAGGAAAAGTAATTTCCTGTTTATCAACATTTGTTGCATGACTGACAGAAAGTTACACCCACAAAAAAAGGGAATTAGTAGCCATGGAAGTAAAAAATTACCAGCTCCAAGAGAAGGCAAGGGAAGAGAAAGTAAACATCTAGAGAATGGAAGCCTAAATTCAGTTATCTCATTTACTGCAGAATTCTGGGATGACATTTCTCTTTGCCTACATTTTCCATCCATGAAATAAAGATAGTAAGTACTTGGTAACTACAAGGTACTACAAATAAAAGAAACTGTAGAAAAACAACAAAAAAATTCTTCAATTATTCATTTGAGTATTGAAGCTAGTAATTTTGATCCGTTAATCTAGGAATGGTGTGTAATGGCTACCTGAAACACTGAGAGCTTGGATCAGTTTTATTGGAATAAACACACACCTTAGTAGGGGGTTGCCAAGAAGTGTTTCTAGTCTTTTGATCTATTTTTAAATGTCAGAAATTTCATACTTGTGTTGCCAGATGAACTTGTGAGAGTCTATGTGAGTTCTACCTCTTGAAAGTTTTTGTTTAATTTGAAGAGATAATTATTTTAAAAATGTCAGTCTCTAATTATAATTTAACCAGGCTAACACTCATGTTCACATGGTTAAACTCTCTTTTTTTGTCCCTTTACTATGTTTTGGAATTGCTTCTTACCAAAATGATGCTCAAACTTTGCCAGGTAGGGAGTGGTTGTCACAGAAAAAAGTG
Source organism: Cossypha heuglini (assembly GCA_027576195.1). Taxonomy (NCBI): domain Eukaryota; kingdom Metazoa; phylum Chordata; class Aves; order Passeriformes; family Muscicapidae; genus Cossypha; species Cossypha heuglini. Next base: position 41,316,239 of record JAODKT010001744.1, read on the forward strand.
TGCCAGGTAATGTCGTCATAGTTGAACAGTAGCAATGTACATGTGCCATCCTTTAAGCCTATACTCTGTTCCTCTTTAGGTTACAGGTATAGGTGTAGCCAAACACACCAGATTCCTATAATTATAATAGAAGTAAGCTAGTTTAGTAGGTGAGAATGCATAATTGATCAGCTTGTGAAAGGAAAAAAAAAGGTGTTTGAAGGCAGGCACTAGTATAGGCCAAGACAGATAACTGAATGTAGGCATGGACAATAGCCCAAGCTGCTAATTCCTCAGTTATGGCTTCTCCATGCCAGAGATGTCTAATGAAGCATGGCAGAGCACGATTCATTCAGAGCATGTTCTTTGTACATTTCAGCTAAAACTGAGCCAGTTAGAACATTAAATCTGCTGGAAACCAGTTCCTGGGTTGCTCACAGGGCAATTTATTGTGTTATTGCCTATGTTTAGATGATTTGCAGAACAGACTTGCTGGTGCACAGTGGGTGGTACTGTCTGTCCTCAGGGGCTTTGCTGAGGGTAGTGTGGAGGTGCTGGAAGTCAAAGGTTAGGCTGTGGCTGTCTTAGCCCTCACCTTTCTGCTGCTTATGCTGTGCCTTTTGAAGCAGCCTGGATGGATGTGCAGGTGATGCAGTAACCTGCCAGCTGTGCTTAGCCACAAGAAGTTCTGTGAGTTTCCAGGCATCAGCACAAGGTCTTGTCCATGCCAAATGATCCAGCTCTCCTGTCTCACTAGTAGTTCCTGATTGCTGGATAGGAGTTCTACAGGATCAATCCCAAATCTTGCTCCTGCTAGTTCAAATGGCATCATTGAGAGAGAGTATTTCGTTCCACATTCAGTGTTGCAAATTGCTTCTGACTCTTTATGATACAAACAACTTCACTCCAGACCAAATAGATTTGGAGCAAACCCAGTTTTCTACAGGAATGTGGCTCTTTCTCAGTATCCTCACACAGGTTTTGGATTGTACACTGTCATGCTGTTATTTACTTGGTCAAGAACCAGGAAGGCAGTACATTGACTGAAAACTACAATATAGGAAATGGGATCTGCTTCAATGTGACAAATCACCTCCAGAGTCAGATATGCACAGCCTTTAAAAATTGCAATTAAAAAAAATAAAATCACCATATTTCATTCTAAGATAATGTGTAGCTTCTGCTCAGGATGACCTCCATACATAGATGATATCCTACTAAAAGCTGAGGTGGTATCGTGAGGATATTCTCATAAGTCTGACTTAAAACAGCCCTTAACAATTGTAAGCAAATAAAACACGCTTTCATGAAAGAAAAGTTACTTCATCTGTCAGAGCTTAGACCAGAGCTATATTGTCTTTACACTACATGGAAAAGAGTTTATGTTATTTGCTTGGAAGAGCAATCTCTTAATTCTGGTCCTCAGGACAACTCACTGGGTTGTGGTAGAGAGTCTGCATGTGACAAAGATAAATTTGCATTATATCAAATCCTCATCTCACGTCACACCCTCCTACTTCTTCAATTCATAGAGATATAGAATCATTAAGTTTGGAAAAGACCCTCAAGGTCAATGAGTCCAACCTTTGGCCAAAACCCACACAGTATCAAATAGACCCTGGGCAGTCCATTCTGATACCTGACCACACTTCTAGTGAAGAAATTCTTCCTGAATGAATGATGGGGAAAACAATCCTTTTTCCTGAGAGGAGAAACATTTGCCACCCCTAAATTTTATAAAAGGATCCATGGAGACCATGCAAACCTTTAAAGAGTTGGAGGCTATGATTCTTAGTTATTGGAAGAGCAACAGCACCTGCAACTTTGCCAGAGTGGTGCTACCCCAGAGAAGATAACATTTGACCATACATTTACATGTAATAGGAACACTAAAATAAAATATCATGCACTTTAGGAGACAAGGAAGTAAGAGGAGATTCAGTGGCTGTCTGATAGTTAAACTTTACAGGTTCTGGCAGAAGTTCAAAATAATGGTTATTTGAAGTTAGGGTGGTAGTTGAAATATGAACTGCTATGTTTCTGAGCAATCCAGAAACATGAACTGCTTTAGGACCCTAATGTTAGTGTAAATATCCAACCAACGTATCAGGTACAATGTGAACCATATTCAGCTGCGGCAAGAAGCAAGAAAGGGAGGAAACAAAAATGACACATGCCTATCTTTGGTTTTGGCTTTAGACTTCTTCATGTTGGACAATTCAGTCCTCCAAGGGAATGTCAAGAGATTACAGTTGGCCAATTAAATTTCATACCTTTTTTCCCTGGCTAACAAGGTCTGCAATGCTGTGTCCTCCGTGGATTTCTATTATTGTGTGACGGATTAGACTGCATACTAGAATTTCTTATATATTGAAAGTTGCAATGATGTGTTTTGAACCTGAGCTGTAATTAAGTTTTTACTTGGTTTGATCTTCAGATTGAAACTGAGGGCACTAGATAAGCCAAGTTGGCAGAATCTATCTGAGCTCAATAATGGAGTCACAGGGTCAACTGTATGAAATGTTTCAGAAAACATCATCTGTTAAAGCAGCAAGATCAAACAGAAATTGATGCATTTCCAGAATACCTGAGAGGCAAAAAAATCCTTATGGAGAAGACCGGTGAAGTATCAAATAATTTGCGTATGAAATATTGAAAGCAGACAAGAACTCAACTCCTTTTAAAGGTGACCAGGGTGTTTGTGTTCTACAGCATCTGCTGCAAAAAGATTTAGGCAGACTGACAACTGGGTTATGACCCAGGTCCATTGTACTAAATCCCTTGCTATTGTTGTATCAGAAATCAGATTTAGATGCATGTCAGGAGCATGTCTAATGAGTGCAGGAAGACACCCAGGAGTAAACAGAGATGTGAGTAATCATTGTATCTACTTTTTCATTTTGTTTTTCTTTTATTTCAAACAGAATATGGCTGTTAAAAAAAAGGATTATGTCTTCTTTTGCCCTGTGAATTGTTGCTGGGTTTATAGAGCTTGAACCACTGTTTTGCTATTGGAAATACCTATATGGACCATACTTGGTAACTGAAGGTGATTCACTTATCATTCTTATGGCACCTTTTACTAAAAAGAACATTTTTAAGTACTCTAACACTTGCTCCCATTTTGTCACGTTTCTGCTGATCAAGTCTTTTGTCTGACTTTGTTCCTTTTAGAAGGATTAATTTAATTCTGATAATCACCTTTTCATTTTTAAGCTGCACTGCGTTTTTCCTACCCATTTTCTTTTTGGACATGGCAAAGCTGCAATTAATTTATTCATCCAGGTGCCTTTGCATATAGCCTGCCAGAGATCATGTCAAAAGTCTCCAGAAACTTTTACAATTAACAGTTGTAGCTATTTAGCAACTGACTATCATTAGTAGCCTCTCTGTTCAGGTTACTTAATTAGTTACAACCACTTACCAGTAGGTTGTTCTCTTCCATGCAATTTGTAATTTAGTGAAGCAGCTTTCCCCTCACCCATTTAAAAGTCTGTTGCAGGTTGCTGTGCTGGAATGATTAATTCCTGCCTGGTAGGAGATCCGTGGCTGGCACTTGATCCTGCTGCGGCAGGAGTTGCCAGCAAGGTTTCCTCTGATGGCAGCACCAGCGCAATTCACTTCGCAGGCAGATCAGAGGGAGAGGCTCAGTGTGATGTACAGAGGCGCTGGTGGGAGAGTCACCTTTTTCCCCTTGAACGGTGTGGATTTACGATAAAGCCGAGAGCTTTATCCTCCCATGCGTTTATAATAAAAATGACTTTAAACGAGCTCATTAAAATGTCATTGTGCTGCAACAGGAGCTCCGTTTTTTCCTGGGCAGATTCAAAAGATCAGACTTATCAGATCTGTGCAGGCAGTACAGAAAGAGGAAACTGATGCCTCCAGGGTGCTCTCCTCCCTGCCTCAGAGAGCATGTTAGAGGAGGGAAGAGAAGGCTCTGGGGAGATCTTATTTCTGCCTTTCAAGGGCGGCTTGTAAGAAAGACAGAGACAGACTTTTTAACCGGTAGTGATAGAACAACGGATAGTAAGTTTATATTAATTTAAACTAATTTTTTTTTTATGGTGACTGTGGTAAAGCACTGGAACTGGTTTCCCAGAGAGGTACTAGACCCGTTCCGGAACTCATTCAAACACAGGCTGGACGGGGCTCTGAGCAATATGATCAAGCTGAAGATACCCCTGCTCACTGGAAGGGGTTTGGGCTAAATAACCTTTAAAAGTTCCTTCCAACTCAAACTCTTCTGTGATTCTGCAATTCTGCAATCTTCCCCTCTTCATTAGAAATGTTTCTGCTATCTTGAGAAGTCTGCTGTGACCATAGAATCCTTTTCCTAACAATGGCTATATGACCTCCCAGCTTTATTTCTTGTAGGAGCCTGAAATAGAAATTCCTGTAAGAGGATGTTATACTTGCCTGAAAATGCCTAGCTCCTATCAGCTAATTTGGATTAATGCAGAAGCCTTCCTCTGTCCTATGAAACAGTCTTTTCTTCAGAAAGCTGAAACTTTAGTGCTTTGATTTTAACTAGGTATTTATTGTGTAAACTTAGAAAAGCATTTTCCTGTTCCAGAAATTTGTTGTGGTAGATATTTGGTGAGATTCTTCAGACTCCAGGGCTTTTTCCAGGCAATGCTGCACAGTAATGAATACTGAACAGAAATTGTTGAATACAGGTAAATTTTAATGAACAGCACTTGAGTACTGAACATATGTAGAAAAAAGGTTGGTTTACAAATGTTCACCTGAATCTTGTTTGTGAAGGTTCACCTGGGATTTGAACATCCCAACCTAAATGAACACTGCTGTTCTTAATATGTGCCACTTTGTCAAGATTTCTGAGCACAGATGGGGAAGGTAAGAGAAGCTTCCTTTTAGCATAAAATACCGGTTTTATTAATATCCAACTAAACTGGTTGGTCTTTAAAGTAAAGTGAAGCTTTGAAAAGAAGAGTGAAATGAAAAAAATGCAAATAATCCCAGTAGTCTTTTTATGTGCTATGCCTATGGAATGGCTGGATAACACTCATGGTTGTGCATTTCTTAATGCAAGAGGGTCAGTACTTGACTAGAACCAAAGAAACATTGCTGCTTTGCATGGGGTAGCTTTTGTAGCCTGATAACTTGCTTATTTGTGTTACCCAGCATATTATTTACATGGCATCTGCTTTACTTCTACTCGTCATAGCGAAAGTTCTTACTTTGTACTCTGGATGTGACCAAACAATATGTGATAAACTGCATACAAAACAGATGATGATGTTAGGACTAATCATTGAGACAAGAAGTCAAATAATACATATGTATAACTATTTTCAGAGACTCAAGTCATGGTATGGATTATGGTTAAATTAGCTTTTTTTACCCATTTATTTAGATATAAAACAGAAATAGTTTTCTGAAAGTATTCATTAAGTCTATTTTAGGCTCCCTTTGGAACAGTTTTGGGTACTGAATATAAAGTGGTGTCAGCACTTTCCATGCTCCCACTGTAAGTGCAGTAACAACAGCAATTATGTGATGCTGTATATGATTCAAGCTTGTAGGTTTTTTTGAGTTATTCTCTAGCAGAATAGATGGTTCTGTGTAATGACGCCTCCATTTTCTCAAGTGACACTTTGCAGACACATTTAGTTATAACACTAAATCTATCTTTTATGAATTAATTAAGATGGTATTTGTGTTTCTAACTCCCTCAAGGAAGAATGTAAATGAAGTATATTGTGCTTAAATTATTATTGTGGAGTTGGCTTGAAAATTTCAGTTTGACACTCTGAACATTGTAGTTCTGTCTGTGTCAAGCAGTAGAAGGTATCTGTAAGCCCTTTCCTGTTAAATGCACACACTACATTTAAAAAAATTGACTGTAAATTTCTGTTATAGGAAAGAGTAAAATATTAGACAGAATGTATCTCATATTGTCTGTAAATCATATGTATTTGAATAAGTTTTATATTTAAGAACAAAAATCAGGAAATCTGAAAAATGCGACTGTATAGCTGAAGTTTTCACTCTGTGTTATATGTGGAGGTAAATTCTTCCATTGTATCTTGATTACCTAAATAAATGTGTTCAAGTGGCATGCACAGCACTTCAAACAGAACACGAGGCAGCACAGAAGCTGAGATGCCAAATAGTTTCAACTACATGCAGTTACATACATACAGTTGCTTCATACTATTCCTTTTTCTTTCTTAGCCCATAATATAGACTTTTAAGTTCTTAATTTCTATGCACCTTCCAGCCATATAGTACTCTGTTAAAATAAAATGGGTAATGGTTTATTAAAGAAGATGAGTCCAAGCCAGTTTTGGTCCTGGGTCGTACAAGATGTTTGTCCGTTACTAGATTAATTACCATAATGAAAAAAGCCCATTAGCCTTGATACTGTGACTGAATCAATTGTTTATAGATTTGTAAACATGCTATTGATGAGTATGAAGGGATCAGTAGTACAGACCTCTGTACTTGCACTGTCTTCTTCTATGAAAGTGCCCAAACACTTTATGTGTGGATGAGTGTACCATGGATTTTAAAGAGGGAGAAATTAAGACAGTTACTTAATTTCCAAGTAATTTGTGATTATTCATGTTGCTTTTCATCAGTCTTGAGCACAGGAGCCTCAGAAGCTCCTACAGCTTTACAATACATCAGCCTTCTGGAAAGTTCAAATACTGACAATAGCTGCACATCGAAAGGCACCCAATGAATCTGTTATGATATGGTCACCTGGATGTGGCAACAATTTATTAGCAAAACTCAATCTTTTCTGTGTCTCAGGCTCTGACTGAGACATGGTCCAAAAAAAAGGGTATGCAATTATCTATTTTCCTTTCTCTTTTAACTGTGATTTGAAAAGGCTGAATTTTTCTACGGCAGGCAATATCTTAGTCTAACCCAAATTCGCTCTTTTTGGAGCTGCTTTGCTGGAACAAGATGAACAAAGGTCAATCCTTGTTTTCTGTTTTCATGGGAATAGATGAGAGTGGATATATTTCCACCAATAAGATCTGGAGGGTGATGTCTAATGTTAACATGCAAATCAGGTTGAGATGATATTTCTGTCAGGGGAAATAAAAACTCTTCCATGAATTTCCCTCATCATTCCTTTCATTTTCTGCATATAAGCTCCATGTAAAACTGTCAGGCTGGTAATTAGGCAAATTATAGGGACCTTCTCATATGAAAACTAATGCAATTTCCAGAGAGAATTTCAAATGAAGATGCCCACAAGGAAGGCAGAAGTCTGAGCTCGTTTTCCTTTATTGAGACTGATTTATAAGTATGCAGATTTTTCACTGTCTAAACTTGACAGCAGCAAGAGGATCTAAAGTTGGACTTGTTTGCAATGAATAGGTCTCTGAAAAATACTTGTCTTCCAGAAAGTAACGTATTTAAATGCAATATAATTTTTTTGAAAAGAATTATGCTTAGGCCTGGTAAAATTGTGCAAGCTGTCTGCATATTTCATGATTTTTGTGAGAAGTCATGAACTGGTGAAGGTTTATCCAAAATCAGCACAGACTTACAAAGTTGGCAGCAATCTTTCCCAAGAGAGAGTTTGTGGGAAAAGCCAATTATAAACTAAGTTTCATAATTTGCTCCAAACTCTCTGTGCAGAGCTCAGAAGAGAAACAGAATTTCTCACTTTTAAGGACATGGGGCAATAATAAAAAAAATGTGACTATCAGCCTTTTTCCTTTTAAAAGCAACAAATAACATTCAGTAAACAGAGAAGAGGCTGGAGAAAATGTAGTAAGCTATGTAAGAAGGAGCCACCTCTCAAAACAATCAGGGGGAAGGTTTTGGGGTGGCAGAGTAAAAAGGGAATGCAATATATGAAATAGACTAATTTATACAGTGAGAAATATATTGACATAATATTCTGATATGTCTGTAAGATATTTTTCTCAGTCCAGCATTATATCCATATAAAAAGATTAGCATTTCGCAAAATCAGTGGATATTGAATGAACCTAATTCAGAAGAAACTCATTGTAAAAGTGAGAAAGTTAATCCTGTTGGCATGCCATCCAGTTGACTATTCCTGGTTGAGGTGTCCGTGGATTGGTTTACAACCTATATTTAATATTTTTTCATCAGTGATGCAGAAGAGGGAATGTCAGCTGCCTGCTTTGGTGAGGCTGTGAGGAAATCACCCTGGCTCTAGGAGCTGACCTGCTGCATCCCCGCCCGGCTGGCTTGGAAACTCCACCCAGATCCTTCAGCCCGCTGTTTCTGGTTGCTCTTTAAAATTATTAAACCATGCCCACTAAAATCTAAAGCTCACACTGAGGGCACATTTTAAGCCAGCAAGGGGCTTCGCCGAGGCATGGCAAGGATGTTTGAGAGCAGGTCTTGCTGCCTGTGTAATACAGGTTAAGTTTACTTTCTGAGCAGACACAGGATTGATGCAGTGTCTGGGACCTACCTCAGTGGTAATACTGGGCAAGTGTCCAGAGACACCAGTGTTCCCTGTAGGAAAAAAGCTAATGCCTGGCTAATGTCCTCAATCACACTGTCTTGGTGAAAAGACAACTAATTTAGACAGATTATCTATTTTCCTCAATCCCATACTCTTCTTAACCAGTTAGGAAATTATTCCCAAACCTGAATTTTACTGCTGCAAATAGGACTGATTATTTTCAGTCTATTTTTCTGTACATGTCTGATAACTGCCCCTTTCCTTCACAACCTTGCCATTGTGAAGTGGAGCTTGAAAATACAATAATCTGCTTCCAAACACTGGTCCCTGTGATTAGTCTGGAAACATCTTTGGTGCTGGAAGATGGATTGCCATTTATGCTTATAATATTGCAGTGAAGGGTTTTGAGGGCTGTTATGGAAACTAGGTAACCATGTCCTCATAAAACTGCTTGGAGTAGTTGCTGGAGGTGTAGCTGCATCTACCTCAATCTATTAATGAAGTCAAACCATACAGAAATAATCTAGGAAGGAGAAGCACAACCAATATTCAGGAGAAATGTTTCATTTTCTTCTTAACCTTTAATTAAGCTTCAAGCAAAATATCTAGGAACATCATGGAGACTTAATTTCCTCATTGCTTGAAGGGTTAATCTCAGATGAGTCTGCAAGGTGTACTGGTGCTCAAGTGAAAGCTCTGAGCTGCTGGCAGGGATCAAGGCATGAAGTGATGTTATCTAGAGGGTAACCTTAGACAGAGAAATGTTTCTCTCATTTTTAACACGGCGTAAGCCTATGCCTTTCACTAAACTGGAGTGATTTTATTTTGATAATTTGCATTCTGAACATTGGTCCAATTACCTCTACCATTAATGAATGTGTTTACATTTTTGACAGCTGAATCAATATAAGTTAGGGTTCATACAGTACTGCAGCTGTGACATTACATAGAATTTTCCTCCTTAAATCTGTGCGTTTGGTAGTACTCGGATATAATGAAGTAGAATTTAATATCCACCTACAGCAAGGAGAAAGTTCATATTTTTATATCTATACAGCTGCAAGGATATGATGCCCACCCATACCCACCTTTAATTCTGTTATCTTAAAAGCCAAATAGAAAAGCCCTCCAGGGATAGTAATTCCATAATCTTAGGGCAGTAAAGTGCTAGTTTTCATATCACAGCTATACTGTCCTCTCTTGGTATTTTCATCCATTTAGTTGCTAAAGAATCTTGCTGCTTTATCACAGTTTTTCTGAGCATTCCCATGATTTCCAGGAGATCTGGATCATCATTAATATGTTTTTATTACCAAAAGGTGTTACCCAGCACAGGACACAATATGTCAGTAGAAGAGCCAGATGTGCTGACAACAGATCACAGGTCTTCTTCCACAAGGACTAAGGGCACAGAGAAATTTCTGCTGACATCACTGGGAGAAGGCTCTAAGAGCATGGTTATTACCATCTTGCCTGAGATCACCACTGTAAAGGACAGGCCATAGTTTTGGAACCTTGTGATAAACTGCACAAGGTATTTTTGACATTATAGTGATGCAAAAATGGGGTCCTTTATTTAAGAGAAGAGGAACAGGAAAGGGCAGGTAAATCACTTTCTTCTGATGTCCACTGTGTTTCTCTGGCCCCTTGGGCTCACAGGGATGTCTGTAGTTTCTCTAACTTATTTTATCATTAAAAGCAGAATTTGTTTTCTGTGGATATGGGAGGTATTTACCGTAGCATGCTTGCCTGGGAGAAGCAAGACCCTTTTTGAAAATACCCAGGCCAGCTCTTGCTGTGTCTCACTGCTTTGCTGGGTTGATTTTCAGTTCAGAGGCAAAACTCCCAGTCCATATTCCTTCAACCTGGACATGGTATCAACATCCACAGCATGGTGGCACTGTGTGAGCTGAAGGAGGGTGAGGAAATGGTGAGGGTGCCAGGCAATAACAAGGTTGAGATATAAGGCACACAAAATAATTCTTGTTGCTCCTGGATAATGTGCCTGTATACACAGTGTTAATTGGAGACCCATGCCTGCATCTCAGCCAGCTGGTGGACTGACCTCCCTTCTCTCCCTGTTTGTCTTCCAAATCTCTGACCAAACAGGGAGCTTCCTCTGACTGTGGATGCTTCCACCCTCTGAGCTCCTTCAGCCCCCAGTCATGCTGCTGCTATTCTGTCAGCCACGGTCTGCATCCTCCAGGGTGAACAACTTTGGAAAATAATCAAGTCAGCCCTTATCAGTGAAAGAGAAGATGAGGGCTCTTGGGATAACTAATCTATTGACACATTGCTTACTGGTGAATTTCTGGGCTCTAGGCTGTGCTCAAGCTTTCACCCAAAAGCTAAATCAAGCAAATTCAGCATCCACAGCTGCATCTGAGTAGTTTGTTTCCTATGTAGAAACTCTGTGTGTCAGGTGGGGAAGGAGAGAAAAAATTAGCTTTTTTCCCTGCTGGTGAGTTTGGGAGGAGCAAGAAAAGGGTTTGTACCTGAGGAATCCCTTGCTGTTTTACATAATGAAAGCATTTTTTCCCATAAAGGTTTAGCTCTTCACCTTTCATGTGTGCCTGGGATGGGGAACTTTCTCGTGCTCTGCAGTGACTAATTATTGAACTGTGGTCAGAAAAAGCTCTGTCACATGGCAATCAAATGGGAATAAGAGATTATTACAAATTATTACTTTGGGCTAGATGCAGTGGCAACAAGAAGACTTTAGAAATCCAAAACAAAAAAAGAATCACTTGGCAAATACATGTGACATAATTAATTAGAGAATCATTATGTCTATTTTTCTTGCCTGTGCTGATCTTCTAGACCTAAATATTTTGCTTCATTTTAAATATTTCATTAAATTGTATGGCTTGACACAATTTTCTTCTTCTGATGTGCTTTCTTATCATATCATTGAAGAGAATTGCCTTCACTCTCCCTTGTCCTCTTTTCCCTCCTGCTTGCTTTTGCATATTTTTAAAGGCATGCTTGCTCTTTTTACTTAGAGAAGTACTTCAATATATTCAGATTGTGTTTGACTCCATGAAGAATTTCTTTTGCCTCTGTAATTTCAGAGAGCCTGAGTTTATAGAAGAATATCATATATATATATATATCTATGTATGTATGTATAAATTAGGGTGGGAAACTGTAGGGAGAAATCTCTTTGAACTGTCTTGCAATGTAATTTTATTTTTAAAGCACATTTGGAGACCTGTTGCTCATTGTTTGAGTGCATTAGCTTTGCATTGCCCTTGGAAGCAGAGGTGTGGGTGAAGGTTGGCACACTTTTGGTGTCACAGCAGTTCCGTCTGGAGTCTGCAGATCTACAAGCTGGGCCCAGAGATGACTCCAGAAGTACAGGCTCAAATGGGAAGGGTGATTCTGTTTCTAATTCATGCTGTCTGCTCTCTGAGCTGAGAAAGCAACCCTGTAGTGGGTGTAACCCAGAGCAGCCTTTACTCAACAACTCCTGCCGTGTGATCAGTAAGTGATGGGAGCACAGGTGGAAGAATATCACCTTAATGCCCTTTGAGCATATTCTCAGCCTAAAACAGGTCATGCCTGGGCCTCTGTGTGTGTCAGAGTTAGATTATGCTTTAATTCCTCTTCTTGGATCCAGGGAGGGTGGAAAACCTCTGACCCTAAAAAGTAAGGAGAGACTTACATTTGAAAGGATGTGCAGCTCTTCCCTGGATGGAGACAGCCTTGGAAAAGCTAAAGGCTTAAAAACAAGACAGTTATGCCCCTTTTTGGGTTCTCTGTGTCTTTATACTTCTACCAAGGCCAGGCTGTTGAACTTTTTGGAACAATACAAGGATAGGAACTGCGCAGTTCTTGGTTGTGCCTGTGAGAAGAATGATCTGTGGATTGCTCAAGAGACCTGTGAAATCTTCTCCAAGCTGTCACAGAAATAAAGCTAAAGGTTTTTCTTTTATTATTATTATTATGTTGCCTGTTCATCTCAATTCCAGTATTGCTTCAAGCACCTTTTAACATTTCCTCAACAACAACTGTTTACCTAATTTTCTATTATAAAATTTTTATGTCCCAGATACAAATTTGAAAAGGAGTAAGGTGGCTAAAGATGAAGACAGACTTTGAAATTTCTAAATTTTGAGAGAAGTCACCTGCCTGTGGATTGGGTGACTCATTGGCTTCCAAACTCTGAGGCTTTGTAGAGCACCTTGTAGAGCTAAAGTTTATTTGGAATTTTCCATTTGGGGACAATGATTTTCAATGATTGGGGACAATGAGAAAGCAGAAACTGTTTAGCCTGCAGAAGAGAAGTCTCAAGGAGGGATCTTTTAAATGGATGTATGTACCTGAAGGGAGGGTGCAAAAAGATGGAACCAGGCTCTGTCCAGCAGTACCCAGGGCCAGGATAGAGGCAGTGGGCACAAACCAAAACACGGGAGGTTCCCTCTGTACATTTTTCCACTGTGGGGTGACCGAGCACTGCCAAAGGTTGCCCCAAGAGTTTGTGCACTCTCCATTCTTGGAGACTTTTGTAATATCCAGTTTTTGAAGCTTTCTGGACACTGTCCTTGGCAACGTGCTGTATGTGATTCTTCTTAACTGGGAGGGTGGACCAAATAGCATCCAGCAGTCCCTCCAACTTCAACTATTCTGTCATTGTGTGATTCTCTAATACTGTTATCACACTTAGATGTCACTTATATTGGAACTTTATTAAATTGTTATTTAGCTTATCATTTTGGAGAGCTACAATACTGCTTTTGCCAGTTATTCATAAATCTGTATCTCATTCTATTACCTATTTCATTTTGAAATAATTAATATTTCAGTGGTTTTCCATTGGTTTAAAAAGAACTTTGGCTCTTTGTCTCTAGTAATTCCTGATTCTTCATGTAGCCTGAAGTTTCTCGACAATGCAATTATAGAAAACTAAAAGTAAGTAGCGTTCACATTTTTCCCGGCAGGTTTAGCTTGTAAACCATTAAAACATCCTCCTTTGCTCAGAGATGAAGGACAAATTTACCTTGAAGTTACAAATGTAAATATCCCTTCTATCAGATTTGTTACATGGTAAGTAATTTTATTTTGCTATATAAATTTGAGGCTGTTGCAGTAGCAAATATAATTTGGCCTTTCCTTTTCTTGGATGGTACATTTTGATAGCAATAGGCAAGCAGGAAGAGTTCAATGAAGACATAATTGTTCTGTTCTGCTCTGCACTGGTGCAGCCTCACCTCGAGTCCTGGGGGCAGGTCTGGGTAGAATAGAAATCACAATATAGAAAAGACATTAAGCAATTACAGAGCATGCAAAGCAGGGCTAAGAAGAGGATGAATGTCCTTGAGGTGAAGCGTTATGGGGAGCAGCTGAGGTCACTTGGTCTGTTCAGCCTGGAGGAGACTGAGGGGAGATCTCACTGCAGTTACATATATGCAGGCACTGATCTTTGCTCTGTGGTGACAGTGACAGGACCCAAGGGAATGGCCTGAAGTTGTGTCAGGGGAGGCTTAGGCTGGATATCAAGAAAATGTTCTTCCTCCAGAAGGTGGCTGGGCACTGGAACAGGCTCCCCAGGGGAGTGGTCACAGCATCCAGCCTGGCAGAGCTCAAAAAGTGTTTGGACAGTACTACTGGGCACATGGCGTGATTTCTGGGGATGGTGATGCGCAGGGCCATGAGCTTGATGATCCCTGTGGGTCCCTCCCAACTCATCAATTTATGTGGTTCCTAGTTCCAGGGTTCTCCCACATTGAGCTGATCTAGACTGGTTCACAGCTGGAATCACAGGCACTGAGGGTGGTGAGGGACTCAGCAAAGCAAAAACCTTCCTCTCACTAGCTGGTGGGGTAAAGTCCCCACTAACCCACCCTGGAGAAAGAGACAAAAACGGGGCAGACCAGCAGAACCAAAATAGCAACAGATTAAAAAATTCCCTCACCACTAGGCATGTAGGTAGCAATAAAGGAATGAAATTTTAGACCAGTAGTTTGTGCTATTCAGTACCAGGTGCAAGGATTTCACATGATGCTTTTACACACAAAGGACTGTATTCAGTGTTTGAATCCCACACAACAGCACAGCATATCTGTTCCTTCCTTGCAACAGTGGAATCATCAAGCTACAGCCTTCCTAATGCTTTGCCTTGCTGCTATCAAAGGGAAATATCTGAGTCACATAGAGCATAATAATGAGAGAAACAGCTCAGATGACCTACTTCTTAACCACACCCTTCAGGCAGTAGTATTTCTGTGCCTGGAAACCAGTGGGGCAAGCATCCCACAGCAACCCTGAGGTTGCTGAGTTAAGAAAGTGGTGCGGCATTTTGGGTGTTAAACACCCTGATCAGAAATAGAGCTGCACTGTCTGAAAAGAGGTGTGGGAAGTAGGGTTTCTGGGCTTTGGCTGATGCTCCTGGACAGTTCTGCTGAAGAGTAGCATTTTCAGGAATTTAAAAAAGGGAAGGAAAATATTGTTTTAGCACAGACACTTCTCATGAAAATAAGTGAATTAAGCCAACACACATGTACAAACATCGAGCAGCAGATCCAGAGACCTATTTTCTACGGTGGCTTACCTTTGTACCACACTGCAATTCACCCTGGGCTCTGAGGGAAATGTAAATGAGCAGCAGTCATGACCATAGCTGCTCTCTGAGAGGGTTTAAATATGCTTTTGGCTGTTATACCCAAGGATGACAGGAGAAAAGGTGTTGTCCATGGCCTCTGATCGTCCCCTCTGCATCTATCTCTGTCTGTCAGGACGAGTGGATAGCAAGAGAGACTGCTGGAGAGGATGCAGGAGAGGAACTGAGCAGACTGTCTGCTCTTGATTCCATAAATATTACACAGATATGTATAGTTTCAGCTGATAACCCATAAGTGTGATTAGGGTGAGGAGCAGGGCAGGAAGGAGGGTGTTCCGTGTTTTGCTGTGCTGCAAAACAGAGCATGTTTCCTTGTGATCCTGCTCGAAATTCCTGGCTTTGGCTTCAGCAGAAACAGGATCTTACTTTAGAAGGAGAATATCTTCCTTCAAGAAGGATAAGGTTTCATGCCCCAGCATTGGTAGAAGGTCCTCCACCTGCTATTCCCATTTCTTCACAGGAGTATGGGGAGGGAAAAAAGGTAATTAAAATTATTATCATTGCTTTTGCTCAAATACAAGAGATAGGAAAAAGCCTCATAGATTCAAAAGCATTTTTCTGCTTGCTTTCAAAGTAGATCTTGTCATATTAACCTCACTTTAATTATAAATTGCACCTATTCTGAGGGAAACAGAGGGAAAGATAGCTGTAGAGTATCCCTGGATAAGTGTATTTTATCTGCTCTTTTTAAAGGCTGAAGAACAGCAATGGAAAGATGGTCCTATTTCTTTGGCAGCTCCATAACCTACATTTTATCAGCTCCTTAAAGTAACTAGGACTATCACTAGTGCTATCAAATTCAAATTCATGTGAAGGACCTGGTTTCTTTCCCCCTCTCTGCCCCCATCTCTCCCTATTCCCCTCCTCTTTCCCGTTCCCATTTCTCTCCCCCTTCTTTTTTTCTCTCCACCTCCCTCCACCTCTCCCTGATCCTCTTCTCCTCTACCTCCCTCTATTTCCTTCTCTTTTACTCTTTATCTTCTGTCCCCTCACCTCTTGGCCTCTGTCTGTCTTGCCTTTTCTCACAAGAAAATATGTTGGCTGGTAAGAATCTTCCTGAAGGGCTAATTCAAGGATAAAGGATACTATTTATCTGGTCACAAGAGATTTTCTTTCATTCAATTTGAAATAATAAAACATAATTTATACAATATAAATAATGTTAGCTTTCAAAAATCTGTGAGAGAATGGCAGCGTGTCTTTGCTGAGCACAATCTAAAACCCCCTGTGTGAGCTGATCAAATTAAATAAAGCTCCTGTGCTGTCAAAGTTCGAAATCTACTGGTGTGCCAACATTAATTCTTCAGCTCCATATTTAGCTTTCCAGGCAGACAAGGTCAGCTGTATCTGATTGATTCAGCTTCTGTCTCGTAGCAATACCAGATGGTTGTTTCTCTAAGAAAGAGGGAGTTTTCCCCTATTTTCCTCCCACAGCAGAGCAGCTGATTTGGTCTCATTCCACCAGATGGCAAGCTTTAACCAAGAGAAAAAAAAAGTTTTTTTGCAACCATCCATTTACCTTAGGGGAGAGGGGGAAGCAGGCTTGGCTTAGTGGTTATTTTTGTTGTTTTTTTTCTTTCTGTTTTAAAAATGATTTTACTATAAGAGGCTCACATCCATCTTCTGGCATGATTTGTAGTGTTTAGAAAAATAAATCAATAGAACAACATTTGCTGTCAGCTATAGAGTAACTGACAGGTGTCATCAAGGGAAGCAAAAAATGGTTTTGACTATACAATCCATCCCCAAATTTCACCTAACAGAGACAGATTCAGTGCTCATAAACACTCATAAACAAACAAATGTGTGTAGCGATTCCAGTAAAATATGGGAAGATATTACTAAGCTCTCAGTGCTGCATAACCCACTCTGAGTTCTGGCTGTCCCCAAACCCCACATTAATCCCTATCTTTGACTCTCAGGAAGGAGCTGCTCTGCCCTGCATTTCTGCTATTATAACCTGCCCTTAATGCATGGACAGAGCAGAGAGCTGTGCTTGCTCTGTTCAAGCTACATTATTTCTTCAGTCCAGGGCAATCTATGTCTCAGATCTCCCGGGAATGGAGTTAAAGTCTGCTCCTATTAGTGCAGCAGACTTTATCTGCTGTGTTGAAGTTAAAGGTGCTAATTTTCACTCATTTTGTTTTACAGACTGGCCATTCCAGCTTCACAGGGGAAGCAGTTGTGTCACCAGGTTTGGCTTGGCATTGGAGATCCAGCCATGGAGCAATGTGTGAGGACCAAGTCTCCCAGTCCAAACTCAGTAATCTGGCCCTGGTCTACTAGTCTACTAATCTACTAGTACTAATCTACTCTGTCTCCAGCAACAATTCTAGGGGACTCTGCAGCCTTTGGGTTAGAAAATCTGGCACAGGTAAAATTACTGTTGCCAGTTCCTTCACTACTCTCCTATGGTTTGTTTTTTTAATTTTTTTTTTTCAGCAGTTCTCTCCTCCTGAGGTCATGGGTGCATCCCCTCTTGATAACTGGGCTCCAGGTAAACAGCATGGTAGGAGCCTTAGCAGCCCTGGAGTTGCTGTGCCCACCCCTGTAAACAGAAATGTGGTACCCAGTAGTTCAAGAGGAGACACATGTAGCATTATGAAAGTCTTCAGAGGGTAGAGGGGAAATTAAATCTACGTTTCAACTGCTGACCTAATGACTGGAGAAAAAGAGTTCCCATTTTTGCCTGTAGGTTCTTTCCAAGTAAATTACTCTTCCACTATAAACATCTTTACAATTTTGAAAATAGCTTTACCTGTGTCTTTACACCTGTTTCTTAGTTCTTTCTTAAGAATAAACTTCTAAAAAGTTAATCAGTGCCATAGACATTTGTAAGATTATGCCAGATGAGCCTGAGAGAAATTTATGCAACAAACACAATTATCTGGCAGTTTGTAGAGTAGTCAAAACTTGTGAGGTCCAGTTCTGAGACTGAAAATTAAATACATACATTTTAGCTATTTTTACATTTCCTGGTTCATGGTTTTAATTTCTTTCTCAACATCACGGGAAGTTGGAAGCCTTTGTTTTTCCAAAAGTGGGAACTCATTATTCTGTTCTGACTCCTAGAACCGAGGGTTTACAAAAGGCTCAGGATTGATTATACTATGAAGATTGAAGGGCTGCAGCAGTGCAGACTGCGGTGAAATGGAACAGCTAAGCAGTACAGGTGGCAAGCTGTGGGTGTCTGGCTCTGTATTTATGCTATGAGGACTTAGCTTGTGCTTCATTCCTCTCAGGGACAGGATTATGGGCTTTGGAGTTTTGTACTGAGCCTGGAGTTTGTTTAAGTCTTAGATTTTTTTTTTTTTTTTCGTTTTGGATAAAACACTGCAGGTCCATGCAGAGCCTCTGTCAGAGCTCCAGGCATGCCGGAGGAAGTTGTGAATGCCCTCTGTGACTCAGGCATCCCTGAAACACACACATCCTCTCTCTGGAAACAAGCAATATCTCTCCAAAGCCATGTAGGTTTGACCAACAGCGCGACTCATGTCACCTTGCTTTGCTGTCACTTACTATCCACCTACTTTTCTGAATTAAGGGAGCTTTTGAAAGCATCACACCGAGGTGAGAGGAGTGCAGCCAGGTGGGACCTGTTTGGTGCTTCCAAAGGCAATGTGTCCTCTGAGAGGTATGGGAACCCACCACCTTTCCCAAGCTGTTCTCAGCAGAGCAGTAGTGTGACAGCTTGGCATGCTTCTAGTGTAAGGACAGCGAGGTCTTTTTTGCCCTGGGCCTCCCTTTTCTGCTGCTTCTGAAAAATGCCAATGTAGTGGTACAGAGTCACAAGAAGATTATTTAAATTTCTGCTCTTGCTGTGGGCTTTGGCTCTGTGAACTTTGCTTTGGTTTTCCCAGTGTGAGTTAATTTAGAGATCACTTGTTTTTGTGGCAGAATGCGAGGGATGGGACCAGTGTGATGATTTTGGAACAAGACCACAGAAACCAGGCCAAAATTTCCCAGGAAGAGAAGTATTTTTCCTTCATTACTGTATCCAGTAAGTTTGAATACTGTATTAAAGTGAAAGCCCCCCAAAACCTTGAATGTATTAACATCTTTTAGTTGGTTTCAATTGTACTACTGGTCTCATATGTGAAACTCTGCCAAGTCTGAATTTCACCTTTTGTTTTATAATTCAATTGTTGCTACAAACTAAAATAAAATCAGATTACTTTTCCATATTCATAATAGCTCTGCAGTTTTGAAAGAACGTAACTGTAATAAACCAATGCAAATCAAAATTCTTTTCTGGTAAGAAAATTCTGTAATAAAAGTCCAAGTAAACGTAAAGGATTGAACATTCACATAATACCTTTTCAAGGGTAGGAATGGATTTTAAAGTCATGCATCTAAGTTAAAAAAATGCTTTCAGTTCCTCTCTGAATGGCATTTTGCAGTCTGTAGTGTTTGTTTAGGTACTAATCTATCAAACATGGAGAGAGCTGAGATCACTGCTGTAAGTAATTTATGGAGAGGAGACAACCCTTCTACCTTGAATAAATCTGAGCTTTCTTTGAAAGAACTGCTTGAATCAGAAGTGCTGGGCTGGCAGGCAGCTGAAACCACACGTGATGTTTGATCTCAGATGTGTGGAAACCATCAGGCCAACAAAGGTATGTAAAAGATGTATCTGCAGTAGGCTCAGAAAGAGTCCAATGCTGCAAATGAAGGTGTGGTAGAGTTTTTGAGGAAAGTGCTAGGTGTACTTGCCTTGTGCTCAGTCTTTTCTGGGGTTCAGCTTGCAGTCAGGCTGGAGTTAGGATCCTGAAGTAGAGGAACCTTTGGCCTGAAATGTATGGCTTCTCTCATATTATATGTTTGAAAATGTTTTCTGTGCTGTTATCTGTTGACAATATTCTGAAATCTCTTATTTTACTTACTGAGATAAAAAACTTTTGCTACTGATGCAGGCTCCTAGTCAATCTTTCTTCTTCAATCTTTCTTCTTCAAATAAATGTTGTTTTGTTGTTACTGCCTCTCTCTGCCACTGTTAAAATAAATCAGAATCCCCATCTCAATGCCTGTAGAGACAGGAACATTTAATTTATAGTAATTTCCTTTTCTCTTCATGGTTTCTACTAAACAGAACATGCTGGGTCTCAACCTGCATTTGCATTTATGCTAAATTACAAGCACAACAATCAATACAAGTCCCAGCTCACGCTGCCCACAGCTGAACAGCAGCAAAACCAGAAAACTGACAAGGAAATCTTTCCCACCCAGCCAGCTTGTTACTTGTTTCTTGTTAATATACTTTAACAGATGGCATTTAGCCATCTATTTATTTATCACAGTGGTCTAGGGGTGCCTCCCAAGACTTGTGGAGGTGAAAAGAAGAGCTTATCCTTAGACACTTTGTGCATCTTCCTTGCGAGGCAGCCCCACTTCTCAGAGCAGGTCAGGACAGGCAGAGAGGGTGTCTGGGCAGTGTCTCCTCTTTGTGTGCCCAAAGAGAGGAAGACAGCACTTCCCTTCACACAGGACTGCTGGTGGGACCTCCCTGGGGGGGTTATTGCGAGCACTCACCCCTGGCAATTGCAGTCCTCCTTGGCAGGCGTGTGTGCCTGCTGTCCACCTCACTGACCAGGTGAGAGGAGGCTGCAGCAGTGCTCTCAGTGCTGGAAGGCTGCTGAGAGGGAGCTCTGCTGTGATCATTGCAGCACCTGAGCAGCATCCCCTCTGTCCTGCTGAGCGCTGCTGCTGTGGGTGAAGGCACTGCCAGGTCTCTGTGCAGCCCTCCTGGCAGAGCACACCTGGGGAGGTGTTTGCAGCTTTTGCCTTGGGCCCACGCTGAACTGAAGCAAGCAGAAGGGCATCTCTGTGATCCTGCAGCTAGCAGCCACATCCTGCAGAGCTGCAGAGACTGCCTGAATTGACAGGATTAATGTGACTCCAGAGGGCTGCCTGCAGCTGATCAGAAGACGCTGGTCCTAATGAGTGAAGCGCAGTGGAGACAACTGGTACGCTGAAGGCAGTGAATGTCCCCTTTGTTGTAGCTACAGTGCTG
Organism: Cossypha heuglini; assembly: GCA_027576195.1. Lineage (NCBI taxonomy): Eukaryota > Metazoa > Chordata > Aves > Passeriformes > Muscicapidae > Cossypha > Cossypha heuglini. Next base: position 41,337,275 of record JAODKT010001744.1, read on the forward strand.
GTGATTAAAATGTTACTCCGTGGGATGCAGCCAACTCCCAAGCTAATTCTTGAGTTGAAGAAGGAGCAGCTCATAAAATGGCAGCTGCAAGTGTAATGGAAATCACTGCTCAGGACACTCATATTTTTTGGTCAAGGGCCATGCTGTAATTGATGCAGGTTTTGGGGGCTATGGCTCCTGCCTCTATCCCATGCAGCTTCTACTCAGAGCCTGCTCCACATCTCAGAAACAAGTAGGTTCAACAGAAATGAAATGAATTAATCATTACCCTTCCATAAACTGATGCTTATAATCTTGGCTGTGATTTCCTATTATGTCTTCCCTTCTGCAGAGAACTTTATTCCCTACTGAGATGAAATAAAATGAACCAAACCATTGTCAAAACAATTCAAAGCACTCTGCTCCTTTGAGCAGAGGGATAAGCTCTATAGCCTACTTTGCCTGTTAACTCCACAAACTGCTGAAGAAACAGATGCAGGAAAAATGACAGTGTGTCTAAAACCATATATTAAATTTAAGTGATGTGTTTGTTTTATTAGTAACACAACATAGTGTGCAATACACCTTTCTGTGCCAGCAAATGGCCCACTTTAGAATAAATCAAAATCTCTGTGTACCTGCAGATTATTGGCCAGCATCCAAATGATCCAAACGAGCTACTGAATAAACATGCATGAAATATCACATAAAAGACACAAAAAATGGCAGCTGTGAAGAGTGGGCCCACAGTCTCTGTTCAGTCACACAGTTAGACCAGAGAAGCTGTTGGATAAACCAATGCCAATGACACTGAAGGTACAGCACAGCTTCCCTGAAGGCATCAGCTTGGGGTTCTCTGCTCTAATGACACAAAGTGTTTGTGGGTATGTTTGGGACAGATTCACTAATAACACACCCTTATGTAGTGGGTAGCCAACCAGCCAGGGTCCTTGGTCAAACAAAAATTTCATGGTTGCTGAGTTATATATGTATGTAAGATTTGTTTATTTGGCATGTGAAGGCTTTTATTTTTTAAAAAAATTATTAAATTTTCACTTCTTGTACAGCTCTCTTAGCAGTCCAGTTAATCTTTTCCCCAAAATCCTGTGGAGTCCATGAAGGAATAGAAAAATCTGTATTTTCCTTTCACTTTTGAAAAAGGCTAAATATGATAATGGTCAAGAATGTATTTTTAGCAAGGAATAAAATGTTATTATCCATCCTGTCCTTAGCAAAACCTACTTTTCTCCTGTCTTGTATTTTTAGGGGTTCTTTCCCCCATTATCTATGTTATGCTAATTAGCTCCTAATTTCTACTTTCTCTCTTTCCCTCTCTCCTATTTAATTAACATGGTGGATGTTGTCTTTTGTCTCATGGTTACAGTGAACAAGGCTCCTGTGAAAACAATGTTTTTTTAAAAACTTTTTTAATTGAAATGGCATGAATTCAAAGATTGTCAGGCAGTTCTAGTAATTTTGTCACATGAAAGTTGCTTTGGAGACTCTTCCCCAAAGAAATCACACTTAAAAACCCCCAAACAAGCTTTTTGCTTAGGCAGCAACTGTTGTGCAAAGGAACATAAAAAAAAGCGAGGCATTAGAGAATAATTAAATATTTTCTAAATTTTGGCAGTTGCACATAGAATGCTGCATTCAAGTGTGGATGTGCTCTAATTCCCAGAAATGTCCTTCCTCTAAGGTAGAAAATAAGCCTGAGATACAGGCTTTGTTTTTAAAGATTGGTGCTAGGTTCCTGTCCGTGGTGTTTCCATATGAAGTTTCCATAACTTCTTTTCACCATGCAATGAAATCCTTCTCCTCGGCAAGTGGGGTCTAGATATTTCTCTTCTGCAGGTCACAGCACTTTCCTAGTTACTGGGATGAGGAGTGCTGGGGTGAGGAACCTCTCCAGCCCCACTGCAGCTGGATTACTCATCCATGTGGGCAGCAAACCACAGGCTGGGGAGGACAGCAGGGAAGTGACAACCAGAGCTCAGCCAGGAGGGGATGGACACTGATCGTTTGCTCTGCTGCTTTGGTGTTGTGACTCTTGTGATTCTTGACCCACCGGGTTTTGACTGAAATTTCCGTGGCTTTCCTGTTTGTCTGTATCAGATGTTTTGTCCTCAAAGCTATTTCTGTTTCTGTGGTGTTTTCACTTTGTTCACAGAGCCTTGTCCCTGTGCATGTGTAGCACGCTGTGCTGCTGAGGACCTGTGGGGCATGATGATCATGCAGAGCATGGCTGTCACTCCACAAAGTACATCAACAATTGTTATTTAAGTTTCCACTGAGAGACAAATCTGAGCAGATTGCAGCAAGAAGTTTACCAACAGCTTGCAGTAGATGCTTTGTTTGGTTGTTTGTTTGTTTGTTTGCTTGTTTGTTTGTTTGCTTTTTTTTTTTTTTTCTCTAGCACCCATAACAGCTCAAAAACTCATTTAGGCATCTTGTGCTTTACCTAGAGCAGGGTGCTGGCTGCAGAGCTGAGTACCAAACACAAGAGGTGAAATGCTGCAGTATGTTTCTCTCCACTTATGCTGCTAAAGCAGATGGAACTGGTTGAGAAAGAGGTCCAGGATGAATCTCCTCAAGCTGAGCTACAGGACATAACTGCAGAGTTTAATTCATGCTTGAGTGTCTGATTCCAGGTCACAAAGTACTGCCTTTGCCAAAAGCACCAACAACTGCCCCGGTCTGCTTCATTTCCCCTTTCCAGAATTCAGGCTGGCAATGTAAATCTCCTGATCCTGGTGCTGATAGCTTTGGAATAGAATATTAACAGAGGGCAGTACTAAATCAAGGCCTTAGTCCAGTCATTACCACAGTTACTCACATTCAGAAAAAATGTAACATCATGAATATCTATAGTGATTTTTATCACAGAAAAATCCATGGAATTTTTCAACTTCAGAGATGTTTCGTAGTAAGTCTAAGACCTGCTCCAGACTTGTTTTAGTGCAGACATGCTCTGCAGACATAAGGTCATTTGATTCACTAATAGTCATGCCAATTATAATGTAGAGGCATTTAATTACAGTGCCTGCAGCTTGTGAGGCTTAATTCAAAGCCCACCAAAGTCAAAGGATGCTTTAAAGCTGAATGAAAGAAATTTGAAAGACAACAAGGATCCCAAAGTAAGCTGTGGCTGCAGAATCAAGGTTGGAAGAGACTTCTAAGATTATCCAATCCAACCATTCACCTGGCACTGCCACTGTAAGCCCTGAACCATCAAACCACATCCCCCAGCACCAGATCTTAAACATCTCCAGGCATGGGGACTCCATCACCTTCCTATTCCAAGGTCTATACATTTTCCAAAACAGGAAAAATTTTCTGTAAAATAGTGCTTAAGGTTTGGAACTGTACTTCTAATAATTTCTATTTAATGGGCTTCTCCTTTCTTTACATAATTTTTTGTATTTCAATATTTGTTCCTTTATCATTTTACATGTTAGTACCTTTAATTTATTCAAAAGTGAGAGTGTTTACAAATATTCTGGACTGGGTATTGGTGGATTTCTTGCATTTCTGAATTAAAACAAATTGCTTTTTGGAACTGGAAATGTAATTTTTTTGTATATTCTATTTGAGTTACGCAGCAATGGAACACAATGCTTATTTGCCTTCTGTTCTATTTTATGTTTTATGTTTTCTCCAGGTTATGGTGTTTCAATAATACAATATGATCATACAGCAGATTAAAATGCATCATAAAACTCTTGTACTTTGGTCTTTTGAACAGATGGCCAGGACGTGTGTTGGTGTTTATCAGTGCAACCCCAGTGAAACCAGTGGGAAAAGAGCATTTTATAGAAACACTTTCTAAATATCTCAGAACTGTGAGATGGATAAGGCTGGACATCGTTCTTGGTTACCCTCACCTTCTGTAAGCATTTATTCTTGAGGAAAGGAGATGCAGGATTTCTGCAGGATGCTGCCATTGTGACTGGCTAAAATGTTTACTCCCCGCTTCTTTTAAAGAAAGTGGCCCAACCACAACGTGGCATGAAGTAGACTGGTTTTGACAGCAAAATATTGTGATTCTGGTTAATTTTCCAAATATTTCCTTATCAGTAAATGGGATAACAATGTGTAAAATTCCACATTATGGGAATGGGAAGGTGGGAAGTCTTAGTTTTGACCTTATACGTGGAGCAGTGATCCATAACTAGGAGAAGTAGGTGTGTGCAGATTTGGGTGGTGTAACTCTGAAAAGACTGTTTTTTCCCCAGAAATGGGTGTGGCTCCCCAAAATGCTACAGTTGCTCCTTAATGAGCAGTTTTTGTAAATATGGGACTGAGCAGCATTCCTTTTGCCCAATGAAGGAGCTGTGGGAGAAGAGTCTCCATGGTTTTCCACATTAGAGATCTCCTCTATTTTTTCCCCAGGATGATACATAGCTTGGCTTGTGAGCCTCTGACTATTGTGATATACTCAACAATTCTGCAATACTATTAATTCTGCTGACATTTACTGAATTATGTATTGAGTTATTGCTAATCAGGTGGAGGTACAGAATTCATCAAATAGCCCACGTTTCTTTAAAAAGTGATGCTAATTGTTAATGCAACAGCAGTAAGGAACCATTGTACCTCGGACTTACCCTTGAAAGTATGAAAGGTAATTAATGCTGGAAGCCAGGACATCAACTTAACTGAAGTTCTTTTGTCATTTTTTACCTATGGGTTATTAATATCAAGTAAGTTCCTGCTGATTGTTTAAGAATTTGGAACTCTTATGATGCCTCTTTAAACAAGCTTTCACTTGGGCTTACACAATTAAAGCTTATACTTTGATTTGTGTAGTGAAATTCTGCACAGTCCCAAAAAGCCAGAAAGACTTTTGTATCCAGTACCTCTTTACTCTGTGAGCTGATCTGCCTGTGCTCTCTGGATGGGGAAGGGGAACCTGGAAAACTGGGAGCCATGTCTATAGACCATCACCATATATTTAGCTAGTGTATTCTTCTGAGAATGGGAGGAATTGCTTGATGAAGCTAGATTTGTCAAACTTAAGTTGAAAGAGCTCATGTTTGTACCAGTTATCTGCATTTTCCATGTTCTGGAAGTAGCTTTGCTATCTTTCATACCTAAAACCTTAGCAATTCTACTGTGTTTGAGTCCTGTAACTTAAGTCATGGCAGACACACTGTGAATTATCACCTATTTTGCAAGGATTGCAGTCTGCTAATTTTTACAGGAAAATGAAGTAAAATTTAGTCTATATTTGTCTGTAGCACTGTCTTTTGGATAGTCTGTTTCACAGGCATTTGGGCATTTTGCATGTGGTAGTTACTGTGCCCAGTTCCTTGCAGTGTCAAGACACGTACTTAGCCTGAGTGAGGTAATGGAGCCATCAACTTCTGCATCAAACCTTGAACTTACAGCAACTTTTTTCCAATACTGCCAAGGCTGAGACAAAGTTCAGTGAGTTACATTGAGTCTGGTATCAATAGTGCTGGTTTTTTTCAGAGATGTGCCTGTTTCTGCAGCTCGTTTTGGAAGTGGGAGTAAGAAGAAGTTGTGCTCTGCTTGATTTCATCAAAACAGCATTTGATTGAGGGCTGGACCTCACGCTGTTTTGATAGGTGTCACTGCAGCTGAGACAATCTGGCTGCGGAGGGATCAGAGCTGTGAAATTAGATTTTGCCTATTGATTGAGATTTTTCTGAATGCTGTCAACATCATTAAGGTGAAAGAATTATCTAACACTGTGAAAAAAGGGGACTAGCATTGCTCTCAAATATTTAATAATTATTGATGTTTCCAATGTTCATCTCATTGACCTAAAGGATGGATTGTAAAAAAGGAAAAAACATTTAAAAAGAGACTACCCTCAATGTAATGAAGAACAACTGAGAATTTCAGAAGCCTTAGTCTATAACTTCCTACCTATTCTCTGCTGAAATTATAAAAAGCTAGCAATATTGCAGTACAGCTTGACTGAGATATTGAAATGCTACTTTTCATCTAGAAGTTGAATGAAATTATAAGGATTAATGTAACTTCAGATGTAGTTAACCTGATGCTGTTTCATAAATTTTCTCTGAATATCTTCTCTGCAATCCATTATCTCTGGACTGAAATTAACTGATGTTTGGGCTTGTAACAAAAACAAGACAATTTTAATCTCAGTTTTATGTCAAGATGGTTTTAAGCAGACAATGATTACACTGTGTCCTGGCACATGAGCTGTAAGAGCACAGGTCAGAACGTTCTAAGAAAGAAATGGAGTGGTATACTCAACAGAATGGGATAATTGAAATCCACTGAAATAAGCTTCCTGTAAAATCATAACTGCATTCAGTCAGACAAAGTAAGCAATGACATCTTCATAAAAAACACTCATCTCTGAACTGATGTTAGAAAGCTGGGTATCTATATCCCATTTCCTGAACCAGACTGTTGCAGGGAAGCAGTGATGCAGAAGCATGCCCTTGGTGCAGCATTCCAGTTCTTACATCTGTCCTCGAGCAAGACAAGTCCCATTAGAATTTTTTCCTGCTAGGCCATTTCACTTTCTTGAAACATTGGATGAACATCTAGGAGCAGAGCATTAGGAAAAGATACACTGTTCAAGCTGCATCTCCACAGATCTAGGTTTGAAGTAATCAAAGTGAACTTTTAAAACACACTTTGCCATGTAGTCTGTTCATGCAAGAAATGACAAACAGGCTTGGTTGCTAAGAGGAAAAACAGAAGTATGAGGAAGCATGTGCATGTGGACTGGTCAGGCTTGCTATGATGTATGCAGGTGGGTTGAGACCAGTACCCCTGGAGAGGAGATCTGGAGACCATCATGAATGGGCATTTATTGACCCCAAAATCAGAAGCAGGAGTTATGAAGGTGACAATAAAATACACTAAGGTGAGACTTCCCCTGCTCACAGCAGAACATGCTTGTACCAACTCTACTTGTCACAACATCTGGTAGCAAAGCAAGTCCTCTGGAGACAGCAAGAATGAGAAAGGTACTGCTGCTTGACAGCCTAATTTGGAGACTAATGAAATGTGTTTTCCACAGCAGTAGAAAAGAAAAACTTTTGTTCTAAAGTTAGCTAGGCAAAAATGAAAGATCTGTATTAGTTTGTATGCGTAGTAAGAAATCATATAAATCAGTTTGGTATCATCGTGCCATGCCTGACTAGCACAAACTTATTAGAGTCAGGGAGTTTATAGGGGTTCTTTGTCTGCTTCTTCTCTGTTCCCTGATGCAAAGCAGCACCTCCACACCTTGGTAAGTCATGCTGTTCATCTGGCCACCAGGTCCTGAGAGAAATGGGGTCTGGTTCATCAATACAGTGGCATTTCTCTTGAAAATGTCTGAACTTGAGTCATGCTGCAATTTTCTGGCAAAGTACTATTTTCTAATGCATTGAACTCTGGAAGAAAAAAGCAGGCTTTTCCTACAAGCAGCTCAGTGTTTGTGGAGCTTTTTTGGAAAACTGCCTTTATGAAGGGTGTGAAAATCTAGCTCTGTCCCCTCTGTCATTGATGCAAAAAGCAAATTTCTTTCATGTGCCTGGTTGTTACAGAGATCAATGACAAATGTGATGATTCAGACCTCCCGGGTTAGAGCTTTTCAAGTGCGCACAGCTCTCTTCTGTTTCCCCTGAACCTAAAGAACTGCAGTGATAATACACATCAATTCTTCCTTGTTGGCCCAAGGCTGAAAGGTTAAACTGGTCTAAATGCACGACCAGCCCCATGACCTAATGGCAGCTTCACACATTTTAGGGCAAACGTATATGGATGTGAGTTGTTTGCTCAGGGAAAGCATTCACAGGTTTCAGCCTTTGGACTCTGCTTCAGATAGACTGGAATGGGAATTTCCATGAGTAGAAACAGCTGGATCAAACTCTCTGTAAGTAATTAACACACAGGAGAGACAGTTGCGCTTGCACTTTATCAAGCCTCTTGGTAAGATTATGTACTCCAGATAATTAATCATTACATTTCCCTATACACATAATTACCTCTACTTTCTTGCTCTCCCACCTCCACGCATATAAACAATTCGTATGCATGTATTTACAGAGTAATTACAGAGTGCATATGCTGTGATTAAAGGCAATATAAACTGTGTTACTCTAATTACAACAAAAAAAACCCAACAAAAAAAGTACCCAAACAAATGAAAGCACAAACAGGAAACCACACCACTTCTTTAACTGGATCAAATCCCTTTCTCTTCAGACTAATAGAAAGAAAAAAAGAAACTAAAATATTCTGTGCTATGAGCCTGGCAGAAAAAATGAGCCTGTCAGCCAGCCCAGCAGGTCCCTTGGTTGTAAATTATTTAATATATGGGACATAAATCAGAAAGCAATGTTACTCGGGACAAGATGAAAGAAATGCTGCATCTCAGAGTTAGAGCACCATTTGGGTTTAGTTCCCTTCCACCAAATAAGAGAAGCTCCTGCAGGTATGGCATCAGTGGAAAACACCTGCCTCCCCCATGAAGTGAATACAGGTATGTTTGCCTTCTGAAAACCCTTGCTGGCTTTGTTTACGTGAGGTGATTTGATGTGGCTCTTATAAAATGAGCAGCACTGCTCTCTCCTGCTGAAGTCGCACATTCCCCCATGATATTTTGACATATGACCTGTGTGTTTTCCATGGCAGACTGCTCAGATGCTGTCCTTCAGAGATTTTGGACTCAAAAGCACTCCAGACTACTGGCAAATGAAGTAATTCTGTGGCATGGGGAGAGCAGGAGCAAATGGAGTAATTCTGCATGTTCTTGAAAAATACTCTTGGGCAACTTGTGTGACTCTTGAGGATGATCCTTCTGAGGGTCTCAAGTTGGACTTGATGATTGTGGGTCCCTTTCAACTCAGTTTATTCTGTGATTCTGTAATCCTTTTTTCTGGGCTTCATGTAGCAGGATATTTAAGTGTAGTCAATATCAATAAAATAAGGTAACATTGAAAGGACAAATTGTTTACATTTATTTCATTGTTTAGAAAGTGCCACTCACTTTTGCTGCTAAAAATCAGTGCTAAGACCACAATTTCAGCATTTGGCTGACAAACCCTGCTAGGAATGAGCCACCATTATATTTAAGAGTGTGCATAGAGTGATGGTTGGTTGTAGTTTTTATGTATCAGCAGGGCAGCTGGGAGGGCCCTATGTATCGTATGACCCAGTGCTGGTGATGAAGCTCAGCACAAAGGGCTATAATTTCCACATCTGCAATTCCAGACAGACTACTGTAAGGTCTGCCTGGAGAGGTCCTGGACACCTGGACCCCAGCTTCAGGAGTAGCTTGACTTGCTTTCTGCCACAAGAGGATGACTGGGATCCATTGTCTCTGTGGATATCAATGCAATTGTTCTCTGCTGTTCGTACTAAGACACCACACTTATTGCTGTGGACATTCTCTAGACTTGTCTTTGTAGAGGTGGATGTAATGCCTTGTGTTTTGAAGTGCTTCCTATGCTAACATCTGTGAGAAATTTAGTGTGCTTAATGGAAGTCTTAATGTTGAGTAAATAAATGAAGTAAATGTGGGACATAGCAGAGGATGATCAGAAGCACAAAATCCTAGGGCTGTTGAGGAAAAAGTATGTCATAGCAGAAGATTGGCAGGGAAGACAGAAAAAGATACCAGACAAAGAAAGGGTAGAAATTAAGATGAACAGACAGTCTGGTGGCACAGGAGTAGGGATGGCTTTGAGCTATTGCAAAGTGCTTATTGCTAGAGACTGCAAAAAGCCTCAGAATCCCAGATTCCCTGTTGTGCCAAGCAACAGGGAGTTAAACACCCTGGTGTCTTACAGCAGCCAGCTGATGTTGATGGCAGAGCCTGCTACAGACACCATTGTATGTTCTATCAAAGTGAGTATGGGCAACAACTCTCCAAACCTTCTCACTGCTTGTAACACAGCTACTGGGGGTTTCTGTAGGAGCCCAGTGAATGACCATGAGATTAAATCATACACTTCCTTCATACCAGAATACTTAGAGCTAGTGGCCTAGTCTGCCCTTATTCTGCCATGTACTTTGTCTCTGCAGCCTTCTAAATTAGTTTAAAGTAGTCATTACAGCACCATTTCCTGTCTGTTTAAGAAGAAAAAAAATTATCTCCCCAGTTGCCTGAAATTCAGAGCCTGACTCAACTTTCCTGAAGACCATGCAGCTTTGGATCACCACAGTGCCAGCCCCAACCCTTCAGGGCCTGGCCTGAGTAACAGTGTCTCTTTAATTAATATACAAGCTGTGAAACGGGATTGGAGCCAGGTGGCTTGAAATTCTGCAGCCTTTGAGGGGAAATTCTGCATTTTGTAAGGCTGAATATGCTGATGATCCCAGCGGAAGAGAAAGTGAAGGTGTCTGTCTCCAGCTGAAACTATGCCTGGGATGAAACTCTTCCATTTGAGCCAGAGAGGTGATTTAAGCTGGTACAGAGTGCCATTACCTGAAGTGCAATTTAGCCAGGAAACAAACCTCCACTTACAAAAAGCGCTTGATGATCTTTAATTATCACAGCAGGTCTGGACCTCAGCTTTCAATCTCATCAGGTAAGTGTTTGCCCTCTGATATCAGGCTGAGTCACTGGTTGAATAAAGAGGTCAGAAGAAGGAGAAGGTTTATGCAATGTCAAAAGACAGAAGCTCTTCTTACAGAGATCCTCCCTCGGAGGGAGACTGGGACCATTCACAATTAGTAGTCTGCATCCCTTAAAAGCAAATTCACTGGTCCTGTAGGGTCACTTGTAGTATTTGTAATGCATTCAAAGTACTTGGTAATTTCTTATTTGAAAGAAAATACATATTGGACGCTGTACACGTTGTTCTGTATATTTCCATGCCAAGTCCTATGTTGCAACACAGATTTTTATTTGAAAAATGCTAATAAAGCTCTTGTGCTCCTCAGTGCATAGGAAGAGTTTCCTGCACTCGCATACCAATACCTTGTATAATAAATTCATAGTGAGTAAATGGAAAGGGAAGAAAGGTCACCTTCAGGCTTGCTGCAGTATCTGGAGTGAACTCTGCAGAATTTGTGTTGCAGGGGAGGTGTGATTTTTGCCAAATGGGTCATAGTGTGACAAAGGCCCAGGCCTTTTAGATCATATGTAGCCTTGAGTCTTGCTGGGGCAGTGGAGCAGACTCAAGGTTAACAGACTTGGTTTGCAGAAGAGCCTCAGGTGTCAGCCTGGCCAAATAGAAAACTCGTGCTCACAGCTATCCTCGTAGTCCAAATTACACATGCATTCCACAAACCCACATATACTAACTGGGAATTATGTCAGCTGCAGACAAAGCAATTAGGCTAATTTTCTCAGTGCATATGGCATGTCAGCAGCTGGCAAACTGTTTGCAGGAGGGCTCCTAAAAGTGCTACCATTAGCCAAATTATTGTCATGGATAATCAGAGATCAGTTTCCTTACATTGCCAATGTAATGCACAGTTTGGTTAGGCTTTGAGATAGGGAATTTATTTGCAGCAACAAACCTTCTTCATTTTACAGGGATACAGTGATAAAATAGTTTACCTGTGATTGGTCAAGGACCTCCTTGCCTGTGTTAAATCTGATATCTGGAAATAATAGCTAGAATTTATTTCACTGGTAGCAGTTGTCTTATCCCTTAATTTCTTCTGCAAAATAAAATTTGCTCACTGTTTTGTCACCTAAACTGCATGACTAATGTTCTAAATTAAAACACTGCCCTGTTATTCTAACAGCAAAAAATTTCATGACAGTTATAGGTGTGATGTCAGAGGACTAAAGTTAAAAATACTCTTTTCTTTCTCTTTCCTCTGAGATCTTCAGTCCACAGGGATGGGATCCCATATGACAAAAGGCGCTGGGCTCAGCCTGGTTAAATCAAGAGGGACAGAAAAGGAAATGTGGATGGGAGGCACAGCTGCATGTGATTTGTGTGTTGTGCTATTATGTTTGAAAGGCATTGCTGTGGAAAAGAGGAAGTTTGTGGGTCACTTAGAGCACTAGTCTTGGTAGGTAATGAATGTGACTGGGTTGAGAGAGCAGTGAGGAGCCCTCCTGGAAGGGTGCTGAGCAGCACTGAGGCACAGGAGCAAGGAGCAAAAAAAGGGCTCCACCTTGCTTCAAGGATCCATCCAGAAATGATTTTTGGGTGCTGTCTTTAGGTTAGCCCTTCCTTGTTTGGCTTTCAAATGGAGTGTCCAGTGCTACAGCTGTGACTAAGTCCAAGCAGCAAACGGTTCTCACCTGGTTCTGTGTCTTTATTGGTATTGAAAATTGCAGACCCATGCATTCATAATGCAGAATAGGCAGGCTGAACTCCTCAGTGTCTGTTTGATGACATAACACTCCATTCATTTTGGGTGATGACTTGCCAGTCAGCTTGCCACCTCCTGTGCAGTGTTGTGTGACATTCTTGTGTGTGGCCTCTCGTTAGATGATGGGTGATATACTACAAGGCATCCTGCAAGCCCAGCCAAAGAAGGCTGCATAAATTACTGCTTTAAAGACAGGCAAGGAGAAACACAAGCTCAGAAAACTTAAGACTTCAGGATATGGCTGTAAGGGCAAGATAACATTGATAGAATAGGATCTGTGCATTGTTTTAAAGGACTTCTCCAGGGTTTTACACAGGGCCAAATTCAGCTCTGTTGTGCCACTGATCTCAGTGCCACTGTTACGTGATAATAGTTGCTTGGGCTCCTTGAAATGGATTTGGGGCAGAAAAGAAAAGTACCACTAGGTTCAGCAGCTACACTTTCAGCTGCAGCACTGTATTTGAAAAGGTCTATTTGTCATCCTGGCCCCTAGTTTTCTCACAGCTATTTTGATCTTCGAAGGACTTTACAGGTATTGATTAATCTCAGAGTGGACCTGTGACATATTTGCAGTGAGTAGCTATCACCGCTGCTGCAGAGGCTGCAAAACTGAAACAAAGGAGTTTTGACTGCACAAGAAGCTGAATTGGCCACTGTGAGATCCTGGCTATCCACCCTGGCCTCAGACCTCTTGATCACACCTCTGTCAAATAAAGTATTCTACTACTTACTCCCCTAGCAAGTATTTCTTTCAGATAAATTGTTGATCCTGCGGGACACTGAATTCAATATCAATCTATTTTTAATAGAAGAAATACCATCTGGATTTAGCTCAGAGTGACTGGCTAAAGTTACCTGGACCAGATTGCATTGTTCCTTCTCTATTTACAAGGAGAAAAAGGGTGGGAGAGCATATACACAACCAAACAGAAACTGATGAGATTTATTTGGATTGCCATGTAAAATAATCTGCCAGCACTTTCTTTACTGGATATAGAATAAAACTCTCTATACAAAGGTGTGAAATGAATGATCTCTCTCTACTGAACTGCGGAAGCAGTTGTGTTGGGAGAGATAATGAGAAACACTATGAAGCTCACGAGTGATCTGGTAAAGAACCACAAAAAAATTGCAGGCAGCTGTCTTTGGCTGAGAAACAGTTTTGCAGGGATGTCAACTGAGTCAAATTCTTTTATGTGGATGAAGATGGGGGAAGCAAAAAAAAATTGGAAAAGGAGTAGAAAAGTCAGTGTTTGGAATTGACATTTTGGAAGAGGTGCTGGTTCCACTGGATTGTACTTAAAAGAGAAAAACCCAGTCAAAATGACTCATCTGTGGCTTATTTTATTGTTTCCTGGAGAATTCTGCTACCTACGTGTTAGCTTTTCTGCTGTGGGGCAGACATGAGGAGATCTCACTTTGGAAGTTTTGATGTTAAGGAATTAATATCTTGAAGATGCCAAGAGATATCTTCCAAGAACTTTTAGCTGGTAATAAACTTAGTACATTTGACAAATAATAAAAGTTACCACTACAGCTCCAGAGAATGGCACTTCTGGCGCAGGTGGTGTTTAAAAGTGATATTTTGTAAACTGATGCACCCTACAGATGTTTATAATTTCATCTTTCACCTAAACTAATGCCCAGGGAAAGCCAGAGCAAACCTTTCCTTTGACTTTCCTTTTCAAGGCTCAGCTGAATAGTTTGCATTTGGTCATGATGAGTGATCTTTTGCAGCCAGCATACTACATTGAATATTTCACATATCTTTTGAGGATCCATGCTAATTATGGCACTGCAGAATTACTTAAAACTAATTTTAAGGAAACACTTATATTTTAAAATAATTGGGGTAAATCCTGAGTGGTCTGATAATGGTGGAGAAATCTCTCAATAAGTGAGATTTGGCAGTTTGATTAAAAACACTTTTCTATAATCCATGAAAAACTTTGTTGAAGTAAGAATTAGAAAAAGCTAGATATAAGCTACAAGTAATCCTGTAAATCTTTTCAGGTTTTATAACTCAAAATAGTCTGCAAGGTGTTTGACCATATTTACAGAAACTTACAGAATTTTTGGCAGGATATTATAAAACTGAAAAAATTTAAAGTTGGCAGCCTGATATATTCATTCAGATATGGTGATGAGATCTCTGGATTTAATAATTACATTCCCAGCAATCACAATTATAAAAGTTATGCTTGGAGATAATCATGTGAGGCAATATAATTCTCTGTTGCTACCTGAATTTCAACTGGCTCTGTATCATTAAAGGTGAAAAATATTAATTAAATGCCTTTCCCTAACATTAATTTCTCTGAATACATTTTTTGTCTCAGTTTTTTTTAAGGAAGTATCAAACGAATCGTATTAATAAATTCAGAAATAAATGTTTTATTAAGGGTGTTAAGGATGGAGAGTGTAGCTGAACATAGTACCAGATGAAAAAAAAAGAAAACCAGGTTTTCCTTTTAGAAAAAAATAGCATTGTTCCCTTCTGTTTTTTTCCAAGAAAAATAAACGTTTTTCCCTAAAGAGAAATAATCCTAAAGGATCTATGCATTAAAATAGGCTTTTAGATTATGAAAGGGAAGAAACTACTCAGAGAGCTGCATAAAAAATAACATGATATATTAGTAAAATGGAATTAAATGTATTTTGTCTTTTAGTGCCTATTCTCTTGTTTCTCAACAGAGTAAAAGATACGTGGATCTTCAAAAATGGTGACATGCACTTGAATCAGAGCACATGCATCAACTTTCTTCAAGGATCCAGTGAGTTAAAGGGTCACTGCAGCAAATAGCACCTCATTTTTTGCAGAGCTGATGGATGGCTGATTCATCCAGGGTCTCACAAAATGCTAGTGCCAGAGTCCACTTGCTGTAACCATTTGTAGGCAATTAAGGAAGTGTAAATGAGCAGCATATTAAAATAACATTTCATTGTGATTGAGCAACCTCTGGTATTGCACCGCTCTCAGCAGTGCCACTCACACACTTCACTTGATATTAAGTGAATTGCTAATGGTGAAATTTCAGTGGGTAGAGATGTTAATTAACTGCAAAACCAGGAGTGAAGCGAGTCAGGGATGGATAAAGAAAACCTGCATCTCTTGCAGCTCACAGGAGCTCCTTTGACTGATGTCTTTCTTGCACAATGTTTCTCACTTCTTATTCTCTACTATCCATCTTACTAACCATATTTCCTTCCTTTGGTTTTTTCTTTCTTTTCTTTTTTTTTCCTCCAATCAGAGGCTGCACTTGTGAGCCCGAAATGACAAGACTAAGAACAAATGCTGTGACTCTTAGAAAAAAAGACCTTAATCCAAACTACCCATCCATTGCAACCAGCAGAAATTTCTTGTTGGTATAGAAACCTCTTTCTCTGATAGCATCTTGTTCTTTCTGCTGAGACTCATTTCAGAATCTAACTCAAATTTAAAGTAAAGGAGAAGCTTCCCTCATTCATCTCAGGAAAACACTGCAAGATTTTTTTACCAAAACTACCACAAATTTGAAAGCATCTTTCTCTCCATGTTCCTTCTTCAACACCTGGTGTTCGGTCCCAGGTGGAAACTGATTCTGTGCTCACTACTTGGTTGCTAAGTGACCCATGCAAAATCTCTGAGCTGATTTTCCTTCTCTTGTTTTTTGACCATGAATGAGAGAACAGGTAGTCAGAGGATGAATTTCATTCATATGCAAGATTTCTCAAAAAACATGAGAATCTTCTTCTGTACTGCTTTCAGAGCTGTGAGGGAGAGTAGCAGCCTGGCTGCAAAATAGGGCTGATATGTGACAAAGATAAGCAGTCCTCACCTTCAGTGGTCTAACTCAATTTCAGAGGAAAAACAAGATCATAAAACTTGGAGGAGAGTCAAAGCCCTACATTCTCTTTCTGGAGGGATAGCTGATTGATAAATGGCTGCTGATTTTGCCCCTGTGTGTCTGATTTTTAAATAAAGCCTTGCACTAGGGATGGCTACCGAGGTAGGAGAGCTAATTAGGTTTAGCAAATGACTTTATGAATTGGTTTGAGGCAGAAAAAGTGGGTAAGGAAATCAACTGCTAGTATACAACCTCGTATTTTTCTTCAGAGTGGCTTTGACGTGTGACTGTGCTGTTTAAGGATTTCATTTGAGGGGGAAGGCAGTGACACAGAGAAAGGGGGGCAGAGGGGCAGCAACCTGTAGACGCACCTGTAACCAGGAGATGAGGTGCATTCACAGCCTCAAATCATGCTGAGTGTCCTGTAGCTCTCAAGCCAGCTGTTTGCAATGTTATGCTCCAGTAGGACCTGAGGATTAAAGAATCATCTGCAATGCAGATCAGATTGCCTTTCAGGGAACAGAAGAAGTCACAAAGTACAAGCAGGTGCAAGGTCCAGTCAAGAGGGCTCTCTTGTGGTCTGGGTATGAGAAACAAGACTGCCACCTGAGTTAACTCATTTAGCAGATCTATCATTTCTATTTTACCCTCTATTTTATTAAAAAGGGCAATGGAGCAAAACACTGCCAAAATGCATTGTATTAACAGAACATTGTCACAGCATTACCTTATAATGGGAATCAAAATCTGAGCCAAAGCACTATGCTTTTCTTCAATAATACATTGCCATCAGTGCTTTTCCCTGCAGAGAAGCTGCATCTTCATGCATCCCATGACAAAGCAGATAGTCTGGCACAGAGACAGTGTCATCCTTTCTCTGAATCACATAGACCCTTTTAACCAAGAGGAAAAAAAGCTGGATTACTTTGTTTTTGTTTTTTTTAGATGTGAGGCACAGCTGTGTAGATTGTAGGCAACAACTGCCTGTTCTGATGCAGCATCCTGCACAGCAAGAAAACCAAACAGTCACTTCTCTCCTTCATTTTGAGCACTGGCTTGTGCATTGGGAGCATCAGTGTGCATCTGCCTGGTTGTGAAACCCTCACTGGACCACGATGCAAGTCTAGCAGCAGACCTGCAGAAGGGTTTGGACTTGTGATTTACGACTGATATCTCTCACTACCAAATCCCTGGGCACTGCACATCTTTAAATTAAGACACATGCCTCAAGGTCTCCCAAAAATAATCACCATCTCTGGAGGAGAAGTAACTTTTCAGTTTAAAATTTTATTGTGGCTGTGGCTTTGATGCAGCAGTCTGGCAGAGGCTGAGTGACTGTAGATCTGTAGATTTCTGTGAGCCAGTTGCCATCTAACAGCCTTCACCGAGCAGGTGTCTCAGTGTCATTGTCTGTCAAAGGTGGCTGCTGGGCCACAGATCCACAGTTCATTCAATTGCCAAATGAAGTCCACAGGTGAATTTGGCAGTCTACTAAAAATTATGGTTTCATGTCAAAGAGCTGTTCCAAGGAAGCAAAGAAAATTCTGTGGTTTTTTTTTTTTTGTTTTTTTTTTTTTTTTTACCAGGCTCCAAATTCTCCAGATGTGTTTATGACTGTATGAGGTCCAGTGAAAGTGGAACTTTGATCCTTACTAGAAACAGAAAGGATCACACTGTGATGAAGGATTTGACAAAATTTTTGGACCAATGTAAAGACAGAATTTCTAAAATAGTCTCAAGTGTTTTCTTGCATATGGATTCTGATTTTCATTCAAATTGATATAATGTTTTTATTTGGACATCTAGCACTCCTTCACAACCATCAACATATCTTATTTATAACTGCCATACTATTTATTTTTAAATAGACTCCTCTCTGACCTGCTTTTTAGGATTACTCAGTTATAATAGATCCAACAAAGAGTATAACAACACAGGAACACTGTGAGGTGAATATAGGGGTTCTTATGTTACTGTAGGCCTGCTTGGAAGCTGACAAAAGATCCTGCACAAATTACATGTCTAAGTTCACTTTGGTACATTTGAGAAATCTGAACAAGATTTGTGATTCTCATTCATTCAGACTCCACCTGAGCTGTATCTTATAGTTAAAAAAAAAACCCCGAACCAAACAAAACAAAAAATTTAAAAAAATGAATGACACAAACCACTTGAAAATTATTTGGATTCAAATCATTACAGCAAGAACCAATCTCCCTGAGTATTAATGAACTATTTTCAAAGAAATCAGTGAAAACAAAAAACCTACATACCACTAAAGTTTTGGGTGTTAGATTTTGTCTTGCAGTGTCTTGAAGTGTTTATACAGGTGTGGAACCTCAGAGAAACAGGCTGATGGTCTACTAATTTTCATGTAACATCAACAACAACAAAATATTTATTTATTGTTGAACATATATTTACAGGCCTCTGAAATCAAGAATTGAAAACCAATGGCAAAGTATGTATAAAAAATACAAAACAGGTTCAGCTGAAGGCAAAGTTCATGAGAAATTTCGACAACAGTTGAAATTTCAAATAATTAAATAAATAAAGACTCCACAACATTTGTGGATTCCTTCCTCTCTCTCTCTAGTTTTGGATCCAGGTTATATCACACGGTGCTTGTTGTAATTAAATGAATATTAGTATTTAATATTTTCACATATATATATGTAGAGGTATATATGTATATAGAAATCATTGTTGTGCTATCTCTCAGGGTTGTTTGCATAATTTTGTCTGCAGACAGAATGTGTGGCAGTCACAGGAGGCAGCTGAAAGGCAGCTGGGTGTAATGCCCAGCCTGAACACATATTTGTTTGGTCTAGCTGAGGATGGCAAAGTGTCCTCCCGTGAGATGCTGTTGGGTATGAGCTGAGAGCACCCAACAACACACCAGGGAGCCAGAGCTGGGGAGGGGAGCTGGGACAGCTGTTACCCTGCCTCTCTGCTGTTCTAGCAGCAGGATAAGAGCCTTGAAATGGCAGTGTTTTCTTGCATCCTCTGTACAACTCCTCTCTATTCCCAAAGTGGGCTCCAGAGGTACTTTTTACCAGAAGAGTAAAATGACCCCACCAATGGGGCTACTGGATGAAAAGCTGCCTATAAAAGTGCTCCAGCCTGGAAAGATCCAACAAAAGCCCTCTAGTGCTCTTGGGTGTTTACTTGGCAGGAAGCAGTGGAGGATGTTAAGTAATCACCACTGTGCATATATGCATTATAAATGCAGAGTATTCAGAGCACTGCCTGTGATGCCAGATGTTCACAGCTCTTCTCTTTATTTTTCAGTGAGGGTTTTCCATGCTGTACAACTGTTTATGGGCCTTGCTCCCTTGGTGTTTGGGGGTTCCTGCTGCGCCTAAATTCTGCTAAGGCATCAGGACACAAGTTCCTTGATGCCAGCAAATACCTTGTGCTCATAGTAAGAGAAGAAAAGTTAATTAAAAAAAAAAGTGAACGAACAATTTCTCAATACAAAACTCTTTTGATCACCGAAGAATCTGAGACCCTGTGGAATTAGAAAGACTTATTTATGACAGAGTAAAGAAAAGCTGCAGAAAGCTGGTGGCACTAACTGGAAGTGACAGGAATGGGGAGCTTGTAGCTTAACTCACCTCAGCCTTTCCCTTCCTATATTTTGCTCTGTGTAGAGCAGTATGGATGCTGATTTGGCATACTTTCTGTACTCACTGGGTATGGGTGGGGGCAGCCTTCCATGCATCACATTGATTCTGTGGGGTCATGCACCTCTTCCTTCCCTTCAGAGATCAAGAAATCCTTTAAGGGGGGTGGGCAGGGGAGGTTAAAGCTTTTTCTGTAGCAAGGGTACAACAAAATAAGCAACTGCACTACTGTGTTTTGCTGACTGTCAGATTTGTGTCAGCCTCAAAAGCAGCTTCTGCTGGAAGGGACTATTCAGCCGGTGGGAAAGGCACTGAGAGGGTGTAGGTGTGAGTGATTTGTGCTGAATTTATATTTAGCCCTTTAGCTTAACAAGCTTTCTTGTGTTAATTAAGCCTGTGATTTTTTTTTTTTTTTGTGTGACAGGATGCGACAGCCATTCTCACTTCATGTGGGGGCAAGCATCACAGGAAGGTAAAGACATCCAGTCATTGAACTACTGAAGCAAGCAACTTAGTTTTCAAGGGTACTATTGCCTGTTGTGTGGAAGCCAAGCTGTTCTTTCAAAGTTTCTGAGCTCATTGTGTCATTTATTTACACATACACACACACACACACACACACACACACACACACACACACACACACACACACACATACATAAAATCATAATTTTACATATACCTCCTGACAGCTTTGACAACTCAGCTTGGTATAAGAAGGTCAAGCCTGGTACAATGGGGCTTGTATTACATAATATGTCTTCTCACAGGACACCATACAGGGATAGGTAGATTACAACTACTACAAGGCCAGAACAAAGCTAAGGTTAAACTGCGGATCTTTATTTAGTAATTTTCCAGCTTTATGTTTATTCACTAATTAGACTATTTTATCAGTATTATTATTTTAATTGTAAATATTTTTGTGAAGTCTTACAGAAATATTTTACATGAGACTATTTTGTGATGTCTATCTTGGATATTTAGGAGCTTAGAAATTCTATTAGTAAATAAATGCATGTCTGGGCAATTCAGAGCAGTTTTAGGTTGCCAGAGGTAACTCAAGAAGAATAAAAAGCTTGTGATATAATGCAGTCCCAGCTATGTGCCACAAAACCCAGAATTCAAATCATCTGCATGTATGAAAATTCTGGGGATCGTTACCACTTGCACCCCTGTAAGGAAGGATTATTTATTGCAGCCAATCAAATCTCATCAAAGTAAAGTGGTTGTGTTGGGCTGGTAATTTCTGCACAGGCAAATAACTGAGCTCAGCCTTCTATGACACTATTACCTGGTGTCAGCTGAGAGTGCTCATTTTGATA
This sequence comes from Cossypha heuglini, assembly GCA_027576195.1. NCBI lineage: Eukaryota > Metazoa > Chordata > Aves > Passeriformes > Muscicapidae > Cossypha > Cossypha heuglini. The sequence continues at coordinate 41,358,305 of JAODKT010001744.1, forward strand.
AAGGCAAGAACCAATGTTTTTCTTGATCCATAAACAAATAACTTTACTGGGCGCATACACAAATATAAGTGAGACATAATTGCAGCTATATACAGTGCTTCTACCACACTGCCATTCCTGGTCAGGGTTGGTATTTATTAGAGCTGTGCCTGAAAGAGGTTTCAGTCTGCTATCTACTATAAGGAACAAACCAGATCTATTCATTCAGATTTGAGCCCAGAATTCTTCTCAGTGGAAAAGCATGCAAATTAGGTCCAGTGTATTGCTGTATCATCTCTAGCTTGCCACAGACATTAATGGCACAGGGAAGGAGGTGGCAGAGAAGCAGACTCAGAGAAGCAGCTGGAATAATTAAACACAACTAGAAAAACTATCTGCTTTCCTTCTTTCTTTCTTCTTCTAGCCCTCTGTTCATCCCAGTTTGTTTTCTGCCTGCAGTGAGTACTGTCAGCCAGGGAACTGCGAGAAAATGAGTAATTGTCTGGTTAAACTGTCTGAAACCAGTGTTTCTGAAAGCCAGTTATGTGCTATCCCAGGCGTTGTCTGGAGGCATTAAATAGAGGGGAAATATAAGAATAATATGCTTTCTCCTGCTTACAAGATTTAAAATAGCTCAACATTCGAGCTTCCAGGAGCAGAAGTCAAAAAAGCCAGGCTTAGTGAAGAAAGCTTGTTATTTAGGGTAAAGGGATTTAGTTATAACATTACAGAGGTTCTGATAGTTTTGCTCTCTGATCCGTTCATCTTTTACCAAAGGATATTGGGATGAACTAGATTTTAGAAAGTGTACTTGCAGAATGCAGAAATTCCAGCACAGAGAGATTTTCTTTCAAAGATGCAGTGTCCCAGTTTAGCAGAACAACAAATATATTTTCATATACAAATATATTTTCATGTTTTCTTGAGCATTAATGTCAGATTTAGAGTTTAGTTTTGATGACTGTTATTCAGCTTGGTCCAGAATGGATGCTCTGGAGGTGTCATGTGTTGTTTTTGTTTTTTTTTTTTTCTTTCTTCTCCCTTTTCTTTTTGTTTCTAAATAAATTGTCAGCCTTGTCAGAAGCCCTTTAATCTGGGATATTTTTAGTATGTTCTGCAGACAGGAATACTCTTTGTCAACAGTAAACCCATGGGTCCTTTCTAACCCCAGGCTTCTGAGCAAAAGAATCTGTTACCATCCCCAGGGCAAGTTAAGGCTGATGACCCTGCTGCAGTCAAACCATCCTAGACAGCACTAAGTGAAATGCTGAATTGCCTTACCACATTCCTTCCATCTTCTTGGATATTGTCCATTTAGCAGTGCATTCACATGCTCGAAGGTGTACGTGTGGCACAAGTATGTCAAGGACTGTGTCTCACTCAGGGGCACCCTCTTCACACTCCCAAGAAGAGGAACAGGAGGTCTTCCAAGTGTTCCTGCAAACCTGCCCAGCCGTGTGTCCTCTGAGCTAAGCCCATCCCTTTTCCCAGTGGAGCCCTAATGGACCTAATGGTTTTTTAACCGTGAAGGAAAACATCCAGGATTTTATATGACTGGCTGAGTTTTCTCTCAGGGATCAGGACTGGACCCAGCTTCCAAGGGTAAAGGTTTACTGGTGCACTCCTTGTAGGGGTCAGGACTCCACTTTGGTATTGAGAAGAGCAGCCAGCCCTGGTGTCTGGCAACCAGATATCAAGCTGAGGGAAACTGCTGATTGCCAAATAAAACTATTTATTTTGAAAACAAGCCCATGAACACTGAGAGACAATTAATTACACCCCCTTTTACCTATTCTGAGATTGTCTCATTGCTCCTAGAGGTCTTGAAGACATTTAGTTTATGGACAGCCAAGGCCATAGCTGTCAACACCTAGTGGAATACTTAATCATTGGAAACAAGATAAAATTCATTCATTCACACAGCCTTCTAGAGCAAAGAAATCAGCACAGGTTACGCTTTAACTAACTAATTGTAGATTTCACTGATGTTTGGAAGCAGAGGAAGTATTCCCATTTTTCTCCAGCATAATTGCACCTCATTCGTGACTGTTATACAGTTTATGCAAAAAATAGAAAAAAAGCCTCCTTGAAATGGATGCTTCGATTTAAAAAAAAACAACCAAACAACAAAGCCCAAGAAATTAGGAAGAGCCACAAATCTGCAATTTAAATATCTCAGCATGCCAGAAAGTGTGATCAGCTGCATACAAGGGGTGCATCTGCTCTGCTTCATTCCCACAGACAGCAAGCTGCCCACAGAGACCACATACCCTCCCACTCTTTCTCCTGTTCAAGTGCTGAAATGCTGCCCAAAACCAGCAATACAAAATTTGACAGAAACACTTTTTCAGTGTGGCCCCATTACAAAAGGACATTTGTTGCCACCTGGTTCTGGATTGCAGGACATCAGCAGCAGTATCTTTGATTGTTTAACTAGTTTAAGACTGGACAGAGCATTCCCAAGACAGCTGACAACACCATCATCACAGACCTCTGTTGTAGTTTGATCCCTCTCATCTCTGTGATGGATGCAGATTAGAAAGGAATTAAAGAACGCCTGCCTGGCCAGGAAAACCACCCTTTGCTTGTTTTCATTGGTCCTGAAAAATCTATTATTTCTCTCTTTTAAGTAACCTTTCTGCAGAGATGCTATTTTAATAAAGCTCTGCAAAATGGCTGCAGCTAGAGGGAAAAATATGTGTGTGAAGGTGGCTTCAAAGGGATATGCTTTTATTATGAGCTTTCCCTGCTCTCCCTGTGATTTAATTTTCTTTTGTGCTCTGGGTTACTCTTGGTTTATTTCTAAATGTATTGTCTTCCCCTCCTCCTCAGTGGAAAATAGATGTAATGCAGCATCCAATTTGTTTTGAAACCTATAGTTTCAAGTGAAACCTGAACACAAATATCCTAGTACTTTATATTGGAGCCTGTTTTGTGGAGGAAGGTGAATGGGATGAGATTCTTCCAGTGTGAAGTCAACATCACACAGACTGAGAGGTTCATTCTCCTCTTCTACCTGCCTGTTACACAGTATTACTATCTGTCAGCGGTGAGGATTGTGTGTCTCTCAAGGGAGGCCCTGCTGTGCACCCATGAGTTAGAAAATGAGTGACTGTGAAGGACACCTTCCTCGGCAGTTCTATGAAGCAGGGAGTGGGCCCTGAACCTGCTATGTATTTGCTCCTCTGTGTGTTGAGCCAGGAGAGACTGGAGAATCTTGGGTTCCTACGGTCTCGTGATTTAGTGTGTTGGCTCAGAGGGTCTGGCCTGCTGACTTTCCCATGTAACCACTGTGTGAGAACCAGCTGTGCTGAAGCAGCCAGGGTGATAGCAGAGGTAAAAACAACAATGAAGTCATCTTTCGAGGAATCTTCCTCTGAAGTTCTCTTCTAAGGAGTCTGTGTCTCCTCACAGGGTCATGCTGCTGCCCTTTGCTGAATAGGGAGAGCCTGAAATAATAGTGGATGTGGCATGATTTAGTATCCCTGATGGAGTTACTTGTCTTCTGCCACTCTGAAAATATCACCTCTGGCAGTATGGTTGCCCCTGTCTTAGTTGTCCTGCTATCTGTGATGCTGGGATCAATCTCTCCTTTGGCCAGAAATCTGTCATCATCAGGAAGCATGTCAGCAGCCTTTACTCAGTGGTGGAGAGTGGTGGGAGGGATTAGCTGCAGGGAAGCTCTGTGTTTTGCTGAGCATTTTGAGCTTCCCATCCAGGAGAAATCAAAATGACAGGTTTTGCTCTACCTACGTGGAAGGCTCTTAGCCATTTTTATGCTGCTTGCAGGGAGAAAGAGGTTGGAACAAGAGCCAAAAAATTTGGTCTATCTCTCCTGCTACTCTCCTGCTCTCCCTTAAGGGAAAGAGGATTTTATAGACATTAGGAAAAAAAAACCAACGCACCAAATTTTCTCCTAAATTTGACAGAAATGGGAATAACAACAATTCTGTCTGTGAAATGATTGCCAGACTTACCTGCTGTCTACAGTGCATGTGCTGCACCTCCTGAACTGCTCATTTCAAGGAGATCCCAGGACGGGCTGAGGGGCAGGCAGTGGCCAGAGGGGAGAAAATGCCCCTCCTACACACTTGAATGCCCCTCCTACACGCTTGAAGCAGCTTAGTGAGCTGGTCATTGCAGCCTGTCAATGCGTTTCAGGGGCCTGATGTACCATGGCAAACATACATTTAGGCTGTGGAAAGTGGAGTTGATATATAAGTTCATTTGCATCTTGGTGAAACTCCTGTTTTACTCCATTTTCTTTCTAGATTTTTGCGCATACTTCACTCAAAAAAGTTGACTCTTCATTGCCAATAAATTCTACACTGGAGACAATGGGGTGCCTTGTCTGAATCTGTAACTCAAATTGCTAATTGTTAAGGCATGGAAATGTCACAGGTTCTTTTGGACAAACCATGTCTGCTCTGTGTTATTCCTATCAAGACCCCGCTATCCTTAAGGCTGTTCTCATCCTGTGGATATGCAAGAAAGACTGGCAAAAATAAGGCAAGTGTCATCTGCAGGGAACTGCAAAGCATTTAGAAATGGAGTTTGCTTTCTGCTAATGTAAGATGAAACATCTCAGAGCACTAGTACAAGGCAGAACTTTGCAATGCAAGTTGTTGGGGCCAAACACTTAACGACCATGTATCCAGCTGCCTACAAGTAGGATTGGGATAAGCATCCCCCATGGTGCCTCCCACAAGCTGCAAAAGTTCAGGAAGGGTTAGGCTTAACCTCTGAGATTTAAATGGCTTCTTTTTTTTTTCATAAACATGAGGATTAGCAACTGCAGTGTTTATACAGGGTTTTAGTAGGTAAAAAATAACTGGTTCTGTTTGTGAAGCAAAATACCATGAACTGGGAGATCAGTGGCAGCAAAACCAAGAAGAAACTGCAAATGCACCTTTCTCATTCTGATTCTCCAGCTATTGAAATGTAACTGGGCAAAGACAGAAACCAGACACAATTCATAGTTTTTTTTTGTTACATCCAGAAATATCAGCCCATTCATAGATGCACTAGGTGGGAAACACCTAGGACACATCACTGTGGCATCCCAAAATAGCCTACATGGACAGTTAGGTCTGTGGATCAGTGTTGTATGACATTGGAATCATCAATTTCTTTTTTAGCCCAGATAAATACTGCCCTTTTTTTGCTTCCCCTAACTGGCTTACCTGTCTGTAAGTCTGGACCAGAACTCATTGCCTCACAACACTCTCAAAGGCAATTTTCCTGAGACAGCAGAAATTTGTTTGTTTTCATTTACTTGTGAATGTGAGAGTAATCTGTAGAGAATTAGCTTGAACAAGTGATGTAAAAGAAGTTTAAATTTTTGTCCATTTGTAGTTAACATCATTCAGTGGATTCTCCAGGATATCCCAGGAGCTGCCACAGCTGGTAAGGTGTTAGTCAAGGCAGGGAACTTGGCTAAGCATACAGAACCATCATCCTTACAACAAGGACTACAGGGACATGTATTTTAGTTGTGATCATCATGTTCACCAAGAATTGACTATTTATAAGTTTTTGCAGAATAAACAAAGCAAGCTGCTCAGTTCCCTGTGCCTTCATACCTATCTTTAGGGTATTGTGGCAAAAAGGAAACAATTTGTTTCAAATAGTGAAGAAATTCAGAAAAAGACCTTACTCTAGTTTTCAACACATTATTTTTAACATTTTTCCAGCAAAAACAGTAAAGTGGTTCTAGACTTTCATTACATTTTATGCCTTCCAAAATATTCGTGGAAAAACATATTTAGCAGACGCGTGAACGTATACCATCCTTCTCTCATTTGCCTTCTGTGCATAAATACATAATTGCTGTTGTCTCATTCTCCTCTTAGCTCAATCATCTTATTTTTCTCATGCATACATACATACATACATGTGTGTGTATGCTTTTAAATGAAAACCACTTTTCCTCAGCATCTATCCTTCCTTCTGTCCTTAGCATCTTTCCATGACTTCCTCCCAGATAATTAACAGGCTGTCTCTAATGATTTTCACCACTTTTTCATAGGAAGGTCTCTCTGTCTCAGAGATGGTTTTTTCCCCCCAAAAAGAGCCAGATCCTCTGCAGGACTTCGTCCCTGTGGCTTTCCTGGAAAGGCCGGGGGGTTGTCCCTATTAGCTACTGTGGAGGCACCTGAAGGCAGGTGCAGCTTTGGTTTACACAGCTGCATATGCAGGGACGTGCATCCATGGATTTTGAACCCTGTGCATTCAAGCCTTTGTCTTTTTGGCTGGTTTTCCACAAGGCTGTGATGGTATGAGGGCTCTGCTGTGTGCTCAGCATTATTCTGGTGCTAAGCCCATCAAGGTGTTTTACTGTGAGGAGAAGAAAATAGCACGGGCATGAGCTACTCCTATAGCAGGGGCTCAGTGCCAATTTGAAGATAATTATCTACATACAAATGCATACCAATACATTTACAAAGCACTTTGTAAAATTTTCTAGAAGAAGTCCCAGTTCTCAGTATTACCTCAAAGCATTTCAGCCAGTGTAATCAATTTCCTGCACTCATTGCCTGTAAATTATTTAAGTCCAGGATGCTATCTCATTATTTTGCATTTACAACTGCTATTCACCATTCAGACTGTTCTCAGCTTCCTTTAGGAAATCAGTTCTCTTGTCTTTTTTATTTATTTGTTTTGGTGAAAGCACAGTGAGGACCAGCACCCTTCCTGCCTAACTGCCTGAGAATGCAGACATTTTCCTTAGCTATGAACATGGTGTTTCAAAAATATACATAGACCTAACTGAATTATATTTCCCTTAGGCTATTCAGAAAACACAAAACGAATATTAATCCCCTTCTCTCTCTTCACCCATCTCCACAGTCTAATCAAACAATTTTGTTGTAACACTGAGTTTGTATTATCTCAACAAGATACATGCTATGTTCTAATGCCCTGGGAGTCATTAAGGCTTCTTGCAAAATGCAAAAATGTGAAGCCCTCCTTCTAACATTTTTTAATTATCTCATGTGTCATCTGAACTTGCCCAGCACTCAGCTCTATCAAAGCTCCAAACCCAGATTAACCTAGCTGATCCTGCAGTCCCTCACAATCTAGCCATGGGGTGATTCTCGTCTCCCATTGACTTCGTATTTTAATTGGTATGTTGTTATTAACAACTGACAGTGCAATTGCTGAAGATGGCTAATATTTATTCATGTAAGAGGGAAAAGGAAAATATCTTAATCCCCAGACTTTGTCTGGCATCCCTATTATCTCACAGTTCTTATGTTTCTTTATAAAAATATAAAGAAATTAACCTTTAAAAAAAATAGCTTTGGATATCCAAATATTTAAACTTCACGTTCTTTCTTTCTTTCTTTTTTTTTTTTTTTAAATTTAGAAGGCTCATTTTGAAATAAAACAATATGAAGAGGTAATAATATTCCAAAGGGTTGTGTTTGAGTGTTTTATGTGTGGTTTTTTAATTTTTTTAAGTTTTTAGTTTTTTGGGTTTTGTTTTGTTTTCTTTCAGGTTTTTTATTTTGGTTGGTTTTTCTGTTTAGTTTTGATTTTGTTTCTGCTTACGATTTTTATTCCAGATTGCATTTTTATTAAGTTAAATGCTTCTTAGAAGTCTTGAGGAAAAATGAATGAATTTCTTGTTTTACCCAATGGTTCTACATGCAAAAATAACCACCCCACATTTAAAAACTTTTAAAAAACATTTCACGTTGACAGAAATGTCCGGGTAAACTTAAATCACACGAAGAACAACTGGACAAGGAAGAAAACTATTTTTTTCATGGCATATCCAAATAGGGTAAATTCTTACCACATTTGTAATACATTTCCAGACATGTTGTTGTCCACAGAATTACCATTATGAACATGATTAATGAAGGGTTTTATCAAAAAATGTTAATGTAAGTTACTGATCCTGTCTAGGCCTGAGGATTTCGTGGCACATTAGCAAGTGTTGTCATAAAGAATTTCTAGCTGACTAGGTGTGAGCCATGCTGTGCCTGAAGGCACCTTCTCAGAATTACTCCAGTAAAAGATTGACATTGATAATGGATTGATGAGAAAGTCTTCAGTCTGAATAGTCACTGTGTTGCAACAATTTAATCTCAGGCAGTTTTTTCATTATACTTACACTACAAAATAAGTTTGATTAAAGTGGTTTGTTTTTTCTTCTGCAAATAGATGTAATGAGCTTTTTGTCCATCCTTTCCTCAGAAATCTTAGACTCGTTAAAGAACTTTTGAGTTGACAGATGCATGCTGGTACCAAAGAAAATGTCTTCCTTAAGAAACAGAAATCGAGAAAACAAACTTTTAAGTGGAGATTGTACCTACAGGGACAAGTGCAGTGTAGCAACCCATAATAACACAAGGTTTAACCTAATTCTCAATTCATTAGGCTATTAGCACGTTCATATAAGATTGATTCAAATTCAGTAGTGCCCATGCTTTGGGCCTCTGCATGGAGGGCAGTCAGCCCTGCAAGGCTGAACTGTCTGTGTTAAATGATGCAGTTCTGGTTTCTACCTTTTCTCCTTTAGTATATATTCTCTGTATTCTTTACATATATATTTGTAGCCTGTTGTATTAGTGGTTACTTTTCCCAGTAGTTTTCCATGCCCTTTCCCTAGGCAGAAAGACCAAACATAATCCAAAACCTCTGCTCTGTCTTGGTTCTCCCTGGCTACCAGGGCCAAAAAACATCTATTTGAGACACATTTTCATCGACAAAGTCCCATTTAAGGGGACAGAATGTAGAAGGGGCTTGGACAGAGGGGGAATTTCATCACCACTTGTGCTCCTAATTCGTGCTTTTCTGCCAATTATGTTAATTACCAAACTTTTAAAATTGTATGCACCCCTGTGGGGGGGGGTGGGCTTTTGTGGGCATTTTTCCATAACTGCCCGTGGAGGCTTCAATAAAGATCCACTTTTATATTACCTGTCATACCACTATTATCTCAGAAGTGTGTGTTGTTTCATTTCTAGGTGGAAAAAGGCATCACTACTTTAAGCGGTTTTCTCACCCTGGATTTCCCACTCTGCTGTGCGAATAAGAGCATATGGTGCTCTTTTCTGCTTCGTGTGATGAGTTCAGCGTGCAAACAGAAACTTGAGCTTCACAGCTGCCTTTGCAAGTGAAGGCGTTGGAGGGTATGCAAAAGACAGCCATGAAGTTACACCTTGCCAGAGGGAAAAAACTGCAGTGGAATGCTGGGGAAAGTCAGTGGTGCTTTCTACAAGCTGTCCATGTATAAGCAGAAGGGGTACTGAGAATCTTAAATGTGTGTTAGAGAAGGAGAACATCTGCTGTGGGAACTGGAAGGGTTTTGCCTGACTGGTTGTCAGGCCAGAGGTTCTATGTAGCTGTCAGAAAATTTGAGCTAACAAAGAGTCTAGTGATATTTAAATTTTTCTTGCTCTTCTGTTAAAACCTTTTATTTCTTTGAAGAGTAGGAGTAGAAGTGAGCTTTTTCTCTGTATTTCTTGAACCTGTCTCTCCTTACACTTTTTTTCTTCATACCTTTTCCCCTTCCCCTCTCTCCTTTCCCTCTATCCAGGATCCTTCTCCAAAGCTGATGTTGCTTTGAGGGAGCTTGACCAGATGTACTCCAGAGATCCCTTCCCATCCAGCTTGTTTGATGGCTTTGTTATTCAGTGTCTTTGTGTTTCTGAGATCAGAAAGAGGCTGGGCACACTGGGAAGAAAGCTGGGGAAGGTGCAGATGGCGACTGAGCACCAGCCAAACGCTTTTGTGCGTTTGTAGCAGTGGGAGTAGTGAAAACTTTTCATTTAGGCATTGTAATTGTAGAAGGCAGTTTCCTGGGAGTGATGGAAAAGGAATTTCCTATCTGAAATGATAGCTGCTTTTTTTTTTTTTTTTTTTTTTTTTTTTTTTTGTTTTTGTTTG
>JAODKT010001744.1:41387599-41404382 GCA_027576195.1 Cossypha heuglini
GTAATAAATAACCTTTTTAACTATTAGCTGCTTTGCTTATTTAAGATAACCTGACAAGTAGGAGCCTAAGAGCTCAGGAGTTTGGTGCCTATAGAGCACTGGGGGTCAGAGAGAGCCCCCACATCTGTTGCCACATCAAAAAATCAGCTCAAGTTCATTCTAGAGACAGAGAGACAGTTTGTAGATGAGGATTGCTCTCCCAAAGATTACAGGTACTGAAATATCATTACATAACCCCTATAGCCTCAGAGTCTGACATTTTCCAGAGGAGAATTTATTTTAAAGTTTTCTGTCTGGTAGTGCTTTAACATGCAGTGTCTGACTCATGACTCTGGACAATTTTTATCTGTAAAAATCTGTAAAAATTAAGAGGTCCTAAGTAGAGCAGAGTCTGGCAGAAGAATGGTCTTGCTTCTAGGAAAGTTCAGCTGACCCTGTTCTCCTGATCCCTGTTGATCTACCAGGAATGACAGTCCCTGCTGTGGTGACAAGGGTTGTGGCCCATCTCTGCTCCTCTCTGCCCTCCACAGGGCACGCAAGCTTTGGAAAACTCTGTGAGCACAGCCTGAATGCATCCTAGGATCCTGCCAGTGGCTGGGGCTGTCAGGGTACAAACCTCCTTGGCTCCTACACATGTCAGCTGGGTTTCAGTGCTGCTGGATTTGGCCTGTGGCTCAATGGATGCATCATAGGATCAGCCGGGAAGACTTATGCTCTCACTGTCCTTAATATTCAAAATGATCATTAGCCAATCCTTTTTTTGATGTTCACTTGTGGGACACATATCAGCTCACAACAGGGACCTACTTCATGTGCTTTTATCCCTTGGCTGATGCTCCAGGGATTCTGATCTGAATCTGTCTACATATAAAAGCAGGAAGGGAAGAGAGAGAGTGAGTCCCTAGCTCCCATCACAGATGGCTGATAATTAGTGAACTGGTTCCATCTCCTTAAAAGCATAGCAAAGATAGTTTTCTAGTGACAATGTGCTTGACTTCAAACTGTGTTCATCTCAGTAATGCTCCTGCAAAAACACAGAAAGAATTTCTACCTCTGAATAAAAATAAACACTTGAGAATTTATTTTTACTTATCTATACTGGGTCAAATATTACATGCTCTTCAAATTGATTATGTGGGAAATTTTGTCTGAGTGGGATCTGCAGACTTATGGAAATGGAGATATGTTAGGAATAACTGCCAAAACCTTGAATACCATAATAGACCTTATAAGTAAAGATATGTTAATTTAAAAGCCATAGGTGGCTGAACCATGACCCAGTTTTAGATTCTGGTTTAACACTCTCACCTTAACACAGTCTCTGCTCTCAGTCAGGAATCAGGTTCTGCTGTGGTGTCTCCTCACTTAGTTGACTGAGCCCTGTGGCTCCAGGTGTGCAGCGTCCATCCCACCACAATCCCCAGGGGCAGAACAGTGCTACTCAAAGGCAAGGCAAGGCGTGCAATCCTCTAATGGATAAACTGTTACCCATTCTCAAGTATCTACCTCCACCTTCAGTATTTCCCAGACAAACAAAAATTCCCAAACACTCTAGGGATTACAAAGTTTGGTGGATAACACCAAATTCTCCAGGGAGGCAGGACGTAGGACCTCATTCTGTGGAGTTCTGCTTTCCTTTGCAATGCCAGTCTTGATCACCTCTTCTTGTCATCATCCTTCCCCATGTTAGAAATGATGTCTCTTATTCATTTTTCTGCCTCACTTCCTTAATTATGTTTCTTTGAAAGGAAAATAGGGACCTTCTATCACCAATATCTTTGATGAACGATGAGGCTAAGGCCAGACCCTGTAGGATGTCTATAGCAGTCTTGGAATTTTACCACTTCTTAAGCCAGCATCTCACTGTTGGGAACTACTCCTTTTCCTCGCTGCAGTTCAGCTGAAGAAATTAAACAAAACAGTGCAACTGTTGGATGAAGATACTGTTAAGATGGTCTTCAGTATGCTCAGGAATTATCCAGATGTTACTGCAGCTCTAAGTTAAATCTGAAGTTCGCTGTGAAAGCTTAATTTCAGTTAAATGTCTGTGGGACAGATTCTGACTTCACATCTATTGAGAGATCAGCTAATGCCAGGTGAGATGAAAAGCTGTCAACCTGTTCTCCCTCAGTGAAGACAAGATTAAAAATAACCAGATGATGGTGCTTCTGGGACCTGTGCATTAATATTGCAGCCTCAGTAGTGAGGCATAGACTGGTGCTGTATGTTGTGCAGACAACACAAAACACAGTCTGACCATGCCAGGAGCAGCCCTGGATCTGACCTCCCTTGGTATAGATCATCTGTGTGCCTTTGGGCATGTGTGTGTCTCTGGGTTTAGTGCATTTCCTCAACAATGCAAAAAAGGCTTGTACTGAGGGTCAAGTAATATTCTTTGATCCTATTGTTGTGCTTTTAACCCAGATGGAAAACTAAGCACCATGCTGCCTCTTGCTCAGCCACTCGCTATCACCTCCACCCCACAGTGGAATGGGGAGGAGAATCAAAAGTAAAACTTGTAGGCTGAGATAAGAACAATTTAATCTTTGAAACCAAAGTAAAATACAGCAACAAGGGTAAATAATAGATTAAGTAATAATAATAATAATAATACTGGGAAAGGAAAAGACCCAAACAAGTCATGCACAAGACAATTGCTCTCTCTGCTCTGACTGATGCCAGACCCCATTCCCAAATGCAGAATGGCCACCTTCTGGGTAACTCCCTCATTTTATACAGTGGGCATGACATCCCATGGTGTGGAATAGCCCTTCAATTAATTTAGGCCACCTCCCAGCTATGCTCCCTCCCAATTTTGTTTTCATACCCTTTCACTCCCTCCCTGGCAGAGCATGAGATGGGGAAAAAAATTTCCTTGATTTAGGAATAAGATGACTCAGCAAAACCCAAAACATCAGTGTGTTACCAACACCATTCTCATTCTGAATCCAAAACACAGCAGTGGAACGGATACTGAGGGGAAATTAACACTACCATGAAACCAGAGCACCTATACATGTTTTGAGTAGGACTGAGATGTGATCAGATTTTTGCAATGATAGAACTATTGCCATACTATTGCCAATTTCCTGCAGCGTCTTCTTTCTTTCAGCTTTTTATCATTTGTGACAAGTGCAATTGATGTCAGTTAAAAGCGTTCTTTTTATTGACTTAATATTGTCCTAAAGTGCCTCTAACTCATTGTGGTCCAATTTTTAAAGCCTTCCATGAATGCAAAGTTTTAGTAACTAAGGAGTACATGCATCATCATCAGATTTTAAAGCTGAAAATCTCTACAGTTTAGAGGGAAGTCAGTGAGTGATTCCTCAGCCTCTACATGTTATGACACTTGCTTCCATACACTTATATTACATCAGACTAGTGAGCAGTAACAAGGTACAAGTTCTTGCTTCTCTGGAATCAGACAAGAATGGCTGTGAAAAATGAAAAAAACGTCCCTTGGTACACCTATATAACAGCTTGCTGACAGTCTCAAAACCTTTTTATCTTCTTAATTTGTGCATTTAAAATCACACTATTCTTATTTTGGTTGGCTAATGTTTCTGCCCAATTTTTTGATAAATCACCATATGGGGAAAATGGACACATATGAAAAAAAACTCTCCCAGGTTGAGCTGAATTCGCTGGATGTTGCCAAAACATGAACCAAACAATTAAATCAGTGCTTGGAAAAGGTTTTGGGAGACAGATTTCTGGAATGCCTATACTTTTGGAAATGCAATGAGGCAGTGGACTGAACAGAGAATATTACTGGAGAAGATTCTTTCTCAATGTGGGCGTATCTAGTTGTTTCTTTCCCAGATCAATCAGTGGTTAGGAAACTGCCTCCAGCTGGGGAAATGACAGTGTAGCTCCAATGTGGCACTGTCCTGGAAGTCTGAATGTGCTGGTTCAGATCACACTAAAAGAGTGTGGCAAATGCTGAGCTCGTTGGATATAAGGAGACCTTTGCCTGTCTTTGAAATTTTTTGCTCTGATTTAAGCATATGACGAAGAAGTGCCTTCTGGAAAATTTTTAATTTCTTTTATTTATTGTTTTAGTTGGTAATTTTGGATGGTTCTGACTAATAGATGAAGGGAAATAACAGTTTGCACACACATATTGAGCAAGGGTGTTTAGCAGACAGCATGAAAGTGAGATTTGTTCAGTCAGTACAGTTTGAATGCAAAGGGAGTGTTCACCATCAGCCATTAAACATCCCAGGTGTTTGCCTGGGAAATCACATAAGGCACCTTCTTTTTTTGCCATTTCAATTTTTGCCATTATGGACTTACACTTATTGCATTGGACAGGAACTGAAGAGATTGAAGTAAATCATGCCATTAGAGTAAAAATAAGAAGCTCTCACATGATCCATTTCCAGCTCCCAGTTTATGAACCTGTCTGTTCCTGAGGACATAATATATGTTTTGTGATGCAGCATCCTGAAGCTCCACTTCTCTCGGTGGAAAAAGGGTCATTTTCTCCTGTGCAGATAATTTCAGGCTGGTATCAGTGCTTTTTACTCTGCAGCTTTTCTACTCAGGTATAACTGAAGCTCATTGGTTTAATGCAGCTCTTGGCTCACCTTCTGCCAGACCTGAGCCTCTGCAGAGTGAGCTCTCCATCAGCTGCAGCAGGTGGAATTGGCATGACAAACTGTTTTTGAGGTGACAGTGCAGATTTTTGTCTTGTAGTGCTTGATAGAAAGGCTGCAAAGCCTCCCATTTCCCTGTCATGCCCCTCAAGTTTCCCCCAGGCCCTGTGCCACCAGCAAATAAAGCCTGCAACTGCAGTGCAGCTCTGCAGTCACACCTTATAGAGGTATTGGCCCTCCATTAAGAGCTCTGCAGTGTATTTGAATTTTTCTTCTGTAATGAAGGGAAAGGTAAGAGTCACCTTTAGCTGACTTGAAAGCAGTAGATGAAAACTGGTTCAGTTTTTTCAAAAAACTATAATTGTGGCATTCTGCATGGAAAGTTCCACTTGCAAAGATGAATGTTTCATTAATTTTTAAGGATGTGAAACTGTACTGGAACATTAACTAGAGCTTTTGCTGTCTAGCCAACGAACTAGTATCATGCAACAGTCATATTATTTTACTCTGTTAAAATAGTCATCAAAAACTTAGCTAGACTTAAAACGGTGAAATATCAAAGTGCAGTTTTATTCTTATGAGTGATTACTTAGAAGAAATTATTAGTTTTCTCACTGAAAAATTACTATGAACTCTTCCTCAAAAAAACCTTGAATAATGTAAATCTCAGCCTAAGATGCTGCCTCAAAGAGATGGGGCAAATTCTATTATTCATAAACAGCATTCTGTCTCTGGAAATTACTTATCTCTAAACCTCATTTTTCTCTATTACTACTCAATATCCTGTTAGCAGACAAACAACACCTGGTGACTAGATATGACCATTGTATTAATGCAGTGGTTTCCTCTCTTTCTTTAAAACAAGTTTCTCAGGTAATGTTGGAAATAACAAGAGGAAAGAGAGCTGATTGTCTTCTTCCCTACTTGAGGTATTGTGTAGTCATCCATATAGTCCAAAAAATGCACCAGGCTGTCTGACCCGTGGGAAATGATTATATAAGGCAGGAAGCAGTCAAAAATAAACAGTGTAAAGCTGGCTGAGAGCTTGTTATCTTTGAAAGTTTGCTGAGCATATGTGGTTTCACTAACAACAATTTCCCTAAATTTTGCCCGTGGTTTTCAGATTTTTGGTTAATGTGTATCCTCTCCTGGCCCAGCATAAGCAGTTTTTGCCAGAGAAAGGCAAAAGGACTTGGCAAACCGAGTTATCCCAAAGGAGTCCAGAATACAGACTACTGATATATCCAGGAGAAAAGGCCACAGAAGAATCTTAGGAAAGGATTCGTACCTCTTACTTGGGAAAATTTTCTGTTAAAACAAAGCTTGCTTTACTTCAATTTTGGTATTCTGTTCCTTTCCAGAGCATTAAAAATGAAGAAGCACACATAACCACATCCCTAAGGACATTCCTAAAATGTTTATTTTATAAGCTGAATGCCAGTGCAAAAGGCATTTTGGGTTTATGTTGTGCACTTGCACCTTGGGTGCTACTGAGACCAACTTAAATTTTAACTTATTATATTAGGCATAATGATCCCAAGAACATTAAGGCAAGCATTAAACCCCCCCCCAAAATAGCAATAAAGCTACCCAAAACATCAGAGAATTGATACCTTTCGTCTCCAGGTTTGGAGAATCCAGGTGTGATGTACTGCATGCTGTAATCAGAGGGATGCAAGTTAGAAATATCTCTGGGAAACACAAGAGGAGTATGTGGGTTGTATGTGCCAAGTTACATTGCCTAAGTGTTGTGCAAAACTAACTCAAGAATGTTTTGTAAATCAGGAAATATCACAAAAGAGACACCATCTAATCTGCCATCTGAGGAATTTGTTTTCAAGCAATCTACAGCATCCTCAACTGCATAAAATATCTTCTGTTCCCTTAGTACATTCTTTGTTTAATTGTACCATTATTTGTCAGCCTCTTTTGTACTTATTGGCAGGTAGAAATCAAAATTTACTAGACTTTCATAAAGCTAGATGTTTTTATTCTATTTATTCTTCCTGCAAATACAAGAATGCAGCCTGAGTAGGAGGAAAGAGTACAGCTGCACTGTGGGAAGATATGAAATGCTCTTAAGAAAGGTACAATACTACTTCATCCAAACCTACTCATACTTTCCTATTACTTTCTGCATTTTAAATATATGTTATCCCTTTTCCAGAAGAACATTCTCATGGTATTCTGAAATCCTCTCTTATTGAAATAGAAGCCTTGGAAGAAATCTTTGTTGTTGAAACATATTTTCTGGTTTGCTTATGATGTTATAAAATTTTCTGACCTCTAGTATGAGCACTGCAAATTCTCCAAAATAGATTCTGCCACTGAAAAGTTGCTAAGCAACTAATCCTGTCTGATCTATTGTAGTTCAAATAAATGAAACAGACGTATAGAAGAGAGTTTGTAAACCTAATGGGTTGTAAAAAACAAACCTAAACCCATAAACAAATAGATATATAATGTATTTAATAGCAAAATAAATAACTGAAGGAAAACAAAATAAAACAGCCAAAGCGCCCTGGCTCACAAGAAGTATTTCAAGACATTCTAAGCAAAAGCAGAAAAGGGTCAGCATTGTCACTTCACAGGTCCAGATTAGCTGTCACTTCTGTCTGCTCTTTGGCATCCTTAATGGTTATTTAATGTCCTTTTTGCTGGGTATTTTTCGTTGCATGATATAATAAGTGTTACTTAGATAGTTAAAAATAAGCTCTTATTCATCTTTCAGATGAGCTGTCATGATTTTTTTTTTAAACTTAGCTCTAGAGTCAGGGGAAAGTTTCTCTGTGCTTCCATGCTCTGCTTCCCACTGTGCCTCCCATTTTCCTGTTGTTGCAGTCTGGCCTCCAGAAGAAGGAGGAGATGCAGCTTCTCTCTGAGACTCAGAGGAGGGGCCACTGACCTGGGGAAGCCCTCCAGGCACCCATCATGTTTGCAGCCAAATAGCTTTTCGTGTTTGAGGCAAACTGTGCACATTTTTTGTCAACCTGGGTGATTGTGAGGGCTTCTTTTCCTATCTTGCTTTGCCTCCTGCAGGTTCATATTGTTGAATGGATAAAACTTTAGCTTTTATGCTTTTCATGCTTAGCTTTTATGACAGCTTAAGCTGGTGCCATAGTTTTCTACCCTAATTACCTGTGCCTGTGATTTTGAGTCTCAAAACTTCTGTAATTTATGGTAACCACTGTAAGATTATCACTATAATCCCTTGGGGGCTTTCACCTCTACAACATGTTGTGGATTCTTCCCTTCCATGATCAGGACTTCAGTGCAAAATAATTGTCACAAAATTTATTACATATTTTTAAGAGAAAAATAAACTGTTTTTATTATACTAAATCTTGCAGTTTGATTTCAGATCTTTCAGGCTCTTACACCCCCAAGTACCAAGATGTCTGTGGTCTGGTTGTGGTACTTGGTTGAAGCACAAGGAAAAGGGGCTGTGTCTGCATATTTTGGCTACTGCTTGGCTGGTAACAACAAAACGTGTTTTGGACAGATGTTTTACATCCAATAGGAAGCATCAGCTTACAGTATGCTAATGCTTTGTCTCAGGTCATGATTGCTTAACTCTTCTTAAATCTTGGGTCTGGTTGCTGCCCATTGATCCTTTTCTCTAGTTTTAGATGTATGAGACACGTGTATGACCCTTTCCTCTTGGTCCAGTGAACAAAAAAGTGGTATAAGGGATACATCACAACAGCTTTTTAGCTATTCTGCTGGAATGAAGATTGCAGGTCTTCTGCTGATGGTCTGTCTGGCCCATCTGCCAGAAACAGGATCCATACCAACCCTAAGTCTATAAACTGTTATGTATTTCTGCACTTATTTATGATCAGAATCACAGTTCTTTACTTACAGACTGTAGGCCTGGGAGGTGTCTTTGAGTTGAAAACAGAAAATTAAACTTCACAATTGTACTGTGAAGTTGTGTATTTATTTATATGCTGCAAAAGCTACGTTGGAGGTCTTTAAAGTCATTATCAGAAGGACAGAAGAGAACTTGAAAGTGAAAATAGTGGTTTTAAGAAAAGTTAATGAAACAAAAAAGAATCCCAGTAGCCTTCTTTCACCATTCCCAGTAAGATGTTGGTCCTTCTCAGGCCTGACTCAAAGCTAGGGCTTTTCCACTGACTTGTTTGAGCCAAGCCTCTGTTTTATTTTAGTGTAAAAACTACTTGATCTAAGGTAAAGGCCAATACTAAGTCAGAATTGAATAGGCACCTCAAATCAAATTATTTTCTCATTATTATTCACTTGAGAAACAACTTCTGTTCCAGCCTTGTTAAGTTGTTTGACAGAGAAATCAGTCACTCCTCAGAAAAAAAGGAATGGAAATGAGTTATTTCTATTTTCTCCTGTGTTTATGCAAGTTTCCCCTTAAGCACTTACCAGATTGAAAGCTTTTCATCTAACACTTTAATTCTGTACACCTTTTCCCTGGGATCGAGAAAATAAAATAATAGCAGTACTTAATGAAAAGAAAAAAGTAATCACTGGAGAGGAAACACTCCAGGAGCAGGTAACTCTCACATCTTACTGAATACAGTCAGCATAATTATTAGACCTTTTTAATGACTATCATTGCATGTGAGCTCTAATCATGGAAATTCCAGGTGCTGATCTGGAAGGAGTTTCTCTCATAGTGAAGGCAGGAGGAATAGGGAATTGCAAAGTGTGTTTTTTAAACAGGTTTTCTCTCAGCATGCCAGATTTTATCATTTTAAGGAGATCCTGGGAGTGAAGAGCTGATCTGAAACTCAGATGTGTATGAAATGCTTATGATTTGCAGATACTATGTTTTGCAGTATCCTAAAGAAACTTTTTAGTCTGTCAGGTATTTCACTTACCAAACAAGTGTCATACTCTGATTTCTCCTCTGGTGCTGGCCACTCTGGGCTATTCATTTTGCCTCTGCTTTGGGAAAGGACATATCACCTTTCATATCCTTACAAAAATCCTTATCCTTCTGACACCTTCAGATTTGATCTCACAAAATGTTGTTCAAAGACCAGAGAGGAAAGAGCCCCCATTGGTGCAGCATCTGCGTGAGGCTCTGCAGAAAGCAGAAGCTCATGATGGGGCAAGTATGGGGGATTCTTACAGCCTGTCTCGTGTTATGCCTGCAAAACTGTCACCACACTTCTTACCAGCAGTGCTCATGAGGATTGTTCTTCCAGCTCTGGAGAGATCACAGCCTGCTTGAAAAGTAGTCTGTTGAAGCCAAATTAGATGAAGATGTATGCCAACATACTTTTGGTTTTTTCTCCCCTTGTCTAGCTCTTGCTTCGCCTCATTTCATGATACTCACTGCACTGGTGCTAATTATTTTCTCGGTGTCTGTCAGACCCATTTATTTACCTTCATCTAGAAGAAGGTCCTTTGTCTGCCTCTGCAGTAAGCAAACACATTATGCTTTCTGCCTCCTATCACCTTTATTAGCTTCCTCTTTACTCCAATCTGTAGCCTAGTAGGTTTTTATTTCCCGAAGCCTTGCAAATGACACCAAATGACTAAACAACAAAGCTTGTTTGAAGAAAATTTATCAACGCAAGCAAAGTTTTGCAGAGTCCTAATTCATGGTAATGTGGCAAGCAGAAGACATGACTGACAGACTTTTAGTCAGTAACACTGCTGGCTCAGAACTAATAAGCAATTATGTTTCTTGAATAATGAGCAATTATGACTCCTGGCTAAGAGTTCTGCGTTTGGTTTCTCACTGCTAGGCAGCAATTGTGCTCAATACTCAACTTTTGCTTCAAAGCTGAATGTTAGAAATTACCCAGAGACTGGGTGGAAAACATCTGCTTTCCTTTGTTGTGTGCTCTGTATGTGGACTGTTGCTGTGTGATGTCTTTTGGTTTACAAAAGCTGACTATAGTCTTCAGGAAGAGCATGTTTTGAAATTTAATTTCTCATGTCAGGGTAAAACTTCTCTTAGGAACTGTTGATCTGTCTTCTGGTGCAAATAATTTAGAGTAGTCTTGTCTTGGCAGTAGTAGGCTTTCACAAACCCCAATGTGATTTTTTCCTCGTGCAAAACCCCATTCCTGCTGCTTTCTACTAAGAGGACAGCAGGTGTTGTGAGACAGTGGAGCAGCAGACTTCAACTAAGCCTGCTGCTGCATTTTCAACATCAGCCCTGGTGTAAACCAATTAATTCCCACAGTCTGTGACTGTGTCTACCCAGAGTGCTCACAATACTCTGCTATGGACAGTAATAAAACTTGTTTTATAACCTGAAGGTCCACAAAAAAGAGGGGAAAAAGTATGTAGTCCACAAAGTGTATAATACTGCAGATAATCAGAAGCTTCTCAAGAGCTCTGCCTTGAATGCGGGGTACGGATATTTTTAAGTGAGGCTGACATCCAGACCTTGCATTTTTCTGGAGATAAAGCAAATAAATCCATCCATCTACCCAACTACCATAGTGCAGCTGGAGGCCAGAACTGTGAGTGTGTGTGAACCCAGTGCTCCTGAGTTTGAGGATAACCCAGGAGCTTACCAACAAACTGTCATCAAAAGGGAGACAATGGACTGGCTGCAGATGATGGAGCCCCTTGGAACCAAGTGAGAGACTCACCTTCTGGCCACCTTCACAATTTGGTATTAAACTATAGGACGCAGGAACCCTCCTGGTATAACCTTTTGTCCAGTCCATATGCTTAAAAGTACCACTCAATATCCTGGTGGGATGATCTGACCCTTCCTTCCAAAGGTGGTCCTGGTTGCAGAACTGATCGAATAAGTATGCAGCTAAACCCCTTGTAAAGCTATTTGTGCAGAAGTCGTCATGCAGCTCAGCCTTTTGTAGTTAACTATTTGAGACATTTTGTGTTTGGTTTCTAAAATACACAGTGATGGATTGGGCTTGTGCATGAGTGGTCCCATAGGAGTGTAGCCAGCTGGGCTATAGGGACTAAGAAGGGCAGAGGTGTGAGTGATCTCACTCCACCCAGCTCAAGATGCTGCTGCAAGGGCTCTTGCTGCAGAGATAGCTCTCACCATCTAGAAAACAAACCTTATTTGGAAGATTTGATTCCCTGAGTGAACATTACCTTTTGCCAAGATCTCAGTAAATTTGTTTTTCTCTTCAACTGGTTGTATGTGAGTGTCCGTGCAATAGCCCTTAGGTCTGAGTCTTCATTTTTTTTTTACCTTTAGCTGATACTGATCACGTCAGACATCATGGCTCTCCTGACACAACAATGTGACAGCAGACACAAAGATGACATAGTTCATGAAAAAAATTACAAGGTTCCTGTCCTAGAGGGCTGGCTGCTCTATCTGCTCCCCTGCCCTAGCCTTTTGACCTAAGAATTTCTGTAGATTTTGTGTTAGAGGAGGAAAAGCCAATAGCTTTCTCAACGAATGAAAGTAATTTAATAAGAAATGAGGAGGAGAGGAAGAGTTGGCTTAACTTCTGCAGCTGTTCTGCTGTTACAGTTAGATACCCACTAATGAACTTCAGTCTTTACAAGGACCCTGCTGTAGGTATAAACAGCCAGAAAATAGAACCCTCACCCATCCACAGCCTCTCCAAACCAGCATCCTCCTCTCCAGATGATCTGAGCACTTTCAGCTGAGATGGGACCAGCCTTTGTCAGCTGAGAGTGGGAGCAATGGTGACAGTGAACTGGCTGAAGAACAGCCTGTGCAAAGTCTGGTCCTACAGCAAGGACTGTGACAGGTGGTATCTGGGGATGCACTGGTGTCAGATCTCTCAGTATCAGCTCCAAAAGTTTCTCAAAGAGTTTCTCTTATCCTGCCTGGAGATGGGGGCTGACCTGAGATCGAATGAAGTATCAACAGTTCTGCCTTGCACATGGCATATTCAAATGGTGCATTTCACTTCTGAAAACGTTTCTTGGTGCTTCCTAAAGAGTTGGAAGAGGGAGACAAAGGAGCACAGAGCTTTAAAAAGAGGGCCAAATATCTTTCATACCTGCTTATATGTCTTAACCTAATCTGTATCCCAGAAACAGACAAATAAAGCTTTTTACAGAGTGAAGACAGTAGCTTACCAGGTTGCTAATATTTTATTTAAAAATAACAGCTCTGCACATGAGACACTGTGATTCTGAGAGTACCCTGGTGCAGGCAGAAGTCTACATTTATCCACAAAATTCACACAAGCAGCTCCACAGACCAACAGGGACATTTGCAAAATTTCTTAGACAATCTGGCCTCTGAGCTTGGGTGAGGTGTTTAATCACCCTGGTGTCATTACGAAGTGTTTTCAGATTATATGCAAGGTAGCTGAAGAGCTTCATGGATATATCCTGAGAGTAAGGTACTTTTATGTCTAATCAATGACAAGCAGTAGCCTTGTTTTAAATAGTGGCTTTCTGTTGATTTAAAAAATGAATTCATTTTACCCGTAGTGATAAAAGAATGTGATTAGGGGGTTCCAAGGCCAAACACTTAAACAGAACAGAGTGTCAGAATTATGTCTCCAATCTCATTTCAGCTGCCACTTTATATCTTCTGATACTGTAATTACGTGTACGCTTGTTCTTCTTCAAAGTGACCCATGACTGGTTGGTGCTTGGTTACAGGAGCAGTTATTTGTCATTTATTTTATCTTCTTTATTGCACACACTTCAAACTCTACTGTGAAGACAGAATAATTAATTTCTTCACAGGCTTTTTAAAGGTGTCTGTAAGTGTGTAACTCTTTCTAGGTGCTTTAAACATAAAACTTCATATATTTCTGTGAATTAAAAGGAGCATTTGAATCTGTTTCACTGATGGGAGGATGATTTTAACAGGAGCTATTGCAATTGCGGTACAATTTTTGATGTTACAAAGTGGTTCACTGTCATATGCCACAGGAAGATGACAAAGAGCTGTTGTCATTGCCTTCAGTGGCAGCACTGAGAGCTCAGCCGTTCTGCATTCCCCCATGCTCAATGGCACTTGAAAAAATGTGTCATAGACATAGAGATTTGTAAAGTATTGAGGCAACTTGTCTTGTGTTATGCAAGAACTCTGATAGAGACACCAGAGCTGAAATGCAACTCTTCCTGGCAGTGTTTAAGTGTGTAAATGAAGAAACCTCTCTGTTACACCTACAATCATCCCTCCTGTTACTCAGAGCTTGTCTATCAGCCAAACAGCTCCGCACGCTGAGGAACCCAACTGAATCTTTGCAGCTGATCTTATTATAACTCTGATTTCTGTACACCCAATTCTTCAATCTAGATTACTCTTCCTGTGTTCCTCTATTTTGGCCCTTCTCCAAATTGTCCAAATACTGTCCAAATGGAGTTCTGAAAGAAAAAACCCCAACCAATTGTAGTAAAAACTATGACTTTACTGTGACCAAATTCCTTGAAAGAAGTGGACTCCTACGTCAG
Organism: Cossypha heuglini; assembly: GCA_027576195.1. Lineage (NCBI taxonomy): Eukaryota > Metazoa > Chordata > Aves > Passeriformes > Muscicapidae > Cossypha > Cossypha heuglini. The sequence continues at coordinate 41,401,561 of JAODKT010001744.1, forward strand.
GGTGGTAACAGCAAAATAGCTTAGATCATACCCACTTGTAAATGATTACAATTTTGTTTCAAATTATATTTTATCATTACAGAAAATATATGGGCTTGTGTCTAATTAAACTAAATTATTTTATATAGCTTTGAAGTTCATCTTTCGTAACTAAACTGGAGGTCTCAGTGTTAGTATTCCTGGAATGATTTAAACTCTCAAGATCACAGGTTGAATATTTGTTGTGATGTGATGTATATTTTTATATATAGGATACCTGTTTTCTCCTATTTCTTTTGTCTTTTTTTTCCTTTTTTGAGAACACTAATTTGAGCAGCTACGCATATTGTTGTTAGGAATGTTAATACTAATAATGACAACAACAATAACTGCCGCCATCCATTAGGAAAACTGATGCCACAAGTTAGTCAACTACTTTGAGCAGTTTACTCCAATTCTTAATATACCTTTAAATGAAGAAGTTTTTCCTGTATTCTGTATAAACTTCATGCCTTCATTCTTTCAGTCTTTACTTCACTGCCTATTTCTGGCTTATGTTGTAGTCTAGTTCCACTGAACTAGGTAAATTTTTGTTCTGGGCCTTTAAGGCAAATATTGCATCATAGGTTTATAAGCTTATGCTAAAATATTTGCTATCTAGGCAAAAAATTCTTGCTTCTCTTTTATTTTCATCTGGTGTAAACAGAGATGCTGTTTAAATATGAATTCTTCTTTCTGCTGGTTAGACATCACTAGCTTCTAGCTAAATCTGGTGAACAGCTTCCCTTTTAATGATTCAGTCTTTAGGTAACAATGTAATATGGTTATCCACCTTATGGTGAATTCTAGCAGCTAAAAAAGTATTTCTATTCCTTGACAAAAGAGTTAATGCATGTGTCTAATTATATTTTATAATGTATTTTTATGAGACTTCTCCCATGCAGAAAGAAAATATTTGTCATGGCTGATAGATTAGGTGTGTTCCCTGGTTAGCTGTGAAAGTTGTTGGTACTTATTCTGCTTCATCTACACTGTTTTCAGGGTGTAAGTTCTGACAAAAATTTATGTTGTTCTTGGATTTCTCATTAAATGCAATGCTTGAAATGAGCAGCAGAAGATGTATGTACATCTGGTCAGAAATATTGCTATGTAAAAACACCAAAAAATTGTCTGGGCAGAATAATAATTCTTCAGAAAGTCAAGAATAAAAGTAATAACAGCTATTTTGGAAGTAATAGCAATAGTAAAAAATTGTAATTCTAATAGTTCTAGTGATAGCAATAGTAACTGCCAGTGTCCCAGGCACAATTTTGTGTAGCACAGCAGACAGACATACTAGAGTCTTAGTTTTGATTCTTTCCTGTCTCAGGGGACATGTGGTTCTTCAGCCCAGGCTGTATTAGATTGTGACTAACAAGGGTTTTGCCATTGTCTTAAGTGGAAGCAGAGACTCCCTCTTGATCTTTTTAGTCAAAATTTTCTACTGAATTTATCTGCTGCATAAGGCTGAGACCTTATATCAAAGATGAGCTAGGAGCTCAGATCCCTTTAAAATCTTGAAAGTGTGCCAGATTTCTTAGGTTATTTGTGTCTGTTTGCTTAGGCTGTAGATTAGTTAGAGTAAAATAAGATAAAGTAATAATTGTTAGTTCAGAGGGTTGTGTCAGTTATTTGTTCAGGAGACTCATGTGAATGCACATTTTTCTTCTATTGCTTACTGGAATTTTCATCTTAGGTTGTAGCTATCTGTGAGACTGCTGTGATGAGAGCTAAGCTCTGTGTTCTTAGAAGCATTCAAAGGAACTACTTCCCTACAGCATCAAAGCACTGGGAATCAACAAGCTAGCAGCTAATGTCTTGAGGAGTTGCACAGTTTCTAGTATCTTCAGTGGTTTTTTTCATAGGGCCCCAGACAGTAAGACAGTTGGATATAATTTCATCCTTGCCTTGCTTCAACATAAGCTAATTAGGAAGCTCATTATTTATTTGGCACAAATTTAGCATAACAAATCAATTTAACAGGGCACAAGAGACAAAGTAATTTAAAATGAAAGTCAGAATCAAGATGAAATAGCAAGATGGAATATTTTAATTTCTAATAATGCACTAACATCCTAATGGCTCTGTGGGTCTCAGAGGTGTTTCTAACACAGATAGGTCAGCACCAACCTCCCAGAGAAAGGCAGGGTTCACTGATCAGTATTTTCTCTTCCAGGTGGCACCACCTCTCCTCCAGTTATTCCCTTCCAGTGTCACTATGCCACTACTCTAAACAAGATGGATAATCTGAAAGAGGGAAAGTCTCTGACTTGAATAGAATCAAATAGTTGGAAACTAAAATTTATGAAAATATTTTGGTAAGTTACGCAGTGATAGAAGGTCCAGTGATCCATATTCAAGTTAGGTTGGAAACAGATTTGTTGGGCTGATGTGGAATCCTGGTAACCTACACACCATCCCTAGGATTAGTTTTTCCATGATCATGAACGTTTTGTTTTAAACTTAGAAGGTTTGTGATGAGATTTTAAAAAATTGCTTTTTTAATTGCTTTACAGAACCTTAAAAATTTATTACCAAAATTAGTGTAGAGCAAAATGCTCAGCTAGTGTAAGTATCTTTGAAGTCAATATAATTATATTCATTACCACTGGGAGCAATTTGGCTCCATCTATTTTAGAAGTTTCGCATAGCTGTCTACCTTGAATCTAACAGTTCTTACATGGTTTATGAGATTTAAGGACAGCACATTTTCCAACCAGTGTGGAACCTGGTGTGGGAATCCAAAGTGTTCCTCTGGCTTCCCTGGGAGGTTTAAGACCCCCCTGGCGGGGTCCCCAAAGACC
>JAODKT010001744.1:41409986-41437144 GCA_027576195.1 Cossypha heuglini
AGGAAGGAAGGAAGGAAGGAAGGAAGGAAGGAAGGAAGGAAGGAAGGAAGGAAAGTTTCAGATTTCAGGAATGAGGAAACTGCCAACAGAGAGGAATAACTACAGACAGGACATTGCAGGGAAGCCACATCATTAGTATATAAAATAAGGGTCATTCTGCATTGCTTGTCTCCTAGGATTGCTAGCTTGGTGTTTCCTCAGCCCAAGGATACCTTTTTTCCACGGTCTTGAGTCATTTTGAGTGGCCCAGGACCCACCTGCTGACAGCAGGAGTAGATCCAGGCCCACGCCCAGCACTCCTGATCTACTTTCTTGACTGACTCTTGTTATGGTAATCCTACCTATAAACTTAAAAGATTCCTTCTGAGATATATTCAGATAGAGTGACTTGCTAGTCAAGATTTCAGTGCAGATACACGCACAGATACATGCAGATACGTGTGCAAAATTTGTCTCCAAAGGTCCAAATTATTCTTGTTTGGTTTTGAGTAAAACAAAGAAGCTAAAAGTGTTCTATCTGGATTCATTTACCAAAAATTTACCAAAAATTTGAATAAGCAAATAAACTTTTGATATATGCAGACCCTTATCAGTGACCTAAATCATAAACAATCACCACTGATCTAGATAATGGAAGGGCACACAGAAATATAAATGTCCAAAGAGAGTTGTTGGTTTTCTTTTGATTAAATTCTGTGGCAACATTGCCATTGGGTTTTGTGGATGAGCGCTTTTGCCTAAACTACTTGCCCTTTCTCTTTAACATGAGAAAACAAGAAGATTCTCAGGGTCCCATTTAAGGTATGTATGGGTTTGTCTGAACTGCCAAATCAGCAACTTATGTAGGCTATGTAGGGGTTTATCTGAACTGCCAAATCAGCACCTAGACAAGAATATACAAATACTGTGGCTGTAATAACAAGAACTGACACACTCCTTGGGGCAGAGAAAGAGACTGATCAAACTGCTAAATATTTCAACTCCCTTCCAGTAAGAATTCCTGGCAACCCATGATATCAGATTTCTGTGCAGCTGTTCTTTGGGTAAACAAACACAGAACTGCACTCCCAATCCTGTCTTTAGCAAACTGGCTGGGATAGTAGCTCTCCTGCAGTATAAGACCATCACTCTTAATTACACAGATGTCTTGATATTATCTTCTTTTCTAAATGCATTAGGACACTTCCAGGTCTTTGTAGCAGAAATTGGAATAAGAGATAATTTGCAACAGCCTCTAAGAAAAATAATCTGAATTTTCTACCTTCTTGCCTTGATTCGTCCATCTCAAACAGTGTTAATGTAGTGGAAAAACAAGATTTCTTGCAAATTTCTGCTGATTTTCAGGCAAGTTTCTGCCTTATGTTGATGTCATACAAACATGAGAGAATTTAGCACCTTGAGTTCCTGAAGCTTAATGGCCAGTTATGCAAAAAGGGTGAAATGATACCTTGACTACATGTAGATCAAAATTTAGGGTATAAATTCTTCTTATATATTCTTATTTTTCTGCTGCCTGAAGTCCTAATTTTCTCTAGTAAATTCCTCCAGAATGTGAGTTACTATTTCTGACAATGTTTTGGTCAGTTGGTCATGTCTGTGTAAAAAAAACATCAGGCAATCTCTCTGTTGGGATGTTCTTTTAACCATCTTGACTGATAAAGATTTAAAGGAAACAACCACCCACCTCAAAACCAATCATTACAAGTATGAAACAATTTGCAGGAGAAAAAAGGTGCAATGGGAAAAGTGTTAAATATGGAAATATGGATCTGGGAAGCTATAACAAGGCAAGAATTGTGTAGGTAAAGTCACTGGGGAACATGAAAGAGCAGTCCCAGGGCCAGTGGTATTCCTGTGCAAGGCTGGCCTCCTGGTTGTGGCACTAGTTTTCTAGCTGTGAATGACTTATATGAGAATGAGTTATTACAAATAGCTTAGATATTTAGGTACCTCATCAGAAATAAAAAAATGACAAAGTTTTGGATTTTTTAAAAAAATTGTCTTTTAATTCTTGAAAGAAATGGGTGGATTATCCAAGTATGAATGGAAAACAATTACCAGATGAAAATAGAGAAGAGCGATTTTATGGTTTCTTCTTTTAATGCATTTATTGGCCAAATAGAAACATGCCAAATAGAAACTCTTGTCCTGCCTCATGTCTCCCTAAAAGGTACCTCATTATTTTTATTTTAATGAAATCCTACTGGGGAGGACAGAACAGGGGGTATAAACCAGGCTTTCTGGGCCGTTTTTCTTCCATGAAGCAATCATTCATACTCCTCTTGGATTTGCAGAAATACTCAGCAGCTTATATGACTGGTTGTGAATATTATTATGTTCAGTGTTTAAGAGTAGAACAAAAGAAACAGGCTTTTTGCAGGGGAGATAGAAAATGGGAATGTTAAAAAGGTATGGTTATTCTGTAGAAAACAAACCAGTTTTTAGGCACTTCCCTGTGAAAGAAGAGTGCCCATTCATTTCACAGAACAATGGATAATATATTATAGAGGTTCTCAGAATATTGCAGGTGTTATGAAGTGAAACCTAAGGATGAATGCCTGTTATTATTAGGATTATTGTGGGAGGCTGCTAAAATATTTTGTTCTTGTTTATGCTGAACATCAGAAAGATCAGTGGCTGGAATCAGAACGGATTAACAAAAGTCCCTAAAATTGGCCTATTCATTAGAAAGGCTAGGTCACTTAGCAGCCTAGAGAGAAATTTTAGATCTGAAGCAACACAGAAAAAGGTGGTGACTAAAAAGGAAAAGGACAATATAGTAAGAACAAATGAAAGGGTTTATAAAACTAGAAATTCAAAGAAGTAACAGCAGATGGGATGGAGGTCAGACAGTAGCAAATATAAAGCACAGCTGAAACTGCTGAATTAGCTCATCATTATGCAAAAATCAAAAACAGCTACTCTATCTGCAGGAAGAAGGGATGTGTTAGATTGGGAACCAATGGAGAATGCTGACTTTTTGGATGATATGTAGGAACAAGGAAAGAGATGGAGGTGGGAACTTGGATGGCTATCCCAGGGGAAGGTAGTCCTGACAACTGCTTTTGCCACTCCATGAAAAAAAAAAGAATATCTCCAGAGGATGTGAAACACATTGCTGCAAATCTCTGGCCTTTAGAGACCTTATCTGGGGACTGGAGTGCTGTGCTGTGCTGTGCAGTCAAAGCACCTGCAGTGGGCTCTGAAAATGCAGCTGGGCTCAACCCTTGGAGCTGTGATCAAAAGGCAAGAACATCAACCATCCTCCAGGCCATGAAGTCTGGTGATGGCAGCAGATGACATGACTTTCCTCCAAGGCCTCTCATCCATAGTGAGTGAGAGCTGGGTAGATTTCCTCCACCACTGGAAAAGAGCCTGGCTTGTCTCTGCTCCCAGAGCATGTCCTCATGCCCAGGTTTGATGAAAGAGGACTTATTTGGTCGTGTTTCAAACAATCAGGGCTTCATTGAATTGCAGGAGTGCAACTTTTTTCTTTGTGTCAGGGATGTTCACCTGAATGAAACCATAGCCACTTTACCATCAAGGGTTGCTTGTTCTGTGGTGGGAGCCTATAGATCTTCAGTTCTCTCTCCCTCATGTTCCTCACGGCAGAGCAAGCATGGCAGGTGGTTGGAGTGGTTGGAGTGGAGTGCCACTGGCTGTGAGTTGGGTCAGGCTTTTTCTTATCTCATTTCTGTTTGAAATAAATTGTTGTTTTCTCTACCCCTGATCTTTGCATTTCGTGCCTCCAGTTCCCTCCAGCCTCCCCCCACCCCCTTGCATTCCTTTTTTTTGTTGCTCAACTGTGATCACACTGAAGCCAGTGAAGGGTCAGTGAAGGTCAGGATGTAATAAAAGTGATGAAGAAGAGGTCAAAAACCAGCGTAGAGTCTTTAGAAAAGTTAGTTTTCTTTTTTTTTGGGGGGTGAGCATTGCAGCACTGAAAAGAATATTATATTCTTTGTCACAGAAAATGTGAATTGTATGTACTACCTGGAATCTTCACAAAAGGAGCTGGTTGGAAACAATATCAACAAGGATGATAGCAGGGCTATCCCTCTGCTTTTTCTGCTGCTTACTCCATGTATTTCAAAATGGCAGAAGGTTTAGAAATCAGCAGTCAGGGAGATGTCAATTAGAAGGTTTTAACATCTTCCTCAATGCCTTTTTATCTTGCACCAGGAAAGGAATTTCTTAGTGTTGGAAAATTCTGGAAAAAAGTAGACTTGGAGAATGTTCACCAAGTCTTCATAGCTTTTTTTTTATTACATGTTTCTGTATTATTTTCAAGTTTGCTGGTTTAAATATTACTTTTGACCCAACTGCAGTAAAACCCAGTCTGGTATACCAGTTGAAAATGTCCCACTGCTCATGGTCTCTGGATTGAGATGATAGTGCTATCTTTACAATCTCACTTTCATTTCCTTCTGCACCTTCTGAAACTCATTCCAGTTATTATTATACTCTTTTATAATCTTTCCTTCACGCTCTTTTGAGGCCTCTTATGCTATGTAGAAAGATGCAGTTTGAATCCAGCTGTGTAATCACCAGCAGTCCAGAAGGACTGTAACTAGTGATGATAAGGAAAGAAGTTTGCTTGATAGATGGCAATAGTGGATGTCTAGAAATGGAGCTTAAAAACACTAATTTCAGAATTATTACAAGTGCAGTTAAAAAGAGAAATTGTAATGACATGGATATTGAAGTCACATGTGGAAGCAGATGTTATCCTTTGAGAGTTCCTGTGAAGCATTGCCCTTTCACAAATTTTTTTTGGGCTGTGTCAGAAAGCTCATTCCAGCTTGTGAAACCTCATCTACACATAAACCGCCGCTTATTCTGTGAAGCAGTCAAGGGAAGAGAATTACAGGACTTCTAGCCTTGTCTGATTTGGAGGAGGGGAGATTTTTTCTCCTGAAAAAGTAACTGTAAATCCATAAAAATAATACAGAATTATTTTTCTTATGTTATGAATCTTTAAAAATATTTGCTGGAGAACAATACCCAAGGAAATCCTAGGCCTCTCATCTCTGAATATAGAAGTGTCTTGAGAATTAATGAGAGCAGATATGCAGTCTTTGTTCTGTTCAGATTATCAGCTGTCTGTTAATGATTTGGGTTTATTTGTATGAGTGATGTATAAAAATGTTATTTGTCAATTAGCATATAAACATTTTTGGTTTTTATTTCTGTTTTGTTTCATATGCTGAAAATGGCAAAGAACTGGATATTAGAATTTCTCATTCTTTATACTGGCAAAGAATAAAACCTTCCATTGTGATCAATTAACATAATGGCACTGAAGCATCACATGGAAAGAAATGCTGACTAGAAAACACTAACTCAGGGTTGCTGTGGTTTATTGATATATTAGTGGGACATAATTAATCAGCATCTTAGTGAACTGTACATTGAGGATCGATATCAGAAACACAACAGATGAACTACAATAACAAGCACTTATAAAACCTGATAAAACCAGAAACATGCATGGATTTGCAATGACCCTTCTATGGTAAGTGCCAGGAAGGTCTAATCTAACCCTGCTGGTGCAGCCACAGGTATGCACACACAGTTGCACACACACCCTCACCCCCCATAGGCTCCAGGCCACACATGCCTCTGCCTAAGCTGTGTGGGTCCCTTGAGGTACTGACCAGAGGTGGGCTGTCACAATTTCAGACTAGACCTCCTGGAACACTTCTTGAAGGGATGGATTACAGGGATATAGGTTTAAAACAGTAGTTAAGGAGCTACCACTCCCATTGCATGCAGTGCTGCACACAGGAGACTGTTTTTAAAAACCAGATCATCACAGCTCCTCCTCTGCTTGGGGATGGCTCCTTTCCATGCTTCTGCACTGGGTATTGTGTTGTGGGGGTAGCCAGGGAGGGAGTTTTGGCAAGGGAATGTAGTGAGAGGACAAGTGCAATGGCTGTAAACCAAAAGAGAGAAGGTTTAGAAGAGGTATTAGGAAGAAATTCTTTACTGTGAGGATGGTGAGGCACAGGAACAGGTTGCCCAGAAATGTTGTGCATGCCCTATCCCATGGATGGTTCAAGGCCAGTCTGGATGGGTCTTTGAGAAGCCTGGTCTAAGAGGAAAGTCCCATGCTCATGGCTTGGAACTAGATGATGATGGGGGGTCTCTTCCAACCCAAAGTGTTCCATGATTTTATGATCCTCTGACTAGTTTGATTAGCTTAAATCCTCAAAGCAGCTCAGTTTGGTACCGAGTGAAGATCCCATCTGATTTTGTCTACTAACCTCTTTTTTATGCATTTCCCACTGCATAGTCTGTGTGGGATTACATAATTTCAATGCTCCCTTCAGGTTTTGAACAACCCATGAAACCATGCTCTATGCTTTTATTGAACTTTGCAGGAAAGAAAAAGTGTGAGAAATAAAGAAAAAAACCCAAAGAATTTATTTTTCTTAGTTTTACTAATTGCTTTTTTATTTCAGAAGTGGAATTCCTTCATCAAAGAATTATTGAAGCATAACCATCTTAATTTTTCTCATTATTTAGGAAGGCAGAAAGGCAGCGTGATTGGAGAGAGGAATGAAACTGTAACCAGCCTGGGTTAATAGCAGGCAAGTCCTCTTCAATGTCTTTGTCTTCCAATCTGCTCTTTCCTTGGTGTCCAGTCCTTTACCTATTCCCCTTCTCTCCCTGGTTTGATTAACTGCCAAGAAAGCCTTAAGTGTTGGCTTCCTTTTCAGCATAGTGACTTCAAGTGTGTGCTTGAGGGTGTCTTTTAACAAACTGTGCAAGTAACTTAGGTGGCCATGTCATATTTCTCAGACACTCTTCTGCACTGCTAATGTGAACCCACTCCTGATTTATGAGTACACCGCTAACCCACTACTTTTTTCATCTGTGAGGATGTATTTCTTGGTTTCGTGTAAAATTTCATTGTGAAATATATAAGGTTAACCTGCACTGACACTGAATTTTAGAGTGTGTAAGTAGAATTAAAAATGAAGTACAGTACATCTGCTTTTGTCCTATCTGAGAATCACTATTCTGTTTTACGAGATGACATCAATAACAAATGATGTACAAACAATAGCACATTAATTTGAAAATGCAAATTCAGGCAGATATTCCAAGCATAAGGCAAATGAATGTGAATGGCTCTGTCATTTGTGATACAAGTTTTATTCATCATTTGATTCTGGCATCAGTGAACAGTGTGGTGAACACCTCTCCTCCAGGTTTTCTGCAGAGAGAAAATCTCAGGTGTTTTTTGATATAAAATATAAATTTTCACAAAAGCTTTCAAATGAAAAAAAATCAGATGGTTTAAAGGACTAACTATCATGTTTTGACAGAAATAAGAGACACTCAAATCAATGTTTTCTAGGTATCAGCCACATTAAATGATGACTAGGCTGAAACTGCTTAAGGTCTGTGTTTGTAAAATATTTTTTTTTAATTTTGTGACTATAAGAAGCTCTGTGTCCATTGAAGCTTGTAGACAGATGAAATTGGAGAACTTCGTGCTACAGTTTGTCTGTCACAGAGCACATAAGTAGACCTAGCAAAGCCTAGATTAATTTCAGGTCAAATTCATCTTGAATTTTAGGATTTCCTCAAGCAATTTGAGTTACATTTCATAATTTAATGAAAAGCTCCGAAAGACTTGCAAAGGCATAAAAGTAAACTTTGTTGCAAGACAGCTCTATCTGGGATTCTAACTAACATCACTGAAAGAAGAAAATTTCAACACTCCTACATAACACTGATCCACTGTGCAGAGGTCTAGTGTCCATGGTTAAATTTTGGAAGTCAGATTTTGAGGAGATTATTAAACTCTTTGTAGGACTCAAAATAATGCTATGCTTTACAGAAATTATGGTGACATTTTGCCAGAAATGCATGAAGCAGGTGACAGTATGAATTCTCCTTCTTCTCTCCTTCTATGGTTGTATATAAAATGCACCTGCATGTCCTGTTTGTGTTATGAGATTTTCTGGTATGGCACACTGTCAGACAATGGTCTTGACAGATGTAGGAGAAAAGGAGTTAAACTTGCTTTTCTTTTCCAAATTCCTCCAGTAATGGCCATCTCTTGGCTTGCAGGTTCACTCAGCTGTGTCTATCTGTTCTCTGTTTTGCTTGCAGTAAGCATTTGTTGCCTTGTTTGCATTAAAGATCTATTATTTAATATTACCTTGAGGAGGTAATGTATGAGCAAAAACTGTTGTAAATAAAGCTGGCCAATATTTTGTGCTGTCATTGAAAGATTTTTCTAGGTCCACTGCTGCAGCTTCAGCAGTCTCTGCTGCAGCTCCTGGGCAAATGTATGTCCCTTAATTAATATTTGCATGCCATATCTCAGGGTAGCTGTGAGGATTGAGCAGTAGCAAAAGAAGCTTGTTATCTTATCAGACTTAATGGCTAGTACAGACCAGTTACACGGCAGTTACTTCATACAAAGCACTATTCTGCATTATGTCATGTGAAATTGCCATTAATTTGTACATGTTAGTTGTAAATCTAAGAATAATAGCACAACCCAGCTATCCTCTTAGTGTATGTCTTCAGATCACAGACGAATTGATAAGGTAATTGGTTTTCCTATGTGGCTCCTAGGGTTTTGCTTGTTCTGAACATGTATAATATATTTGATCTAGTTGGTAGATTGTCATTAGAATGATGTGGTTCACTGCACAGCTATTTATTCATAATATGTATGGGGATGTTCCCATGCAAGGGCTGCAGCACCGAAGGGTGGCTGTGGGTGAAAACTGGAGAAATGAAGTCAAGAAGTAATCTCAGATAGACTGTCACAAGATAAGATTGTAGATGTCTCTCCCTTCTCCAGTGGGAAATATGACTTCACTTACATAATTAAAGAAAGCTGAGCTTGCAAGTCTGATCTTGTAAGCACTGGTGGATTCATTTGGATCTGTATGGTGGGAAACAGGCAGGTAGCCTGAGGGGAATGCAGATCTCAAGGTATTGCTTCAAGACCCGTGCTCTGGCTCCCCAATCGATCAGCCTGCCGATTGTGCAAGAGGCTGGTAGGAAACAGTGAAGGCAAAATACTGCTTGAAGACAAGGTGCAGGACTTAGGAACAATAAGCAAGCACAGAAGAGGAGAGTTAAATGATTCCCTTTTAGCACTGGGATTTCTGTTTCCATCGCTGAAATGTTTCTTCTGGTCTCGGTGGTATACCTAACTTTTCATCATGTATTGTCTTGTGCTTTCTCAAGTGCTTCTTATTAAAGATTTGACCTTGAAAGGTAAAAATAGTCCTAGATTTAGAGGTAGTTGAACATGGCCTTTAAATTTCTTTCACTTCTCAACATGACCTGAATTTACAACTTTCTCAAACCCTAGTGCCCTTTTTTGTCCTTCATCTAAGATTTCATTTCAAGACAGGATGTCTATGATAGAAGAATATTATCTTTTCTTCCTTCTGGAGGAGCTTGGTGGGAGGTGTGTGTCTGGCTCAATTCTCCCAAAAGGAACTGGATGGTGTCTACGGGAACCGTGGGCAGGGTAAATGCAGTGTTGGTAATTCAGAAAGATTTAGGGTCAGACTCCTGCAGTAAAATTTGTCTCTTGCTTGCAGGGTTCCAGTGCTTTCCTACAGCAGTTATGACTACTGATAATGATTGCAAAGCTCCTTCTTATGATGCAGTTAGAAGAGCAAAGTTGATACTCGACAAAAAAAATAACACTTCCCTCATCTGCCCTCAAAAGCCAGGGGTGGCTGCTGCAGGCAGTGAAGTCGTCCAAGACAAAATGAATTTAGAGTCTCAAAAAATGATGCAGGTAACATATAAAAGGGCATATGAACAAGGATCCCAAACTCTGTGTTGGTGTAAGGTATAACTAACAGAAGATATGAAGATGTAGGTAGTTATCTTTCATGTTACACATATAAGTGACTTTTCTAGAAAGAAAGCCCACTAGAGGATGTGATATCTGAAAGATAGGATTAGATCAGGAAAAACTACCAGGGCATATTTTAAATAAAGTTTAGCTCATAACGCATGACAGCTGACGTCTTGCCAGTGAAGACAAAGCATAATCAGGAACAGGCTTCTTCTGAGAGTTGCCTGTTCTTACACGAGTAGAAAGTCACAAATATTCAATAACTGTTTCTTTTATGAGTGGGGCAGCCATTGCTCAGATAAATGTCAGTGAGGTAAATGTCAACCCATGCATAAAGAGGATGTGACTCAGCCTAAATCTTGCACACAATCACAAGTGTTTTAGTATGAGGTTGACGTGCAAAGAAAGTAAGTTCCTTGAAAAAAGTTTTGATTATTTTTATTTTACTTGCATAGCAATATTTGTTCAATAGTAACACAGCAGGACCAAAATCCCAAGTGATTGTGTCATTGGTGATGATCTTTGCAGCCATAATCCTGCAAATGGGTTACTGATGAGGCTTAGCAGAGCTTTTGTTTCTCCCACATTTAGGTTTCTTGTGAGGGCAAATCAGAACATTGGTGCAGACACATACCAGATGACCAGGACTGTGATGTTCACCTAAGAAGTCAAGTGAACTTAAAGCCCATTGAGCACTGTGCCATGCAATTTGAAAAGAAATATCTGGCGTGAAAATATACAGTCTTAAAGGCACACAAGGTTTGAAAGTGGAATAATGTCAACACAGATCAGCATTTTATTCCTTATCTACCATAATGAACAGGGTGGCATTAACAGAACAACGTAGTTCTTATCATTCTATTTATAGAAATCTCAGAGCAGTTAAAAAAGCAGCAAAGGGTTTTTTCTTGTAGTTTGTCCTTCCTAAAGCTTATGCTTGCACTCAAGTTTTGCAGATAATCTTCCCTTGGCTGATCCACACATCTTCAGGATCCCTCCTGTTGTTTCAGTTACTGAGTCCTATCTGAGTCCTATCCTCTTTTCCCTACCCTGCAGGTCATTACAAGGAGTGAGATATTTAACTCCTATTTTTAAATTATTTAACTCTTGTTTATATTCTTTGTGATTAGCAGGTCATGTTATGCCAGTACTTCTGTGAGATTATTTACCTAAAGACGTAGGTACATGTTAAAAAAATCTATAACTTAAATCCAGTCATCCTCTGTTTATAACTATTTGGTTTATTGTGGTCCTGATGCATTAACTATAAATTTAAGAAGTCAGAAAAACAAACCTTCATTTCTTTTTCTCTTTATTCACTATGATGACAATATGCTTGGAGCAGACTATGTGGTAACATTTCTTATCTCCTCTATATGCAGCTTTTCCTGTTTCTGTCACCCAAGAATAATTTAAAAATACAGAAAAGGTAGTTGCAAATTTAGGAAAACTTCCAAGGATGGACCCTGGATTACCTTTTGTTACTTCATTGCATATTGTTATTTTTATTGGTATTACTGGTTGTATTCATGTTCTACAAATAACAGAAGGAAAATAGAAAAGAAAAATCCTCCAAGAAAAGACTCCTAGACAAACAGCACACAACCTAAGCTAAGGTATTGCCCTAAATTACTTTTATAATATATATTTTTAAAAAGGCTAAATTTCAAATTAAAGGTTCCTTTAATATTCAATTACCCTTTCTATAAAACGAACCTTACGTAATATGTCAATTTTTGCAGCTATACAAATTCAAGTCTAATCCATTCTAAGCAGTCTGCATTGATATGATTTATTCTTTCATTTGAGAAAGAATGAAAATTAAATTCAAAAGTGAGCACCTATCTCCACCTGTTAATCTATTCATAAAAATATTATCTATTGCATGAATATTCATTTCTTACATCCTTGCTGATAAACGAATGGTTTAATATTGTTCAGGCTTTTAGTCCCATTTATACTTTTTCCAGCTTTGTCAGTGTGGACTATTTAGCAGTTTAATATCTGAAATGGTCGTACATATATACTGAGATTAAGCACTTTAAATTTACCTGATGTGAGGTGATTTAAATAAACATGTGCAAGGCAGCTCTTATTTTGATTTCATAGGATTTTGTGCCATTTCAGCTGCAGAATAGTTGTTTTATAATCAAGCTTATATTTAATTATTCAAGCAGGAGCTTGAAAAGCTGCCTTTCCACTTTTCTTCAGACTTTATTGTGGAGTTATTCAGTCAATTTCATTGATAATGAAAGGTTTTTAGGATTTTTTCATCCTTACACAAATGACCACTGGGAAGAGACTGTCTTTTGTATAGGTTCACATGGCAGGATTACTGGGTATGAAAAGTGTTAAAACTCATTAGTGTGGGTAACTGTTAGTTGTTTTACGCACTTATTCTCTAGGGAAGGTTTCTGAATTTGTTTGTACACAACTGTTTAAGATACATGTTTCTGTCTACAGAGAGAGCAGAAAGGGTTCAAAAATTTTAGGTGCATTTACCTTGAAAATAGGAGGAATTCAGCATAGTGCTGGAACCAGTTTCTCCATTCTTAAAAGAGTGTAGAGGTTTTGCAGAAGTGAGGCAGGATGAGATCTGGGTCAGAAGAGGGAAACATGCATAGAAATCTCCTTTTTACCCTTAAAATTATGAAGATTGTAATATCCTGTTTTCCCTGCCAGTGTACTCTCCACTCTGTTTTTTGTTCTTTTTGGCTTTTTTTTTTTTTTTTTTTTTTTTAATCTGGTCTCATTTTGGTTCAGGAAAAAGAAAAAATTGTGCAAGATACCTTGAATTTCTCTGGAAAGACTGTTGTGGAAAACTGTTCCAGTCCCTAAAAACCATTGCTTTGAATTATATCATAATACATGAAGTAAGTACTTTAAAAGAGACCTTTGAAATCAAAGGTAATTCTTAAATGAAAATCTGCCAGTAAAGTAAGTACAAAATAAATTTTTTTATGTCTCTGGAATTTCTCTGAAATGTTTAAAAAATACTTAAAAATATATATATGTATATTGATTGTTCCCCTGAAATCTGAAATTCTAGGCTATGATTTCAAGTCTGCTTAAATTCATGAAAATATTCACTTTCTAGGCTAGAAAAATTCCTAATATTTATTATGTTTAATAACTGATTGCCTTCAAATTTCATTTTTCATAAAGAATTTCTTCTATAGGGCAAAGAATCTCAGCCTGGACCCCTTTCACCAACTCAGAAATCCTGGGTAGTATTCCAGTTTACTTTGACTTTTCACCTGTATCTTTTTCTGCAATCAGCCTTCTCAGAGTCACTTGCAAGTACGGGGACATGACTGAGAAAAACAGCAGGTCTGTTTTAATGTGCCAGTTTTGGCTGCTGGGTTATCTCTGTGTCCTCAGGTGCTTGTTCGCATTTCTCTCTGAGTGCAGGCTTTTTCATTTATCAAAGCTCATTTTATTGCCTTGTATTCCTGCTGCTTTCATCCCTGTGGCACCTGAATGTTTTGTTCAATTGAGTTCTACTCTTTCCTGCTACCTGCAAATTTGTCCAGAGGGGCAGTGTGAAACTGAGGAGTGGATCATGGTATCTGAGATCTTCTTGTTTGCAAGGACACTGCATTTTTGTAAAAAGTTTTACTACTAGCCACTAGAAAACATTTCACCATTACTATTTGAAAGAATAATATTGAAACACGGTGAACCCAAACCCACAGTTGCCATTCTTCTGTGAACCAACCTGTGTAATATTGAAGATATTTTCAATTAAACAGAAGATATTCCTGCCTGGTATGTTGTATAAGCCTTTGTTACAAATAAAGCAAGTAATTATCTGGACTGAACCTATACACATCTAGAATGCATGTGCATTTAGTAGGTTTTACCTTTATTTTAGTGCTTATAAATCTAAAGAAACACTGTGATTTTCAGCAGTGGTTGTTACAGTGCTGGTCAGGGTGATGGGCTCTGTCGTCATTCCATGTACTATTTCACTGTTTTTTAAGGCTTATCAAAAGCATTTGTCAAAGTGGCACTTGTTAAAGACAAGTTGAGCAGCACTACATTTTTATGTTGAAATGAATGTGCCTGTCACTTGGCAAAACCCATGCAAACAGCCAGGGCAGAGAAAGCCTTGAATATCTGAATTAAGAATGGCTTGTTCCTATTAGGAATGCAATGAACAGACAGGAATTTGGTTCCACTTTCCCCCACAGTATGTCCTATCTAGATTCCTTTGAGCATTTTGCACAGGAAGAAAGTGTTTTGCACAGCCTCTGTACACAGGGAAAGGGAAGACACAGAGCAAATCTGTGTCAAAACTAATCTAGGAAGGTCCATGGTTTCATCTGTTGCCCCTTCCCTTCACTGCAAAATGTCTTTGCAGAAACTTCTGTTGGCTCCACTCCCTTTGAATCCCATGTCTTCTGGAAACTGGAGCTCTTATTAGGTGCCTGCAATAAATTTCTTATGCACTCCACTTGCTGACAGGTCTGTAAATACCATTTTGTTTCTACAGTGAACATATTGATGGTGAAATATGTCAGCATGGCATGTGGAGGAAATGATGCTCTTCTGATCACCTTCACTGTTGGTGGAGCCCTCAGGGCACAGGCAGAACCTTTGTCCTGCTCCTGGTGTTCTGCCTCCCTCCAAGGCTCTGGGGGCTGCTGTTGAGAGGAGTTCCTGCCCTTTGTGTGCATTTGTGTGTGGGGAGGCCCACGTGGCTGCCAGTGAAGTGAAATTGCAGTGTTCACCTCCCTTTGAATGCTCTGGCCCACACACTGAGGATTTTAGAGTAGAGCACATACTTCTGAAAGACTGTCTGCCTAAAATTTCACACTACTGTGAAAGTTCTCCACAGCTGGGATTCATAATAAACATTTTTACCTACCTATTTTGTCTGTCTATGAGAACTTGATCATTTGTCAAAAATGGCTATTCAATTCCCTAAAGTAATGGATTTCCACCTCTGATGCTTCTTATGCTTGTACCACTCTGATATTCCTCCAGTGCTCCACCTGCAAATGAATACTGGGGGAGGAGAAATGCATACAAGGAGTTGCAAGGTTACCTTCCTATTACCATGAAACACGAGTTTGCCTGAATGTCATGGGCATTGCACCACATTGTGCACAATGGGTGGGTGGTGGTGAGAATGAAAGCTTAGGTTTTATTTTGGATGAAAGCTCAGGGTAGCCCTGACTGATCTGGCACTGGATTCTCTGCAAAAAGAAGACTACAGTTACCACCAAGATTATGGAGCAATTTTCTATTCAGTTCTGAGTGATTGTTCCCACAATGACAAACAGAAAAAAGGAAATTATCTTGTTCTGTTATGGAGAGCACCCAAACAAATTTTGGAAAGGGATTAAAGAAGAAAAATCCAGTCAATGCTTTTTCCTTTTCTGAGTATTTTCGGTAGTTTTTATCCTGATTCAGCAACTATGCTCTTCCTCACTGCCTTTTCATTGGTAGCAACATTGAATGGAAGTTGTCTAAACCTACCCACAGTTTTTCCCACAAATCCTTTTCTCCCTTGTCACCCCTCAGCTTCACACTGAGTCTCTGATTTTTATCTGACTGTTGACAAAGGGAATACTTATGTGTCTTGGTTTATATTGGCATGGATATTCATACTGGAGCAAGTACTCACTCAGGACCATTATCTGTAGTGAGGAAAATTGCCTCAGACTGTGCTGTAGGCAAGAATGCAATCTCTCATGGGCTTTCTCATGCAGAACATATCCCAGAGCCCAGTTCTGCTGGAAGGTGCTGAAGAAGGTGCTTGGGTAATAATTACCACACCCATCAAGATGTTGTGGGAAAGGATAAGATGTTTCTAGAGTATTGGAATATTTTTGGTAGACCTAACTGGATTTCGACACTATGGGAACCTCTGAAAAGGTCCCTGGTTCCCAGCAGCTGGACTTGAAAATTAAGTTTTGATGAGTACCTACATTCTGAAATAAAATAAAATTACTCCTACCAAGACAATATCAAGTTATTCTATTGTCATTAGTCTGGAAGTTAGCCAAGATATCATCCCTGGTACTGGAATGCATTTACATTTTCTCCCTTAAATGTGTTATACTCCATATTCAAATATATTTTCATTTATTTTCTTTCTCTTTTTTTTTTTTTTTATTTAGATGCTTGTATGATTTTAAATATAATAGATCTTTTCCATGTCAATGACAGCATCTCCATTTAAATGCAGAATACCTCTTGAAGACAATTGTTTGGTGGAGAGATTGGAGATAGAAATAGAGCATGGAAATAAATTGCATATATCTTTGGTTTTGATTTTTTCCCTCTAAAACCTGCATTTCATCTGAATGGAGATCCATAAAAATCCCATTAAAATTGGTTCCACTTCTTTGAAATGTGCCGTAAGACTAATTCTAAAAAGTTGACATTTTATATGCTCATATCATGACTTACAAAAGGTAATAAAAATAAATTCTCTTGCATAGTCACTATAAAACCTAGTATGAGATGAACATTACATTTGATACAGATATACTTACTACTATGCCAGTAAAAAGAGACAAGGACCCCATCAAGTACTCCTTTTACTTTCACTTGGCTACATTTTCATCTGTCTTGTAGGCTGAAAACATTCTTTGCTAATATCTTTCTTGGTGGAAAAGGTGACCTTTTAACAATTATTCAGATTAAACCAAAATGAATATTTTAATTGATTTTTTCCCCCAGTCAATGAGCTGAAGAAAGATTCAGTAATTCACGAGAAGGACCTACACCATGTCAAATATTACCAATGAGTTCATGAAGCACAAGCTGCACAAATTCTATTCTTTTGTGTGAGCTCCCATTACAGGTCTAAAGAGGTCTGCAAGCTGTTGACACCAAGATAATCCAAGGCTCTCATTTTAAAGAGGTTGCTGTAAGTGTCTCTGAACAGAACAGGTTCTTCAGAAGTAGTCCTATGCTCATAACATCATTGCTGTTACAATGGGGTTTGTTTTACTCCTAGGCTGCTGCTCAAGTGAAAATGTAATCAGGAATTTTTTTGCATGTGATCATGTTGAATCTCTCCTCTACAGCCTGGTTTGGGAAATTACAGGAACCAACAACACTCAAATAAGTACATCACTGCTGCAGTGGTCACAAGAACAAACAGATACTGAGTCTAGATTCACCTTTTAAGATAAACACTGGGATCCAAGTTTCCATATTGAAATAAACACTGATTTAGGATTGAAATTTTTAGAGCTCAAAGAGCATTAATAGACCTACATTCTCTGGTAAACAGAGTATCCAAAGGTAACATTTGTAAAAGTACCTCTTAAAAGTAATTTAGGATGCTGAGGCTGACTGATCTTAAGATTTATCAGAAAATTAATTTGAAATATATGTATCAGGTACTGTATATCGATTTTATAACACCAATATAAAAAAAAAGATTTCTAAATTTTTGTTCACATCTTGCTGCTTTATGGCTGTGCAGTTAGATTCATTCACTTGGGCCAAAGGTCAGAAGTAGAATGCTACATGTTGGTAAGAGCTGCCTGAGTTTTCATAGGCAAGACAATGGAGAAAACTGGCCCAGATGGGCTCCAGCCCAATGTTGCATGGAAGTCTTCCCTTTTCTTGAGGAAAAAGCAGTCTACAAGCATTCCATTTTCTGAGGAGACACAACAAAGAACAAACTTTACTCATGAGAAGTTCTGACAAGTGTAAACTTCTTGTCAGGTCTTCAATGACTTCCAGATAATGTATGCAGGCACTCTTCCCTTCCTAAAGAGAAATCTGTTAGCTATTTTTATAAGTTAATGATTAAAGGGCCTGTATCTCATAATAAAATTATTTTTATAACTTCAGAAAATGCCCAGAA
Organism: Cossypha heuglini; assembly: GCA_027576195.1. Classification (NCBI taxonomy): domain Eukaryota; kingdom Metazoa; phylum Chordata; class Aves; order Passeriformes; family Muscicapidae; genus Cossypha; species Cossypha heuglini. The sequence goes on from JAODKT010001744.1 coordinate 41,427,671, forward strand.
ATCTTGCATATGTTTTCAAAAACAAATGAGAGCACTGCATTTACATTTGTAATATTTTAGTTAGTGATGAGTGAAAAAAATGAAAATCAAGTCACAAAATACTTTAAATGTCAAGGTAACTTGAATTTCATGTGTTCAGCCCTTTCTTAATTTTTGAAGGTTTTATAAAGTATCTTTTCTTAAAACCTGTTTTTATTACCAACTGCAATAAAGGTAATCACAAGAACAGAAGTTCCTTTTTAATATTAATTTCTTTTTTCTTTTGCCATTCTGTGTCTTTTAAAATGTTCTCCAAGTTCCAAAGTGACAGAAATACAGAAAGTGATGTTTTTTCCCCCCCCCCTTTTTTCATAGTTTGATAGTCTTTATTCATCCAGTCACAAGGTATTCCATAGCAATTCCAGACTGGCAAACAATAATAGGAAGGGAAAAATAAAATTTAACAGGAAAAAAAGAGAAAGCATTTAGTCTGCATTTTTTTTAATGTTCAATTCATAAAGGGAAAGAAAGAAGAAAATACATGAAAAACACCAAACCCTTGACATTTGATTCTGAATATTTTCAGCACCAATAAATATATGGGATATTAAAAGCAAAACCAAATAAAAGCCTGAAAACATTTGATGTACTTCTTCAATCACAAAGAAGGCCACTTTTGGCAAATGGAGCTAAGGGTGGACAGCTGACAGAGCTGAATTCAAACGCGTCCGTAATGGTACATCAGTTTTGAGTGGGGTGTATTTTCACCATGAGCAGGAGCTGGTAGCCGTACCTCTGCTTAGTTCAAGCTTTCCATGGGAGGTATCAGTCTCATGCAAGGCAGCATCATCTCATTTTGGTTGCTATGGAAACTAGTCGTGCACGGCTGCGGCTGTAAGCTCTGGGTCCAGCCAGGCTTTTTATCTTTTTCCATTTGGGCTGCCTGAAAGATCTTGTAATATGAGGTGTTGCATAAAACAATGTTCTTTATTCTCACAGAGGCAATAGGCTTTGCAGATTTCAGTGTTTTAGAAATAGCTTTCCATCTGGTACCCAGTGCTACTGCTGTGTGGAGTTTTGAGTACCTATCATAGCTTGAACGACCTGATCGAGAAGAATCAAAGGTTGGTTTTGGTTTCCTTCTACCCTCCCCCCAAATATTGCCATTTAATTTTTGCCACTTTACATGCAGTCAGGGCTTTTGCATTGAAATTGGAAAAAGTCTGCTGCACCTGGATAAGTGAGGTGGATGCCTCTTAAACATTGAACTCTCTTTGGCTTGGGAAAGATGTACTGCCAAGACCAGCAGACAGGATTGGGACCAGTGAAAGGAGGAGCGATACCAATGATACCCATTTACACTTTTTCTGGATTTGCCAGGCCAACTTGATCACACGCCAGCTTCTACCCAGCAGAGGTGTCAAGAAGGTGTGTAGTAGTGGGGAAGCTTAATGTAAAAGTGTTGTAGAGGAAACCAATAAAAACCCTTGTGTTTTAGAAAGGTGTAACTTATGATGTAAATATGCCTAAATCTAACTGAGCCTTTAAAAATGTTCAAAACTCTCAAAATCAACTTTTGAGTGCTTTAATTTCACTATCTACATCTTTATCTGTACATGGGTTACAGGGGAAATAGCAGCTGTTTTATTGAGGCAGCTTTGGGGTTTGTCTGTGTCACTGGGACACTTAGAGAAGTTCCTGAAGGTGTGGGATGAGATATTGTCTCTTTTTATAGGAGGCCTGTATGGAGCTAAGAAGATTGCCTAGTCTGGTCTAGTGGAGGGTTTCTTGCCTGTGGCAGGAGGGCTGGAACTAGATAATCTGTAAGTTTCCTTCCAACCTAAACCATTATGCAACTCTGATTCTATAATTCTAAGATGGGCTTGCATAGGTACATCCTGATGCCATGGTCACCTCTAGGCTTTGTCTTGTTCACACAAGTCTGAACAGACTAGCTGGCCATCTCGATTTGAATTGTTGCCCCTTACAGCCTCAGCTGTGCTCCCTGATCAATCTGTATGGCAGCATGTATGTATGACAGCCTTGTCATGCAAAATTAGTTTAGTCATCTGCCTACACTGCACAAACACAACGTTGACTTGATGGCTCTCTGGTCCCACTCCTGGAGCCAGATGGAATGAACCTCTTTGACCTTCTGGGCACAACAGAGCTGCTCAATGTCAGTTACTGTTTTCTAGAGCAGTGAATGCAAAAAAAAGTACACTGTTGACATTTTATTAACTTGAAGGATTATACTTTCAGCAACATTCCAGAAAATAGTTTATCTATGGTGTATTATCTGTTACACCCACATTTGAATTTCAATACTCATCAGTTCATAAGTAGAAACAACTTCAGAGAAAACAGGGACGGCATTAATCATGTTGGGCTGTTTACCACTGGAAAGAAAACAGAGCAGCATTCCTATTCTGTCATACCTATATTCTCTTTGTCACATTGCAGTCTCCTGATGGATTGCTCTGCTCCTTGCTTTTTCAAGCTTTTGTCCACACACACAGGTAAAATGACTTATCACAAAGGCAGTGCTATTGAGGGTGCCAGTTAGTCTTTTGGTTGCTACAGGCACCAATTCTGTTTTCCTTGTCCTTCATCTTACATTTTGAGCAGAAGCTTTCATTTCCTGAGTGCCTATGCATTGCATAGCAAAAAGAGGGTGAGAGGGTTTAGATAACTCTGCCAATATGAATCCCCACTGCTGCAGTTTCCTTTTCCATGGTGCTGAGTGTGCTCCATTCTCCCAAGGACACTGAGACCTCTCACCTGGGGACTGGCTCCCAGTCAATGTTTAGTGTTGGTGCTTCTGATTCTCGTGTTGAACTGGTGGTCAGGTATGATCTCTGGCCCATTTCCACTGCCACGAAGAGAGATGTAGAATAAGATAGAAGTAAATAATGTTGTAACCAATTTCTTAGTATCTCATTTAGCTTTATGGGCATGGGAAAGGGCAGAAAGGTAAAGAGAAGGCTCACATGCTATTTTTCCACAAAGCTGGCGAGCAAAAAAAAAAAGTAGTTGGTACTCCTCATACTATTTTCTGATGTGTTTCTGATGATATTTCTGTGATGTTTCCTCACACTTTTCTGATAATTTTCTTCTGCATTGTGGAAACAAATCAATGTAGCTTCCATGTATGTAGAGATGTGAGGGGGAATTCTGTTGCTGTTCTTCTCTGTCTCTCTGATGAAGAAGACAGAAATCAGAGCAAAAAGCATTCAAGAGAATAAGTGAATGGCAGCAAAACCAACACAGCATGGGGGCTGGGGGGTAGGAGCAGGCAGAACAGGAGAGAGAGCAGACACAGACATCAGAGAAGGAGGACACATCCAGGAGCAACTCTGAAAGAAGGATTTTGTTAAGATTTAACAAGTTAATCACTGCATGCTAATTACTGTTAAGGAAAAGATTAAAAATAATAAAAGCAATTTATCTAATTCCAAAATAATTAGCCTTAATAACTTGTTTTTACAGCATTCAGAAAGAGATTTTGATGGCAATCCGCCCAACATCTGTGTATGCAGAGTGTTTATATCAGCAATAGGTTCTTGTAAGATGTCTGACAAATGTGGGATCATCAGCTTTGCTGAGACTTTAACAGGGTTCCAGGGATCTGAGCACAGAATTATTCTGATTTTTTTTGTCAGGCTTGCAGGTGCTCATGTTTCTGAAAATGAGGATCATCTCTGTGTATTCTCCCTTACGTATGTATGGTGCATGTATCTTGCTCCATGTCTCAGGAAACTGAACAGACCTTAAGGGACCTCATCAGGATAATTACAGAATCACTGCTGAGCTTGGGATCTTCCTGGCACCTGTGGCAAGATTTATGCAGGTTTCCAATCCTGCATAGCTCACACATACCACAAGTTTGAGCAATAACATCCTTCTGATAATGCTGATAAGTGGCGTCAATTCCCTTTGTTATTGTTGTGAAGTGGTTTAGCTGGTCTGCAATTCAGTTTCTTTACACACAAGGAAAAGTTAATACAGCACTTACTGCCTCTTGTATTCAGTTCTTACAGCAGTCAGTTAAATCACTGGTAAGGCAATCTGAGGGGTACAAGTGTGAAATGGCAGGGATTTCTCATCCAGGTGTTTTGAATAATTGAAGCTATCCACAGAGAAGCCTTGCTGAGTAAAAAAGGGCAGAATATTATTAACATCATTACGGCCCTTATAACATTGAATGAATGATAAAAGTGTTGAGTGGGATAATGAGTCTAGGTGACTATCACCTGTGGAGATTGCTATTGAATAGCTCTGCTTAAACCATTCATTTGTTGATGGCTCTGACTTGCACATTTGTTGCCATCCTGGCTACTGTTAGAGAATTGGGCAGTCCAGGTAAACTGAACAAGCAGTGCTGGATACCACGTTGACTATTCTGTTGCGTTTAGGTCTTCCACACAATAAAAGGGTGCAGCCTTCTTTCAGCTGCCCTCAGCTGCACTCCTTCAAGTGCAAGTGTCTCCAGTGACAGCAGTGTAAGGGACCCTCCACAGCAAGCTGGGCACATACCTTCCTGACTGGTTCCTGCAGGCTGTGCTGAACAAGCTGCTGCAGCAGCACGTAGTTAACCTGATGCAGGGCATGGTCTTTGTCCTAAGGAGCCTCATTAGAGTTGCTCTCTTGCAAATTGTTTTTAGGTGGTGATGTCATCTGCTGCACCTGGGTAAGTGAGGTGGAAGCCTCTTAAAAGCTGGTTATAAGGGTTAGGGTTAGTGGGACTGAGCAGAATGGGGGGGATTATACCTGTAATTGGTCTGCCACCTTTGTGGTGCTATGAAGAAGCCAACCTCAGGTCCTTTGCTCAGTCTGTGCTGAGGTTCCTGGGCTTCATCTTCTGGGGTACTGCTGCAGTACAGGTGTTTGGTGGAGTCTCGGTGATCCTGATGTTCAAGAGCTACAGATATTTATTTCAGGAGTCTTACTTGTCCCTCCCTGGTTGGTTGGCTCTTGCAACTGCACTTACGTTGCTGCCTACTGGACTTTTGGCTGTTTCTATTTCTGTTAAGTGTTCCCGCAATCAACAAGGGACTCTCATGTACTTGCTGGTGCTCCTTCTTTGCCTAGAAATGTCTTCAGCAGCTCTGGCATTCTCCTACTCTGTTAAGACAGCTTCTGAGCTGGAAAGTGCTATGGGTTACCTGGTTCACCAGCATGATTGGACGTGCTCCCAGGATCCTGGAAACAGTTCTATGGATGTGATACAGAGGAAGCTGCAGTGTTGTGGGGTCCACAATTACACAGACTGGCTAAAGACATCATCTTCTTGGCATCATGCAGCTTGTGTTCCTGAAAGCTGCTGTAAGGAGAAGCATTCTCACTGCAGGGGAGACTTAGGCCACGTGGAGCAGCTTTCTGACAAAGGCTGTCTAAAGAAGCTGGAAGACCAGTTGTGTTTTGCCATGCTGTACATTTTTTGGAGTTGTAGTGTGCTAAGCATCTTGGAGCTCTTGGCTGCTGTCAGCAATGGCTTCCTCATGAGACATCAGCCGTTCCATGAACTCAGTATTCTGGATTCATATACCTTCTGACAGGGCTGTAGGTGCTACCTGCTTTCCTGCACCTGCTGCATCTTCCTACTACTTCGTTGTTGTATTGGAACACAATTAAAAAATAATTTGCATGTAAATCAAACTAGCTAATCACTGCTGGATTACTTTTCGTTAATGTCATGATATTAGATCAGTTCTCCCACAGGTTTTTTTGTTTATCTGTTTTTTTTCAGTAAGTATTCTGTATCTGAAAATCTTCTGGGGAGGGGTCTTCAGCAAGTGTGGACACAAAATTACTGTGTGTAAGTGCAGGGGAAGCAGTAAGATAAGTCATATCTGGCTCAGGGTAACCTGTTGTGAGATCATGATCTGAACTTTTGGACTGAGTCTTAACTGCAGTAGAATCTTGGAGAACAACTAATGTGCAGATTCTTTCACTTCCAAACTAGTATTGTATTGAAAGCTTTGGTTTTTCTGTAAGATGCCCTTTGGGTAAAGTTTAATACTTATTTTTCTTTTTCTTGCTCAAATGCTGGTTTAAGAAGTAACTTATTCTTTAGTGAAAATCCATGTCAGTTTATGAAGTGGAATGAGGGTACAATCTAAGTGGGTTTGACAGCAACAGAGTAACAAATGTGATGATGTGCGCCAGGAGGTAAAGCAGTCTTGGGAGTTGCACAGGAACAATTCCCAAATAATAGAGCAAGAAAGTCTGTCTGTATTCATTCATCTATCTCATGACAGGGCAAGGAATGAGTCAATTATTTTTTCCATAAAAGTGATGAGGGGTCACATGCATGCTTGAATTATACTGGAAATAAATTGCTTTTTCTTAAAAAAACCCCACTCTTTTTTTTTTTTTCAGTCTCCCTCCAGCCTGCATGTGCTGAAAGGGACTGAGTTAGCATGTGGGGTACTCATATGCTCGTTTATGTCAGTGCTATTGGTGTTTAGAGAGGTGCTGGCTAAGGCTCTGGTCTAGCTGCACTGGGCTGTGCAATGTGCGCTTATAAATATGTGTCTGTTTGGAAAGTGTCTTAAACCTTGATGCTGACCCGGGAATGAGCACTCCAACAGCTTTATCCTTTGGTAAGTGTGTGTAGAGGATCTCCAGGGCCTGCAACTGCACTGCATTAGGTTTTACTGGACTGGAAATGAGGAATAGGTCCGGGTTGCAAAAACTGCTGGACCTGGCAAATCCCTTAGCACTTGAAGTAATAGTCAGTTCAATAATTTTTGCTCTACATTTTCTACCAAACATTAGGTACATTTGGTTACATTGCTGCAAATTTCAGCCCCTAAATCACCAGATATTGATTTTTCATGGGCAGAAAGGAAAAAAAACAGAGGGCATTAGGTCAGTTCTTGCATGTTATTATTAGCCACGTGAAGACCAATCATGAAGTATATTGCAAAGCTTCTCCAGTAAAAAAGAAACCCACCCCAAATAAAAACAAACACAAACCAAAAAACCCACCAAAGTCCAAACACCTCCAAACCTACCTCAAACAATTAAGGATGAGAAAAATAAAGATAAAGGAAAGCTTTAGATAAAGGAAAATAACTAATCCATTAGATGTCAGTAGTTCTTAAAAAAAGAGTGAATGCTCGAAAGTAAATAAAGGAAATGGTTATGACTCTGAGAAACATAATAGAAGGAAACATTTCTTTTATGTTGCTTGATATCAGATGTGTGTGGCAATGAATGAAGTTTGTCTAGTTAAGCACCACAATGGGGACCTTGTCGTACCCAGCACATAAATGCTTTGTAATGCAAATTATTGCTATGACATTAAAAGATGCAGTGAAGTGAAAATGAAGTGCAACAGGCCCAGGGAGAAAGAGTTTGTTGGAGAAAGAGAAGTGAAAGAATAGAGTGGGTAAAGTACCTTTTTACCATTTGCCTTTATTAAGAGAGTTATTCTTCTTCTCAAATATCATACATTACAACTTCCTTCACAGTTTCTGAGGTAGAGTTTCTTAGAGGGAAATGCCTATATTTTTCATCACTAAGCAGAAAGTAACTATTTCAAGATGATGAAAGAGTTACTTACCTGGATATCCTCATCTATTCTCCTATCTGCTAAAAGTTAAGGCCATGCCTTACTCCCTCTACTCTTACTGTGCTAAGAAAATGAAAAGATAAATATGAAATGAATTAACTGGACATTAAATATATGAAATGGCTTTTTGTAGTTATTTTTTCCCTTGCATATTCCTCTCTGTAGAGGAACACATCTTAAAGCTCGTAATAAATGTGAGGATGCATGAGGCAGACATACTCCAGCTATAAATGGCTGATAGTAGAGTAGAAGACAAAACAATAGATTTATTACCCCTTTGATGTTTGGCAGTTTGATTATGAGTACTTACTTCTGGACAGGAATAACTTCTTCTAAAATAAAAATAGTGCTATTTCTAAGCAAGTGCACTTAGTTTCTGTATTGTAAGACACAGAAATCCTTGGCTGCTGTCACATTCTATGCATTTTGTATTCTTCATCCTGAAAGGATCACCAGCTGTTTTCCATAATCTAAAAAAATTAGCAGCTGCATAGGAAGGCAGCAGATGACTGACAGTTAACATTTCTGAACGCTGCGTTGCTATGGATTTAAAGGGGAAAAACTGATGTCCAGTGCGAAGCTGGAGATGTATTTGTGATTACTCTCTTGCAGATCTTGTGTATATACAAACATATATATATATAGAGAGAGAGAAAGAGATAACCCATATATTCCATGCATGAGCTGGTGATACTACTGTGATATCTTTTGTAGAAGGCAACAATCAGAAAGGCAGAATTGTTTCTGAAATGTAAAAAGCATTATTGCAGCTTTTTTCAACTGACTGTCTTTTTTTCCAAGAACTCTGTATTTTTTTCCCTTTTCCTTTATTGTGAATGATGGCTTGATTTAACTCTGAGTAGAACATAATTCAGCTTCTGAATTATGAGTTGTTCTTCATCAAACCTCTTGTCTCTTCAGTTCAAAATTAAATTCTGTCTCACAAACACAAAGTAGAAAATCTGGGCTTTGCTAGAAGGTGATTGAAGACTCACTCCCTGCCTACCTCACATGGGTATGGTTATATCAGTTAAAATGACTCTTTAATTGAGATTATGGCTTTTATAGTCTGGTATAGAGTAGCAGGAGGTTGTAGAGTTACACTACGTATTTTCTTGAAAAATTCAGCTTGCATGGGTAGGTTAGGCTCCTTCCTACGTGGTGGAATTACACAGGGTAATAAAGAAGCTGAGAGAAAAAAGGAAGCCTAACTGTAAAATATCATAATGCAATTCTGGAAGATGGCTCAAATAATTTTTGACCTAAGAAGTACAGAGAATGAGCTGAACTACTTATTCAATTATGTCAAATGATCAGCATTCATTTATTAAATGATGTAAAGTTAAATTCAATTAAAGCAAGTAAGTGATTACATTATGTAAAGTAATTTTTAAAACTGGGTAATATGACCACCCTTCGTTTATTAAATTAAGTTCAGAATATTGGTATTTTTTTTAAAATTCGTAGAAATGCTTATAATTATGGACTAGTTAAAAGATTTTGCAAGTGAAGCCACTCTTCCCTGTATTTCTTTTTTAGTATTGACTGTGCTGCTATCACTTTTGAAGCAAAGGCTGAGATTTTACTATGACATTGTACTTATAGGTAAAATCTTGTAAACACTACTTTTAAACGTAATTAGTAAGATGTCCAAAACAGAGGGAAAAGGATCACCAATTAACCAGCTTAGCAGTGGGGAGGCAAGGGGAGAAACTGAGTACTAAAATTACAATATTATAGGAAACATACTAACATATTATGAAAAAAATTAATATCTTTCTAAAATACTAGATTTTGTACTTTGCAGACAAATAAGATGAGACAATCACATTTGAAGATTTTATTGAGGCTTTCTGGAGTGGGAGAATACAATTTCAACCTCTGTACGTGGACAAGATGGTCACACTTTTTCATAC